>CM064974.1:23395763-23526815 GCA_032847665.1 Solanum chilense
TGGCACCCGATCCATATACTATCCTGGTGTCAGAACGTGACACTCCGATCCTCATTCTATCTTGGTACCGGAACGTGGCACCCGATCCATATACTATCCTGGTGTCGGAATGTGACACTTCGATCCTCATTCTATCCTGGTACGGAACGTGGCACCCGATCCTCTATTTCTATCCTGGTATCGGAACTTGGCACCCGATCCCCTAATTCATCAAGCCTTATTTTATACCAAGGCATCATCAATCTCATTATATAATTTATCAAGCCTTCTTTTATACCAAGGCATCATCATTCTCATTATATAATTTATCAAGCCTTCTTTTATACCAAGGCATCATCATTAACAAAGTGAATTAGGGTTTCTTTCAAGATTTTGGATTCAATAACTTCATCATGCTTAGTTTATCACAATTCTATAATCATATTCATGCAAGCATACAATTAAGCATGTAGAAGGGTTTACAATACTACCAATACATATCATTCACTATTAAGAGTTTACTACGAATATCATAGAAACAAAACCATAACCTACCTCCACCAAAGATTAGTATTCAAGCAAGCAAATTTCCCCAAGCTGCGTTTCTTCTTCTCCCTCGTTCGATCCTCTCTCTCTCTCTTTGTTCTTTCTATTTTCTTTATTCAAACCCTCTTTCTTTTACCCTAATTAACATATAATTAAGTGTAAAAGATGACAATAATACCCCACTAATTAACTCAAAGTTACCTCTTTTATCCCCCAAGAAATTGAGTTATTAATATAAACCCACGAATTTTATAATTATAGCAGGAATAGTCCAAAACGCCCCTTTAAAACTTAACAGAAATCCGACCCCGCCTGGGATTTACGCAACCTGTGACGGCCCGTCGTGCCTGCGACGGTCCGTCCTGCTGCTTCCGTCACAGAGTTCAAAGACTAACTTTTTACTAAGGGTCTGTGATGGTCCGTCGTGCCTACGACGGTCTGTCCTGCACTTTCGTCACGAAGTTCAGAGAATTGCTCCCAGTACCCAATTTTCAAGAGTTGAAGTGTTTTGAAATGGAGGCTCACGACGGTCCATCGTGTCTGTGACGGTCCGTCCTGCAGGTCCGTCACAGAGTTTAGAGTGTCGATTTCAGCACTCAAATTTCAGAATTCTAAGTGTTTTGGAACGAGACACCCTCGACGGTCCGTCGTGCCCATGACGGTCCGTCGTGGGATCCGTCGTCTCAGCCAGGTTTTCCAGAAATAAAATCTGTTGCTCAAAACAACTAAACAGGTAGTTACAGATGCACTCGAATTGAAAATCTAGGGTTCATGTGAAACTGTATGGGCTATAAAATTATCCTTTTCGTCAAAGTAGTTATGGGATCGGGACCTACATACATTTGTTTTATGCCCAAAGTTGTTACAAAGCTGACAATGGACTCGTGAGGGTTGCTGTAGGAAATTACTCCATTGAGAACTGTTGTTCAAATCTTGGGGAGTGGTTTTGTGAGTGGGCTGTCTAGTTTGGAGATGCTACTTGTTATTGGGTGGGCGTCGAGTATTGCGTGAGCCTGATTGCGAATGTGTGGCATGTTGAGCAATTTGCAGCGGTCATTTGAGTGGTGGTCCTTTTTAGGTCCACAAGTTTGAGGAAAACATAGTGATCAAGAAGTTCATCAAAAAGTTAAGTGTAGCAGACCGCAGAATCGTGTGCCCGTATTGCTGTCAAAATCTCGAGGAACTCCAAGCCAAGGCCACTAAATATTCTCACCACAAGTTCTTCATTATTGACCGGTGAACCTCATGTGGCGAGTTCATGAAATAGAAATCAAAACTATCGCAAGTAGTCAACAATTTATTATTGTCCTTGCTGGCCTGACTTAAATTGTTACGGTGGCTGAAGATGCGAGTTTGAGATTTGTCCTAAAAAGAGGTGTGAAGAATCATCGAATTCAACTATGTCTAACTCTACAAGATTTATTGAGGTGACTTTTTGTGAGACAGTGACAGGGAAATTTCTGTATACCCGTATAGCTATAACTTGGTCACCGACTGGAGTAGATACTGAGAATGGTTCTGACAGAGTTTTTGGATTAACAATGAGGTTTATTACTATGCTGAGTTAAAAAAGACTAATTGGTATATGATGTCTTTACATTGAGTGAACCATATGCGAGTCACATCCTTAAGCTTGTTAGATGCCGATTTCACCCTATCATTTTCAGTCACTTGAATCACTCCAAAGATTTTATTAACCTCATCAATGAAGTTATGTCTGTCCTTACTAACTTGTGACCTTAAAATTAAGGTAGTTTCATACTAAAAAATCTCAAACTCTAGCTACCACTGATCCATCATTTCGATTGGTAGGAACTAGAACGTGCTAATCGTTCAGGTTGGTCATACTATGAGCCCAAAGCAGATTTGGCATTTCAAAACTCTGCATTTGAAACCTCCTGATCTAGGTCTAGAGGAAATGCATTAACATTGCATAAGGATTACATGCATGCGTAAATTCTATTAGAAGGCATGATCTTAAGCGGATAAGGATGTATTAGAAAGAAGATTATACCAAAGAACTATAAGAATATCAAGAAAGTGAAGTTTTCCTATAATACTTCATAGCCTCCCTCTCATTAGATGTGGTGCAATTCACACCCATGAAAATGACTCCACTTAGTATGGGTTTTCAGACATCCTAGGACAGTTAAAAATAGTGCCCTGATACCAAGCTTGTCACGTCCCGAGCAACCGTCGAGATGCGTACATGAGACCTAGGACCACAAGTGATCCCAAGCTTACCCTGCTTGCATGATCATGAGCATACTAAAGATAATAAACTGATGTGGAAGATAAATCATAATAAAGATGAAAAGATGAGGAATACCCATATGCTAAAACTGAGATATATGAACAACTGATGAGTTTAAAAAAAACAAGTTATTATCTCAATACTAAGCTGAAACTAACTATGTCTGAAAATAGCCTCTAACTAACAAGAAATGCTAAGAAAGGATCCAGATAAGTCAAGCAAAAACTGAAACTAAAGGACTAAAATACTAAAAATAAGTCAAGAATATTGTCCTCGGAGAATGAGGACTCACCACTGATTCTGCTGAACTGGAGATCGTAAATCAACTTAAGCGTTTTTTGGAAGCTGAGAACCTGAACATACATAACGAGAAGATGTAGCACAGTATGCGTCAGTACTTGAAAAATACTGATCATGCATGATAAAATAAAGCTAAAATGATACATAAATGAACACGCACAAAAACTAGTACAATGTCCTGAACATGATATACTGAATTCTGAATTATTTGGATGCAATGAGTATAACATGCTGATACTAAATACTAACTGGACTGTAAATATTGTCAATGCAATAGAGTTTGACTAATCCGTTGGAGCTACTAATAACCGATAATAAAACCACATGAGCTAAATGTGGAGTCTGATGTATATGCCCCATCGAGACGACCCAATATACAAAACCAAAGGTACAAAGGCATTCTAACTTGATCACTAAAGTGATGCCTAAAAAGGTGACTTACAACATATCTGGCTAGTAGTTCTAGGACTATTTGGGTATGCTAAACCCTAGTTCAACTCGATATTATGCTACTCCTATTGAATTAAGTAGTTAAATTATCATGACTGAGTTTATGTAACTACTGGATAGCTCAAACTGAAAATACAAACTGAGAATGCAACAATTAATCTGGTAATGATGCATTAATAACTGAGAAATGTTTATCTGAAGTAACTGAAATATCTGACCTGGGATGTGTAATTCAAGAATTCAAGAAATACATATCTAGGGTTTTGAAATTCATGAAATAAACTAAATAATAAATTTACAATCTAATTTGGAACATATATCTAACTAATTCATGATGATCTGCTATAATTCTAGCTAGAAACCCTATGTCTATTCATGATAATAGAATTAAGAACTGACTGAAAACTAGAGACGCAATGTGTGAAAGGAACACACAAGTGAAACCCCACATACCTGGTGATGAAATCCATGAACAAATCTTAGATTTCAGTGCTGGAACTGATGGAACCTTGTTGCATTCTTGAACTACGGTTCTTAACCTTTTTCTCCTCTCTTGCTTCTAATTTTCTAAGTTTTGATTTATGATTTTGACTTAGGTAAGTTCTTTTTATGTTTATAAGCGTAAATTGAATAATATATCATGATCTAGGGTCGAAACAACACAGCTTAGGGGCTAAACGCAAAAGGAAAAGACCAAAAAAACCTAACTTAATAACTATCAGAGTCACCGACGGAGTAAACTGACGAACCGTAAGTCGAATGACGATTTGTATTTGTCGAGCATCATTTTTGACTGATATTTGAAAGTTAGATGGCGAATCGATGGAGTCAATTGATGATCTATACTTATCAATCGTCGTTCGTGTTTCAGAACTGGAAGTAAGCTAATCAATCGACGGAGTCAAATAACAGTCCTTACTGGTCCACTATCGTTTGTGACTTAGAACTAAGAGTCAAATGGTCCGTCAACGGAGTCGATTGATGGACTGTAAGTGGACTAACTATCTGTAGATGGCTCCATCGCTTGCATTTCTAAAAATCTGCATTTTTTTGGCCTGTTTTAGATACGTGGTATTATTTTATCTCCCCCTTGGAACTATTCATCCTCAAATGATGACTAACCTAGCTGAAATAGAGGGAGAGAGATGCAATCCCTACCACTAAACACTGAGAACTGAGTTTTGGACAAAATTGAGTTCTAAGATCATGCAAATACGACGAAAATGCAAGTACAAACCAAGGAAACGTGATTCTAAGGAAGAATGCACACATGAATGACTGAAAAAACTGAAAATCATTACCATAAGATGGAGAGGAATCGGAAGGAAATAGGTGAGGATACTTCACTTTCATGACTTCTTCTGCTTCACAAGTAGCTCCCTCTACAGGCTGACTCATCCGCAAAACCATGACTGAAGTGACTTCTTTGTTCTCAACCTTCTAACCTGACTGTCAAGAATCTCAACTTGTACATCCTCATAAGAAAGACTATCTTTCACCGCCACACTTTCTAAAGGCACTACAGAAGCTGGGTCACACACACACTTCTTCAAGAACGAGATGTAGAAGACTAAATGCATTGCTTTCTAGTTCTTTTCGAAACTCTAATACATATGCCACCTTACCAACCCTTTTCAACACCTTGTAAGGCCCTACATATCTAGGAATAATCTTCCCTTTATTGCCAACTCTCATCACCCCTTTCATAGGTGACACTTTCAGGAAAACCCAATCATCAACTTGGAATGTAATTCCCTTCTACTAACCTCTGAATAAGATTTCAGACGACTCTTGGTTTCCTTAAGTCTTTCTCTATGAGTTTCACTTTCTCCATAGCATAAAGGACTAAATCTGGACCTGTTAAAGCTCATTCTCCTATTTCAAACGAACCAATAAGACATCTACATATACGCCCATACAGCGCCTCATAAGGTGATGCTGGAATGGTAGCTATTGTTGTAGGAAATCTCAATAAGAGGAAGGTGATCATCCCAACTACCATTGAAATTGATCGCACAAGCTCTCAATGTATACTCTAGGGTATGAATGGTACACTCTTACATTCCATCTAACTGTGGATGAAATATTGTGCTAAAGTTAGACTGAATACCAAAACCGCTTTAAATTACTTTTAGAAATGAGACACGTAAATTGAGGAACTCTATGTGAGATGATAGAAAATGGAATTCCATTTAGCCTCATAATTTCATTAATGTAAAGCTTGGCATAGTATTCCACCAAATCTTTAGTCTTGACCACCAAAACGTGAGAAAACTTAGTCATCTGGTCAACTATCACCCAAATAGAGTCATATTGTCTGCAAGTACGAGGTAATCCACTGATGAAATCCATATTGATCACATCCCACTACCAAGTAGGAATGTCGATATCTTGAGTCATACCCCCTGGATTCTGATGTTCTACCTTGACTTGCTAGCAATTGGGAAACTTACTCATAAAATCTGCTATATTTTTCTTCAGGCCATTCCACAAATAGACTTCCCGCATATCACGGTACATCTCCGTTTAACCTGGATGTTTAGAATATTTGGATATATGAGCTTCTCCAAGAACATGTTGCCTTAACTCACACACATCAGGAACAAATAATCTACCTTGGTAGCGAAGTACACCATCTCCCCCTTGGGAGAAAACCTCCACTCTCTTATTGTGAACTGCACCCTTAAGTTCAAGCAAGATTTGATCACTGTCTTACTTTTCCATAACATCCACTACCAAAGAAGATTCAGCTCCATTCTGAAATGTTACCCCACTATCTGATACGCTTATAAGGTTACTCCCAAGCCAGCAAGCATATGAATATCTTTCACTAGTTCCTTCCTTTCTTCCTCAATATTGGATACAATACCCATAGATAATGCTAAGAGCATCTGCTACAACAATCCCCTTTACAACGATGGTAATGCAAACTCATATCATAACCCTAAAAGAACTCAAGCCATCTCCTCTGGCAAAGAATCAACTATTCTAGGTGAACACATATCAAAGGCTCTTATGGTTAGTGAACACATCTACATGAACATCATACAAGTAGTGTCTCCAGATCTTCAATGAAAACACCATTCCTTCATAGTCTAGGTAATGAGTTTGATAGTTCTTATCGTTCACCTTAAGTGTCTAGAAGCATAAGCTATAACCTTATCTCGCTACATCAACACACAACTTAGGACAACTCTAGACGCATCACAATAGATCACATAACTATTTGAAGACTCTGCTAGAGTCAAGAAAGAAGCTACAGTCAATCTAATTTTCAATTCTGCAAAGCTTTTCTCACAATCATTTGACCATTGAAACTTGACTATCTCTAAAGTAAACCTAGTCAATGTTGAGGCTATGGATTAAAATACTTCCACAAACCTTCTGCAATAACCCACAAGACCAAAGAAACGTTTGATCTTGTAGCAGAGGTAGGTCACCATTGTTTCACTTGTTCTATCTTCTGCGAATCCACTCGAATCTCCTTGCAGATAAAATGTTACCAAGGAAAGCAAAGGATTGCAACCAGAATTCACTTTTGGATGTAGACGTCAGTACTTGAAAGGTAGTGAGCATGTAGGATAGAGTAAAGCTAAAATGATAAATAACTAAACATGCACAAAAGCAAGTATAATGTTCTGAATATGATATATTGAATTCTGAGTTAACTGGATACAATGACCAAATTTATAATATGTTGACACTGAATACTAACTAAACTAAAAATATGGTCAATGCAATAGAGTATAACTGAACTGTGGGAGCTACTAATAACCGATAATAAAACCACATGAGCTAAGTGCAGAGTCTGATGTATACGCCCATCGATAGGACACAATATACCCTCCTAGAAGTATAAAGGCATGCTGGCGTGATCACTAAATTGATGCCCATAGAGGGGACTAACAACCTACTTGGGTAGTAGTTCTGGGACTATTTGGGTAAACTAAACCCTAGTCAAACTTGGTATTATGCTACTCCGAATGAAACTGATTGATTGAGTTTTTATAAATACTTGATAGCTCAAACTGAACATGTAAATTGATAATGCAACAATTAATTTGGTTATGATGCATTATAACTGAGGCATGTATATCTGAAGTAGCTGAAATATCTAACCAACCATGTGTAATTCAAGATCTAAAGAAATTCATAGCTATGGTTCTGAAATTAATGTGATAAACTAAATAATAACTTTACAGTCTAATTTAGAACATATATATAACTAAATCATGATAATCTGCTATAATTCTAGAAATCCTAAGTCAATTCATGATAAGAGATTTACCAACTGACTGAAAAGTAGGGACCCAATGGGTGAAAGGACCTCACTAGTGAAATCTCACATACATGGTGATGAAATCCATAGAGAAATCTTTAGATTTTGGGGCTGGAACTTATGGAACCTTGTTGCGTTCTTGAACTAAGGTTTTGACCTTTTTCTCCTCGCTTGCTTCTAATTTTCTATGTTTATATTTATGATTCTAACTTAGGAAAAATATTGTTATATTTCTAAGCTTAAACTAACTAAAATATCATGATTTAGGGTCTAAACGACGTAGCTTAGAGGCAAAACGAATAAGGAGAAGACCAAAAGACCACTGAATTTAATGTTGTCGAAGTCACTAAAGGACCGTAAGTAGACTGACGGTCTATACTGGTTGACCGTAATTTTTATTGAGAGTTGAATGTTCGATGGCGAATCGACGGAGTCGAATGACTAATTGTAAGTCGACTGACAGCCCGTACTGGTTGACCGTCTTTTGCGACTGACAACTCAAAGTATGTTGATTAATTGATAGAGTCGACTGGCGGTTCATACATGTCGATCGTCATTTGTGACTTAGAATAGAGATTCAGCTAGCCCATTAACGGAGTGAATGGATGGATTATAAGTCCACTGATTGTCCATAGTTGGCTTCGTTGGTGGCACCTGCAACTTTGGAAAATCTGCATTTATTTTGGGTCTATTTGGATACTGGGTATTATACTTATTCTTCTAAGATAAATTTCATTCGAGGATTAATTTTCCCAAAGGGGAGATACTGCAACACCCCGTTATTTGAAAGAACTAAATTTTGAAAGTACCATTTTTGGAAATAATCAAATTTTGAAAGTTTAGCAAAGTTAAGCTAAGTAAGTGCTTTGGGAAAACTTCAACGACCATAACTCCTATATCAGAATTATTTAGCTGTGCTACAAGATACCATATGAAATATCTTTCATTTATATTTCCAACACAATCGAGTTTGCACAATTTCAAGTTAGTATGATGGGGATATGCCCATTTAAAGTTGGGATTTCAAGATAAAGAAAGTCAAAACTTGATTTTAAAAGGGTATTTTTGTCTTAACCATGCATTGATTGAATTAGTTTTAGTGAATTAGTTAGGGTCAAAATTGAATTTGCTCAATTTACACAACGGAAAATTCATGTTAGGGTTTTAAAAAGAATAATGTAAGAGAAAAAAGAGGACGAAAGTCAAGATTCATTGGGTATGTTGAACCCTACTTGGCTAGTAGTTCTTGGACTAATTGGGTATGTTGAAACCTAGTCCAACTCGGTATTATGCTACTCCCAATGAATTCGATAAATTAACTAATTATGTCTGAGTTTTTGTAAATACTGAATAGCTCAAAACTGAACATGCAAACTGAGAATGCAACAATTAACTTAGAATTATTAATTTATAAATGAGGCATGTATATCTGAAGTGTCTGAAATATCTGAGCTAGCATGTGTAATTCAAGAACTAAAGAAAAACAAAGCTATGGTTCTGAAATTCATGTGATAATCTGAGTAATAACATGATAATCTGATTTGGAACATAGATTTAATAAATTTATGAAGTTCTATCAGAGTTCTAGAAACCCTAGGTTTAATCATAACAAGAGAATCAAGAATCTGACTGAAAACTAAGGACCCAATGGGTAAAAGGAACCCACTAGTGAAATCCCACATACCTGGTGATGAAATACACGGAAAAATACTTATGTTTTGTGGCTGGAACAACTGGACACTTTTTTAATTCTTGAACTAGGGTTCTTGAGATTTTTCTACTTTCTTGATTCTAGTTTTCCAACATTTGATTTAATGATTTGACTTAGATATGTTTTAATTATGTTTCTAGGGTTAAACTGACTAATATATGATGATTTAGGGTAAAAATGACGTAACTTAGGATTTAAACGGAGTAGGAAAGGTACGAAAGACCCCTGTAAAGGTTGCTGTCGGACCAAATGACGGCCAGGACTGACGGTCCATCGTCTACCCGATGCCCCGTCGTTGGGTATGTCGTCAATGCCTGTTCGACAAGCGTTTACTAAAATGGGCATAATGTTTTACTCGGAGATCTGATTTTATCAAGGTCGGTGGATATGGAAAGTTAATTCAATTATCAATATGTGGGTAAGTCATGGGACACCTAATTCATATTTTGCCAAGATTTATGATCATTTGAAGTTGACCCAATTGCATTTCCCCTTAACTGTCTTCAAATTTTCCACCTACGGACTGTTCTGGTCATCCCTAGCTCTTGTCAGAGAGTGGGTGAAGGGAGTCTTCATCAACGGTCATAGACTACAGACCGTTGTCTGACCTACGGACCATAAGTACTTCCGTTGTCCAAGACTTAACCAATTTTTCTAGGCTGAAATTTTTTTGAGTTTCTGATCCCATCGACGGTTGTGCGGGAAGGACCGTGGTTCAGGCTACGGTCCGTCGATGCCATTGTTGGTAGCACCTGCAAATATTTCTGAAAAACTATTTTTTGGTCTATAATGGCTACGGGGTGTTACATTATCTCCCCCTTGGGAACATTCGTCCCCGAATGAAGACTAAACTAGCTGAAATAGAGGGAGATAGTTGCAAACCCCACTACTAAACTATGAGAATTGAGTTTCTGACTCAATTGAGTTCTGAGTACATGCAATTACCCTGAAAATGCAATTACAAACAGAGGGAACATGATTATAAAACTGAATTTATGCATGATTGACTGTAAAACTGAAGAGGAACTATTACCTCAAGCTGGAGTGGAATCGGAATGAAAGAGGTAAGGATACTTGGCTTTCATGGCTGATTCTGCTTCCCAAGTGGCTCCCTCTATGGACTGACTCCTCCACAAAACCTTGACTAATGCGATTTCTTTATTTCTCAAACTTCTAACCTGATGGTCAAGAATATCAACTGGTACATACTCATAAGAAAGACTATATTTCACTGCCACACTCTTTAAAGTCAATACAGAGGCTGGATCACCCACACACTTTTTCAAGAGTGCGATGTGGAAGACCGGATGCACTGCTGCTAATTCTGCTGGCAACTCTAATTCATCTGCCACCTTGCCAACCCTTTTCAAGATCTTGTAAGGACCTACATATCTACGACTGAGATTCCCTTTCTTTCCAAATCTCATCACCCCTTTCATTGGTGACACTTTCAGAAAAACCCAATCATCAACTTGGAACTCTATCTCCTTTCTCCTTACATCTGCATAAGATTTCTGAAGACTTTGCACTGTCTTAAATCTATCTCTAATGAGTTATACTTTCTCCATAGCATAAAGGACTGAATCTGTCCCTATTAAAGCTGCTTCACTTACTTCAAACCAACCAACAGGAGATCTACATCTACGCCCATATAAAGCCTCATAATGGGCCATCTGAATGCTAGAATAGTGGATATTTTTGTAGGCAAACTCAATAAGAGGAAGTTGATCATCCCAACTACTTTTGAAATTGATCACACAAGATTCAAAAGTTATTTTTTTTAAGATATAGGGGTGTTTACTTGTCTTGTTAGAGTTATAATCTTGTGTACATATATTGGATATCTGAATCAAAGAGAATATGAGAAAAATAGTAGATTTTCGGTTATTTGGTGTTAGAAACGAAGAAGGAAAAATTCAGGGGAATCAGGGCACCATGTCCACGAAGTAGACCTGTTCCTCAAATTTAGGAAAATTATCTTCATATTGTGGAGCGGTCACGGACAATTTTTCGTCGAAATTTATTATGGGATCATATAATTAAATGTATCTCTCTGTCAAAGACTTGTTTCCTCAGAGTAATTCTTAATTGTTTCTCATGTTTAAGTATCTAAAAACACTCCGAAACATCATGTGATCTTTCCTATCACAAATCACTATCCTTAAATCCATAAATTCATATTCAAGAAAGTTAAGAGACAAGTCTAACCAGTTCTTCCAATCATTTTATGAAGTCTTTTACAGACCATTTAAACTTGTTCTAACACTTGTGTTTTGAGTAAAGTTAGAGTAACAAATGAAGTTCATTTCTTCAAAAAGAATATATTGAACTAAGTATTCCTTAAGACTAAAGGTTTTCACATTTAAACAAGTGAGGAAACAATGATTTTAAAGAGAGCGTTTGAGCTCTTTTTTGAGTAATTATCTCAAATAACATGAAGGACCTTTTTTAAAACATATGAGCTGAGTACATGGGAGTATTATTGAGCACCGACGTGGGGAAGAGTTCATAACAACTCAATGTCTTCATAAACCATGTTGCCAACATGGGTAGAAAGGGTCATACTTTTTAGATGATTCCATAATTCTCTTTTGCATAGACTAGTGGACCACTTAGTTGAGGCATTGTGTATCTTGAAAAGTTATAAGACAGTTCTGGCATCGTGGGCAAGAGGTTGTATCATCATATTATCTAATAGTGATGGTTGTTGGTTAGAGAAACTCCCACAAAATTAAATTACTTTACTATATAAGTAAATTGAGTTCTTATCACTATTTAAATGCTTTATATAAACTGCACTTCAACTGTTGTTATATTTTTCATTTGAGTTGAGAAAATCCAAGGTAAGTGTTCCTTTCAAAATTATTTCAAGCTTATGTCATGTTTTGTATTTAACCTTAGATGCTCGTACATTCAATGTACTGATGTAAAGTTGTATGCATCTTATTATATACATATACATGTACAGCATCCAACGCTGAATTGATCCAGTTGAGCACTTAGAGTCAGTTGGTGAGCTTCCTTGCTTTTCGAATGATACCTTTGGCTATGTTTTATTTTATTTCTTGTTTATTTCAGTTGTTAGGATGATCGGGGGTCTTGTCCCGACATCCCTATAAATTCTAGAGGCATCATAGCTGGATAGTTATAGATTATTTAGTCTTTCAAGTTTTAGTTGTTGATATTAAGACTTGCTTTCCACTTTAGCTAGATGAATTTCTTATATTGAGACAAGTTGATTTAAGTGTATTTGATTCATAATATTAATGCTTTATGTCCTCCTATGAGTAGTAAGCAAGACGAAGGGTTTGGTTGGGTTCAACAATGGTTCTCGAGTTCTTGCCACATCTGGGTGTAGGCTCGGGGCATGAAAGATCACGTTCATTTCATTTGTGTATAACTTAAATGCAAGCACATATTTCAATCTATGTTTTTTGCAATGGAGATCGTGAAGCAACCAAAGTTTATGAATGACCCTATAATATTGTATCTTAATGATGAACCAGAAAGGGAAAATTCTTCCAAGAGGAATTAAGGATCAAAGCCTACGGTGGATGAAAAAACTTATAACAGGAGAAAAGTCGAAGATGTTTTTTCTGTTTAGAGTGGAAAAAATGTAGTTAATGAAGAAGATGAAAAAGGAAGGGGAAAAAATTGAGGTATGTATATTTTCAATTTTTTACATTGTAGAATACGTGTATACATATGTACTTGTAGTGTACTAGTTTCAAAATGTCATATTTCAATGGGTAGAAATGATAGCGGGCAAACCAATGTAAATATTCTATATTTTTAACAGGATGGTAGAACTCAATGGGCAAATAACATGAACATAAAAAGTTCTAACAAAAGAGAAAAACATTCTTGACAAGAGACGAAAAGTAAAAAATGTTGCTTCAAGTAGCAATGTTGGAAACGTTTTACAAGAATATCGAGGTGATGAAATTGAGGTCTGTATATATTATATCTAAATTATGTAATGTGGAATAAGTATACACTTGTTGATTCTATTGTATTAGGTTTTCTATTCAATTTAGATCTCTGTCATACATTTATTCATAAATACTTCTATGTTATTCAACCAATTATCATATTGTTGTATTCAATGTATGGTAGACAATAGTTTGTATTCATATGAATGTTGTCTAAGTTGAACAAGAATGTCTATAATAGAGTAAATACTTTTCAAATTATTATACTGTAGCATATTAATATACATTGAATACCTTGATTCTATTTGGGGCTATTTGTCATCTGTTTTTGAAATTTTAAGTAGTTAATGTAACTCGTAATTAAATAAATACGTGGATATTTTTCAAGATTTTATTTGCTTCAATTGCATGTTGTGTAACTACCACTTTTATTTCAATATGTTGTGTTTCATGTATGCATAGAATCAGATTATACATTTTAGGTCTGTATTGGACTATCACCGAAGTCCTAAAGTGTTGATTAGTTTTAAGTAGTAAATAATCTAATGTAACTGCAGTTTCATATTATTGTATTTATAAATACAGGGAAACAAATTCTATGTGTTAGATCGCCCGATCAAACCCCTGGGCATGCCAATTTATGTGAACAATAATATAGTTATGCATTTGAAGGCAAAGCTTTCAAAGACCCAGTTTAATTGATTCAACAATACATGTTTTAGTGTGTATACCCAAAAAATATTTTCGAAGAGACTATTGCATATTTAACTGAGGAAATCATCCTAGATAAACTCTAATGTTACTCAACCGAGTCTAACAATTCTGTCCTACATCAAAAAAGAACTTGTATCTCTACCATGCACTAGTGGGGGGAGCATTAAAAAGTCTAAGTCATTCTATGCAAGTGAGGTAGAGATGAAAGCAACATTTGCTTAATTTGAATCTTCTAGCGGAGGTACCTCGATTGAACCACCCACGCCAATCAAGAAGTTGTGAATGTTTATTTAGATAATAAGCCTTCATTATTTATTTTTGGGGTACTTTTATGATTTCTTTTCTTTTACTAAGTAGACAATTTCAAACCCATTGACTTATATATTCACATTTATGTGTATTATGTAATATATTCTCATCAAACACTTGGTGTAACATCAAAAAATATTGGTCTTTGTGTTGTCTATATTCTTTAGTTGAGGTTCAGTATTGGTAAAGGGCTAAATTTCAGCAAATGTATAATGGTTATCAATGAGAGTAAGAAAGCTTTCGGGCAAGGAAAAACAATGCATTTTGTATAATCCTTTCTATTGTTATTTTTGAAAAGTTGTCCCCTTTTTTAGCCCCATTTGTATGTGTCACTTTTTGTTGTGTTGGCGAATGAAGGTAACGATGTTAGGACTTCGTTATAATAATTCTCGTTGATCAGAGTGGTAAGGGGAAGCATAAGGTTCATAGTCATTTTGATCGGTCATTTGAAAGTGATCCATATACATTGCAATATCGCGGCAGCATGTTGTAATTTCCTTAACTCCTATAATTTGGTTTGATTTGATTGAGAGCCTTAGGACAATGATATAGTGACAATTTTTTTAGCTTTAATTTACAATGAATTTCGTGTTTTATTGTTAAATTTAGTTGTTTTTTTCTAATTGTTTATGTGAAATATGTACTATTACAGCTTCTATTTATGCATTTTACGGAATGTATTAGTTCCAATTGGGTTGATTAGAATATATTTAAATTAAATCAAGTATGTTGTTTAGACCTCAATTGTGGGGTTGCACTCGGTATGTTATTGTTGTCATCAATCATGTATGCCTCTATTCCTCTGCATTATGTGAAGTTGCAAAAGATATTAGTTGGGGTCAGGTATAATTATGTTTTTATCCAGTTTATTCTTGATTCAGTACGAGAAGTGTTAGTTCAATGTTATTTGTCTTCCTACTCCGGCACTCCCATAGTGGGCTTCAAAACAGGCTATGGTTCGGTCAACTTGCTTAGCCAAAGTTAAATAGGGATTTTGTTAAGTTTGACAATTTCTTTTTTATTATTAAGGTGGATTTCAGTAATTTTATGGTTGACAACTAAATTGCTCTGCAGACTATCAGTTGTAAGTGAAGTTAAAAAGACCACTTGATCTTTTTTTTCCTTTTCTGAAAGGATATTGAAATTAACCTTATAAGTAGCAGTATGACATTACTAAATATGTCTAGAAGAAATTTGGCTTATTGTTAGATTTCAAGTATTCATGCCTATTTAGTTCTGATAAGAAAACATTAAGGGGCTGAAAAGAAATGAGTTGTAAGTCTTGCTTAGATAAGTAACACTGAGAATCTTGTGAAAGCTTCGAGTTCATTAAAACACATTGTATTTTCCATAACGATCAGTAATGAGGCATTACGTGAAACTAAAAGAACCACGAGAAGACTTCATAGATAATACAATCAAGGACAAGGTTTATGCCACGCCCTGAAGCTATCCCATGACACGGACATGGGACTTAAGATCATGAGTGAACCAGATCTAACTCTACTAGCATATCATAAACATACTAAATAAACTAAATCAAAGAAATACTATGCGGAAGTGGAATCATGGGATATATCGAAATGATGGGCAACACCCATAACTATCTGAATATATAAAATTATTAAGAGCTTCACAACAACTGAAAATTCAAACTCGAATGCTAAAGATGAAACAATAAGTAAAAATAACACCTAACTTATTAGAAGTGTTAGCACATTCCCTAATTAAATCTAGCAAAACTTGAACTAAGACTAAAAGCAAATATAATCATGCCAATCGTCCTTGAAGAATAAGAGCTCACCACTGTACATGTTGAACTGAAGATCGGGGGAACCAGTTTAATCGTGATTGGACCACTGAAGACCTGGAACTACATCACGAGAAGGTGTAGTACATAGTATGTGTCAGTACTTGAAAGGTACTAGGCATGAAGGATAAGGCAGAGTTGAAAAATAAACATAACTTAACCAAATCATATAACATAGCAATGATATGATATAAGAATAACACTATACTGAGAATATTTAAAATAAAATAACTGAATGACATATCCCAAGTTATTGATGCTAAAGTCTGACAGTAACTGATAACATGGTAAATGCAATAGGATCAGACTGAACCGTGGGAGATACTAATAACCGACATAAAACCACATGAGCGAAATGAGGAGTTTGATGTATACGCCCCATCTACAGAACCCAATATACCATGACAAAGGTATAGATGCTGACTTGCGTGAAAAACTAAAATGATGCACACTAGAGGAATTACAACCAGACGGGCATATAGTTCTGGGAATTGAGGGTGACTGACCCTAGTCAAACTCGTTATAAAGCTACTCCCAATTTTTATATAATTAACAAGTTATGAGTGAATTTCTGTAATACGGGATAGCTCAAAATACTGACATGTTAACTGATAATGCAACATTAATATATTCATAACCAAACACTTGATAATTGAGGCATGTATGTATGTATCTGAAAAATTTGACCTAGCATATGTAATTAATGAACTAAATGAACTACATAGCAAGTCTTATAAAAATGATGCAATTAGAAACTAAGCGACAATGTGATAATCTGATTCGATCATACTAACAGCTAAATCCCAATAATTTCTAACATTCAAGAAACCCTAGGTCAAAATAATATCAAGGAATCGAGAATTTGACTAAAAACTAGGGACCTAATGGATGAATGGAATCCACGAGAGAAATCATATGTAACTGGTGAAAAAATTCTAGGAGAAATCTTTCGATATTGGGGCTGAAACTAAAGGAAAATTCTTGCGTTCTTGGGAAGGGTTTGTTCACCTCTTTCTCCGCTTATGTTCTAAGTTTTATGAATTTTAGCGAATGAAACACTTACTGTAGATTCTAAAAGATACAGTTTAGAGGTCCAACACGTAGGGAAAAGACCAAATGACCCTGACATGAAAGTTGTTGGGATCAGCCGATAGACATGATCCACGAACCATGGTCAACCCTATAGTCCATCCAGGTCAGCTATCTTTCAGCTTCAGAGGATGGATTTTGCGTACCACTTACACGGAGTATGGTACAACCTACAATCCATAGGTCAGGGCCGTGGGTCAGGATTTTCTGGGGGGTTTTTCTTCGAACCATGTTCCATGGATTGTGGTCCCGCCTATGGTCGGAGTTTTTAGGGTTTTTTTATACAGACCACGTTCCAAAAACCTAATTCATGGACCCTGGTTCTGCCTATGTTCGGGGTTTTCTAGGGTTTTTCTATGGATAACGTTCTACAGACGTGGTCCACAGACTGAGGTCCCACCTACACTTCTAGAAATCTGCATTTTTTTCCTTTTAGAATCTGGCGTGTTACAGTCTGGAGGAATTGAGTTTGTCTCAACAGGTCTTTTTAAGTTGTTCAAGACATTATTTTATATTGAGCTTACATTAATGAGTTTTATATTAGTTTTTTGACCTCTATTTTGAAGGCGCATTAATTCATTATTATTCTTTAAATTGAATTACACTACATTGTGTTAAGTGTTCAGAGGAATGATGACTTGATAAAGATTCCCTCAAATGTTTGCAAGCAAACATAACAATAATAATGATTAAGTAATGGCTGATTTAGAGTTTCAGCTATATATTTTCCTTGATATGAATCCATTCATTAACCTTCTTCAAATGAATATGCGGTTCATGGAAATAATAAAGTTCAAACACCTACAAGGATCTTATGCTGACTATTTGTTCTTGAGTATATTCAATAGTGCAGAAGTTGGACTATGTTTACAATGTCTACTGATGCCAAGTGGTATTTTTGTATTTTTATGTTTTTGGTTTCTTCATTACAACAGTTCTACTCTGTGTTTTCTATATTTGATTTCTCATGTCTAAGTGTATAAACCAGTTAGGAAGTTCCATTCGGTGGTTACTTTTGTCGGATCTAAATGTAAACTCAATTCACTTGTGTACTCTCTGTAATAAGATATTATACATGATATGCTCTGCATGTCTACTAATTTTATATTTGTAAGTTCTTTAGCTTCTTCACTTCTTTTCCAGAGTACATATGCTTAACTCCATTAGTAGTATATTTACATTTATTTATAATATAACATCAAAGTAGTTATGTGATGCTCTGAATGTCTATTGATGTTGATAATTTAGCATAAATGTTCTTAGATTTTAAAAACATTTTTTCTTATCTGACATATAATAATGATTACTTTTATGATTTAATTTTGATATATTTACATTAAATTACAGAAAGTATCTTCCTCGTTTTGGTACTTTTCGTTACTCAAAAAGAATAACTTTTGGGATTCTGAATATGCACAACGTCAATTAGTATGAATGACCAATTATTAGAAGTTATAGAGAAGGAATTAACTGTAACATCTCACAATTTAAAAGAAAACAAAAGAAGCTAATAATTGGATATAGCCATTTCTGGGAAAAAGGAAAAATCTGGAAATTTACTTAAGTTAGGAAAAAAGGGAGTCTTTGGTAACCTTCAAACTGACATAACATCTAGATCAGGTTGAATTATGAGAACTTCCAGATATGGTAGGAAAGCTTCTAGAGTTATCTTTCCAAGCCATTGAGTTTGCGCGATCCCGAGTTAGTGTGAGTGATATGCCTTTTGAAAGTTGGGTTGTTTGAATAAAGAAAGTCGTTCCAGATTTTAGAAGGGTAGTTTGGTATTTTCCACACCCAATTTAATAAATTCGTTTTAGGTAATATTATTAAGGGTCTAAAACTTAAATTCGTTAGTATTAAGCTTTTGGAAAAGGCCAGGGTTTTGGGAAAAGAACGCAAGGGAAAAAGAAAGGAAAAAGGAGCCAAGATCGTCGAGTTCGTCAAGAACAACTTGTGGATTTTGTCGGCGGTGATCCCTACATGGTATGTGAGATCACATAGAGTTGGATTAGTTCATGCACAAGTCATGATTCAATTCAGCAAGTTATATAGTTCTGAAAGAAAATCCTTTGAGTTCTTGATGATATTTCTTTGAATTCTTGTGGGTTCTGTTGTTGAGGTGTTCTTGAGATTTGACTCATGTTTCCGAGTGTAATTTTGAGTTGAATCGGATGTACATTGAACATATAGTCGATTTTAAGTGTTTGGGGAAAGACCCAATGGATCTTAGAGGGTTTACAGTTTCAAAACTAATAATATTTTTTGTCCGACGAAATTTGGGAGTGCCTCCGCATTGCGGACCCGCACTGCAGTTTGGAAAATTTTTGTTTTCGCGTTGCAGAGCAGTCACGGACTATTTTGCCTCATATTTTGTTTCCGAAAAAAATTTAAATACTTCTCTGTATTGCAGACCAACCCGCATATATTGACATTTTGATCTTTTTTCATGTTTAGCTATCTAAAATCATTCCTAAACATCAGGAGATCATTCCTATCACAAATCATAATCCTTGAACCCATGATTCAATTTAAGGAGAGTTAAGAGTCAAGTTTAAAAGATAATAAGCATGTCAAGTGAAGTTCTTTAAAAAAAATTAAAACGCAAATATTTTAACTTTGTTTTAAAGACTTAAGTTTCAAGTAAAGCGAAGAGTAAAGATTTGAAGTTCACTCTTCATGAAATTATATCGGAGCTATGTATTCCCAAAGATTTAGTGTATTCACATTTCAACAAGAGAGAAAACTAAGAATTCTAAGAGAGTTTTTAAGCTAAGTTTTGGGTAATTATCTAAAAAAAAAAAGAAAGAAATTTTTATTTAAATCTTAGGCGCTAAATATATTTTGGGAGTAGTATTTAGCACCGATATTGGGATGTAAGTTAATATCAACTCAAGTCTCCATAAACCATGCAGCCATCAATTGGTAGTAAAGGATTATACTTTTTATGTGATTCCTTAGTGCTTTTTACCATAGACTTATTGATTTTTAAGTTAGGTTATATACCCCCAGCAAGGTATAGGACGGTCCTTGACAGTGTGAGGTAAAACGTTGTATCATCATTTAAGCTCATATGAGTGGTTGCCGATTAGAGAATTTTCCTCATAAAATATATTACTTTATTATACAAGTATAATTAAGTTTGTTATTGCATTTCTTTAATGAACTTAGGTGATTTCTATTATTTTAAAAGTTTCCTATAAATTGCATGTGTTTTTATTTTTTTATATTGAGTTAAGTTGTTTAGGAGTTGAATAAAGCCAAGGTAAGTATTTTTTCCAGATTTCTTTCAAGCCTAAAGTTGTATTTAGCATTCCTACTTGTATACTTGTACATTAAAGGTACTGATACCTTCTGGCCTAAATCGTCGTACGATTTAGACGTAGGTAACCAGGATCAGCATCCAGTGCACCGTTGATCTAGTTAGGCGTTCTGATTCTGTTGGTGATCCTCCTTGCGTCTGGAGGACTGTTTTATCTTTTTTTCAGTATTGTATTGTTAGGATAATCAGGGATCATGTCCCGACATATCTCTTTGTTTTAGAGGCTTGAAAGATGGTTGGTAGTCAGTTCGCTTCACTTTCTTAATTCAAATGTTGTTTAAAGACTTGTGTTGCCATTTTGTCAAGTGTAATTTTTAATCTTTAAATGTTCTATGTATTTTGTTAAGTAGTTGAGTAGATATGCATTGAATCATTGTATTTATGCTTTTAAGTGTTCCGTTAAGTAAGTAATATAGGTAAAGGGTTTTCTTAGGACGAACTGTCACACCTCGAACTACCCCCGAGATGCGAACACGGAACCTAGGACTACAAGTGATCCCAAAAAAACCCTGCTGGCATGATCATGCGCATACTAAAGATAATGACCTGATGCGGAAGCTAAATAATAATAAGTATGAAAATATGGGGAATACACATATGCTAAAACTAATATACATGAATACTGATGAGTTTAATATAAAGAAGTTATTAACTCAATACTAAGCTAAAATTAACTATGTCAGAATTAAGCCTCTAAGTGACTAGAAATGTTGGGAAAGGCCCTAGCTAAGTCTAGAAAAAACTAAAACTAAAGGACTAATATACTATAAATAACTCATGAATATTGTCCTCAAAAAATGAGAACTCACCACTTATTCTGCTGAACTAGATATCGAAAATCGACCTAAGCATGATATGGATACTAATAACCAGAACTTACATCACGAGAAAATGTAGCGCACGTATGCTTCAGTACTAGAAAGGTACTGAGCATGTAGGATAAATTAAAGGTGAAATTATACATAATAAAACAATCACAAGAGTAACTATAATATTTTGAACAAGATACACTGAATTATGAACTAGCTGGATGCAATGACAAAATTTAAAACATACTGAGACTGAATACTAAATGAATTTTAAATATGGTCAATGCAATAGAGTCTGACTGAACTGTGGAGCTACTAATAACCGATAATAGAACCATATGAGGTTAAAGTGGTGTCCGATTTATACGCCCCCATCTATAGGACCCAATATACCCTGCCAGAGAGGTATAAAGGCATGCTGATGTGATCACTAAACCGATGCCCGCAGAAGGGACTTACAACCTATGTGGCTAGTAGTCTGGGACTATTTGGTTACGTTGAACCCTAGTCCAACTCGGTATTATGATACTCCTAATGATTTAAGTGATTAATACATTATTACTGAATTTCTATAAATACTAGATAACTCAAAACTAAACATGCAAACTGAGAATACAACAATTAATATGATAATTATGCATTAATAATTGAGGTATGTACATATGAAGTAACTAGAAAATCTGACCTAGCCTATGTAATTCAAGAACTACAGAAATACATAGCTAGGGTTATGAAATTCATGCGATAAACTATATAATAACATTATAATCTAATTTGGAACATATATCTAACTAATTCGTGATGATTTATTGTAATGCTAGATATCCTAGGTCTACTTATGATAAGAGAATCGACAACTGACTGAAAATTAGGGACCTAATAGGTAAAACAAACCCACTAGTAAAATCCCACATACCAGGTGATGAAATCCATGGAGAATCTTTAGATTTTGGGGCTGGAACTAGTGGAACCTTAACACATTCTTGAACTAGAGTTCATGACCTTTTTCTCCTCTCTTTCTTCTAATTTTCTATGTTTTTATTTATGATTTTGAGTTAGGTAATTACTTGTTATGTTTTAGGATTAAACTGACTAAAATCTAATTATTTATGTCTTAAACGACGTATCTTTCGGATTAAACACACTAGGAAAAACCAAAAGACCCATGAACTAATTATTGACGGACCAATTAACTAGCAGTTGTTGTTCAATCGATGATCTTTTGTTTGGGTCTGCTCAACAGACCATCACTAAATTGGCATAACATTTTACTCGGAGGTTGGTCTTTAGCAAACTCGGTGGTTAAGGAAAGTTAATTCAATTATCTATTATATGATAGGTCATGGAGCACCTTATTCATTTTGTGCTAAAAGTTATGACCATTTGAAGTTAACCCTATCAACAAATACACCTTAACTAAACGCTAAACATCAACTACGGTCAGACCTGCAGACCGTAACAACGGTCTGTTCTGGTCATCCCTAGTTCATGTTAGAGGATGGGTAAGTTAAGTCTCAATCGACGGACACAAACCACGGACCATATTCTGAATTAAGTACCGTAGGTCTGTCTGTGGTTCAACACTTAGTCTATTTTCTAGGCTGAGTTTTATGAGAACTTCAATGGCCAACAATGGATGCACAGTACAGGTCGTATAAGAGACTACGGACCATCGATGGTAATAGTCAATTTCACCTGCAGATTTTTGAAAAGCTAATTTCTGGTATAATTTGGAAACAGGGTGTTACATTATCTCCTACTTGAGAACATTCGTCCTTGAATAAAGACTAAACTAGCTGAAATAGAGGGAGAGATATGCAATCCCTACCACTAGACACTCAGAACTAAGTTTCTAACTTAATTGAGTTCCAAGAACATGAAAATACGCTAAAAATGCAAATGCAAACTGAGGGAACATGATTCTAAGATTGAATTCACGCAAGAATGACTCAAAACTGAAGAGGAACTATTATCTCAAGATGGAGTGCAATCGGAAGGAAAGAGGTGAGGATACTTGGCTTTCATAGGTGCTTGTGCTTCCCAAGTAGCTCCCTCTACAAACTGACTCCTCCACAGAATATTGAGTGAAGCGAGTTAATTTTTTCTCAACCTTCTAACATGATGGTCAATAATCTCAATCGGTACATCCTTATAAGAAAGACTATCTTTCACCGCCACACTACACTAGGGAGGCTGGCTCACCCACACACTTCATTATAGCAAGATGTGGAAGGCTTGATGCACTGCTGCTAGTTCTGTTGGCAACTCTAACTCATATGCCACATTTCCAACCTTTTTCAAGATCTTGTAAGGGCCTACAAATCTAAGACTGGGCTTCCCTTTCTTGACAAATCTCATCGGCCCTTTCATAGGTGACATTTTTAGGAAAACCCTATCAATAACTTGGAATTCTAGTTCCTTTCTCCTTACATCTGCATAAGATTTCACATGACTCTGGGTTGTCTTAAGTATGTATCTAATGATTTGCACTTCCTCCACAGCATTAAAGACTGAATATGGACATATCAAAGATCTTTCACCTACTTCAAACCACCTAATAGGAGATCTACACCCACGCCTATACAATGCCTCAAAAGGGGTCATCTGAATATTGGAATACTAGCTATTGTTGTAGGAAAACTCAATAAGAGGAGGTGATCATCCTAACTATTCTTTAAAGCAATCACACAAGCTCTCGACATTTCTTCTAGGGTCTGAATGGTACGATCTGCCTGTCCATTCGTCTGCGGATGAAATGATGTTCTAAGGTTAACTTGAGTACCAAGACCCTTCTGAAATGACTTCTAGAAATGAGAGGTTAACTAAGGACCTTTATTTGTGATAAGAGACAAAGGAACCCCATGGAACCTCAAAATTTCATTAATCTAAATCTTGGCATAGTCCTCTACCCAATATGTAGTCTTGACCCCCAAAAAGCGAGAAGACTTAGTAATCCTGTTAAATATCAACCAAATGGAATCATGTTGTCTGCGAGTTTGAGGTAACATTGTAATGAAATACATATTTTTTAATTCCCACTTCCAAGTAGGAATGTCGATCTCTTGAGTCATATCCCCTGTTTTTTATGTTCTACCTTGACATGATGGCCATTAGGCACTTACTCACAAAATCATCTATATCTTTCTTCATGCCATTCCACGAATAGACTTCCCATAGATCTCAGTACATCTTAGTGGCACCTAGGTGAATAGAATATCTGGAGTTATGAGATTCAACAAGAATCTGTTGTCTCAACTCACCCACATCAGGAACACACAATCTACCTTGGTAGAGAAGTACACCAACTCCACCTTGGGAGAAAGCCTCCACTCTCTGATTATGGACTGCACCCTTAAGTTCAAGCAAGATTGGATTACTGTCTTGCTTTTCCTTAACCACCACTACGAAAGAAGATTTTGTCCCATTCTGAACTGTTACACCACTGTTACATATGCTCATAAGGTGAATTCCCAAGAGAGCAAACTTGTGAACATCTTTCACTAGCTCCTTCTTTTCTTCCTCAACATGGGCTACGCTACCCATAGATAATCTGCTAAGATCATCTGCTACTACATTCCCCAAACCAAGATGGTAATGCACACTCATATCATAATCCTTAATGAACTCAAGCCATCTCCTCTGGTGAAGATTCAACTCTTTTTGGGCGAAGGATCTTATGGCTAGTGAACACATCCACATGAACACCATACAAGTAGTGTCTCCATATCTTGAGCGAAAACACCACTGCTGCAAGCTCGAGGTCATGAGTGGTATAGTTATTCTCATGCACCTTCAGTTGTTTAGAAGCATAAGCTATAACCTTATCTCGCTGCATCAATGCACAACCTAGGCCAATTCTAGATGCATCATAAAAGATCACATAACCATCTCAACACTTTTGTAGAGTCAAGACAACAGATGTAGTCAGTCTAGTTTTTAATTCTACAAAGCTTTTCTCATAATCATTTGATCGTTGAAACTTTACCATATTTTGAGTCAACCTAGTGAATGGAGAGACTATGGATTAAAATCCCTCCACCAATCTTCTATAATAACCTGCAAGATCTAAGAAACTTCTATCTTCTGCCAATCCACTCAGATCCCCTCGCTAGATACAATATGACCAAAGAGCAACAGACTGCAACCAGAACTTACATTTGCCAAACTTAGCAAATACCTGGAGATCTTTGAGGGTCTGCAGAATAAATCTCAAATGAATCGCATGTTCTTCCTTATTCCTTGAGTAAATAAGGATATCATCAACAAAGACGATTTCGAACAAGTCAAAGTATTGTTTGAAAACTCTATTCATCTAATACATGAAACCGTAGGATCATTGGTTAGTTCAAATTATATAACTACAAATTTATAATGACCATACCGAGTCCTGAAGGATTTTTTCGAAATGTCAATATCTCTAACTCTAAGTTGATGATAACCTGATCTGAGGTTTATCTTCGAAAATGGCTAGCACCCTGAACTTGGTCAAACAAGTCATCAATCCTGGAGATGGGATACTTATTCTTGATTGTGACCTTGTTTAACTATCTATATTCAATGCACATTCTTAGAAAACCATATTTCTTCTTTACGAACAACACTGGTTTGATGAAGCCTTTATCTAGAAGGTCTTTGAGTTTCTCTTTCAATTCCATAAACTCAGTTGGAGCCATTATGTAAGGAGGAATATGAAGAGGTTGGGTATATTGAAGGAGATCAATTCCAAAGTCAATTTCCCTTTTGGGAGGGACTTTGAGAAGATCTTCTAGAAACACTTCTAGAAACTCACTAACTACTGGAACTGACTCTAGAGTTGGGGTTTCATAGCTAGAATACTTAAGCCAAGTAAAATGGTAGAGATAACCCTTTGAGATCATCTTTGTGGCCTTAAGGTAATAAATGAATCGTCCCATAGGCGCTAAGAAACTACCCTTCAATTCTAAGATTGGTTTGCTTGGAAATTGAAAACGAACAATCCTAGTTTTACAATCGACTAAGGCATAATGGGAATGTAACCAATCCATGCCTAGAATGACATCGAATTCTACTATTTCTAACTCTACAAGGTCTGCTGAGGTGACTTTTTGAGAGACTGTGATAAAGCAATTTCTGTATACTCCTCTAGTTATAACTGGGTCATTGACTGGAGTAGAGACTGAGAAAGGTTCTGAGAGAGTTTCTAGACTAACATTGAATTGGAATGTTATATAAGGAGCTACAAAAGGAGTAGCATCTGGATCTAACAATGCATAAACTTCAAGGTCAAAGTAGTAACATACCAGTGACGACATCAGCAGAACCTTCCTGATCCTGGCAGGCCTTAAGGGCATACAACAAGTTCTTGCACGGACCGTCACTGGTACCAGATGAGTTACACTGTTGAGTCAGGCAACCTGCTGGTGCTACTAAAATTGTAGATTGATCTCTACAATAACCACCTCCTAGACCTTGTCTAGAAGGACAATACCTCAACATGTGACCATACTGACCGCACCTAAAGCATCCTTCCTTTCCTGCGAGGCACTCGCTTGGATGGTTCTTACTACACTTAGGGCAAGTGGGGTATGTGCTGGTGCCTGAAACACTTCCCTGAACAAAGAGTCTGGTGCCCTAACTTCTAATTGTACTTGTTCTGGTGGATGCAACACTAGCTGATTAAGGAGTTGGAGTTAAAAATTTCATCCGACTCTGCGAGCGATTTCCACCACCCGATTTCTGCTGAGAGTATTCACAGTTCCTAGTCTTAGCCTTCCTTTTCTCTTAGGCATGTTCCCTAAGCTTATCACCCTCAACCTACTGAGCATGAGTCATAAGCCTATAGATGTTCATATCTCTTCGTAACATAGATTTTATGCACGCAATTTTCACCAAATCTGGCATTCCATACAAGAACTTATTCATCAAAGCCCTCTAATAGCAACTATGTGAGAAGCATACCTGGAGCGTTGGTTAAACTTGAGCTCATACTCTTTGACCATCATGTCTTCTTGCCTTGAGTTCATGAATTCCCAATTCTTCGCTTCTCTCAAATCTATAAGGAAAAATCTATCAAAAAATGTCTTACGAAAGTAATCCCATGTAATAGGAGTTGCATCTGTACCCCTATTATCCTTCCACTGAGTGTACCAGATATGATCCACATCTTTCAACTTGTATAATGCCAACTTAACCCGATCATTCCCAGTGACATGCATCACCTCAAAGATCTTTTTGATCTCATGTAAGAAATTTTGGGGATCCTTATTAGTTTGCGATCCTAAGAACTTATGTGAATTCATCCTAACAAAGTCGCGGACCCTTGCTGCGTTGATCCACCATTAGCATTCATAGTAGCATGAACCCAATTTTTCTTGTCAGCCACACTCTAAGACAACATCTGAATGGTGTTCCTGAATCAACATTGGAGACTTCCAGATATGGGACTGGAGGAGCTGCATTTGCATACCTGTTATTCACATTCCTAGCATTAGATATAAGAGGAGGCATGACCTTAAACATAGAACGTCGAGTTAGAATAGGATTAGATCATATCTTACGCGCGATAAGAGTAACAAGAAAGTGAAGTTTTTCCTAAAACACTTCATAGCCTCCCTCTCATTAAATATGGTGCACTTCACACCCATGAAAAAGACTTTACTTAGTCAGCTTTTCAGACAACCTAGGGCACTTAAACCTAGTGCTCTGATACCAAGTTTACCACACCCCGAGCTACCCCCGAGACGCGGACACGGGACCTAAGACTACAAGTGATCCCAAGCTAACCCGACTGGCATGATCATGAGAATACTAAAGATAATGAACTGATGTGGAATCTAAATCATAATAAAGATGAACATATGGAGAATACCCATATGATAAACAAAGATATATGAACATTCATGAATTTATTATATACAAGTTATTAACTCAATGCTTAGTTGAAACTATGTATGAAATAAGCCTATAATGCACTAGAAGTGTTGGGTCTGGCCCAGCTATATCTAACAAAAATTGAAACAGAAGGACTAAAATACTAGAAAAAACTTATGAATATTTTCCTCGAAGAATGAGAACTCACCACTGATTCTGCTCAACTGGAGATCAAAAAACAATCTAAGCGTGATCTGGATGCTGAGAACCTAAACCTATATCACAAGAAAATGTATCACACGTATACATTAGTACTTAAAAGGTACTAAGCCTGTAGGATAAAGTAAAACTGAAATAATACATAACTGAATAAGCACCAAGTATAATATTCTGAACATGATATACTTAATTCTGAGCTAACTTGAAGCAATGCTCAAATTTATAACATACTGAGACAGAATATTGACTGAACAGTAAATATGGTCAATGCAATAGAGTTTGACTGAACTATGAGAGCTATTTATAATCGATAATAAAACCACATGAGATAAATATGGAGTCTGATGTATATGCCCCATCGAGAGGACCAAATATACCCTGCCTCAGGTATAAAGGCATGATGGGTGATCATTAAAGTGATTCCCACAAAGGGTACTTATAACCTACGTGGCTTTTTGTTCTGTGACGATTTGGGTACGTTGAATCCTAGTCCAACTCGGTATTATGCTATTTAAAAGTGATTAAGACATTATGATTGAATTTTTATAAATATTAGATATCTCAAAACTAAACATGTAAACTGAGAAGACAACAAATAATATGATAATTATGAATTAACAACTAAGGCATGTATATCTGAATTAACTAAAATTTCTGACCTACCATGTGTAATCAATAACAAAAGAAATGCATAGCTAGGGTTCTGAAATACATGCCATAAACTGAATAATAACTTTACAATATTATTTGGAACATATATCTAACTAATTCGTGATGATCTGTTGTAATTCTAGAAATCCTAAGTCTATCCATGATAAGAGAATCGAGAACTGACTGAAAATTAGGGACCTAATGAGTAAAACCAACCCACTAGTAAAATCCCACATACCTAGTGATGAAATCCATGGAGAATCTTTAGATTTTGGGGCTAGAACTGGTGGAACCTTGTTGCGTTCTTGAAGTAGGGTTCTTGACCTTTTTCTCCTCTCTTGCTTCTAATTTTCTAAGTTTTGATTTATGATTTTTTCTTAGGTAAGTTCATGTTATGTTTCAAGGCTTAAAATGACTAATATCTTATGATTTAGGATTGAAACGACATATTTTAGGGGCTAAATGAACTAGAAAAAGACCAAAATACCCGTAAAATAATTGTTGTCGGACCAATCGATGACTTGGACTGACGTGCCATCATTCAATCGACAGTGTGTCGTTTGGGTCCGCTTGATGGACCTTCACTAAAATGAGCATAACTTTTTACTCGAAGGTCGGTATTTAGCAAACTCGGTGTCTATGGAAAGCTAATTTAATTATCTATTATATCATAGGTCATGGATCACTTAATCAATTTTCTGCTAATATGTATGACCATTTGAACTTGATCCTATCAGCAAATTCCCCTTAACTAAAACTAAACATCACCTATGGACCGTAGATCGAACGAAAGTCCATGATAGTTATCCATAGTTCATGTCAGAGCTGGGTAACTTGAGTCTAAATCGACGGACATAGAACACAGACCATACTTATACTTACGAACTATAGGGCTTTCCGTGTTCAACCCTTAGTCGATTTCTGAACTGAGTTTAGAGAGAGCTTTAGTGGCAAACAATGAATGCATTTTATGGGTCATAGATTAGACTACGGTCCATTGATGGTTACCGTTGATTTCACCTGCAGATTTTTGAAAAGCTGATTTCTGGTCTATTTGGGATATGGGATGTTACACCAATAATGGTCTTTGAGTGAGAATCTAGCCTAGGATGTAGACTCAAGGTATGACAAAATTGGTATCAGAGCACAGAGTTCAAGATTTTATGAACTCTATGAAGCTGTGTTTGTAGATTCCTACTTATCGATGTGAAGTTCACCACATCTCTAATTAGGAGGCTACAATATTTAAGAAATTCCTCACTTCTCTCATGTTCACTTCTTGTGATAGATTTCATCTCTATACAGTTTCTCGTGATTACGCTTAACCAATTGTGAGTTGGGTTTTTTTTTAAAGTGCCTTCATGAGGCATTTCTTTTGTGTGAGCTAAGATAAGCAAAGATATGGTTGCCCATATGAGGAGTTGGATGAGTTTATTCGTTGTTGGATTTTCTATTTTGTCAAGTAAGGAAAGTAAGGCATCCATGCCATCAGGTGTCATAGGCATTGCAAGGCTGATAATGATGTGCAACATGTTGTAGAAGAAAAATTGAGGGACAGGGTAGAGTTAAGAAATAAAAAACCTAATAAGGGAAATGTGTCAGGGCAACATAAGGGTAGTGTGAGTCGTTTATCATTTCAACAAAAGCAAAAGGGACCTGCTCTATCATTTACTAGTGCACCTGCACTGAGAAATAAAGATGAGTACAGTGGTCAATATACATAGAACATCAGAGATAGACCTGTGCATTCTCAAGGTATTGTGGGACAAGGAGTTTACTAGGATCCTGCATTTTTGTAGTTTTGGTAGAATCCACTCAACTAAGTGTCGTGATGTCCATTCAAGTTGTTTCAAGTATGGGCAAGAGGGTCATTTCATGAAAAAATGACCTAAGAAAAAACAAGGTAGAGAAAATTCTGGCAATAGAACCCAATCGTCATCAGTTGCTCCACCGGACATGACTGCACCTTGAGCATCTACTTCTGGTACTGGCGGAGGAACAAACAACATCTATGTGATCACTAGTCGTCAAAAATAAGAGAATTCTCTAGATGTTGTCACTATATTGATCGAAGTCTTTACTTTTGATGTTTATGCTTTACTAGACCCAGGAAAAAGTTTATCTTTTGTAACCATTTATGTTACAAATAAGTTTGTTGTCCTTCCTAAAAACCTTTGTAAATCCTTCTGTGTTTCTACACCTATTAGGTAGTCTATTCTAGCAAAAAGAGTCTTTTTTTATTATCGTGTTTCCAACAATCATAAGAACACCATGTTTGATTTAGTTTAGTTAAAAATTGTGGATTTTGATGTCACTTTTGGTATCCGCTGGCTTCATGCATGTTCTACATCAATAGATTGTAAAACTCGAGTCGTCAAGATCCAGACTCCTAATGAGCTAGTCATAGAGTGGAGTAGTAGTTCAGCAGTGCCTAAGGCTAATTTAATTTAATACCTTAAGGTGACAAAGTTAGTTTCAAGGGTTGTATCTATAAGTTTGTCATAGTTAATGACTCTAGCGTTAAGATACCTCCCATTAAGTCAGTTCCTTCAATAATAGAGTTTCTGAAGTCTTTCTAGATGATCTACCTGAAGTCCCTACTAAAAGAGAAATAGACATCGGTATAGACATTCTTCATGGTACTCGTCCTATCTCTGTTCGTCCTATCTCTATTCCTGCATATAGAATTGAACTAACAAAGTTGAAAAAGCTTAAAGAGCAATTGAAGGATATTCTAGATAAGGGTTTCATTTTATCAATTGTGTCACCTTGTGGCGCTCCAGTTTTATCTGTGAGAAAGAAAGATGGTTCCCTTAGGATGTGTATATAGCAAGGTTACCATAAAGAATAAGTATCCTCATCCAAGAGTTGACAATCTTTGCTTTCACCTTCTGGGTACTTCCTGTTTATGGAAAATAAACCTCAGATTTGGTTATCATAAGTTAAAGTAAGAGAATGTGATATGCCAAAGATTAATTTCTGGACACATTATAGTCATTATGAGTTTCTAGTCATATCATTCGATTTAACTAATGCACCAGTAGTGTTCATGGACCTTATAAATAGAGTCTTAAAACCTTATTTAGATAAGGTTGCCATTCTCTTCATTAATGATACGCTGGTATATTTGAGGAATGAAGAATATCATGCTACTCATCTCAGAATAGTTCTCCAGACTTTAAAAGGTGCAGAGAGTTATGTGTCAATCTCTTTAAGTGAGAGTTTTGGTTTGAATTGGTGGTATTCTTAGGCCACATTGTATCTGGAGAGGGTATTAAAGTTGATACTAAAAAATTAAGGCAATGCAAAATCATCCTAGACCCACATCTCCAACTGATATTAGGAGTTTCTTAGGTTTTGCTGACTATAATAGAAGGTTCGTAGATGGGGTTTCTTCTATATCATCTCCTTTGACCAAGTTGAGTCACAAAATACTGTAGTTTCAATGGTCTAAGCTTGTGAGAAAAGTTTTAAGGAATTGAAAAAGAGTATGACTACTGCTCCAGTTTCGACCTTACCAGAAGGTATACAAGGCTTTGTTGTCTATTGTGATGCCTCTAAAGTTATTTTGAGTTGCGTGTTAATGCATAATGGGAAAGTTATAGGTTATGCCTCCAGACAGTTGAAAGTTCATGAAAACAATTACCCAACCCATGACTTAGAGTTGGTTGTTGTAGTGTTTGCTTTGAAGATATGGCATCATTATTTTTGTAGTATCCATGTTGATGTATTCACAAACCACAAGAGCTTTTAGTATGTGTTCACTCAGAAAGAGATTAATCTCAAACATTGAAGGTGGTTAAAATTACTTAAGGATTATGACATAAGTATTCTTTACCACCCATGTAGGTTGATGTCGTTGCTGGTTCATTGAGCAGGTTGTCTATGAGTAGTACCATCCATATTGATGAAGATAAGAAAGAATTAGCAAAAGATGTGCATATACTTGCACTCTAAAGAGTCCGACTAATGGATTACACAGAAGGATGAGTAGTGGTGATGAATGGAGATGAATCTTCATTTGTATTACAAGTGATAGGAAAGCAATACCTAGACCCAGTTTTGCTTGAACTGAAAGCAAATGTTCTTAAAAAAATTAATTGCTTTTGAACATGGGGATGATGGTGTGTTGAGGTATCAAGGTATATTGTGTGTACCAATAGTGGATTTACCCCAAAAGTGAATCATGGAGGAAGCTCATAACTCCAAATATTCCATTCATCCGGGTTCCGCAAAGATGTATCGCAACTTGAGAGAAATCTATTGTTTAAGTTGTATGAAGAAGGGCATAACCGAATTTGTTGTTAAGTGCCAAAATTGCCACAAGTTACAGTAGAGCACCAAAGTCCTGGAAGTAGGCGATGAGTAATATAGATTTAATCACATGCTTTCCAAGGTGTTAGAGGCAACATATATCTATTTGGTTGATTGTCGATAGTATGACAAAATAAGCCAATTTTCTGCAGGTATACCCATTCAACAAAAGAATATGCTGGGTTATATATTCAGGAGGTGGTAAGAGAATGGATTCCTAGTCTCCAATAATTCAGATAGAGGTGCACAAAGGTGAACTTAAGTGTTGCCTTTCATCCTCAGACAGATGGACAATCAAAGCACACTATTCAAACATTAGAAGATATATTGAGGGCCTATGTGATTGATTTCAAAGTTAATTGGGATGATAACATATTGAATTTTCTTATGACAATAGTTACCACTCTAGCATCCAAATGTATTATGAGGCTCTCTTTGGGAGAAGATGTAGATCTCCTATTGGATGGATTGAAGTTGGTGAAGATGGGTTGATAGGTCCAGATCTAGTTCATCAAGCTGTGGAGAAGGAGAAGGTGAAGGTAATTCAAGTGAGGTTGAGAATGACACATAGTCGTCAGAAATCCTATACTATTGTTAGGAGAACAGAGTTAAAGTTTGAAGTTTATGATTGGGTTTATTTAAAGGTTTAACCTATGAAGGGTGTTATGAGGTTTGGTAGGAAGGAGAAACTTAGTCCTTGGCATATTGGACCTAATCGAATAGCCAAGAGGATTTGTAAAGTAGCTTATGAGTTGGAGATACCACAAGACTTAGCAGCGGTTTATCTTGTATTTTACGTCTCCATGCTAAAGAAATGCATGGGCGATCCGCTAAAGAAATGCATGGGCAATCCTTCTTTGTTAACACAAATTGAAGATATTGGGATCAAGGATGGTTTCTCTTATGAAGAGATTCCTGTTCAAAATCTAGATCGCCAAGTTAGCAAGTTGAGAACAAAAGTGGTAGCATCACTCAAGATCCTTTGAAAATCCAATTGTTGAATAAGCTACTTGAGAAACTGAGGATGATATAAAGAAGACATATCCACATCTCTTCTAATCCGGATAAGTTCCAAATCAAGGTAATAATCCTTTCATAGTTGTTGTTTATAAATTGGCAAATTGTTTTGCATTTGCTTGTGTGTGCTTCAACTGAATGTTGAATGTTACACTTTTATCTTAGTATGAGTAATATCATTCGTGAATTAATGTTCCAACATGGAGATATTGTAACATCTTGTAATTTTAAATAAATAGGAAGAAGCCAATAATTGAAAATACTCATTTCCGTAAAGAAGGATAAATTTTAAAATTTACTTGCGTTAAGAAAAAGTGTTTTTTTTATAAATTTAAAACTGCCATAACTTTTATCGCTAGATTATTTAGGATTCCTTTCAGATGTAGTAGGAAATCTTTTGAAATTATGTTTCAAAAGTGTTTGCGTGATTCAAAGCTTGTATGAGTGATTTATGCCCTTTGGAAGTTGGGTTGTTGGAGTAAGGAAAGTCTATCCAGATTTTTGAAGGTTAGTTTGGTATTTTACACACCAATTTAATCAATTCGTTTTAGGTGATTTTATTAAAGTTCTAAACTTAACTTGGTCAATTTTACGCTTTTTGAAAAGGTTAGGGTTCGGAGAAAGAACGCAAGGGAAGTGGAGGAAAAAAGAGACATGATCGTCGAGTTTGTCAAGAATATCTTGTGGATTTCTTCATGGGTGATCCCTACAGTGTATGTGAGTTCACGTAAAGTTGGGTTAGTTCACCCAAGCGCCAATCATGATTCAATTCAGCAAGTTATTGCTTTGTAAGCAAATACTTTGAGTAATTGATGATATTTGTTTGAATTCTTGTGGGTTGTGTTGTTGAGGTGTTCTTGATATATGAATCATGTTTCCAGATGTAATTTTGAGTTGAATATGATGTACTTTGAACATATATTCGATTTATAAATGTTTGGGAAAAGACCCAATGGATTTTAGAGGGTTTAGGGTATGAAAAAGGAAGAAGAATTTTAATCGGACAAAATTTGGGAATGCCTCCACGTCGCAGATACATTCGACTGCTTAGAAAAATTATGTTTTAGCATCGCGGAGCGGTCATGGACCTTTCTGCCAAAAAAATTGTTTTAAAAGAAAAAAATTAAATGTTTCTTTGCATTGTGGACCCACCCTCACGCATTGATATTTTGATCTTTTCACATGTTTAGCGATCCAAAATCATTTCTAAACATCATGAGATATTTCCTATCACGAATAATAATCTTGAATCAATAATTTAATTCAATGAGGGTTAAGGGTAATGTTTATATCTTAAGAATCAAGTCAAATGAAGTTCTTTACAAAATTTCAAAATTTTTTCACAAACTTTTTAACTTTGTTGTAGAGAATTAAGTTTCAAGTCAAGAAAAGAGTAAACATTTGAAGTTCATTCTTCAAGAGAGTATATCGGGACTATGTGTGCCCAAAGATTCATTGTTTTCACATTTGAACAAAAGAGAAAGCTGAGATTTCAAAGAAAGCTTTTTAGCTAAGTCTTGAATAATTATCTCAAAAAATTAAAGAAGTTTTGATTTAAATCGTATGAGCTAAGTATATTTTGGGAGTAGTATTGAGCACCGATATAGGGAGGCTAGTTCATAATAACGCAAGTCTCCATAAACCATGTAGCTATCATGGGTAGTAAAGGATCATACTTTTTAGATGATTCCTTAGTGTTTTTTAACAAAGATTTGTTGATCCACTTAGTGAGTTAGGTTCTATACCCCTTGGAAGGTATAGGACGTCCTTGGCAGCGTGAGGTCAAACGTTGTTTCATCACTTAGGCTCATAGTGGTGGTTGTTGGTTAGAGAATCTCCCACAGAAAACTTTATTACTTTATTATACAAGTACAGTTGAGATTGTTATTGCATTTCTTTAACAAACTAAGTTGTTTTCTATAGTTCTAGAAGCTTTCTATATATTGCATGTGTTTTTATTGTTGTATATTGTGTTATGTTGTTCAAGAGTTCAATGAAGCCAAGGTAAATATTTCTTCTAGATTTCTTTCAAGATTAAAGTTGTATTTAGCATGCCAACTCGCATACTCGTACACTCAATGAACTGATGTCAGTTGGTCTGCATCGTCTTATGATGCAGACGTAGGTAACCAGGATCTGGATCCAGTGCACTGCTGATCAAGTTGAGCATTTCAAGTTTTTTGGTGAGCCTGCTTTCTTCCGAAGGACTCTTTTATCATTTTTTCAGTATTGCATTATTAGGATGATCGGGGGTTCGGTCCCAACATATTTCATTTGTTAGAGGCTTCATAGATAGTTTACAGCTAGTTGTCATTACTTTCTTAATTCGAATGTTGTTTAAAGACTTAAGATTTATTTTGGCCAAGTTTAATGTTTCCTTTTTAAATGTTAAGTATTTTGTTAAGAAGTTGAGTAGAGATGCACGGAATCTTTGTGTTTATGTTTTTAAAGTCTTTTGTTGAGTAATAAAGTCAGGCCCAAGTTTTGCTTGGGACCAGCAATAGTTTCCGAGCGTCAGTCTTGCCTACGATGTAGGCTCGGGGTGTGACTGTAACAAAGTTTGTAAATGTAAAATTTCGGATCTCAAAATGAAGAAAATCCTTGTTTTTAGAAAAACTGGTGCCAGTAAAACAAAAGGCTCCCACAGACCGTCAGTAGGACCACGAACCTTAGGTAGGTTCAGTTATTAAGGAACAAATAATTTAGTGTTTGATCTGACCCACAGTCTACCAATACATTTCGCGGTTAACCTTATGGATAATAGGTCAGGGTCAACAACTAATTAGAGGGAAATTGTTGTTGGGTCAACTTCAAACGTACAATTGTTAGCATAAAAGGAATTAGGTAGCCCATGACCTATCAAATTAAAGATAATTAAATTCTCTTTCTAGTGACACCGAGTTTTCTAAAGTTCCATCTCCACGCAAAACGTTATGAACATTTTAATGAGGCCTTGTCAAAAAGACTTGAGTGACGACTCCAACCTAATGTTGGTAGGTTAATCATGGACCATAGGTCCTTCCATGGGTGGCCTTCTGTAACGACCTGTTTAGTCGTTTGGTTTAAAAATTTTTGTTTTGGGAAAAACTGGCTGCATGCGACGGACACCACGACGGACCGTCGTGGGCACGACGGACCGTCGAGGGTGTCCCGTTCCCAAATACTTGGAATTATGAATTTGAGTGTTGAAAACTGAGTCTCTGAACTCGGTGACGGACCTGCAGGACGGACCGTCACAGTCACGACGGACCGTCGTGAGCCCCGTCGCAAAACACTTAGACTTTTGAGAATTTGGCGTTTGAAACAACTCTCTGACCGTCGCGACGGACCTGCAGGACGGACCGTCGCAGGCGCGACGGACCGTCACAGGCTCCGTCATCCCAGTCGGGGTCAGAATTCTGGCTATTTTTTAAAGGGGTGTTTTGGACCATTCCGGCTTTAATTTATAAAGTTGGTGGGTTAATGTTATTAGTCTAATTCCTTGGGGGTTGAAAGACTAACTTTGAGTAACTTGGTGGGTTGGTTTCATTATTTTTAAGACTTGAAGTCTTGTGATTTAGGGTAAGAAGAGGAAGAGATTGGAGGAAGAAAGAGAAAGAGAAAAGAGAAGAGAAAGAGACGTTTGAGAGAGAAGAGCAAGGATTTCTTGAAGATTTCTTGCTTGAACACAAATCCTTGGTGAAGGTAGGTTATGGTTTATGCTACTTGTAGTAAACTCTCAATAGCAAATGTTATGTATTGGGTAATCTTGTAAATCCTTCTATATGCTTAATTGTATGATTGTATGAGTATGATTATATGTTTGTGATGAAATAAACATGATGAAGTTTGTGAGCCCTAAGTCTTGATGAAACCCTAATTTTACTTGTTATGAAAATTGTGATACCTTAGTATAAAATGAAGGCTTGATGTACTTGTTATGAGAATTGTGATGCCTTAGTGTGATAGAAGGCTTGATGTACTTGTTATGAGAATTGTGATGCCTTAGTATAAATGAAGGCTTGATGTACTTGTTATGAAAATTGTGATGCCTTAGTGTGATAGAAGGCTTGATGTACTTGTTATGAGAATTGTGATGCCTTAGTATAAATGAAGGCTTGATGTACTTGTTATGAGAATTGTGATGCCTTAGTATAAATGAAGGCTTGATGTACTTGTTATGAGAATTGTGATGCCTTAGTAATAAATGAAGGCTTGATGTACTTGTTATGAGAATTGTGATGCCTTAGTATAAGAAGGCTTGATGAACTATGTGTTGTATTGATAATGCCTTGGTATAAAAGAAGGCTCAATGGATCGGAGTGCCACGTTCCGGCACGGGATAGAATGAGGATCGGAGTGCCACGTTCCGGCACCAGGATAGAATATGGATCGGAGTGCCACGTTCCGGCACGGGATAGAATATGGATCGGAGTGTCACGTTCCGGCACCACAGGATAGAAATGAGGATCGGAGTGCCACGTTCCGGCATCAGGATAGAAATGAGGATCGGAGTGCCACGTTCCGGCACCAGGATAGAAATGAGGATCGGAGTGCCACGTTCCGGCACGGGATAGAATATGGATCGGAGTGTCACGTACCGACACGAGAGGAATAAGTTATGAATCTTGAAAGATGTTAATATGTTAAGTCTATGAACCTGTTTTCCTTAATGAGTATGGTATTGAGGCTTGAGTCCTCCTGGATGAACTTGATGATACTATTGATGATTGTAGTATTTGTTGTTACTACATGTTGAGTATTATAGTTGATTTGTGAGATTAATTGATATATACTGTTTTCTATTCTGAGTTGGCCGATGATACCTACTCAGTACGTGTGGTTGTACTGACTCCTACTTGTTTGTTCTTTCTTGTATTTGTGGAGTGCAGCACCCGTGCCGTCGTCTTCAACTCGACCGCGATTCTAGCCAGTCTTCACTGTACCGGATCTCAGGGTGAGCTATGCTTCTAGCTTGGACTGGATCTTCTTCTTCTCGTCTTGATGCCTTGAAGTTCCGGCATGGACTAGCTTTCATTTGTTTTACTTCTTAGAATACTCTTAGTTCCGTAATATGATCGTAGATGTTCTTGTGATGATGACTTCCGGATTTTGGGGATATGTATCGTATTTAAGTATTCGTTTTTCGTTATTGAGTTAAGTCTTCCGCGTTGTATTTTATTATTTTGTTTTGGTTTAGATTGGTTGGTTCGCTCACACAGGAGGGTAGTGTGGGTGCCAGTCGCGTCCCGGTTTTGGGTCGTGACACATGGCATCCTAAATCTCATGAGTGTCATTCTGAACGTACCTTCCAACTATGGAAGGGATACCTCTCATATCTAGTTCATCGGTGCTTAGCTTAAGTCCCTTTCTTGAATAACCTTTAAGTTGTATTTTATCATAAACTTATCATAGGTCATAGGAGATTAAATCCTTTTATAAACATGATCTCTTTATGATTATATGAGAATTTTAAGTCATCATAACCATTCCCAAGTGAGATGAATCTAACATTGTCATCTTTTCTAAAGAATACAAGAGAATATCCTGACTTGCATTTACCGTGTTCTTTTCATGATCGAACAAACAACATGTTCATAGCCCAACATATACACATAGAAACATCAGACATACTTTCACAGTATATCATCATGATTTATAGGCTAACATAAACATGGTAGAGCAATCACAACTTTAGAAGACTTACCTCTTGCTTCCAAGGATCTTAATAAAGAACTTACGTTCAACTTACAACATTCATAACCATAACATAGTGAAATAGTAAATATCATAATCAAGAAAAACTACTCAAATCATGTACAAGATCAATGCATAATATAGGGTAAAGGATAAGTGTCATTTAGGACTTCATTCTAGTCATAGTTCAAATCTCTACATTTTCATATTATCAATTAGGAAAGAAAATCATACAAAACCATCATAAAGATAAGAACATGATCCACACGAAATTAAAACCTAATAACAACATACTCATAAATTCTTGTGAAATAAATCATGGAAAACACTTACTTATTATTGAAAATCATATATTTAAGGTTAGGAAGAAAATTTGTTTTGTAGAGTAAAAATCCTCATGTTTGAAGTTCTTGAAATCTTATATTGAAAGGACCTATAGGGTAAAGTAATACCAAGAGTGAAAAACCCATACCTTATAGATAAAGAATACACAAAAATTTGATGAAAAGCTTGAGGTCTTCGTCTTCTCCTTAAGCTCTTCTTGTTCTTCAATGGAGTTTGGAAAAGAGAGCTTTCTTGAGATACATGAAAGAAATTTCTTTTGATCTGATTTGGGACATGTAAAAGTGGTGTAAAACTCACCTAATATATATATATATAGTTGTCCTATAAATTACCCAAAGGAACCTCAACTTAAATGAGTCTTTTTAAGAAGTTAAATTACCAAAAATACGACTTTAACGGTTCAATGAAGAACTTTCTCGTCGTAGGGACAAATCCCATCATTTTTATTGAATTTTTTGTTCAGGAGGTGAGGTTCCTGTCAGCCTTGCGTCGCGAGGCTGACGCTCAAATCTTGAGGCAGTGACCTGCGTGTAAGGCTTGAGTCGCACGCTTTGCCTTCTATTCTGCGTGCTTGCAGGCTGCCAGGCAGCCTACCCACCCATGTTTGGGTCCTCCCCAACTACCCTTTCGGTGTAGTTACTGGATGTTTTGACCCTTTGTACAATATACTACCTATCCAAGGTCTATTTAAAATTTTTCGACTTCATTTGATGCTTCGAAACCTTTACTAAATGTAGGGACGTCAAATAGTTCAAATTAGCTAGTTTCCGGAAGTCACGTACTTTCATAGTCATTTTGGGTCTAACCTTTTCCAAATGATTTTATTATATTAATATAGGTGTGGAAAAATAATTTTAATCACTATTTGTGAATTAAACTCTAGTCTAAATCATAGTATTTGCGTAGTGTTACATTATACTCCATTTCCCAAAACCCAAAAATTATTCTCTAGAAAGTCTTTGTGAAAAACCAATTAGAAACTTGGAGTCAAGAAGGAACTAGCAGGATTGTGGGTCGACTATTCTTCATAAAAATTACTGGGTTTTCTTCTATTTGAGGTATGGTAGTCATCCTTGAACTCTCTTCCATACAAGGAGTCCCTTTACAAAGATTTCCAAAAGGATGTTTTACAAGTCTATCTTTTTCAATCTTTGATTTTAAATATGGGTCCTTCATGAAAACACTTTGAATGATTCATATATGATGTTTCTAATGTTAATTGGTTACTTTAATTCTAAAACATCAATGAAAACATTTTAAAAATTTATATCAAATGTTGACTTAAGGAACGGGTTAAATGAACATAGTTTTGTAATCTTCAGATTTAGTTTTCCTTGTGTTGATATTGTTGTTTAACAACTGTCCTAAGGGCTATTTTATGATGCATTGTTGAGTAAGTTGAAAATAGGTGTGAAATCTTTGGAAGAATTGTAAGTTGTTGTCATTGTTAACTCTCTTTATGAAATGCTCTTTAGTGATATGGTCCACCTTCTTAGTGGTGGTGTTAAACTAATGAATTTGGATATACTGGGTATGTATTGTAAGTGTGGATTTGAATGCCTAAGGTGTGGAATGAAGTGATAATGAAGATTGTTATTGTAATGTGTACTATGAAGCTTTAATTGTAGGAATGTAAAGATACTTTTGTATTGTGAAAGAGGTCATAAAGGCATATTAAATGAAGTAAGACGATTATGATGTTATTATTGTTAATGTGACTTATGAAGCTTATTATGACAAGTATGCTAGAGATTATGTCTAGATGAATTATCTTACTAAGTGAATCATGTTAAAGTGTGTAGTGTGATGAATGAAAGTCTAAGAATGTATTGAATTGAAAGTAAATGACTGACGCTATTGTCAAAGGTGTGCTCACATGTACACACACATACATACACTTTGACTGAATAAATGAATGAAGTTGAAGAATGTGAATGAAATGGAGATTTTTGGGGTTAACTCTCTTAGTAAGTTGAGATGAAGTGTTTCGTAGAAACCTCATTATCTTCCAAGGTCTTTCTGAGATAGGTCTTAACCTATTGTATAATATGTTGAGAATCCATGGGGAGTTATGCCTAAAAGAGAGAGAATATGAAGAAGAGGTTGTTACACTTCGTGAGTTTAGATGTCGTATTTCAATGCACCTTGTGAGTTGAGTACTCCTTGTTAGTACATACTGAGTTACTCAGTAGCAATATCCTTATCCATTAAATATGTGCGCACATAGTTGTAGCTATTCAGAAATCCATGTCAAAGCTAAGACCTACTATAGGCAAGTGGGGATCCCCCATCATATAAGGGTAGTATAGGGATTCCATGTCTAGCTCTCATGGTCTATACCGGTTAAGCTAAACCCCACAACATAATGAATTAATCATGTCTGCTAAAAGAATGCAATACTTAGGGTAGGTGGTGGAATGGCACACCATCTATCCATTGCACTAAGAGGTCCTTCCGAAAGGGGAGCCTTGGTGTGTTTTATATGAAGTGTATGAACTAAGTCTCCTAAAAGAAAGTAATGCCTATGGTAGGTTGTGGAATGGGACTCCATCTATCCATTGCAGTAACTAGACCTTCCCAAAGGGGTCTTGCTGTGTTTTATATGAAGTTTATCAACGTTTATGAACTAAGTTTCCTAAAATAACATACTATTTAGGATAGGTGATTTTATGGGATGCTATCGATCCATTACATTAACTAGACCTTTCAAAAAGGGAGTCTTGGTGTCTCTTATATGAATTGAATGAGCTAAGTCTTCCAATAGAGTGTACTACTTAGGGTAAGTGGTGGACTAGTACGCGATATACTCATTGCACTAAGTAGATATTCCAAAAGGGAAGTATTGGTGTGTTCTGTGAGTGTTCTTCTAATGTCTTTTCATTGAGTGGGCACTTGTTCTCGTGAGGCGGGTATGCCTAGAAGGGATAGTCTTGGGGATCACCTCGGTGTGTATTGAAGGAGGTGTATGGGCATTTCCTTCATGTCTTACATTTGTGAGTCTTAGGATAAGCTTAGATAGGTAAACTCCTATGGAAATGAGTTCACTTCCTCTTTGCTTGACTTTGGGAGTTCACTGTTTTGGTATAAAATGGATTCATTGTAATGCTATGGGGTTCGATGTAATGTTTAGGTACTTCAAAGTATAATGTTTCTTTTTGCATAAATTATGAATATGCTTTTCCATGTTTTGAATGATGATTCTTTTGTTGTCTTACTTTTATATTCATGAATGATTTACTTAATTGGCATGAAAGTGTATTTTTATGAAAATTTCCCTTTTTGCATGTTTTTCCATTTCCCAAAATTTGTACATTGTTTTGTATTAACCCATACTTTTCTATACTCTATTAGTATAGGTTTGGAAGAAAGGTTAAGGTTAGAGGAAAATTTTTGGAAAGACTCTCTCAGAACTACCTAATTGGCATGAAAGTGTATTTTTAACGAAATTTCCATTTTTGCATGTTTTTCCATATGCCATACTTTGTACATTGTTTTGTACTAACGCCATACTTTTCTACTATCAAGTAGTATAGGTTTTGAAGAAAGGTTAAGGTTAGAGGAAAAGTTTTGGAAATAATCTCTCAAGACTAAGTATGTCCTTATATATTCGAGGGCATAGTTCTATTTCTTAGTTTCTTTATTTAAGACTTGTTGTGTATTTTTTATAATGTAAAGGGCCGTGTCCCTATGATACTATGTCGCGTCTTTAAGTTTTCTTGTGACGATGAGATCGTCTTAGTATTTATAAAAGAATTCCTGTTTATATTAAACATGGTGAAAAGTTTTAATTCCGCACTACTTTTCATCTCTTATATAATAAACGATAGTTAAAGGGATTTGACAAGACCCAAAAGGATCAAGTACGCTTTGTGAGGATCCAACGGTTCTCCCAAATTTCTAGGGTTTACTTGAGGATTTTCACAGTCTTGGTATTATAGTATAAGTTTATGGAAAATGGTCTAGGGTCTAAAGTCTCACTAGCCATGTCTTGTATAGTCTTGTTCACGGCTTGAGTCGAGATACATCCATAGATGAGAGGCTATAGGACGATAGAGTTTCGTTTCTTTATTACTATTGTATCGTGCAATACAAATTAATTCCATAAGGTCTCTCTCTTATATTCCCTTTTCCGGTGGTTTTCTAGGCGTGATTTTTTAGAAAGGGAGATGTTTCTAAGTTTGAGGGAGAGAAAAGGTCAGTTTTGATGTTACGATTGTTTTGTGGCTATAAGAGTAAATATGAAGGTTAGTTTTGAGAATGGTATTCTGATGCCATTTATGGTTATGTGTGACTTATGAGGTTGGAAGTATTATGATGTGAAATAGTGTGGTAATATAGTTTTAAGCATGGTAGGAGTATAAATGGTTGAATGAAGTTATTTTTTTATGAACAATGAGATATATTGAAAGAATGTGGTAAGGTTGTGAGCAAGAATGGATTTTATTCCATGAGATAAGATATGTGATGTTTAAGAGTTAAATGAGGTTATGTGCAAGGAAGTTTATTTAATATTGAATCGTAAGAGGAGAGTGTTATGCTTGACTTGTGAAGTTATGTTTAGTCTTGAAGTGCATGAGTTAAGAGTAGTGTGAATTCCTCCCTTTTGAGAAGTGTATTTGTACTTTGGAGTATGATATCTTGAAGATGGCCTTACTCTAAGTGGGGAGAATGAGATGAATATAAGGGTAGTTGATATCCTTATTTTTATTCTATCCTTCTTCAAGCTTGAGACAAAAAATCCTTGATAGTTTCATAATTGTTAAAAGTATTGAATATTAGTATGAGTTTTGTTTCTCTTTTTGTTATGAGTTCGTTTGATGTTATATTGTTTTGTAAGCTCTTGATGAGATTAAGTTTACAATGGGAGAATTGGTAGTAAACCTAAAATTTCTCATGTTAAGGAGTAGCTAATGAAAATGCTTACTTGCTTAAAGTATTTATTCATGTTATAATATGATTTAGTATGATGATTTCTCTCATGCTGTCATGCCTTCATGATTAAAATTTCTGGAAAGATTAATTAATGGATATTCAGCATGTTTCACAGTCAACTTGATGCATTCACTTTAAAGAAGTTCAAAAATTTGAGAAATTGCATTTTTAATGCACAATGACTTCAGTGTTTTTAGAAATGATGCTTATGATGTCACGACCCAAATCGGGACCGCGACTAGCACCCACCCTTACCCTCCTATGTGAGCGAACTAACCAATACAAAACCCAACATTTTCAATATAATATCACGATATCATGCGGAAGACTTAAATTCATTAATAAAAATCAATTAAATGAACTTCTAAAATTTATAACTCATTATCCCCAAAATCTGGAAGTCATCATCACAAGAACATCTATCCTCAAATTACTAATCTAGGAGTATCTAAGAAACTAAAATACATAAAAAGCTAGTCCATGCCGGAAATTCAAGGCATCAAGACTTGAAGAAGAAGATCCAGTCCAAGCTAGAAGCATTAGCTCACCCTGAAGTCCGGTGTATTGAAGACTGGCTAGAATTACGATTGTGTTGAAGACGACGGCGCGTTTGCTGCACTCCACAAATAACAAAGAAAGAAACAAACAAGTAGGGGTCAATACAAAACACGGGTACTGAGTAAGTATCATCGGCCAACTCAAAATAGAAAACAGTATATATCAGTTAATATCATAAATCGACTACAATACTCAATATGTAACAACAACAAGTACTATAATCATCAATAAGTACCACCAAGTTCATCCATGAGGACTCAAGCCTCCATGCCATACTCATTTGGGAATTAGGTTCATTATGTTGAGTATATTTACATCTTTCAAGATTCATTATCTTTCTTCCTCTTGTGTCAGTACGTGACACTCTGATCCCCTACTACTATGTGTCGGTACGTGACACTCCGATCCCCTAATTCTATGTGTCGGTTCGTGACACCCGATCCCCTAATACTATGTGTCGGTACGTGACACTCCGATCCCCTAATTCTACGTGTCAATTCGTGACACCCGATCCCTTAATACTACGTGTCGGAACGTGACACTCCGATCCCCTAATTCTACGTGTCGGGTCATGACACCCGATCCCTTAATACTATGTGTCGGTACGTGACACTCCGATCCCCTAATTCTACGTGTCGGTTCATGACACCCAATCCCTTAATACTATGTGTCGGAACGTGACACTCTGATCCACTAATACTATGTGTCAGTTCGTGACACTCCGATCCACTAACATCATTCTATCAATTCATCAAGCCTTCTCTTATACCACGGCATCATCAATCTCATTACTTTAGTTCATCAAGCCTTCTTTTATATTAAGGCATCATCAATCCCATTAAACAAGTGAATTAGTGTTTCTTTCAAGATTTGGGATTCAATAGCTTCATCATGCTTACTTTATCACAATCACATAATCATATTCATGCAAGCATACAATTAAGCATATAGACAGGTTTACAATACTACCAATACATATCATTTGCTATTAAGAGTTTACTACGAATAACGTAAAACAAAACCATAACCTACCTCCACCGAAGATTTCATGATCAAGCAAGCAAATCCTCAAAATCTTTGCTATCCTCTTCGTTTCCCTCTTCTCTCTCTTTTTGTTCTTTCTATTTTTCTTATTCAAACCCTCTTTCTTTTACCCTAATTAACATATAATTAAGTGTAAAAGATGACAATAATAACCCACAATTTAACTCAAGGTTACCTCTTTTATCCCCCAAGAAATTGAGTTATTAATATAAACCCACGAAATATATAATTATAGCAGGAATAGTCCAAAACGCCCCTTTAAAACTTAACCAGAAATCCGACTCCGACATGGATTTCGCAACCTGTGACAGCCCGTCGTGCCTGCGACGGTCCGTCCTGCAGGTCGTCGCAAAGATCAGAGACTCAATTTTCACTAAAGAGTCTGTGACGGTTCATCACGCTTGTGACGGTCCGTCCTGCACTTCCATCACGACGTTCAGAGAATCGTTCCCTATACCAAATTCTCAAGAGTTGAAGTGTTTTGAAACGGGGGCTCACGACGGTTCGTTGTACCTGTGACGGTCCGTCCTGCAGGTCCGTCACAAAGTTCAGAGAGTCGATTTCAGCACTCGAAATTCAGAATTCCTAAGTGTTTTGGGACGAGACACCCTCGATGGTCCGTCGTGCCCATGACGGTCCGTCGTGGTGTCCGTCGTCTCAGCCAGTTTTTCCAGAAATAAAATCTGCTGCTCAAAACGACTAAACAGGTCGTTACAATAGATACCAATTTACTCATCGTTCGTCCTCGAACGATCAAAAGAGGAAAAACAAGGACGAGAAGTAGTACTTGAATCTGTAAACAGGTATGGGTATTTTTCTTGCATATCAGCCTCCTTCTCCCAAGTGGCCTCTTCAATTGGTCGATTCTTCCATTGAACTTTGATGGATGCAATCTCCCTCGACCTCAACTTGCGAACTTCTCTATCTAAAATAGCAACAGGTTCCTCCCCATAAGATAAATTTTCATCAAGCAGAACCGAATCCCAACGAATGATGTAATTTCCATCCCTATGGTATCTTTTCAACATAGACACGTGAAATACCGGATGCACTCCTGACAGCCCTGGAGGCAAGGCTAATTCATAAGACACCTCCCCTACTCGCTTAAGTACTTCAAATGGTTCAATATACCTTGGACTTAGCTTACCCCTTTTTCCAAACCGCATCACCCCTTTCATGGGTGAAACCTTTAGCAAGACTTGTTCACCCTCCATGAACTCCAAGTCTCTAACCTTTCGATCCGCATATTCCTTTTGCCTACTTTGAGCCGCTAAAAGCTTTTCTTGGATAGCTTTCACCTTTTCAAATGAATCCCTCAAAAGATCAGTACCCCAGGGTCTGTCCTCAAACGCATCAAACCAACCAATGGGAGACCTACATCTCCTCTCATACAATGCTTCAAATGGAGCCATGTCAATACTGGAGTGATAGCTATTATTGTATGAAAACTCCGCCAAGGGTAAGAAGTTATCCCAATGGCCACCAAATTCGATCACACATGCACGAAGCATATCCTCCAACACTTGAATCGTTCGCTCAGACTGACCATCGGTCTGAGGATGAATTACAGTACTAAGGTCCAATCTAGTACCTAATTCAGCATGCAATTTTTCCAAAACTTAGAAGTAAACTGCGTACCTCTATCTGATATGATGGAGAGTGGAAACCCATGTAATCGAACGATCTCTGAGATGTAGATTTTGGCCAACTTCTCTGCATTGTAGGTCACCTTGACCGGAATGAAGTGAGCAGATTTAGTTAATCTGTCCACAATTACCCAAACAGAATCAAACTTCCCCAATGTCTTTGGAAGACCAACCACGAAGTCCATTGCAATTCTCTCCCACTTCCATTCAGGAATGGGCATCCTTTGAAGTGTTCCTCCGGGCCTCTGATGTTCATACTTTACTTGTTGACAATTTGGACATTTGGATACGAAATCAACAATGTCTCGCTTCATTCTACTCCACAAAAAGTGTTGCTTTAGGTCACGGTACATCTTGGTTGCACCATGATGTATAGAATATCCGGAACTATGAGCCTCTGTAACAATAGTGTGGATCAAATCATCAACACGGGGCACACATACCCTTCCCTTGATCCTCAAAACACCTTCCTCATCCATTATGGCCTCTTTAGCCTCTCCTCGCGACACCATATCCCGAATTCGCCTTAGTTTCTTATCATCAAACTGTTTTCCCTTGATCTTGTCAAGAAAAGAAGATCTCGCCTCCACACAAGCCAAAAATCCTCCCTTCTCATTTACTTCTAGCCTAATAAAATCATTAGCCATGTTTTGGATTTCTCTAGCCAACGGGCGTCTAGAGACTTGTAACTGGGCTAGACTTCCCATGCTTCCCGCCTTTCTACTCAAAGCATCTGCCACAACATTAGCTTTTCCCGGATGGTATAAGACAGTTATATCGTAGTCCTTAAGTAGTTCCATCCATCTCCTCTGTCTCAAATTCAAATCTTTCTGAGTAAAGAGATTGTAGGCTACGATGATCCGTATAGACTTCACACTTAACTCCATATAAATAGTGCCTCCATTGCTTCAATGCAAACACTACCACAGCCAACTCCAAATCATGGGTCGGATAGTTACGTTCATGCACCTTTAATTGCCTCGAAGCATAAGCAATCATATTCTTCTCTTACATTAGCACTGCACCCAAACCAGAATAGGATGCGTCACAATAAACGATGAAATTCTTACCCTCTACTGGCAAGGTCAGAATTGGTGCGGTAGTCAACAAAGTCTTAAGCTTCTGAAAGCTTTCCTCACATTCATCCGACCATACAAATGGAACATTCTCCTTAGTCAAGTTCATCAACTGGGAAGCAATAGAAGAGAATCCCTTGACAAATCGACAGTAATAGCTAGCTAACCCAACAAAGCTCCTTATTTCTGACACGTTAGTAGGTCTTACCCAATTTTTCACTGTCTCAATCTTAGATGGATCCACTATCACTCCATCCTTAGAAACCACGTGTCCCAAGAAGGACACTGAATCTAGCCAAAACTCACACTTGGAGAATTTGGCATAAAGCTTTTTCTTCCTCAACAACTCTAATACCATTCTCAAATGCTCCTCATTTTCCTTCTTACTCTTTGAGTATATCAGTATATCATCAATAAATACGATCACAAAGAGATCCAGATATGGTTTGAAAATCCCATTCATCAAGCTCATGAAAGCAGCAGGGGCATTCGTAAGACAAAAAGACATTACCACAAATTCGTAATGCCCATACCTAGTTCGTAAAGCAGTCTTTGGCACATCCGTTGCCCGTATTTTCAATTGATGATAATCGGATCTCAAGTCAATTTTAGAGAAGACACAAGCACCTTGTAACTGATCGAACAAGTCATCAATGCGAGGAATGAGATACTTGTTCTTAATTGTCACCTTATTCAGTTGTCTGTAGTCTATGCACATCTGAAAACTCCCATCCTTCTTCTTCACAAACAACACCGGAGCACCCCAAGGAGATGCACTTGGTCTAATGAAGCCTTTGCTCAACAACTCTTGAAGTTGGGCTTTTAACTCTCTTAACTCCGCGGGAGCCATTCTATAAGGGGGTATAGAAATGGGGCGAGTACCCGGTTCCAAATCAATACAAAAATCGATATCTCTATACGGTGGCATACCAGGAAGATCTGCAGGGAACACATCCAGAAACTCGCGGACTACCAATACCGACTCAATTGAAGGTACTTGAGTAGTGTCATCCTTGAGATGTGCCAAGAAAGCTAAACACCCTTTACTAATCATTCTCTTAGCACGAAGAAAGGAGATGATACGAACCGGAGTGGAAGTGTTGTCGCCCTCCCACACTCGCGGATCTGTCCCAGGCTTGGCTAACGTCACAGTTTTAGCATTACAATCCAAGATCGCAAAATTCGGAGAAAGCCAAGTCATACCCAGAATTATATCAAAATCGACCATTTCCAAGATAACCAAGTCTACATAAGTATTGCTCCCCGCAAAAGTCACCAAACAAGACCTATATACTTTTTCAACTATCACAGACTCACCCACCGGAGTAGACACACGAATAGGTATGTCAAGCAATTCACAATGTAAATTAAGACCATTAGCAAATGATGAAGATACATATGAAAACGTGGATCCAGGATCAAATAATACAGAAGCCATGCATTCACAAACCAAAAGATTACCTGTGATAATAGCATCAGATACCTCCGCTTCAGATCTCCCAGGGAAAGAGTAACAATGGGCCCTATCACCAGTCTGTCCGTTGCCCCTACCATGCTGTGCCGTAGTGGCTCCAGTTTGCCCATCACCTCGGCCGTTTTGGTGACCACCATTACCTCGACCACCATGTCCTCCAGAAAAATGGCCTCTACCATGACCACCTCTACCTCTAGCTATTGGGGGTCTGTAACTCTGTTTTGGACAATTCCTCCTAATATGTCCAGTCTCCCCACATCCATAACACTCTCTGGAGTCAAGCATAAGTCTCTCGGAGAAGTGTTGACCGGTCTGAGGTGGACCCCCAACTACAGTCTGTACTGAAGACTGAATTGGTCGGACTGAGTAACCTCTTGAACACTGTCCTCTAGTGTAAGAACCATTAAACTCACCTCCCTTTCGAAACCTTTTTGATGTCGATGTCGTGGTGAAGTCATCTGGCTTCACTCCTTCCACCTCTATCACAAAGTCTACCACCTCTTGGAAGGATTTTGCCGTGGCTGCTACCTGTAAGGCTGAAATCCGCAATTCTGACCTCAACCCCTTCACAAAACGGCGAATCCGTTCTTGTGGACTGAAACAAAGTTGGGTGACATACCTGGATAACGCACGAAACTTAGCCTCGTATGCAGTAACCGACATCCTACCTTGCTCTAGGCTCAAGAACTCATCTCTCTTCCTATCCCTCAAAGTCCGGGGGATGTACTTCTCCATAAACAAGCTAGAGAATGATGCCCAAGTCATAGGTGGGGCCTCTATTGGTTGACACTCAACATGTGACCGCTACCACATTTTAGCGTTCCCTTGAAACTGATAACTCACGAACTAAACACCAAACCGTTCTACTATACCCATCTTGTGTAGTAGCTCATGACAATCAACCAGAAAATCGTAAGCATCCTCAGATTCTGCTCCCTTGAAGACTGGAGGTTTAAATTTTAAGAACTTACTGAAAAGTTCATGCTGATCATTTGTCATTATAGGCCCTGTAGTCAGATGAGGAAACGTGCCTATTTCCACTGAGGCATCCATGCGGGGAGCCATAGTAGCCGCATGTTGTACCTCTGGAACCTGAGGTGTTGGTGCAGAAAACACTGGAGGTGTTTGGCCCTGATCAGACAACCCACTAAGATAGGCCAGAACCTGATTAATCATCTCTGGGGTAGGTTGGGGTGGTAATTCCTCATTCTGCACTTGTTCAGTCTCCCCTTCCTCACCCTCTCTTATCACTTCCTCAGTCGGTGGAGGATTCACCGCCCTAGTACCAGATGGGCTAGGTGCTCGTCCTCTTTCTCTAGAGGACGTCCTCCCACGACCTCTACCATGGCCTCTTGCCACTGATCCTCCTCGAGCTACAGCCCCAGTGGCTGGCTCAGACGCATCTTGTCTTGCCGGTGTCGCTGCTGGTGCGGTCGTTGCTCTAGTTCTAACCATCTGCGAAATAGAGTGAAGATGGTCAGATACCAATTTGTATAACCTAGATACCAATTCGACTTAAGTAGTAGCACGAAAGAAAGAATGAAAGAATGGAATTTTCCTAAAGTCTTATAGCCTCTCAAAGAAAAGTAAAGGCGTCCCCCTACCGTTCCTTAAGACTCTACTAGACTCGTTCTTGTGTGATGAGACCAACGAACCTAATGCTCTGATACCAAGTTTGTCACGACCCAAATCGGGACCGCGACTGGCACCCACACTTACCCTCCTATGTGAGCGAACCAACCAATACAAAACCCAACATTTTCAATATAATATCACGATATCATGCGGAAGACTTAAATTCATTAATAAAATCAATTAAATAAACTTCTAAAATTTATAACTCATTATCCCCAAAATCTGGAAGTCATCATCACAAGAACATCTACGATCAAATTACTAAACTAGGAGTATCTAAGAAACTAAAATACATAAAAAGCTAGTCCATGCCGGAAATTCAAGGCATCAAGACTTGAAGAAGAAGATCCAGTCCAAGCTAGAAGCATTAGCTCACCCTGAAGTCCGGTGTATTGAAGACTGGCTAGAATTACGGTTGTGTTGAAGATGACGGCGCGTTTGCTGCACTCCACAAATAACAAAGAAAGAAACAAACAAGTAGGGGTCAGTACAAAACACGGGTACTGAGTAAGTATCATCGGCCAACTCAAAATAGAAAATAGTATATATCAGTTAATATCATAAATCGACTACAATACTCAACATGTAGCAACAACAAGTACTATAATCATCAATAAGTACAACCAAGTTCATCCATGAGGACTCAAGCCTCCATGCCATACTCATTTGGGAATTAGGTTCATTATGTTGAGTATATTTACATCTTTCAAGATTCATTATCTTTCTTCCTCTTGTGTCGGTACGTGACACTCTGATCGCCTACTACTATGTGTCGGTACGTGACACTCCGATCCCCTAATTCTATGTGTCAGTTGGTGACACCCGATCCCCTAATACTATGTGTCGGTACGTGACACTCCGATCCCCTAATTCTACATGTCGGTTCGTGACACCCGATCCCTTAATACTACGTGTCGAAACGTGACACTCCGATCCCCTAATTCTACGTGTCGGTTCGTGACACCCGATCCCTTAATACTATGTGTCGGTACGTGACACTCCGATCCCCTAATTCTACGTGTCGGTTCGTGACACCTGATCCCTTAATACTATGTGTCGGAACGTGACACTCCGATCCACTAATACTATGTGTCGGTTCGTGACACTCCGATCCACTAACATCATTCTATCAATTCATCAAGCCTTCTCTTATACCACGGCATCATCAATCTCATTACTTTAGTTCATCAAGCCTTCTTTTATATTAAGGCATCATCAATCCCATTAAACAAGTGAATTAGTGTTTCTTTCAAGATTTGGGATTCAATAGCTTCATCATGCTTACTTTATCACAATCACATAATCATATTCATGCAAGCATACAATTAAGCATATAGACAGGTTTACAATACTACCAATACATATCATTCGCTATTAAGAGTTTACTACGAATAACGTAAAACAAAACCATAACCTACCTCCACCGAAGATTTCGTGATCAAGCAAGCAAATCCTCAAAATCTTTGCTATCCTCTTCGTTTCCCTCTTCTCTCTCTTTTTGTTCTTTCTATTTTTCTTATTCAAACCCTCTTTCTTTTACCCTAATTAACATATAATTAGGTGTAAAAGATGACAATAATAACCCACAATTTAACTCAAGATTACCTCTTTTATCCCCCAAGAAATTGAGTTATTAATATAAACCCACGAAATATATAATTATAGCAGGAATAGTCCAAAACGCCCCTTTAAAACTTAACCAGAAATCCGACTCCGACTGGGATTTCGCAACCTGTGACGGCCCGTCGTGCCTGCGACGGTCCGTCCTGCAGGTCGTCGCAAAGATCAGAGTCTCAATTTTCACTAAAGAGTCTATGACGGTCCGTCACGCCTGTGACGGTCCGTCCTGCACTTCCGTCACGACGTTCAGAGAATTGTTCCCTGTACCAAATTCTCAAGAGTTGAAGTGTTTTGAAACGGGAGCTCACGACGGTTCGTCGTACCTGTGACGGTCCGTCCTGCAGGTCCGTCACAGAGTTCAGAGAGTCGATTTCAGCAATCGAATTTCAGAATTCCTAAGTGTTTTGGGACGAGACACCCTCGACGGTCCGTCGTGCCCATGACGGTCCGTCGTGGTGTCCGTCGTCTCAGCCAGTTTTTCCAGAAATAAAATCTGCTGCTCAAAACGACTTAACAGGTCGTTACATATGAGGATGTTTAATTCTGGAGATTGTAGTTCCTCTATAAATGACGAATTAGAATGTTTTTTGAAGTGGAGAAATTATTTTCTAAAAGTTGAATGTGTTGCTTAGTTAATTGCTAATATTGTGTAATTGGGTTCCTTTTAAGTTGGAGAAATTATTTTTAATGCTTGAGCTTTAATTTGGTGTGTAATGTGCGGCTAGTAAGTCCTTGATGTTCTTAAAAGAGTTTAGTGTCATTCGAGGACGAATGTTGATCTAAGTGGGGGAGAATGTAATACCATAAAATTAACTAAGGTGAATCGATATTCATGAAAGTTTCTTCAGTCAATTTGGAGTCAAAATGAGTTATATTGATATTCTTAGGCAGTGTGTGAAGTTTGGTTAATTTTTGTGGTCAAAGTACGAGAACATTCATGACGTTCAAAAAGTGTGCCTTAGATTGTTCTTGAGCGTCTTCTTGTTTTTTAGTGAGATTTACATGTTCGTTTAAATTGAAATTGATGTGGGGTGTCCCTAAGACATTGACGACTATGTTTACGGATTTAACGTCCAGGTACGAACCAACCTAGGACCCCGTAGGGGCCCTAGAAGAGGACCCTATCCCTTTGGAAGGATGCTGCAAAGCAGTGACCATCGACGGCCACAAGGAACGTTCCGTTGGTAAACAAATGGTCCGTCAACCTTGGGCGTCAATTGGACCGGCAGGACTATCCAAGCCTGAACATTTTGGATTTGCAGTCCCAATAGACGGACCCCATCTAAGGGGCATGAATTGGGAGACAGTCAATTTTTAGGGCATCCATCGTGCCTGCCAAAAAGCTGTCAAAAATCTGTTTTGACTTTGGGTGTTTGGTAAATTCAATCCAAGTCTTTTGTGAACCTAGGATGATCTTTTTAGGGTCTTTTAGGTATATTAATTGTTTTCAAACACTTGACCTAATTTTAGACTTCATTTCCTAAAACCAAAAACCGTCTATCTGGAAAGACTCTCTCAAAAGCAAAATAGAAACTTGAACTCAAAAAATGTTTGGAGGGCATGTGGTTGACGTGTTTCTTAATCAAAATCAGTGGGTTTCCTTCCCTTTTAGGAATGACGATCATCCTTCAAATCTGTTCCATTCAAGGAGTCCATTCTAAAATATGTAAAAAAAGTGATTTTCAACTCTATCTTCTTCTATCTTTGATTCTAAATATGGGTCTTGCATAAAACATTTAAATGATTCAAATATGATGTTTCTAATGTTATTTTGTTATTTTATTGCTAAAACGTCAATGAAAACATGGTAAAGTTTTTTTTTATCAAATTTTTGTTTAAGGAAATGGGATAAATGAGCATGATCTTGTAGTATTGATCTTTGGCTTCCTTGTGTTCATATTGTTGTTCAGCTAGTTTCCCAAGGGCTATATTATGATGAATTCTTGAGTAAATTGTAAAAAGGTGTGAAAGCTTCGAGATAATGGTAAGTTGTTCTCATTGTTAACTCTTTTTTTTAAATACTCTTGAGTGGTATGTTCCACCTTCTTTGTGGCGGTATTTACATGATGAATTTGGATAAACATGGTATGTATTGTAACTGTTGATTTGAAGGCCTAATTTTTGGAGTGAAGTAATAATGAAGATATTTCTTGTAATGTGTATTATGAATTGTATGAATGTAAAGTTACTTGTGTATTGAGAAAGAGGCCATAAAGGCATATGATGTGAAGTAAGATGATTACGATGTAATTATTGTTAATGTGACTTTTGAATCATATTATGAAAAGTATGCTAGAGATTATGTCTATATGAATTATATGATTAAGTGAAGCATGTTAAACAATGTAATATGATGAATGAAGGTCTAAGCATGTATAGAATTGAATGTAAATGAAATGAATCTTATGTGCAAGGTGTGTTCACATGTACCCACACATGCACACACTTTGAATGACTGCATAAATGATGTTAAAGAATGTGAATTAAAAGGGTAGTTTTGGGGTAACACTCTGTATGAGTTAAGATGAAGTGTTTAGTAGCAACCTCATTATCTACCAAGAGCTTTCTAAGATACATAGTAGGATGGACACCCTTTGTGAGTTGAGATGTGGTGTCCACTAGTTATCCTTAACCTGTAGTTTATAATGTTGAGAATCCATGGGGAGTTTTGTCTATCACCGAAATGATATGATGAAAGGGTGGTTGAACTTCGTGAGTTGAGATGTTGTATATCAATGTACATCTTGAGATTAGTACTCCTCGTTATAGGAGAATGAGTTACTTCAAAGCAATCTCCTTATGCCTTAACTTTGTGCCCACATAGGTAGACATATTGGCAAAACCATGGAGAAGCTAAGAGAATGACCATTCCCTAGGCAAGTGGGGTTCCCTCATCCGAGAAGGGTGGTATCGGGATTCCAAATCCATCTCTCATGATCTATGTTTGTTAAGATAACCCCCACGAACGAATTAATGAACTTAGTCCCCTTAGAGAACGTACTAGTTACTATAGGTGGTGGAATGGGACGCCATCTATCCATTGCACTAAGTAGACCCTCTTAAAGGGGAGTCTGGATGTGTTTTATATGAAGTGTATGAAGTAAATATCCTAAAAGACTTTACTACTTAAGGTAGGTGGTGGTATGGGACTCTATCTATAAATTGCACTATTTAGACCATTCGAAAGGAGAGTCTTGGTGTGTCTTATATGAATTAAATGAGCTAAATCTTCGAAAAGAGTGTACTACTTCGAGTAGGTGGTGAAATGGGACGCCATCTACTCATTGCACTAACTAGTTAATCTAAAAGGGAAGTCTTTGTATATTGTTTGTGTGTTCTTCTAATGTCTTGTCATTGAGTGGGGACTTGTTCTCACGATTCGAGTAAGCCTAGAATGGGTAGTCTTTGGGATCACCTAGGTGTGTATTTAAATGAGATATAATGGGAGTTTCCCTCATGTTTACCTTGGATAGTCTTAGGATAACCTTAGCCAGGGAAACTCCTACGCAAATTAGTTCACTTTCTCTTGGCTTGATTTTGCAGTTCACTGTTTGGGATAAAAGGAATTCATTGTAATGCTAAGAGGTTCACTGTAATTTTTGGGTACTTCACTGTAAAGTGAATCTTTTTGCTAAAATATTGTAAATCCTTCTCGAAGTATTAAATGATGATTCTTATGTTGTTTTTTATGAATGTTTTACATAAATTGCATGAAAGTGTATTTTTACTAAAATATCTGTTTTTCATTGTTTTTAATATGTCATACTTAATACATTGTTTTGTACTAACCATATACTTTTCTATACTCATTATGTCTAGGTTTTGATGCAAGGTTTAAGTTAGAAGACAAACTTTGGAATGACTCTCTCAAAGGTTTTCAAATAGAATTTATAATCAAAACTCCATATCTTTCAATCTTGCCTTGGTTTCTTTCTCAAATCAATTTCAAAAGCATAATAATGATAAATTGATGATTATATACTTTTTTAAGGATGATTTTCAATCAAATTTCATGATGAACCCATGATCCTTCCCAATTTCTCAATTTAGACTATAATCTTGTTAGTGTGATCTTTATCTTATGATGATTGAATTATGAGTTTCGTTTATGTTAATGTACATTTAGCTATTATTTTATACATGAATTGTTGATGAATTATTGGAATTTATCAATGTGGATCAAAGCTTGGTGTATTGGTAAGATTGTCCTACTTCATCTGCTTTTCTAAAGAATTGATAGTTTAAATAGCCTTGTACGACATTGTGTGATATGGTCCACTTATGGTGGCGGTTTTTACATTCTTATGATTCTGTATATGTGTTGATGATGTCCTTGAATGAGAGTTATGAAAAATAAAGTGTTGTTATTATTATCACACGTTGTGAGTATTATGCCTAGTCTCTTAATTTAGAATAATGTTCTACGTGCTAATGTTGTCTTCAATGCTTGAATGAAGTTGTTAGAATTGGGTTTGGTCCATGTGATTTGTAAACTAATGTTGTAATTGTGAAAAAACCCCTACCTATGTACCCCTATATGAATGTGTGATCTTAGGTAGTGTTAGGAGTCTCGGAGGCAATTTTTAAGATGTTTTGTCTCCAGTGTTCTAATGGATTGTGTGGTCTATGGATGATTGTGTATTGTGGTCTTATTACGGTGGATACATCACTAACATGATAAGTGCCATTATATCATTATTTTGTCCAATATACACACATACCTCATGCATGCTTATGTGTAGGATAGTTTTATGGTGTCGAATAAGAAGATGGTTTTCATGCACTATTATGTACTACTATGCATCTAAGGTCTATTGCCACAAAAGTTTGAAAATGTATTTTAACTAGGATGACTTTATAGGTTAACTAGTATATGTAAAGGTATGGGAATTTGTCTATTCATTGCATATGACTACCTTTATAGAACAACTCCTAGGGTGATTACTCCTTGTAATTGAATATGAGCACATGCTTAAGCTATGAACATGAAAGTATATGATATGATGAAGTATGCATACATGTAGCATCGAAATGTGTTTATAAGAAAGGTCTTCTCCTATAAGTACACCTAAAATCAAATAACCTAGATATTGCTTGAATATGCTATGTCTATATGAAATATTTTCTCACATGAATTAGGTTGATGAAAGGACATTATCATCTATAACTTATGAGCTAAGGATATGAGGGTTTAATTCTACTAAAGCTATTTTTATCAAGTAAACTATTAAAAATTTTTCAATAAAGGGAAGTTAGTTTATCACTGAGTGAAATTGATGATGAGGGGTGCCCCTTCCCAAATGGAAGGCTTGTTAACCATAGTACTCACAAGGTGGATAACTATAATGCCCAATTGGAATAAAGAGGGTTCAATCTATACCTCCATTTTTCCATAACTATGTTGTCCCAGACGACCTAGCTAGTGGATTCTTCTAAAATGCTAGAATGATATTGATCTTATCTTGGCAAGTAAATACCTTCTTTTGGTGTGAGGAGATGACACTGGATTCCATATTTGGCTTACATGTTCTTATTTTAAGTTAAGGATAGGATTTCCTTAAAGTTAAATTGATAATGTAAGTTATGTAATGAACCCTAAGTAAGATAACCTAAGATAAGTTTCTTAGTGTTGGTGAGGGTATAAGACTTTCACCTATGCATTGCATAAGTTACTCTTCAATGGAGTTGTAGGGAAGTTTTCGATGTACATGTCTCTCATGCATGGAATTATGGTGTTGACCTAATTGTATAATTATATGTATGGTTTGAGTCCAATAGTGTCTGTATGAGGAAGCCTTACCCTGATGAATAATGTTGGTCTTATTGACTATATGATAAGGTGTTACCTTGAATATCCATGATGGGGTTCTTACTTTTCATATAATGAAGATCCTTCATATGTATATAGTTTGTTATGATTGTCATGCTGATGTATGTAGTAAAATGTATGCTTATGGTCTGTTTGCGAGTTTACTAAGTATATGTAAGATTATGGGGCTTGACATTTACATTGAACTAGTAGGATTAGATTGAGATTATGAGTAAGGTCTTATGATGTTAATTTAATGAATTCTAATTATGTATAGGTTGGCTATTGCCTTACTATGCTTATGTTTGAAGTCTTGACTTGCAAGCTGTCTTGGTATGAGACTTATATGTGGTTCATGAAGTATTTTCTGTTATGTATATAATATGTGTTTTATTATATGTTATGTTTTAATGAATTCCTATGCCTGAGTTAATGGAGTTAATGTTAATGTTAACCTTGGTAGACTTAAGGTTATGCTTGAGTGTGGATTGTGGAATGAGACACTATTCATGCATTGTACCAAGTGTTACAAGAGGGTTATTTTAGGGTTAAAAACTTAAGGTAAAAGAAAGGTAATACTAGTAATATGCTTAATGTGCCATAAATGAATTATGTGGCCTTAATTAATGTTATAAATAGTATCTATTCCTATGTGAAGTATATGAGGTACATTGTGCTTATTGTATCAAAGTTTTATGAAGTTTGACTAAAATTCATGATGAATGACATCCTAAGAAAATGTCATTTTTAAAGGATGTTTTTGAATGGTTTCCATACTTTGTGAAATCTTATGCTAATACCATTCTTCTTTATATTTTTACACAAAGTGTAGGTGATGGATAATTAAACGATGTCTATAGAGTGAAGTGCTTAATATGTGCTTCCAGAGCTGAAGAAAGGGATCCCTATGATTCAAGGATTTTCTATGTTAAGTCATACTTAAAAGTTATATAATAGTTTAGTTTATATTTTATATTGTGAAGTTACATGTCCCTATTCCAGTCTATTAATGATGAGTCTAAGATTATAAAAGAGAATTATAGTCTAACTCTGTACTATCATATTATCTATATATTAAGTGATGATTCTATCATATGATGTGCTATGATATGTATTAAATTTACTTCTAAATATACCTTTGAAAATGTGATGAATGATGACAATGGGCTTTTATATAACCTCTGATAGGTCAAATACGCCATGTTACTTCTAGGGGGTGCTTCCTGGTCTTAACAAACAAAGTGTCAGTGTATGAGGTTATATATGTGGTTTTACGGTCCAAGTTTCATATTTCCACATCTTGTAGAGTCTCATTCATCAGTGGTGAGTTGTGACACATTTTTTAGCGAGAGGGTATAAGAAGATGTGATTCTGTTCTTTAGTATTCTCATGTTGTGCATTAGAATATCACTCTATATGATCTCTCTCTTATTGTTTCCTTGTTCGGTGGTATTTTACATGTGATTTCTTAGACGAGATGGTATCTCTACTATTGAGAGAGAAAAAGGTGAGTTTGATGTTTATCTTGGTTATATGATTTAATGAATATATGTGAAGTTGAATTTGAATATATGTTGATGTGATACAATTTAGGCCTATATATGTGATTTTTGTTAAATTACATCTTATATGAGGATTTATTTCATGATATGGTTATAAATTTCTAATATTTGTTATAGTTGAATGGAGTTCCCTTGGAATGATTGGTTGTTATGTTATTTGACATAATGATAATGTAATGTTATTTTTTAGCCTTGAAATTCTTTGAAGATGTGAAGTAAATAGCTAAAGATGCATGTTGTCTTTATATATGTTATAATGATTCAAATGTTGGCTTTCATTTGTAATGATTCAGATGTTGCCTTTCATGTGTAATTCCTTATGAGTTTCCTAGTATAGATTGGAGTCTTTTTTATATTCTTAATCTTAAAAGTGAAAGAATTGTTCCTACCTTGCAAGGTGATTGTGAAGTACGCTAGTTAATGGGAGAACACTTATTTAGTTGATTAGTTCCCTTATGAACCGATTCTAAGAGGGTAAAAGGGAAGAAATGGTTTTTTTCAGTAGGTTGGAATTATGTTTTTTCCTAAGGTTGACTTATAGGATAGTATGTATCTTTTAAATATTACATAGGAAGAGGTAATTTATGTGTACTACCTTGAAGTGGTTAGAGGTACGTTAAGATTGACATTAAGTATGACCATTTAAGGAAGAACTTAGGTTGTACCTAGGTATGGTTGGTTGAACGTTTCGTCCAAAAGTGATGATGTGGGTTGAAAGTACCTAGAAGTTACCTTTCCTAGGGAGAAAATAAAGAAAGAGACCTTTACGGCAAGTTTGCTCGATTGATTCTCCTAAGGTTTTTATGACCCTTGGTGCCAATGTTTACATAAGGAATCTTATGATTGGTAGTATGACCTAACTTGATTGTTATGAATTTTATATTAAGTCTTGATCTTAGAGGAATGATGAGGATTTAGGTGGTACCTCTTTATGATTGAGTTAGTAGGCTCATTTAGATGAGATTAGGAGTGAAAATCGTTAATGATGTCAAACCTTCTTATGTGAGGGCTGTGAAGGTTAATTTTTGACTTGCCTTGACCTTGGTGTTTAAGGGCATCAATTAGTTTTGCTTATGCCATGTGGAAGATAATTTTCCTATATAATAAGTTTTGAGTGCCCTTAATGTTTCTAGATTAAAATACCTTAAATTTCCTTATGTTGAGAATAACATTGAGGTGATGTTAAGAAAGGTGTGCATGAGCTTATATCCCAAAAGGGTGATGATGTGTTTAATTATTAATGTTGGTAAGCTAAGATTATCTTAAGGTTGAGATAAGTCGCTCTTAATTATGTTTAACCTAAGTGGGGGATGAAGATGTGAGTAGTAAGGTTGTAGATATATCCATCTTGTCCTTCTATTTACTCAATTTTGAAACCAAGTAGTTCCTAGTAGCTTTCTCATGATGCGACTCTTGCATTAAAGTATAACTTGCATGTTCTCCATATGTTGTGTATGTCTTGATTGACACCATGTTAAATATGTTTTTAAGATTCTAAATTGCATGAAAACAGATTATTAATCAAATTCATGTTTTTCATGTTGATTTTGCATCATGATATTTTAGTTGTAAATTTAACTTCATGAGATAATTTAGGAGCATGCTTGAGGTCATTTATAATATGTAGTGCTTTAAGCCATCAATGAGAATTTTAGTCTCCTTTAAATGGAAAGTGATGAGTTTCTTAAAAATGTATAAATTTTGTAACTTGGGAAGTGTTATTGTAGTGTATCTAGCCAATGTTCTTCATTTGTGCCTGAAAATTACAAGAACTTCCCTAATTGATGTGTGTGTGTGTATATATATATATATATATATATATATGATAACTAGTGTCATTCTACGACTTGAGATTATGTGTAAGGACTTCCTATTATTGTGACATGTTTGGTGTGAAATTTACCATGTTGAGTTCATCAGGAAGAGAGTATGCTAATGCTTTGGTTAAAAGTGGATAATTTTCTTTAAATGAATTGTCCTTTGTGCATTACTTGTGTATGAACTCATGATAACATGTGTGTATGTGAAGGAGAAGGACCTTCCTCGTGAAACATATCTAAACATGGTAATGTTAAGTACGACCTTAATTGTACTATGACTAAATGATAAAGATTCTTGTTGATTTATATTTCTCATGATCTATGTGCATTGTGTATGAGTTGCTTAATTACCTCATGAGTGAAGATGTTGAGAATGACCATGTGTAACTTAAATGATATTACACGTTGAGCTCTTAATAAAATGAAATTTAGAGACTATTTTATGATTAGGAGAAGGATGTTCCTTCTATGATCATGATAAGATCATATTTGTTTGATGCTTTAAAGAGTGAGTGACTAATGGTTTTTCTTATTTATGTTTCAATGAGTTCAAAATGGTTTAAAGTTTGTGTTCCTTGTAAGATTGGTGCATTTAATTTTATGTAATAAACTTTTAAATATTGTGAGATGCTCTATGGTTTATTGAGTCCTTGAAAGACTTTATCATGTCCCAAGTGTCATTTGAGGACGAATGATCCGAAGTGGGGGATATTGTTACATCTCCAAAAATGAAATGTAACACCACCGAAATTCATGACCTATAATAGAGACTAATATGATTAATAATAATGATTTTAAACTTACATAAATATAGATAACTTGTCTGAGAACTATTGGAGGCATATGATTAAAGAAAAGCCTTAGGGTTCGGAAAATAGTAAAATTCAACTATGTTGGCGTTCCTATGTTTGGTGAACGTTTCGGAGGTTAATATGAAGTCAAAAACATGTAAAAGGATTTGGTTTTTTCTAGTGTATTATACAGAGTCTAAACGTCAGAAAAAGACACTGAAGGACCAATAGAAGGGTCCTTTGGGATGACCCAAAGAAGCCTGCGAAAAGGTAGAATTGGAGAAATAAGTCCCGACAAGTGCTCCTCATGAGGTATTTTGCCTCAAGATGTGTGGGGCAGCCTCACTATGCGAGGCTGACATTCACCTTACTGCCTCAACCTAAAATTTAAGAAAAATGATGGGATTTGTCCCACGACGCGTAGCTACTTCCCAGATATCATAAAAGTCATAATTTGGGTGTTTTAACTTCTTAAATAAACCCATTGAAGTGAGGGGTATTTTTGGTAATTTAATGGGTTAATATAAAATGTACTACGGTCGGTATTAGGTCCATTCTAACACAAAACAAAAAAATCAAGTCGCAAAAGTTGAAATAAAAATCACCCTCTCTCCAAATTCGCTCTTCCTCCAAAACTCCATGAAAGACCAATAGAGCTCCAAGAAGAAGATCAAGACTTCAAGTTTTTCAACTCAATTTCGTGGATCTCTCGTCAATAAAGTGTGTTTTCTTTGACTTCTGCGAATCCTTTCCCCAAGAGGTTCTCCTAAAGATGATTTCAAGATTTCCAAAAACAAGTGTTTTTCTACTCACATGTGTCTTCTTTCTAGAATTAAATTGTGACTTAATTGTGATGAATTATGATGAATTAATGTTGTTTAAGTATGAATTTTTGGTCAATTCTTGAGTTCTTATAAGTTTTCCTTGACACATTTCTTCACCAAAATCCTTAATTTCTTAGATTGATAAAGGTGAATTGTTGAGGGTGATGAACATGTCCCTTGTTCACTTTGATTTTAGTTATGTTAATATTTCATGAATCGCCCTATTTCATACGTTGGTTGTGAGTTCTTGGGTATTGAAGTATGAAGTCCCACGAAGGGATATGAGGTATGATGTTTATTATCATTTGATCTCAATTATGCAAGGTGTAATCTACATATGTGATAATGATGCTATAGATAATTGTGTTGTTGTGATGTTGGTTACAAGTATACCTCATCCCTAACCCAAGACTATGAATTGGCTATGAAGTATGTTATTATGTTTTTATGTAATCCTTATATGATTAAACTTAGTTTTCTCATGATGATGATGATGTTGTGTCTATAGTTAAAGGATATTTCTCACTTGTGATCACCTCTGACCTATTATGATAAGATGTTTATTTAAAGGTGTAAAAGATACTAATGTGAACTTGTATGATGTTATAATGTGATTACTAAAGGGAATAGTTGTTTAGCACCGAAAAGGCATGCAAATGAGGTGGAGGTATCACGTTAGAATGTCCGATCTCCCACATGGGTTTCCTCAGGTTAGTAAGTCTGGATTCCCTATTTATGCATTGTCTCATGAGATGGACACCATGAAGTTAGTAAATCAATGTTTCTACCAACAATCTCCTTGAACCTTAACTATGTGACAACATTGGACCCTACTTTAGTAGATCCACCTAGATAACTATGTACAAATGGTTATATATTAGGAAAGTGTTAACCCTCTCTTTTCGGTGTGAGAGTAAAACACCTAATATGTAGCTCACACGGTCTTATGTCAGTTATTGAATTTCTTTTCCTAATGTAAAAGTAACTGAATAAGATAAGTATGTGAACTCTTATTAGGGTTGTCTTGAAGGCTAGTAGAAAGGGTAAGGGAGGGTATGTGACTTCTCTTACTTATTGCTCATGTGGGATCCTAAAGGTTGATTCTAAGTAGTGTTCATTTATGATTATGATTATGATTATTGTTATGATTAACAAGATATGAGTTAGAATTGATGTATAAGTATGTTATTAAAATACGTTGTATGCATAAAGTTTGTTTCTAATAGGTTACATAGCCTTGGTTGGGATTATGGGGATCTATCTTTCGCATTGCACAAGCATTGGTTGGGTGATCTATTATGTTGGGTACTATTATGTTGAATTAATAGTTGAATTAATTTTCTAAAAATCATGATTTTGAGTAAATTGTCCTTCTCTGATGCATTGATAATTTTGTACATAGGGGTCATACTTAGTACATATTATTTGTACTAACCCATATTTTCTCCTTTTTTCCCAAACATTTTATGTTCGGTCCCTTTAAGAGATTCGTGGTCATTGAAGAAGAAGACTTGGCTCTTTCCTTAGTCAATTGGTGAGTCCTCATGAGTTCCTAGGATAAAGCCACTCATCAAGCCTTATTAATTTTGTCTATGTTTTGAGAAAATTATTACATTTTCATGTTGAGACTTTCATTGTAGCCTATATGGAATATTGTAATAGACTAAGGGTTTGATAAAAGCATTGTGGTTCTTTATATAGATTGTTTAATGTGAGACAAAGTATGAGACTAAAATCCTATACATTGTATATTGTTTATGCGAGAAGTCTATATATGCTTCCTATGTAGAGGTGTATGTAAACCTCCTTGATATATAAGCAAAGGTTTTTTAGTTTTCCCATATTTTCTTACCTATTATGTGTAATAACTATCACTAAGGTCTTGTCTTAGTCCTCGGAGAGGATGACGATGCTGGTATCGTATAGGGTGTACTTTGGGTTGTACAAATTTGGTATCAGAGCATTATGTTAAAGTAAATCTTAGGATTGATGTCTCACTAAATAACGTCTATGTAGGGTGTTCTAAATAAGAGACTTTGATGCTTAGGAACACTCACTCTCTTGATATTCATTGGTCATGCCTATGAGTCCTACCTCTATTGAATCCTTTGTTATAACCCTTTTATTGTGGTTATAGGCAATGAATACAAGGAGCAACAATGCTCGAAGGGTCGTATAGGAGAATTTGAATGAGGTCGTTCACCGTCAAGCTCCTCAAAACCCTCAAGTTCCTATTCAATGTTGAGATAAGGTCGTCCATTCATTGGTTGACTCAAGTGTTGGATACTCAAGTTTCTGGGGATGCAAGGGTGCCAGTGAACCTCAATGCTAACACCAATGCTTCAAGAATTATAGATTTCACAAAGATAAATACCCCTACTTTCTTTGTTTCTAAGGTGGAGGAGGACCTACAAGGGTTCATTGATGAAGTTTTCAATGTTCTTGATGCTCTTGGTGTTTCTTGTCAAGAAAAGGCGGATATAGTCGCCCGCCAAATCAAAGATGTAACTCGAGTTTGGTATAAGCAATGGAAGGATTAGAGGCCGATTATAGAAGGACATATAACTTAGGGGGCTTTCAAAATGGCTTTCCTTGATATGTTCTTTCCCTTGAAACTAAGGGAGAGGAAAATGCGAGAATTCATCAACCATCGTCAAGGGGTATGAGCGTGAAGGAGTATAGCATCAACTTAACTCAACTATATAAGTATGCTCCTACAATGGTTGCTGATTCTACATCTCAGATGAAAAAATTTGTTATGGGGATATTCGATATCCCCGTTAATGAGTGTAGTTCGTCTATGTTGATTCCTAGAATGGACATCTCTCATCTAATGGTTCATGCAAAAAAAATTGAGAAGAAAGTGCTTAAGCAAGTTGGTAGGGAGTTTATGAAGGTAAGAACAAAATATGGTGATTCTTCCAAGGCTAAGTTTGAGGTACAAGACAAACCAAGATTCAAAAGTAGATTTTCCAACCAAGGCCCTTCTAATCCTCCAAGGGTAAAAAAGACTATGGTGCCTACTCCCAAGCCCCAAGAAGGGAAAGGTGGAATATCTTATGTTAAAAAGTTTGTTTGTGCAAAATGTGATAATAGACATGGTGGTAAGTTCCTACTTGGCACGGGTAATTGCTATGGATGTGGAAAGAGTGGTAACATGAACAAAGATTTCCCTACGATGAAGTCTTAAGGAAGGGAAAATTCTCAAGCTCAAGCAAGTTACCCATATCCGGATGCTCCTACGAAGAACTACTTTTGTGCCCTCCATCCCAAAGTGATTGATACGCTCAAACTTACTTCTCAAATAAGAAGTAAAGCGGTCGTGTCAAGTAAATAACCCAACTAGTGAGGTTGGGATCGTTCCCACGAGGAAAATAGTCTAGACTTAACTTCAACCTGTTATTACTATTGTTTGGTCAATGACTTCCTTGGAAAGTAAAAACAATAAAGGGGGGTTTCTGTTTCTAAATGAGTTAAAATAAATAACGAACTTGAAAGAGACACTTAACAACTTTGACAGTTGGATTTTAATCAATTAATCAAAGTAACTAGGGTTTACGTGTTCCCGAGAAGTTCATAACTTGATAATTCTTACTATAACAATTCTTTCCTAGTATCTTGCATGCAAAGTGATAAGTTATGTATTTCTAAATCCTTGGTCCGGCATCCAGAAAATCTCACTCCGCACCTTGGTCCGGCTAGGTGTGTTGCTATCCTAACCCTTATCCTTACCTCATATTAAGCATCGTATTCGATATTTGACTAAGTTATTACCTCGTACCAACCAATAATGGCCTATTAGATAGTATACACTAAATCTATGTTAATAATTCTTTTCCTATTATGTACCTCCTTGGTCCGACAAGTAGCATTAAGGCGAGTTCTAACGTTGGCCATCCGTTAAAAAGACTTCTAAGCGAAAGAATTATTAATACATGCAAGACACTATTCTAGAATTGTTATTTTAGATAGGGTTTATCTCATTATTTGCCTATGGTTCCCACAACCGTAGTTATGGAGTTTAGTTACTCATAGCCATAAACACAATATTTAAAGATAGTAGATAAGAATTCATGTACTTACTTCAATGAGAAAGAGTAAAATCCAAAAGTTTGCTTGATTAATATCCAAAAATCACTTGCAAGAAACTCAAAATCCAACACTAATACACAAAGTCTAAAAATCTGATGTCTAATCTCATAGAGTCTAACCTCAAAAACGAGGTTTTTTGAACTATTTATAAAAAAAAAACCAAATTAAACAAGGATTCTAATTGCTGGAAATCTGCCAAAACGCGGCTGGGTCGACGGACCTTGCGACGGACCGTCATGGTCACAATGGACCGTCATGGACTCCGTCGTCCCATACTTGTGCAATTTCTTATGCTGCTCTCTTCATTCCCGTAGACGACAAGTATGACTGACCTTTATAGGAACAACGGTCCGTCGAGGGTCTTCATTCCAAAATACTTCAACTCTTGGAATCTGGGTACTAGGATCACTTTTTGAACTTTACGACGAACCTGCAGGACAGACCGTCATAGCCACGACAGACCGTTACAAGCTTCCTAATCCCACACTTGGTCAGACTTCCTCATCTTTCTTCAACAGCTTCACTACGCAGCCACCTACGGACCGTCACAAGCACGACGGACCGTCATAAGCTCCGTTGGTTCTCTCTTCGGCATTTCTTCGCTCAAAATCCCCGCATTCAGCTTTGGACAGATTTCCTGCAAAACAAAGATAAACTTATATAAAAATTAGCACAAAAAGGCTTTTGGACACACTAAACATAAGGAAAAAGTATTAATAATACCGTGAAACCACGGTATATCAGTGATCAAGATAGCTCACTTGACGTGGTAACCGGTATCTTAAATTCTTTTCCTTTGATATATATGCTTTGTTGGATCCTTGAGATACATTGTCATTAGTGACCCCTCTTATAGACATGACGTTTGATATACTACCCAACATATTGGATGAACCCTTTCTGGTTTCTACCCTTGTGGGTGCTTTCATGGTGGTTGGTAGAGTCTATAAAGATTTTCCTATTTTCTTTCCCAATTGAATTACATTAGATGACTTGATATAACTTGATATGGTAGATTTTGATGTTATTTTCGTTATTGATTTGTTGCATGTTTGATTTTGCTCTATTGTTTGTAGGACATGCTTTATTTGGCTCTATTGATTGTAGGACAAGGATAGTGACATTTCAATTCCCCAATAAACCAATTTTTGAGAGGACGAGAGGAAACTCAAATCCTAGGGGTTAGATAATCTTATTTCTAAAAGCTTGAAAATTGATTGCAAAGGGTTGTCTTTATCACATTGTACGAGTTAGGTATCTTGAATATGAGGTTCCCCTATAGATTCAGTACACGTAGTGAGGGAATTTCCAGATTTCTTTCCCGATGACCTTCCTTGAATTCCTCCTGAACAGGAGATTTACTTTGGCATAGACTTTTTGCCGGATACACAACCTATTTCAATCCCTCTTTATTGGATGTCCCTAGCAGAATTGAAGGAGCTAAAGGCTCAACTCAATAGATTTATTAGAAAAGGGCTTTATTCTAATGAGAATATCTCCATTGGGTTCTCCAGTATTGTTTGTAAAGAAGAAGGATGGGTTTTTAAGAACGAGTATCGACTATCGTTAATTTCAGAAAGTCACTATAAAGAATATGTATCTGCTCCTTAGTATTGATGACTTGTTTGATCAACTCCAGGGAGCGAGCTATTTTTCAAAGATTGACTTGAGGTCTGGTGATCATCAACTTAGAGTGAGGGGGGTTGATATTCAAAAAATGACATTCTGAACAAGATATGGTCTTTAAGAATTCCTAGTGATGTCATTTGGGTCTACTAATGCCCCGTCCTTTTTTATGGATCTTATGAATCGAGTTTTTATAAAGTATCTTGATTTTTTTGTGATTGTATTTATAGATGATATTTTTATAAACTCAAGGATTGAGGATGATAATATGGACCATTTGAGAATAGTTTTTCAACTTCTTAAAAATAAATAACTTTTTGCTAAATTTAGTACATTTGAATATTTGTTTTAATTCATAGCTTTCCTTGGTCACATTGTCTCTATTGAAGGGGTCAAGGTGGATCTGAGGACAATGTAAGTGGTAAAAAGTTGTCGGAGACCTTTGAGTTGTACTGACATTTGGAGTTTTCTAGGGTTAGCCAGTTACAATAGGAGGTTCTTTGAGGATTTTTTTCCTATCACATCTCCATTAACGGCCTTAACCCAAAAGAAGTCCAAGTTTGAATGTTCAGTATCTTTTGTAAAGAGTTCCATATTATTGAAAAATCGACTCACCTCTACTCCAATATTAACCTTACCGGAGCGTACAGATGGGTTTATGGTTTATTGTGAGGCCTTGAGTGGGTTTAGGATGTGTACTTATGCGCCATGGAAAAGATATAGCATATGCCTTTTATACAAATCAAGTAACACGAGAAGAATTATCCAACACACGACCTTGAGCTTGCGGCCGTGGTATTTGCTCTAAATTTTTGGAGAAGCTATCAATATGGGGTGCATGTTGACGTGTTCACGGATCATAAGAGTCTAGAATATGTATTCACTAAAAGAGACTTGAATTTATGCCCAAGGAGATGGTTAGAGTTTCTAAACGACTTATGTTTTAGCGGATGCTTTAGTCGAGTATCTATAGGTAGTGTGGCTCACTTGGTTGATAAGAAGAAAGAATTAGTGAAGGATGTTCATCGGTTGGCAAGGTTGTGTGTCCTCTATTAGGAATATGCAAATGATGTTTTTATGGTTCATCACAAGTCCGAGTCGTCCTTAGTGGTGGATGTGAAATACAAGCAACTTCTTGATCCCCTATTGATGGATTTGAAGGAGTCAGTCCTTAGAAAGAATAATGAATAATTCTCCAAAGGGGAGGATGGGGTACTTAGGTACCAAGGAAGGTTATGTGTTCCGGACGTGTATGGTTTAAGGGAGAAGATCATGGAAGACTCTTCTGGTGCCCGATATTCCATTCACCCAAGGGCCAGCAAGTTGTATCATAATTTGCGTAACATTTATTGGTGGAATGGAATGAAAAGAGGGATCATAAATTTTATTGCTAGATGCTCGAATTGACAACAAGTCAAAGTGGAGAGTCTAGGGTCGGTAGGTCATACCCTAAATATTGACATTCTCACTTGGAAGAGAGAAGATTTAAACATGGACTTCGTTGTAGGTTTACCTCGTACCCGTCAACAACATGACTAAATATGGGTCGTAGTGGATAGATTGATCATGTCATCCCACTTCCTTCACGTAAAAGTTTCTTACTCGGCGAAGAAATGTACTAAATTATATGTTAAGGAAATCGTGAAGTTGCATTGGGTCCCCTTTTTCCACCATTTCAGATAGGGGAAGTCAATTAACTTCTCTTTTTTGTAAATGTATCCATGATGGACATTTTAAACTAATAAAGCTTAGCACCACTTTCCACCCTCAAACGGATGGAAGATCTGAGTGTTTTATTAAAACTCTTCAAGATATGTTGAGGGCTTGCGTGATTGATTTCAAGGGAAATTGGGATGATCACATATAGCTACCATGCAAGTATCGTCTTGTCACCTTTTGAAGATCTTTATGATAGAAATTTACAATCCACTATTTGATGGTTTGAATTGGTGAGTTTGCTCTTCTTTTTCACGAGTTAGAGTATGAAGCCAAAAAGAAAGTTCAAATCATAAGGGAGAGGTTGAAAACGACTTTAAGTCGGCAAAAGTCTTATGCCGACAATAGAAAGGGAGACGTCAAATTCAAATTAGGAGATTAGGTCTATTTGAAAATATCACCAATGAAAGGGGTGATGAGGTTTGGAAAAAAGGGGAAACTTTGTCCCAGCTATGTGGGCCGGTATAAAATTTTGAAGCGAGTTGTGAGTGTTGCCTAAGAGTTGAGGTTTCCAAATGAGTTGGCCATGATTCATCCGGTCTTCAATGTTTCTATGATTATGAAGATGTCCCAGTTGAGATCTTTAATTTCCAAGTTAAGAAATTGAGGAATAAGGAGGTTCCTTCCGTAAAAGTTATATGGAGGAAAAACCTTGTTGAGGGATCTACATGGGAAGCCGAGGACAACATGAAATCCCACTATCCTCATTTGTTTCCCCTTAATCTTAGTCAAGATTATGGTGAGTAATCCTTATATAGTTATTATGAATATTATTTATCTTATCATGTTTTACTAAACATATGTGCATATTATAGTAGAAATTCATGCTTAAGTTTAGTTATTTTCTATTCATGAAAAATGATTTTTATTTTGGCTTTCACTTATGTGTGTTATGTACAGTAAGTGTTCATGGATGATTATAATGACTATGTTTGATGTTATTTTGATAAAAAAAAAACAGCATCTCAACTTTAAACATTCATATTGATCTTACATTGAAATAGAGAAGGTAGTAACTCCTTATGTGACATGAAAAGTGGATCTTCTGATATGGTATGTGTTGATTAAGTTCCTATCTGTTTATGCTATGTTTCATGATGAAGGGAGTTAAAATGTCCTCAGATGAGCTGTGACTCATTATTATTTTTATGTGGTTGGCTGCTAGTCTTGAGTACCTTTTCTTTTTCCCAATAGAGTTTTAAGGTGTTATTTGGGGACGAATGTACTTAAGGGGGGATATTGTAACACACCAGAAATACATGACCTATAATAGAGTCTAATATGTAGATTAAGAATGATTTTAGTCCTATATAAGTGTAAAAAACTTATTTTAGATGTATTGGAGCCATAGGATTAAAGAAAAGACTTAACGTCTGGAAACTATCAAAATTGAAATTTGTTAACATCCCTATGTTTAGTGAAGGTTTACGATTGTCATATGTGATCCAAAAGATGTAAAAAATCTTTGGTTTGTCTGAGTGTAGTTTATAGAGTCTAAACATCTGAAAACAACACCCAAAGACCATTGAAAGGGTCCTTGGAGAGGACCCAAATATGGGTCGCAAGCTTCCTGACAGCCCGCGAACAGGCAAAATTGGAGGAATAGGTAGTGACGCGCGATCCTCACGAGGTGTTCTGCCTCATGATTTGAGGGGAAGACTCACGACGCGAGGCTGACACACATCTCATTGCCTCAACCCAAAATTAAGAAAAATGATCGAATTCGGCCCCGCGACGCGCAACTACTTATCAAAATATCGTACATGTTATTATTTGGGTGTTTTCACTTCAAAAATAAACCCATTTAGCTTAGGGGTATTTTGGGTTATTAAATGGGTGACTATATAATGTATTAGGATCAGTTTTAGGTCCATTTTAACATACAAAAATCAAGTCCCACAAGTTTAAATAAAAAATCACTCTCTCTCTCTCCCCCAAATTCTCTCTTCCCTTAAAACTCCATCGACGACCAATAGATGTCCAAGAAGAATATCAAACCTTCAAATTTTTCAACCCAATTTCGTTGATCTCTCATCAATAAGGTATGTTTTCTTTAACTCTTCGAAATCCTTTCTTCAAGAGGTCCGTCAAAAGATGGTTTTGAGATCCCCAAGAACAAGAGTATTTCTCATAACACGGTTCTTCATTATAAATTAAATTGTTAGTTAATTGTAATTAATTATGATGAATTAATGTTGTTTAAGTATTAGTGAATGGTAAATTAATGAATTCCTATGAGTTTTTGCCTTTACCAATGTCTTTCTCCCAAATTCCTAATTTCTTGGATTCGTTAATGTGAATTGTTAATGGTGATGATCATGTCCCTTGTTTACTTTGATTTTAGTTAGGTTAATAATCATGAATTTCCCTATTTCATACATTGTTTGTGAGTTCTTGTGTATTGAAGTATGAATTCCCATGAAAGACAATGAAGTATGATCTTGATTCTCCTATGATATCAATTATGCAAGGTAAATTCTACTTATGTGATAATGTTGCTAAAGCTAATTATGTTGTTGTGATGATGGTTATAACGATATCTAATCCCTATATTTATTAAGTTTCTATGAATTATGTAATTATGTTATGATTTGATCATTAGATGATCAAATGTAGCTTATCATGATTATGCTTTATGTCTAAAGTGAAAGAATATTTGTCTCTTGTGATCACCTATGACCTACTATGATAATATGTTTACTTAGAGGTCTAAAAGTGACTAATGTGAACTTGTATGATATTATATGATCATTAATAAAGTGATAGTTTCTTAGCACCTAAAGAGAATGTAAATGAGATTGAGGTCTCACATTAGTAAATCCGATCTTCCACATGTCTTTCCTCACGTTAGTAAGTTTGGATTTCCTAGTTATGTGTTGACTCATTAGATTGAAACTTTCACGTTAGTAAGTCAAGGATTCTAGCAACAATCTCCTTGACCCTTAACTATGTGCCCATATAGGTCTCTATCTTAGTGGATCTACCTAGATTGCTATGTCCGATGGTTACACCTTAGGCAAGTGTTAACCATCTCTTTTCACTGTGAGAATAGAACACCGAATTCCATGTAGCTCACATGGTGTCATATTTTTTATTGCACTTTTTTATCTAATATAAAAGTAAATAATTAAGTTAAGCATGTGAAATCTTATTCAGGTTGTCTTCAAGGCTACTACATAGGGTAAGGGAGATTATGGGACTTCTCTTACTTATTGCACATGTGGGATCCTAAGGGATGATTCTAAGTAGTTTTCTTCTATGATTATGATTAATAACCTATGATTAAACATTGATGTATAAGCATGTTATGAAAATATGTTCTATGTAAAAGTGGATTGCTTGATGTGATACTTAGCCTTGGATGGGATTATGGGTTTATATCTTTGGCATTGCACAAATATTGCTTGCATGATCAATGTGTTGGGTTACTATTATGTTGAATTGACTTATATACTTTTGATATATGTACGTTGAGTTAGATTTATAAATATCATGATGTTGACTAAATTGTCCTTTTCTCATGCATTTATTAATTTGTGCATACAACTAATACTTAGTACATGTGGTTTGTGTTAACCCATATTTTCTCACTTTTTCTAAAACAATTTAGGTTCAAGGCATTGAGGAGATTCTCGGTCATTGAAAATGAGGACTGTCCTTTCCTAAGTCAAGTAGTGAGTCCTGATGTGTTTCGACAATAAAGCCAGTCATCAAACCTTATTGGTGTTTTCTATGTTTTGAAACAATTATTCCATGCTCATATTGTAGCCTATATTGAATTTTGTAATAGACTATAAGCTATGCCCAAACCATTTTGATTCTATCTTTAGATGGTTTAATGTGACACAAGGTATTAGAGTAAATTCCTATATGTTGTATGTTGTTTATGCAAGAAGCGTATGTATGCTTGCTACGTAGAGTTCTATGTACCTTGCTGTATAATCAAAAAATTTCAACTTCCCGTATTTTCTTAACTATGATGTGATATAAAAAATGTCACGACCCAAAACCGGGCCGCGACTGGCACCCACATTTACCCTCCTATGTGAGCGTACCAACCAACCTAAACCTTAAACATTTCAATATAATATCAACAAAAGTAATGCGGAAGACTTAAACTCATTATTAAAATCGAATCAATAACTATTATTAATATCCCCAAAATCTGGAAGTCATCATCACAAGAACATCTATGATCAAATTACTAAACTAAAAATGTCTAAGAACAAAATAACTAAGAAGCTAGTCCATGCCGGAAGTTCAAGGCATCAAGACTTGAAGAAGAAGACCCAGTCCAAGCTAGAAGCATTAGCTCACCCTGAAGATCCGGTGTGATGAAGACTGGCTTGATTTACTGCTGAGTTGAAGTTAACGGAACGTTTGCTGCATTTCATAATAACAAAGAGAAAACATAAAAGTAGGGGGTCAGTACAAAGCACGGGTACTGAGTAGATATCATCGGCCAACTCAAAATAGAAGATAATATATATCAAGTAATATTATAAATCAACTATAAACTCAACATGTAGCAATAACAAGTACTATAATCATCAATAAGTACTATCAAGTTCATCCATGAGGGCTCAAGCCTCAACACCATACTCATTTGGGAATTACGTTTATTAGATTGAGTATATTTATCGTCTTTCAAGATTCATTATCTTTCTTCCTCTTGTGTCGGTACGTGACACTCCGATCCATATTCTATCCTGGTGCCGGAACGTGGCACTCCGATCCCCTATATGTGTCGGTACGTGACACTCCGATCCCCTATATGTGTCCGAATGTGACACTCCGATCCCCTACATGTGTCGGAACGTGACACTCCGATCCCATATATGTGTCGGAACGTGACACTCCGATCCCCTACATGTGTCGGAACGTGACACTCCGATCCACTAATTCTATGTGTCGGAACGTGACACTCCGATCCACTAATTCTATGTGTCGGAACGTGACACTCCGATCCACTAATTCTATGTGTCGGAACGTGACACTCCGATCCACTAATTTCATTCTATCCGTTCATCAAGCCTTCCCTATACCAAGGCATCATCAATCCCATTACTTTAATTCGTCAAGCCTTCTTTTATACCAAGGCATCATCATTAATGAAGTATATTAAAGTTTCTTTCAAGTTTTGGGATTCAATAGTTTTCATCATGCTTGCTTTATCAAATCATACAATCATATTCATGCAAGCATACAATTAAGCATATAGCAGGGTTTACAATACAATCAATACATATTATTCACTATTAAGAGTTTACTATGAACTACCATAAAAACCATAACCTACCTCCACCGAAGACTAATGATCAAGCAAGAATTTCCAAAGCTTTGTTTTCTCCTTAGCCTCTCGATCAATTCCTCCCTTTCTCTTGTTTCTTTCTGTTTTGTTTTATTCAAACCCTCTTTCCTTTACCCTAATTATCATATAATTAAGAATAAAAGAGGACAATAGAACCCACTAATTAACTTAAGGTTACCTCTTTTAACCCCCAAGTAATTAGACTTATTAATATTAACCCTCAATCTTTATAATTAAGGAAAGAATAGTCCAAAACGTCCCTTAAAACGTGTAAAGAAATCTGATTCTGCCTGGGATTTGCGCAACCTGTGACGGCCCGTCGTGCCTGCGACGGTCCGTCACGAAGGTCGTCGTAGCATCATTTTTCACTAAGTAATCTGTGACGGTCCATCATACCTGTGACGGTCCGTCCTGCACTTCCGTCATGACGATCAGAAACTCGTTCCCCGTACCAATTTCTCAAGAGTTGAAGTGTTTTGCAACGGAAGACTCACGACGGTCCGTCGTACCTGTGACGGTCCGTCCTGCAGGTCCGTCACAATTTACAGAGAGTCGATTTTAGAACACAATTTTCAGAATTCTAAGTGTTCTGGGACGAGACACCCTCGACGGTCCGTCGTGCCCATGACGGTCCATCGTGGTGACCGTCGTCTCAGCCAGTTTTTCCAGAAATAAAATTTGCTGCTCAAAACGACTAAACAGGTCGTTACAAAAAATGCTAAGGGTTATATGATTCATTGAAGTAGGTTAAAGTATGCAATGTGATGAATGAAGTTCTAAGCATGTATAGAATTAAAAGTAAATGAAATGATACTCATGTGAAAGTTGTGTTCACATTTACACACATACACATACTTTGAATGAATGAATGAATATAGTTAAACATTCTGAATTAAAAATGGAGTTTTGGGGTGAACACTCTTCGTTAGTGGAGATGAAGTGTTTAGTGGGAACCTCATTATCTTCCAAGAGATTTATAAGATACATTGGAGGATGGACACCCTTCGTGAGTTGAGATGTGGTGTCAACTAGTTATCCGTAACCTATAGTTTATAATGTTGAGAATCTAAGGGGAGTTATGTCTAACACTAAGAGGATATGAAGAAGGGGTGGTTGCACATCGTGAGTTGAGATGTTGCAATCGACCTCTTGAGATAAGCATACTTTGTTAGAAGATAATGAGTAGCTTAGATACGATCTCCTTATCCGTTGACTATGCGCCCGCATAGGTGTAGCGATTGGAAAAGACAAGCAAAAGCTCAGAAAATAACCCTTCCCTAGGCAAGTGGGGATCCCTCATCAGATAAGGGTAGTATCGGAATTCCATGTCTAACTCTCACGTTCTATGTCGGTTAAACTTACACCCATGAATGAATGAATGAACTATGTCTCCTAAAGAAAATATACTACTTCGGGTAGGTGGTGGAATGGCACGCCATCTATCTATTTCACTATGTAGACCTTCTGGAATGGGTGTCTTGGTGTGTTTTATATGAAGTGTATGAACTAAGTCTCCTAAAAGAACGTACTATTAAGGGTAGGTTGTGGAATGGTATGCTATCTATTCATTTCACTAATTAGACCTTCTGAAAGGGGAGTGTTGGTGTGTGTTATATGTATTGAATGCACTAAGTATTCTAAAAGAGTGTACTACTTAGGGTAGGTAGTGGAATGGGACGCCATCTACACATTGAACTAAGCAGGCATTTTGAAAGGGAAATCCTGATGTGTTGTTTGAGTTTTTTTATAATTTCTTGTCATTGAGTTGGGACTTGTTCTAACGAGGTGAATAATCTTAAAAAGGGTAGTCTTGGAGATCACCAAGGTGTGTATTGAAGGAGTGTAAGGTTGTTTCCTTCATGTCTTTCCTTGGTGAGTCTTAGGATAAACATAGCTAGGGAAACCCCCATAGAAAAGAGTTTACATCCTCTTGGCTTCATTTGGGAGTTGAGAGTTTGGGATAAAATTAATTCATTGTAATGCAAAAGGGTTCACTGTAAGGTTTGGGTACGTCATTGTAAAATCGATCTTTTTGCTAAAATTATGAAAATCCTTCTATAGGTATTAAATGATGATTCTTATTTCATTTAATTCTATATTCATGAATGTTTTACTTAAATTGCATGAAAGTGTATTTTTCTTAAATGTATCTTTTTGCATGTTTATCGTATGCCATACATAGTACATTGTTTTGTACTAACCCCATATTTTTCAATACTTTTTAAGTATAGGTTTTGAAACAAGGTTTAAGTTAGAAGACAAGCTTGGGAAAGACTTTCTGAAAGGTTTTCAAATAGAATTCATGATCAAAACTCTATATCATTCAATCTAGCCATTGGTTCTTTCTCAAATTAATTCCAAAATCATTAATATGATAAATTGATTATTATCTATTGTTTCTAAGGATGATTTTCAATTAAATTTCATAAATAACCCATGATCCTTCCCAATTGTTAAATTTATACTATAAATGTGGTTACTGTGATCTTGATCTTGTCATAATTGAATTATTAATTTTGTTTATGTCAATGTCCCTTTAGCAACTGTTTATGCATGAATTGTTGATCAATTACCAGAATTGATCAATGATGATCAAATCTTGGTGAATTTATAAGATTGTACTACTTCATATACTTTTCTATAGAGTTGATACTTGAATTAGCCTTGTTTGGCATTCTATGGTATGGTCCACTTATGGTGGCGGTTTTTACATTCTTTTCATTCTCTATATGTGTTGATCATGTCCTTGAAGGAAAGATATCAATTATGAAGTGTGGTTATGATTATCACACAATGTGAAGTATTATGCCTAATATCTTAATCTAGAATCATGTTCTAGGTTCTAATGGAGTCTTCAGTGTTTGAATGAAGTTTATAGGGTTAGATTTGGTCTATGTGCATAGGGTTAGATTTGGTCTATGTGCTTCCAATTATGAAGTTTTGATGGTGAATTAGTCCCTACCTATGTACAACTATATGAATGTTTGATCTAAGCCATTGTTAGGAGTCTCAGATGCAATGTTAAAGATGTCTTGTCTCCTATGTTATAATGTGATGAGTGGTCTATGCATGAATGTGTATTGTGTTCTTAAGACGGTGGATACCTCACTAAAATGTTTAACTTCAATTATGTTATATTTTGTCCAATGTACACACCCACCATATGCATGCTTGTGTGTAGGATAGATTTATGGTGTCAAACGAAATGATGGTTCTCATATGCACTATTATCTACTACTATGCATGTAAGGTCTATTTCCATGAAATTATAAAAATGTATCCTAACTAGGATGACATTATAGGTTAACTAATATAGTAAGGGTGTGACACATTGTCTATACATTGCACATGTCTACCTTGATAGAACAACTCCTAGGGTTATTACTCTATGTACATGAATATGAATGCATGATTAAGCCATGAACATTAAAGTATATGATACAATGAAGTATGCATATGTTTAGTATCTAAATGTGTTCTTGTGGAAGGTCTTCTCCTATAAGTGCACCTACAAAAACATAAATGCATATAATGAAGCATGTATGATAATATAGTAAAGAGGGAGTCTCTTGAAAGGCATTCTCAATTATACTCTAATATAAATATTGGTTGAATATGCTATGTTGATGTGAATGGTTTTCTCACCTGAATTTGGTTGATGAAATGACATTATTATTTTTAACCTATAATCTAAGCATATGAGGGGTTAATTCTCCTAGATACATTTTTGTAAAGTAAGTTATTAAAGACTTTTCAATAAGGGAAAGTTAGTTTATCACTGAGTGAAATTGATGATGAGGGGTACCCCTTCCCAAATGGAAGGCTTATTCACCATAGTTCTCACAAGGTGGATAACTATAATTCGCAATTGGCATAAAGAGGGTTTTCATATATACCTCCAAATTTCCTTAACAATGTTATCCCCATAGGACGTAGCTAGTGGATTCACCTAAAATGCTAGAATGATACTCATATCTTACCTTCGCAGGTAATATACCCTCTTTTAATGCGAGTGGATGACCCCGGACCATGTTTGTCTTACATGGTCAAATTTTCATATAACCCTAGGCTTTTTTTAAAATCAAATGGATAATGGAAGTAATGTAATAAACCCTAACTAGGATAACCTAAGAAAATTTGCTTAGTGTACGTGAGGGTATGGGACTTTTACCTATGCATTGTATAACTGCTCTTGAACGGTATTCTATGAGGGGTTTCCTATATGTATATATATCTCATTCATGGAATTATGGTATTGACCTTAATGTATGATTATATGCATGGTTTGAGTCCTATAGTCTCAATATGAGGAAGCCTTATCCTATATGCATATTGTTTTCTTATTGTCTATATGATGAGGTCTTATCATGAATATGTGTGATGTGGTTCTTACTTTTCACATGATGAAGGTACTACTTATTTATGTAGTTTTTAATGATTATCATGTTGATGTACATAGTAAAATTTATGCTTATGGTCTCATTGCAAGTTTACTAAGTATGTGTAGGTTGGGATTATGATTATCATGGTGATGTACATAGTAAATGTATACCTTATTGTAAAATGTATGCTTATATTAGGGATTATGAGTAATGTCATAAGATTTTAACTGAAATGAATTCTAAGTTTGTATAGGTTGGCTATTGCCTTAATATTATTATGTTTGAAGTCCTAACTTGCATGTTTCTTTGGTATGAGACTTATATGTGGTTCATGAAGTATGTTGACTTATATTTGAAAATATGTCCTATGATATTCTATGTTTTCATGAATGCCTATGCTTCATTCAATGGAGGTTATGTGAATGTTCATACTTGAGTGTGGATGGTGGAATTGGACACTATTAATGAATTGCACCAAGGGTTACTAGAGGGTTACTTCGGGGTTGTAGACATAAAGGTAAAAGAAAAGTAATACTACGAATATGCTAAATGTCCCTTAAATAAATTATGTGGCCTTATGTAATGTTATGAATAGTGTGTATGAAAATCTAAAGTACATGAGATACATTGTGCTTACTGTATCAAAGTTCTATGAAGTTTTACTAAAAGGCATGATGCATGATTTTTTAAGAAAATGTCCATTTTAAATGCATGTTTTTGCATGGTTTCCATAAATAGTGCATTCTTGTACTATTACAATTCCTCTTCATATTTATACACAAAGTATAGATGATGTATAATCAAAGGATGTCTCTAAAGTGAAGGAAATTAATATGTGTTTTCCAATCACAAGCAAGGGATCCTTATGATTCATGGATTTCCTATGTAAAGTTGTCCTTAAAATTTATGTAATAGCATAGTTTATATTTTATGTTCTGAAGGGACGTGTCCACATTATACTCAATCAAAGTTGAGTCTATGATGACAAAAGAGAGTTAGAGTCTAACTATGTACGATAAAATTTTATATATATGAAGTGATTATTCTAGCATATGATGTGGTATGAATTGTTTTGAATATTCTGCTAAATTTACCTATGATAATGCGATGAATAATGACTATGAGCTTGTATAAGACCTACAACAGGTCAAGTATTCCATGTTACTTGTAAGGGGTGCTCCCTTGTCGTGACACACGTAGTATCAGAGCATGAGGTTGTTAAAGTGGTTTTAGGGTCAAAGACTAATATTTCTACATCTAGTAGATTTTTCTTTATTAATGGTGAGTTGCAACACATTCATGAGGAAGTAACTATATGAAGATGACATTTCCTTCTTCAGTATTTTCATGTAGTTCCATAGAACATTACCCGATATGATCTCTCTCTTATGTTTCTTGTCCGATGGTATTTTAGATTTGATTTCGTGGACAAGATGGTATATCTTTGATTGAGAGAGAAAAAGTTTATTTTGATTCTTATCTTCATTATATGGTTTAATGAGTATGTATGAATTTAAATTTTAAAATATGTTGATATGATGCCATTTATGTCTATATATGTTATTAATGTGAAATAACATGTTATATGAGGATTTATGTTATGATATGGTTATGAATTGCTAATAATTGTTATAGTTGAATGGATTTCCCTAGGAATGACTGGTTTCTATTTGATTTGTCATGATGATAATGTAATGTTATGGTTAAGCATTGAAATGCTTTGAACAAGTGTGGTAAATAACTAAAGATACATGTTGCATTTATATATCTATAATGATTCAGATGTTGTCTTTCATGTGTCATTCTTTATGAGTTCCCTAGTATAGATTGAAGTCTTTTGTGTAGACTTAATCCTAGAAGTGAAAGTAAGGTACATATCAAGGTGATTGTGGAGCATGCTAGTTAATGGGAGAACCCTTATGATTAGTTAATTAGTTCCCTTATGAACCTATTCAAAGAGTGGGAAAAAGAGACGAAAGGTATTTGTTCCATAGGTTAGAATTTTTTTTTTTGCCTAAAGTTGCTTTATAGAGCAGTATGTATCCCTTACACCCTTAATTGGAAAAGAGAATTTATGCGTACTACCTTGAAGTGGTTAGAGGTCCGTTAAGATTTTACCTTAAGTATGACCATTTGAGGAAGTGCTTAGGTTGTACCTAGGTGTGGTTGCATATATACATGAATTCTAAACATATTACAACAATATTAGACCAAAGAATCAAATAGTCATTTTTCACAAAATTTTATAATGAACTATTCAAGCATACAATGATTTTACAAAAAACTAAAAAAATTTAAATTTTAGGCAATTCATGATATAAACATGCTAATATGCAAAGTAACATCATAGAAACACATCTTAAAAAATAATCACAAATTTATAAAATACACAATGCAAGAAGTTACTGAAATTCAATTTAAACAAAACGACTAACTATCATGAACATGCACCATGCTTTTACACCATTTTATCTCATTTACAACTATACTCCCCTACTTAAAAAGGAACTCATATTACAACAAAGAATAAAAGAGTACTTACCAACATCATCATCACTATCATTCCCATTCGGTTTTGATCCTCTTTCACAGAGAGCATAGAAAGGCCTATTTATTGGAGCATCTTCCTTTGGGGCATTAGAAGAAAATTTCTTACTCTCCCTTCATCTAGCCGCAATGGTGGGACAATCTCTCATCTTAGGATCATCCTTACCAAAACCGTAAAAACCACTTATCGGCTAGACATTTCTAATTGTGTCTCTTCCTAAAAGTGAAACATGTTGGGTTTTCATTTTGAGAACCACCTCCTTTCTCAAATTTCACCTTAGCACTCTTAGGCTATTTTTGAGTTTGAGCCCTCATCTTAACCCTAGATTGCTCATGATCACTAGAACCACCACTTTATCAGTTTGTATACATCCACCTATGTTTAGACTCTTCAATTGCTTTTGCATACACCATGAGTCTAACAATGATCATATCATCATGTAACATCACCGTGGGGCATTCTCCCCTTACTAAGTCGGGTACAACCGTCACGAAATGACTCTTTTCATATTTTGGATTTGGCACAAGAGAGGGAGCATATTTGGACAACTAAGAGAACTTCAAAGTGTATTCCTCAACACTCATATTACCTTGTTTGAGATTGATAAACTTCTCTACCACAACTTCCCTTGTCAAATAGGGAATGTAATTAGCAGGAAAAAATTCCTTACATTCTTCCCACTAAAAAATAAATTCTTCCCACTCAATAAGGCCCAACTCCTTTAGCCTATTGCCTTTCCATTGTGTGTACCACACGTGAGAAAGATCTTTCCATCAATACGAAGCAAACTCCGCTTTCTCCCAAAATCTTACTCATATAGGATGCACTATCTTGTACACCTCATCTATAAATCTAGTGGGGTCTTCTCATACCTTATATCCAAGTAAAATAGAAGGATTTATCCTCAAAAACTATCTCAACCTAGTTGTCATAATGTTCACCACAACCTATGAATCATACTTAAATTAGCTTGCATGCTTACGTCTTGGTCTATGGAAACCAAAGCTTCTCTAGACTCCGTATTAGACATCTCTGGAACCTCAATACCTCAACCCACATTAGGAATAGGATAACCTTTGGGAAGCACTTGGGCACCTTTGACACCTTGCCCAACTTGAGGGACTTGCTCAACTTGCTTAACTTGAGGAGGAAGCTCTTCATTCATGACCTCCTCTTCCAACCATGTAGCCTCCATCCTTCTAGTATTAATCTCTTAAAAACACAAGAAAACACATTAAGAAGGATAAATATAACATTAATTCTAACGCACGACATAGGAGTAGAAAAGAAGGGATACACTATCGTCCTATAGACTCTCACCCATAGATGTGTTGCAACTCACAGAGATGGTCAAGACTCTATTAGACGTAACTTCATGAGACTTCTTGATTCCTCATACTACTTTCAAAAATCTATTCTCTGATACCAAACTTATCACATCCCGAAGCCACACCGTATAAAATACGGTACAATCTTGGATTGTAGCCGGCGTACTCGACCTCACATAGGTCTTATACAAGCCCTTTCATATCATTTATCACAAAACATAATAAAGTCTTTAGAATTTATTTCATATAAAAGTAATAGGAAATTCTAAGTATCAATGTCATCATCATAAGGCACAAGAATACTTGGGACACGGACCATACATCAAAATATGATAATAGAAATACTTAGTCTACTAAATTACTTTGGATGGAAACATAGAAGGCTTTTATGCCCTCGAGTCAAGTGAGGACATACTTCAACTTGTGTTGAACGATCTTCTATGTACAATTCTTCACTTATCAAAGCTCCTCACCTACCAAGAACTATATAGATAGATAAAAGCATGGAGTTAATACAACCACATGTACTAAGTATGGCATTATGCATAAAAATAACAGTAACAGACTTTTATTGCAAATATGCATCCTTTTCACTTAAAATCATATTATAATCATAAGAATAACATTTAAAAACATGGAAACACATAAGCTAACATTTCAACAAAAAATCATATATTAGAGATCACTTTACAGTGCACTCATTCACTGTTATAGTGAATTATTTCACTGTACAGTGAAAATGCTTATTCTTCACTTAAGAAACTATTTTTCATGTAGTCTTCTCACTTAAAGCTATCCTAAGATTCACTTAAGTCACACAAATAGAGAAAACACATACACCCTCTCTATATGTACCAAAACAACCCTTAATAATACTTATAATGAGCCATATACACACTTAAAGACATCAAACACAACAACATATAAACATTATGACATTTCCTCATCAAAGGTTATGAAAACACTTACATAGGTAAATCAAGAATATAGCATCCATTATTGACCTCTTCAAGACTACCTAAATAGTCCTTCCAATGTTCGCATCATGTACACATAATCAACACCTTCCCTAATTAGAGTAATTCTTAAGACTCATCTACGTAAGATACGAAGTGACCATTCTTATGCCCCCTTCACACCTTTACTAGAAAACCTTTAACTACTCTAGAATAGGTATTTTATTCTTTTTACATACTTTATAACATAAGGTATTTTTTCATTAGTTCATAAAGATTCATACATCACATAAAGGACATTGAAGTACTTGTCTTGGACAAGACCTACAAACTCTAACTAACACATTCAAAGCCTAATGTGCAATATCTAGATAGCGTCACATACCACCACGTAAACTTCATATAACTTTTCTAGTACTAGTAAGTATCCCATATGATGAGAATAGGAAATAATTGACATAGACCATGATACTAGACATGGAATCTGGAGTTACAACCTACTTGGATGAGGGTTTTCTATTTGTGAAAGGTAGAACAAGGACACACCCCATTTATGCACATGGTTAAGGAGCATGAAGGGCTTTTATGTACTCTAGTCTCATTCTGAAGTAGAGGTACATTGTACTCTTGTTTCATTTTCAAGTAGAGGTAGTTTTCATTACATAATTAGTTGGTGCTAGCGTTGGTTCTCACAGAGAAATTGACATTAAAGCCTCACATAGAGAGGGTTCTTTATCTAGTTCACAACCCAATCACGTACACCCTACCAAGGAGGTCCACAAGGGCTACCTTAAACGTAGAGTAAAATAGACTATTATGACGTTCCTAAGGATTAATATGATGCCGTTCCAGCCAATTAACCTTATGTCCACCATTTTTTTACTTGAAGGATACATTATGGCTCTTGACTTCAACATACATAACATAACCTTTACAAGGTACATGACCTTCTTAATATCCTCTAAGGTCTCACATATATTTCATTCATACATGATAAGGGTACACTAGTCCTACCTACTCAATACATCTCATACTCTCATAACATTTATTCATATATCTAGTACGGGACACAAGTATACCTAACAACACACTACATTCATTCACTTTATCACATGTAGCATATCATTCTTTTAAACACTTAGGAATGACCCTTATCTTCTTATGTCATCCTTTACATTTCTATATCATTATAAATATAACCATCAAAACTCATATAGTCAAGTAGGAACAATCATGTATCAACATCTAAGAATACACATACAAGCACAAGGTCATAGTCTACCATGATCACCTACATAACATCTATACATCACATATACTTTCACATTACTTAAAAAGAAGATCGATATCATCATACTTCACATAATCAATTACACAAAAGCCACATTACTTTATGTAGATCCAACAGGGCCATGATAATCATATTGCATAAAGTAACGCCAACAAGGCCACATCAATTCACATAACACTGTCACTATAAGTGGACCATAACAATAAAAACATAATTAATGTATAAATAACATAAAAATAAGAGAATTAGGGCATCATACCCCCTCAATATTCTTAAAAGCCTCAACTTGATTCTAATTCATCAAATTCAATAGAAAAAGGCCCTTAAAAATGACCATGAATAATAATTCATTGTAGAAACTATGATAATCAATGAAAAAAGGTAAATTCAATAGAAATTCAAAAATATAACATAACCTAGATATCAATTGAAAACAATTCTTACGTAATTAGAAAGCTCATAGAAATCTACACTAGAATTCAACAACAGTAGGTTAAAACCAAGTAACACATAACTTAGTCAAAATCTAGGAATCATCGAATTCAATGGTTCATAGGTAATTTAGATTAAAATCATAAATACAATATCAATTAAACTATCATTTAATATTTTGAAATCATTAACGCAAGAATCCATGGTAGAATCATGAAATTAGACAATTCAACTTTAGAAAACATTAAAAACATCTTTTGTATTGGGTCATCTTGTTGAAAAGATTTAAAATGATAAATATACATAGCACAATGATGATAATTTTTTATTTTTTTGAAAAAATTTCACTCAAAACATCGCCTCACATCTGTTTCTTGATTTTGAACTTCAATGGAGATTTTGGGATTTCTTAAGGGGTTTTGGGAATTTGATTTCGAAGAATGAAGTCCTCAATGTGTTTAACACTTATATACACAATAAATATAACCAATGGACCACTTAGAAACCGCCAAAGTCTATTTTTTGAAGTGGGGTGAATTTACAAACTCAACCCTAGATTGTCAGTGAAACTGCACGTAGGGAAAAGTCCATCGACGGTGGACAGTCGATTGACCATTTCTCCACAAACGAACTATCCTGTTCATCTGTTTGTTGGCTCAGAGACATTTCAATGTCCTCCTTCCCCCCAATTCTAATTCTCCACAGACTCTACCCATTGACAAGGAGTCGATGGTCCCACGAGTCGTTGATGGCTCCGTCGTTTGTTATTGCCTGGAACATTGTTGACATTGAGTTTGGGTACTTCCTCAAGGACTCTAGGATGGTAATTGGGCATAATTTCCTAGACGTTTACAACCCAAATATGATATTTTATGATTTTAACACCACTTCCAAAAATTTCATCCAAGATAAACATGTAAAACTCGACGAAACATGCCTAGACACACAAGGTCATTCCAAAACACATCTTTCAGACATCATGGACATTCTTAGACATTTGACTTGCAAACTCAACAAAACGCAAGACACTGCATGTACATGATATAATATCTGTTTTATAGACCTTAAAATTTCATTAATCACATAATAGAACACAAAACAACATATGCGGCACATAGGTGATTTAGTCATCAAACGTATTAGTCATCCCTTGATGTTTGACTTCCAATACACGTAATACTTTAGCTACTGACTCTATACAATTTATTAGACCTATTTAAAACATTATACCATAAATAAAACTATGTTAGGCTCTAGTTCACCGAAGTCATTTTCGGGGTCTTACAACAAGACTTATCCCATCTCCTTCACAAGCCATCATCTAAGGTTTTACCATCAACCATCAAATTCAGACCAATAATGCGTGTAATAATATAACACAATAGTTATCAACACAATGATAAATTTAATTGAATCACTACACAACAATTCATCAGTAGTTCATAACCTAGGGTTAGGGACTGAGTAAAATTCATGAAGTACTTCAAAGTAGGTTAATTAATCAAGAACTAGAATAATTGAATAATAATACATCATAATTGAATCATAATCATATAAATAAACCATACCTTAAGCAATATAGAACATTAAATTCATAATAGAGGAAAACCCACTAGAAACTCATCTATTGAAATCAATTTGGAGGAACTCTTTGGGGAGAGGAATCCCAAAGGTTAAAGGAATCACACACCTTGTTAATGGATGAATATTTATGGAGTAAACATGACTTGTTGATGACCTAGAACCCACCTTTACCTTCGTCTTCTATGGAGTTTCTTTAGGAGAGAGAAAGTAGATAGAAGGAAGTGTAATTGGGTTTTGAAAATTATGAGAGTTTGGTTAGTTTATTTATTTTTGCCAAAATTATTGTAGCCAAAACATAAAAATTTTGGCTACACTTTAAAAGTGTAGAAAAAAATATTTTATGCAACTCTTTTCAAGCGCTATCAAGATTTAGTATGGTTGTAGGCCTATAATGTTGTAGTATCTTACTCTAGTATCACGTTCTAGGTTTTAATGGTGTCTTCAACGTTTGAATGAATTTTTTAGGGTTTAGGCTTTGACTATGTACTGCCAATGATGTATCTCTAGTGGTGAATTAATTCGTACCAATGTACCCTAGATGAATGTGTGATTATAGCGTGTGTTAGGAATCTTGAATGCAATGCTGAAGATGTCTAGTCTCATATATGATAATGTGGTCTGTGGTCTATGCATGAATGTGTATTTTGGTCTTAAGACAGTGGCTTACTCACTAACATTATAAGTGACTTTATGTGATCATTTTTTCCAATGTACATACACACCTAATGCATGCTTATGTGTAGGATAGATTTATGGTGTCTAATGAAGAGATGGTTCTCATATGCACTATAATCTAATACCATGCATGTAAGGTCTATTTCCACTGAAGTATGAAAATGTATCAAATCTAAGATGACTTTATATGTTAAATAGTATAGGAAGGGTATGAGACTTTGTCTATACGTTGCACATGTCTACCTTGATAGAACAACTCCTAGGGTGATTAATCTATGTAAATGAATATGAATGCATGTTTAAGCAATGAACATGAAAGTATATGATAGGATGACATATGCATATATGTAGTATCTAAATGTCTTTATGTAAAAGGTCCTTCTTATGTAAGTACACATACACACATAAAAGCGTATGATGAAGCATTTATGATACTCTAGTAAAGAGGGAGTCTCTTTATAGGTACTTTCAGTTGTACTCTAAACTAGATATTGCTTGAATATTGTAATACTCTGAATGTCTAAAGCCTAATCTATATCCTAATATGATATTTTCAGAGTTTTGAAACTGTGTTTAATCCAATTATAATGTACCTATGTCATTTGGAAAATTTAGAATCAAAACGTCACGGAATGTCCATGATGTCCAAAAACTAGTTGAAGATGTGCTATTACTTCTTATCCAATTTGACTATGTTTTAAAAGTTGGAAATATATGAAATTTGGTGTTAAGGTGTCTAATACGTATTAGTATATATTTATAGTAGAAATGTATGGGCATGAGTCCCCAAGGACTAACCAACGTCCCTTGAGGAGGACCATTGCAACTTGTCAAAAACCTTCAAAAAGGCAGTGTCCATCCACGAGTTGAATACGACGATTCATTGGTGGAATTATGGGTCATTGATTACTCCGTCGATGATGACTTATATAAATATGTGAAGTGTTCATTGTTACAAATCTCTTACAAAAATGATGGACCAACTGGACGGTTGGTCCCTGGTCGTCGAATGACAAACGGGGCGTGGGTCAGGGTGTCTTTTGTCAAGACTATTTTTAGTTCACATTTTAAGATTTGTTAGATTATTTAATTAGGTGGTTAGTAAATCATTTATGGGTAAAGTGAGGTATTATTAGGTTAGTTAATAACCTATATAAATACCTTAACCTTTTTAAACTAACCTAACCCTCATAATTCACCAAACCCAAATTGCTCCTCCTTCTCTCTTCTTTCTCACTCAAAAAGAACCCTATTGAAGACCAAGAAAAAGAGTGTAATGGGTCTGCAATGTATCATGTTTTCTCCGTCCAACTTTTCCAATTAGTGAGGTATGTTATTCCTTTCACCTTTATGATCTCTTTCCCCAAAGGGCTCCTCCAAATTGATATCAAAAGTACGAAATTCAACTGGGTTTTCTTCCAGTACGAAATTGATCTTGTGAATTGCTTTTTGTTTTTGTTATTTTTATTATATTAACATTTATTATGATTACATTATACCACCTCTTCATCATTTTACCTTGTTTTGTGAAGATGATCTTTTCCTCTTAATCCTAGTTTGTGATTTTGAATTGAATTGTGTAGTATTGATGCAATTATACTGGTTATTGTGTGAATTACTATTATATATGGTTATTAGCATATTATGAGTATATTGTAATTTATTTATATACAATTATTCTTGTTCATGATCAATTGACCTAGGTTGTGAAGTAGATGATGAATTTGACCTAAGTCTTTTATTCTAGGTTATGAACTAGTGATGAATTGTTGTGCATTGTTTCAATTGACTTCACTATTATGTTGGTTACTATTGTATGATTATATCTACTCATGCAATTATTATCCAGATACGATGATGATGATGTTATAGAAGAGTTAGACCCTATGACCTAAAGTAGGTTATGATTGATAATTAAAGGCTTAAAGACATTTCAAAAAGGGACTCTATCTTAGCACCAATTTAACTAGAGTAGGGAGTGTCACTTCCTACATAGGGAATGTAGGATCACTAATATACTCTTAAGATAGGATTTTGCAATGCATCAAACATAGAAAGGGTCCCAACTATATCTCCTAGTTCTTCAACTATATAGCCCCCATAGTAATACTACATAGTGTAGCCACGTAGTTTTTACGTTTTATGCTTTGGTACTACCATGTCAAGTAGTACACCTTCCTTAGGTGAAGGGTTTTATGTCATCGGATTACACACTAGCTCATGGGGTCTATGTCGGTAAAGGCACGATGTTCCATAAAGGTAAAATGAATTAAAGGATTGACCTCTAACTAAGATGACCAAAGGGGTCTACCTTAGTCTAGGTAGGGGTATGGGACTCTACCTAAGCAATTATCTAGTAAGACATGAGGGGATTCTAGGTAGGATGTTTATATGTATGAATATGCTTATAATTTTATGAGACATGTAAATGATGAACTTTCCCATTCTTGATACTATATGTTGATTATTTCACATATGAATATGTGTTAGTTTTTATTATGAATGTAAGATGAAATGTATATCTATATGCCATGATATATGAAGAAAGGTGATAGTCATGGTTCTTATTGGGTTACTTGATTGAGTAAGGTTATGGTCTTTACTTGGTCATTGCACTTGTTTTCTTGATAGGGGTTCATAGGTAATTTACTTCTTTTGGTTATGTTGATATGCACTCTAATTCATGCTTATTATAATTTTCCAAGAGAGATGCCAATAATGAGCTTGTGTTCTTGTTTTACCTATGTGTGGCTATCTTTAGATTGATGTATGGGCTATTCCCTAATTTCTTATCTTGTTGTGCCCCAAGATATTCGTGTGTCTAAGATGGAGACAAAGAGACTTAGATATTCCGATGTTTTTCTATGAAAGAGACATTGCACTATGGTTCTATGTTGTAAACAGACTTAATTCCACACTACTTTTCATATATATATGCGATGAATGATGTTAAAGGGCTTGTAGAAGACTTTGAGAGGTTGAATAAGTTTTCCCACGACTTAACGATTTAATTTCTTCTAGGATATACTCTTGCTCGTGACACTTATGATCTTGAATAGTGGCCGTAATGTTTTCCTTTAAAATATGGAGGCATTATCTTTATGGGGTACATGCGGTTGTCTTTAGGAACCGCAAGATCCTTCCATATATGTTCATTCAAAAGACATAGAATATACGCCAAACAAGATGGTTGGAAGTTTGAAGTATTACAAAATGATTTTTCTCTACCACCCCGGCAAGGCCAATGCGGTTGCAAACGTTGTAAGTAAAATTTCAATGGGTAGAGTAGCCCATGTTCCCCTTGATAAGAAAGAGCTTAGTGAAAAAGGTACATAGCAATGTCCTTGAATCTAGTGAGGACATATAAACACTTGATTGAATGGAATGATAATATCCAAGCTTCACTTCAATTACTCTTCTTAATTGCCATCTATATCTTTCGAGATAGAAAAAATATATAGAACTAGTACATTAGAATGCATAAGTATGGTGTAATGAATAAAATCATCATAAAGACATTTGTATAAAAAAAATTATTTTTAGTAAAACATTATAAAACAAGTATATGAGTTACTTATAACCCAACATAAACTCATATAAATCATATTCCATACTATAGAATATCATCACTTCAAACCATACAAGAATAACACTGTCCTACCAAATCTCCTCCTAAGGATCACCTAAGTTAGATATGAAACGGCCGCCCATAAATCTCCTTCACACACACCTAAGAGATCCTTAAGTATTACTAAGATAATATTATTCAATATATTAAATTAAAGCCCTAACTAAAGTAACTCTAAGACTCACCTAAGTAAGACATGAAGAGAAGGCTCATACACCCTCTCCAAGACTACCTATGATATCCTCAAAGATAATCTAGATATACACTATTTCAACTAAATGCAATTAATTTAAGTCACTATGTTCATTAGACCATTTAGGAGACATTCAAAAATTAAGGACTTTCACATAATGTTCTTAAAGAATACATAGGGAACCTACATTTAAAAAATTACAACGTCTACTTATGTAATGTATACATAGTGTCCACTCAACAACCTAACCTTCGTAGAACTTATCAAAGCCTAGAACGTATAACACTTGATGAGAATAAGAAATAACCGACATAGACCATACAAGATAGCCAAGGAATCAGAAGTAAACCCTACTCCGACTGAGGGTGTTCTACATGTCATTGGTAGAACTAGGACACATCCCATATAGGCACATGGTCACGGAAGATGAATGGTTTTTTGGTAATCTAGTTTAATTTAAACTAAACACACTCCCCAAGTATACTCACTCAGTGCTGGACTTTGTTCTCATAGAGTATTTCAAAAAGGATCATATAAAGAGGTACCATATCTTAGTCATAACAAAATGATAATACAACTTAATAGAGAGGGTCCACTAGTGTTGCCTTACAATGGTTGTTAATCTAGCTAAAGACTTTCCGAAGGATGATTTCATGTCGTTCTAGCCAACCAACCCTAAGTCCACCATTTACACAAGAAGGATACCATTATGACTTTCAACTTCAAGTATATAATCACTTTCCATGTAGGTTAAAGGTTCCAAATAAATAACCCTCTTATATATGTTCAAGGGTATAATTCAATCACATATATGCATTCATGACAGAGGTGCTTTAGCCTAATATGTCAAGAGTCATATTCATATTCTGCATGTATGATGTAAGGGACATTGGTTTACCAAAACACGACATACATGCTACAAATTATAACATATAGCATAACATTCAAGAAGCACATAAGGTCAAAAAAGTATAATACGAGTCACTATTTTCAGTCCTATAGAAATGTTATCATAATCCATCAGAAGAATCATATAGCCAATTAGGAAGCATCATACTTTAACATCTAATATAAACACCTATATACATCATTATAGTCTATCATGCTCAACCCTAAAAAGCAAGAGAACATATTCTCTAACTTTACACATATACAAAATCAAACTTATAATTAACTTGATCATCATCGCTAGTAAAAACATGATAATATAACAATTCATGAATGCAATGCCAGTGAGGACACATTCTTCACAAGTATAGCAGTTAAATAGCGACAACATAAGTGGACCATACAAAACATTAAATTGAAAAACATATACTACATTATATAGAGATGTGTAGGTCAACATTCAACCATTCCATACACAACATTTCCAATCCATGGTAAAATCAACCAGTCCAATACATCAAGTCTCTAATCAATAGCCATGATCACCAATTCAATAACATTGTCCCAATATACAATGATCCATGATTAGAAAACATGAATTCAACAATTTAGGACAAGTTACATGCTATTCTAACATGTTTCTTACATAATTCAATATCCTAAATCAAACTAAATAATAAATCGATAAAATAGAGACATGATGAAACCACCCATAAAATAGATGTCACACTCGGGATGTTCCCCCTAGATGTAACAGACATTTCCGTCCATGAAGTGGACTAACACTAGCCTATTGGTAATCATCGTTACATTCATAGATTAAAAATGCAGATGATTTAAAATTTTTTGTCTACACTACTTTATAGGTTTACATAGACCTCTCGCGTACACTTAATATATTAGTATCAAGTATATATAGACCCTTCGTATAAGAAGATTACATTGTCTTCTACTTTTATACCACACATAGATAACATATATAATATGGTCTTAAAAAGGAATGTCTCATATTAACCTACTTTACATAGATAAATCATCATGGGAACAAGCCCTTACATAAATGTAGAAATGCCACATAGGGCAGAGAACAATATCATAAAACAACGTGCATGAAATTATAATCTCTAGACTATAACAAGGAACAATAGCTAGAGCAATAACAACGCATCATCCTCGTACTTGAGGACATACCCACACTTGGAAAAATGATCCAATACTTCCTTCCAAGTATTCATGTTCCTTCAATAACCGGAATCTAAAATTTTTTGGAGAAAGGGAGAAAAGGGTTTGCACATAACTTGTACTAAGTATGGAATCATATGCACATAAAACACATAAATTATACAAAAAAGTGACATTTAATTAAAGCATAATAGTTTACATCGAAAACACCTTATGAACACTCAAAAACCAATACAAGTCAATAAGAACCTACTCCTTAAGAAAAGACCATGTAAATCACAAGACAACCAATACCAACTGTTGTTTAGTGAACATGCATATCCACATAATTGAGACCTAATCAAGACAACACTATCATCAAGTGATAAATCAACAAGAATACATAACAGTTCATCCCATCATTACCTATGCAAGACCATCCCTCATACACCCCCATTAACTCCACTTGTACAATGATTAAGTAAGGCCAAATAACATCACTCATCCAAGTAAACACAAAAAGAACTATAAGCAATGCCTACTTCACATACTATATCATTAAGAGTAAGCATCCTCATATTTTAGAAATAGAGACCAAGCGCATATTCATAAGTGATACAAATATCACATAGTGTCATTAACATGTATGATAAACATATAAATATCATTTAAATTTATAAGCATATAAGAACATAAGAACATCTTTATAAGACTTCCTTCGATTCTAACTACTGCAAGGTATATGTACAGTCCCATATTCCAACCTAGACTAAGTGAAACCCCTAGTTCATCCTAGTTAGATTTAACTTTATTAGTTCATTTTAGCTTTTGGGAACATCATTACTTAAGCGACATAGACACATGATTTAATGTAAAATTCAGTTTCATGGAACCCTACACCAAGAGAAGGCAGACTACTTCTCAAAGTAGTACCAAAAATGAACATAACATCTATGTGGATCCACTAGCTAGTATTCCTATGGGGGTAAGATAGTTCAAGAACTAGGAGATGTAGTTGGGGACCTATTTCTTATACATGTATTATAGTCTCCAATATCATGAGTATTAGTGATCCTACCTTATTTATGTTGAAAGGGACACTCCTAAATTTTATTTCACTCGGTGCTAACCTACAGTTTCTTTGAAAGGTCTTTCTTTAATACTTATATCTTAGTTTAGGTCATAGGGTTTACCCCTTATATAGTCATCATCATATCTCAGTAGGAATTTCATAATTATTTTCCTTTAATCAAAATTCAAACATATGACGTTATCACATTTACATAATAACATTATCATAAGGCACATAGGTAAATCATCAACATCCTTATATCATTACATCTAAGCCAACAAATCAAATGTCGTAAATCAAGACATTCAAATTAAACATCATAACAACCCTAATAAATCTTATCATAAGGTTTACTTCAATATAACTCCATCACTAAACACTACCAATCATAATTGAAGTAAAGGGTTGAGATCACAAGACTTACCCCTACCCCTTCACAAGCCATCATCAAAGGTTCTACCATTAACCATCCAATTCAACCCAATAATGTGTGTAATTTTATGACACAATAGAAATCAACACAATGATAAAGTCAATTGAATCACTACACAAATTCATCAGTACTTCATAATCTAGGGTTAGGGACTCAATAAAATACATTATCGACATCACAAACTAGGTTTATTAATGAATAACTAGAATACTTCAATAATAATACATCATGATATAATAATAATCATCTAAATAAACAAAAAAAGCAATTTAGAAGATCAAATTCGTAATAGAAGAAAACCAAGTTGAAAAACATTTATTGAAATCAATGGGAGGAAATCTTTGGTGAAAGGAATACTAAAGGTGAAAGGAATCACATAACTTGTTAAAGGATGAAGGTTGATGGAGGAAACATGAATTCTTGATGACCTATAACCCACCTTGACCTTGGTATTCTATGGAGTTTCTTTGGGACAGAGAAAGTAGAGAGAAGGAAGAGAAATTGGGTTTCGGAAATTATGAGAGTTAGGTTAGTTTAATTAGTTTTAGGGCTATATATAAGTCATTAACTAACTTAATTAGGCCTCCCTTAACCCCTAAGTAATCAAATAAACACTTAATTAATTAATTGGCCTAACAAAAAACTTTGCAGCAAAACAATGACCGTGACCTATGAGACCCCTACCTACGGCACGAAGTTCATTAGACGGACAGGACCCCCACCGTCCTGTGCAGTCGTTGTTTTGGTCAGAGACTTGCAAAAATGACCCATTCCTGAAAATTGATAATTGACCCTCAAAGGTGTCCATTTAATCCCCATCGATTGGACCACGCCTCGTCGCCTGCAAGTCGTCGATGGCTACTATGCAAGATAACTTTTAACAAAAATTCCAGGGCCCTCCTCAAGGAATCTTTCTTTTGGTTCTTGGGTAGTTGTACCTAGATGTTTAAACACTAAACAAATTTTAAAATCTCATCAAATTCCAACTTCTAAAACCTTGTCAAATAGGATAAGGCACGCAGTACCTCTTGAACTAGTTTACTGACCTCATGGACGATTCTTCATGCTTTTATTCTAAAACATCCTAAATGACTAATATACATTATATTTGACCATAAAAAATTGCTACAAGTGGTACAACTAATGTTATGCTCTATATTAGGCATTAGACTTTCGGAGTATTACATTATCCCCCCTAATGAAGATTAATCCTTGAATGACACCAAAATACTTTGGACCGAAGGAATACACTACAGACTAGCAGAATAACAAACAACAACATATCAAAATAATGAGTTAAATGTAAAATTAACATAACCACATGACCTTTTACACAATGCGACTATAAAAATCATTTTCAACTCATATGAATTCAACATTTACTACATGCATATTCACATATACCAAACAATTCTCAACACATATCCTCATTTTCAATACAACTAATGAAGGCACCACATACCAAAATACTTTACATAAGTTCTAATAATGTAAAAGAGTAGTTTTTGTAAAAGTTTCATTTCTATAGGCATAGTTCACTATAAATCACTATGAAATAACATATATTCCAATATTTTCCAAAAATCAAGGAAACTCCAAATAAACTCATTAGTTTAAATATAAATACGAAAAACTAACCTTATTTATCAAATAGATGAGGGTATCGGGACTTCATGCTAGCCTTGGCCTCCTTTGTTGCACCCTCAACTAAGTGGTTCTTACATAAAACCTTTATAAAAGCTACTTCCTTGTTCCTTAACTTATTTACTTGTGCATCAAGGATTTCAACTGGAACATCCTCATACTTCAATAGGAAGAATGGAAACGCTATCACTGATACACTTCTTAAGTATGGACACATGGAAGAGCGGATGAACCGAAGCCAATTCACTAGGTGATATAAACTCATATGCAACCTTTCCAAACCTTTTAAAAATTTCATGAGTACCTGCATAAGGAGGATTAATTTCCCTTTCTTGCCAAATCTCAACATCCCTTTCATAGGTGAAATTTTTTGATAAACCAAATAACCTTTTACAAACTCTAAGTGTGTTCTCCTATTGTCGGCATAAGAGGTTTCCCAGCTATAGTTTGTTTTCAAGAAATTCCTTATTATATGAACTGTATCAAAAATCTTATGAATCATTGTGGGACCCAAAACTAAAGACTTGCCTTGCCCACTTCAAACTATCCAATTGGAGACCTATATCTCTTATCATACAAGGCCTCAAAATGAGCCTTAAAAATCGATGAATGGTAACTATTGTTGTAGGAAAATGCAACCAAAGTCAAGTGTCTATCAAATTTTCCATTGAAGTCAATTATTCAAGCTCTAAGCATAGTCTCAAGGGTTTGAATAATATTCTCTGCTTCACTATCCTTTTAAAGATGAAAAGGGGTGCTTAGCTTCATCTTGGTACCCAACCCTTTTCAGAATAACCTCCAAATACTAGATGTGAATTGTGCAAACCTATAAAATATGATGGATAACGGAATACCATCATTAAATACAAAATCATCTATGAAGATCCTTGCATGATCCTCAACCGAGTATTTGCACTTTAGTAGAATTAAATGAGTGGATTTGATCAACCTATCCATAACAACCCATATGGAGTAATTTTACTTTTTTCCACGAGTCAAACCAACCACAAAATCCATATATACATATTCTCACTTCCTAGTGGGAAGTTGGATTTATTGAAGTAAGCCACTCGGCTTTTGGTGTTCGGCTTTCAATTGTTGGCAATTTGGACATTTTGCAACAAATTCTGCAATATCCCTTTTTAATCCTTCGCACAAAAAGAATTCTCCAATATAATGATACATCTTTATATAACCCATATAAATGGAATAATGGGAACCGTGAGCTTCCTTCAGAATCCGATTTCTCAAATCATAAATATTAGGCACACACAACATTCCTTGATATCTCAAGACACCATCCACCCCTAAAGGGAATGACTCATTGAGATTACCAATACTCGACTCCTTCAACTACATCAATAGTTGATCAAGATTTTTCTTAGACTTTACTTCAACAACCAAAGATTATTAGAATCTATGATGGGTTATAACCCAACCATTCAGAGAATCTTCCAATATAACACCAAAATAAGCCAACATATGAACATCTTCAATCAGGTCTTTCTTTCCATCTTCTACATGAGATACACTACCCATGGTCATCCGACTTAGCGTATCCACCACCACATTGGCCCTGGCGGGGTTATATAGAACACTCATGTCGTAATCTTTAAACAATTCCAACCACCTTCTTTGCTAGAGATTCTTTCTTTTGAACAAACACATATTGAAGACTATTGTGGTCCGTAATGGCATCCACATGGAGACAATATAAATAATGTCTCCATATTTTCAAGGCAAATACCACGGCCGCTAACTCAAGATAATGAGTTAGATGATTCTTGTCATGCATCTTATGTTTTCTAGAAGCATAAGCTACTACTTTATCATGTTCCATAAGGACACATCCTAAGCCTACTCGGGATGCATCACAATTTCTAATGAATCCCTTTGTACCCCATACAAAGTCAACAACAGAGTGTAGGTAAGCCTCTCTTTCAAGATTTTGAAACTTCATGAGTTGCCTCTGACTACTCAAATTTCACTCTCTTTTGGGTCCAGGAAATCAAAGGAGAAGCAATGAATTCAAAACATCCACAAACCTCCTATTGTATCCCTCTAAACCCAAGAAACTCCTAATGTCGGTTGGAGTCAATTTCCTAAGCCAAATATTCACGGCCATGATTTTCCTTGGATCAACCTCATCTACCTCATTATGTATTACATGACTAAGAAACACCACCGACCACAACTAAAACACACATTTTCTATACTTGGCAAATAGTTAATTTTCCTTAAGCACTTGTAACACCACCCTTAAATGGTCCATGTGTTTACCCTCATTTTCAAATATTCCAAGATGTCATCATTGAAGACAATGACAAATAAATCTAGGTAACTTCGAAACACCCTATTCATGAGGACCATAAACTCTTCCATGGAATTAGTGAGACCAAACACCCTATTCATGAGGACCATAAACTCTAGGTATATCCTCACCTCTCACCCTATTTTTGTGATACACAAATCTCAGGTAAATTATAGAAAAATAGCTTGCCTTTTTGAATTGATCAAACAAGTCGTCAATACAAGGGAGAGGATACTAGCTCTTAATACTGACTTTATTCATGTGGAGATAATCAATGTAGATTCTATGGGATCCATGCTTCTTCTTGAAAAACAATACAGGAGCATCGCATGGAGAAATACTAGGTCTAACAAAGCCTTTACTAGTAATTCTATGAGTTGAGCCTTCAACTCTTTCAATTCTTTAGGAGCCATCCAATAAGGAGGAAATAAAATTTGGTTAGTATCTGGTAGAAAGTCAGTACCAAAATCAATTTACCGTTCTGGAAGGATTTTTGAAAGATCATTAGGGAACACCTCCAAAATTTCCTCACCACGGGGACTTACTCAATGTGAGGATTTTCGAAGTCTAAATCTTTGACTCTTACAATATGGTATAAACACCCTTTTGAATTCATTTTACAAGCCATAATACAAGATATAATACGACCTCTAGGAATAGAATTCCCCCCCCCTAAGACGGGTTCATTTGGAAAATTGAACTTCAAAATTCTTGTTTTAAAATAATTGGGATCAAAACAATCATTGAAACAATCCATCCCCAAAATGTCATCAAAATCTAACATACAAAGTTCTATTAATTAAACATGAGTAACTCTATTGGGAAACATTATAGGAAAATTTCTATGTACCATATTTTTAACCACCGATTCACATGCCGAGATAGTTACCATGAAAGGTTCATCTAGAATATCAGGAAAAATAATAAAAGTTCAAACTATCAAGGGAGTAATAAAAGACAATGTATGACTCCGATCAATTAAGCATAAAAATCTATAGAGAAGACTTTAAACATACTGGTCATCACATTGCAGAACTCTCTTGTTCACGTCTAGAGAGAAGTGTATAAAATCGATTCTTCTTAGGAGCATCCACATTAGAACCACAAGCTTGAGCTTGCCCGCTACTTTTTTCTTGCCCCTTCTAATTAGAACAATCCCTAAATTTGTGTCACACTTTCAACATATAAAGAAATTGTCCATCCCTACAACTCAATCACCATAATGCTTCTTTCTTTAGTTTACACAAGTTTGCTTCTTGCTTAGTGAGCTACTACCTTTTCCATTCGGAGACTTAGGGTTAGACACCCTATCATAACGAGCCTTGGGAAATTTGGAAGGAATGTGATTAGAAAACCTCTTTTTAAATCTAGGTTTGTCTAGAATATCTAACCTCCCCTTTGAAGCATCACCATCATAAGACTTGACCCTCTTGGCCTCTCTATTATTTTTCCTTAACCTAGTTTCTTCCGCTTGTTCAACATGAGCCATGATATTAGAGATATTCATATGATAATGAAGAATAGTCGAACAATATTCTCTAAATATGTCATTGGACACCACCGTAAGATAACGACTCATCTCATCCTTTGGTTTTGACACCAAGGATGAAGCATTCTTGAACTATTTAGTAAACTTCAATGAATAGTCATTTACACTCATACCACCTTGACGAAGGTTAATGAATTCTTCAACCTTAGATTCCCTCATATATCTATGAAATAACCTATGAAGGAAAGACCTCTTGAAGATCCCCAAATAACAAGACCACCTCTTAGTGCCGTATTATCCCTTCATTCCACATACAAAGTTCGGGCCTCATATTTGAGTTGGTAAGCCGCCAACTCGGACATTTCAATTTAGGTCAAAACCATAGAATATATAATCTTTTAGAAATCATCTTGCAAATATTGAGGGTCGTCTTCCGATTTCGACCCAAAGAATATAAGGGACTCATTCCAGTAAAGTCTGTCAAACGCGAGGCCATACTTTTTGCATGTTGAGGTACTCGAGGTCCAACCTCATATTCAATTAAGCCTTCATGGCTTGAACTTGAGAAGTGAAGGCATTATATTGATAGGTCATGGCTTGATCCAAAGTGAGAAAGTCTTCTCTTATCTCTCCATCGGTCATCTCTTGAGGAACATCCAGAAGTTGATCACCAATAACAACTTCTTTAAGTGGAGGCACTTGGTTGTCTTGATCTCCCACATTAGTCATTTCTTCCTCACCCTTCTAGTAAGTGCTCTACAAATATTCATACCAACCATAATACAAGGTATAGGTGAAAGCACATAACAAGACTCTACAGGCACGACATAGGTATACAAGATAATGAGCTTCTAAGCATCACATAGTCTCTCATTCACATGAGTGGTGTGCTTCACTATTATGAATAAGAATATACATAGATGCGGCTTTATTAGAATTTTTTTTTAGTGATATTCAACCTCATACTCTTATACCAAGTTTATCACACCCGTGAACTACCCCTAGACGTGACCGAGATCGTCATCCTCGAAGAGGACTAATACTCCCCACATAGAATTCATCATTACATTTTGTTTAAAATGTGGAGAACATATAACTTTTTATCTATACTACATCATGAGATTTACTTATACCTCTCTAATAAACATAATATATTTGTATCGAGTATAGATAGACCCTTCGTATAAGAAGATTACATAGGCTTCTACATTTATGCCACATATAGAAAGCATACGTCATATAGTCTTACAAAGGGATATTTCATATTAACCATCTAAATGGAGCCAAATCAACATAGGAATAAGCCCTTACAAAAATGAAGAAAAGCCACTTAGGACTTACTACAACATCTTGAAAAAACGCGAATGAAATGATTGTCTTTAGACTATAACAATGAACCATAGCTAGAGTAATACAAATACATCATCCTCGGACTTGAGGACATGCCCACACTGGGTGAAATGATCAAGCCTTCCTTCAATGTGGTGACGAACCCTCAATGACCAAAACCTTAAATGTTGGGGAAAAAGAGAGCAATGGAATTAGCACATCACTAGTACAAACTATGCAATCATATTAAATAACAACATAGAAATCATGCTAAAAAGGGAGATATAATTAAAGCATACTAATTTACTTTGAAAACACCTTATACACATTCAAGAACCAATACAAGTCAACAAGCAGCTGCTACTTACGTCACATCAAGGGAGCACCCCCCCTATAAGTAACATGACGTAGTTAACCTCTCGATGGTATTATACAAGCCCAAAGTTATCATTCATCGCATTGTCCTCTGTAAATTTAGCGGAAAATTTAAAATTTTCTTAGTACGTCATATGCTACAACATTAGTTCATATATATATTTATATGAAAGATCACCATACTTAGTTAAAGGCTCTAGTCTCTTTTGTCATACTAGACTCAATATCATAAGAGTAATCTAGGGACATGACCCCGATATAATAATACATTAGTGACTTATACATAACTTAATAGTAAAGACATGACTTAGGAATCCTTAAACTTAAGGATTCATTCCTTGAACATGGGAATCACATATTAAGCTCCTCAGCATTAAAGAAATCCCTTACGAATCCATAACCTACACTTTGTGTAAAAAGTAGAGAAGAATAGAGTTAGTAGTAAAATAGACGAATTAAGGCAACCATCCAAAAACATGCATTTAAATGGGATACTTTCTTGAAATCATACTTCATCCCTTTTGAGTAAATAACATTTATATCATTTACATGATTCATATAGACATATTCAAAATCCAAACATCATAGAAAATAAAAAATAGAATTTAAGACATTTTGAGGGTCACTTTACAGTAATCCCCCTATTGATACTTTGTGCAATGCGTTACCTTAAGAAAACAATGGATCAATCATACATAATACATAAGCCATCACCCACCATCATAGTAGTATTGTAAAATGTAGACATATTTAAGTCAAAACCATAAGAAGCTTACAGTAAACTCTTACTCATTATGCACATATACTTATTTTACTTCACATAGAACCTTATGAGACATTACTGATAATCCCAATCTATATGTACTAGTGCGATGTACATGAGAAGACCCATAACACCCCAAATACGTAGTACACCTATCATGAGACCACAAGCCTTACCATCCAATTCATACATCAACAAGTAAGTGAAGACAACTTCAACTTCACTCGATGTTAATCTAAGTTCCCTTTATTAAAATCCTTTATTCCATTACATTATAAAACATAGTATTTTGCAGATTCACTCTCCATATGCTTAGCTCATAGTTAATAGATGAGCAGTACTTTCAACAACCTATATCATGTCAGAAAACCTTTCACATGGACATAACATATTCAAGCACCTATCTAGTTTAGGATACTGTTGAGAACACCTTTCAAAACCCCCTCTATTTACTAGATCATTTTACATGTGTATATACTTGTATGTGAGAAAACCTTTCACATAACACTTCAAAGCCACACATGTTTACATTTCATTTCATTCATGCATAAGTCTACACGTGTAAATATATGAGCCATGCTTTTTATATAAACACATTTAACCACTAGCTATAATCATGCTTCATCATACCACATACTCCACATTATAGCATATATGAAATGTTCATAACTTACTCATGTATTCATAATCATGTACGTAGAAACTAAATCTAGGAACTTTCATATCATTGTACACATGTGCAATTCATAGACAAGGTCTCATACCCTTGCCATACTACTACACATAAATTCAACCTCTTTATGGCAACACAAATCATACTTCCATAGACTTAAGACTAACATGCATAGTAGTAGACACTAGTGAATATTAGAATAACCTTTCATTAGACACTATGATCCTATACTACTTGTAAGCATGCATGCAGACTGATGATGTGTGTACATTGGTCAATATGATCACATAATGGTTATTAACAATAAATTGATACAACCACCATCTTAGGACCGCAATGCACAAACAATTATAGACCACACAACAAAATTTAGCATAGGAGACAAGCTAACTTCATATTACACTATAAGACTCCTAACATTAGATATTTACACCTTCATATAGGGGTAAATGGGTAGGGTTCCTCATTCCTAACACTTCATTAATGGAAGCACCTACACCTGATCTCAATCTAAGCATTTACATGGTCATAAAATAGCCATAAAACCATGATCATAACTAAAATTGGATATTAGGAATACGCTTCACATAGTGTGATCATCAAACCACACACTCATGTATTCATCAATTTCCCTTCAAATCCATAGTCTACAGATATATAATGACAATAAAGTAAACACCTCCACCATAAGTGGACCTTACCACACAATGTCATCCAAGGCTTCATCAACAATACTATAGAGAAGTAGAGGAGAAGAGTACACCTTGCCAAATAATCAACCATTTTGATAGAAATTGATCAATACACCCTTTTTATCAATGATACGTGTATACATATTAGATACATCTACTATAATTGTGAAAGAAACCATGTAGAATTCGTTACAAGATCATGATACAACTAATGCAAAACATCACTATTGTTCTAGAGAATAGATAGGCAAAGATCATCAACAAATTTCCCTAGTCTTGATCATCAATCAAAATTCATCAATAATGTATGTGTACGGAAGTAGATAAACATATCATAGCCTAAGCGAGGTCCTACTACAATTGACAATAAATTCGAGTTCACTGTAAGCATGCTTCATACTAGGAACTCATGGAAGATAAAATTACATAGGTTGATACTATTAAAACTATCATGAATTGATCCAATTTGTATCCATTACATATACTTCATAATAACTTATATCATAGGCAGTAGCTAACCATCACTTTAACATAGTTGAATCTCACAATAAGCATGCCAGTATCATCAAATATAGGATAAAACATGTAGATCAATCCTTAACAAGATTCCTATACTTTGATCACCAAGGGTTCATACCCATAATTCACCAATAACATCTATATAAGGCAGTAGCTACAGTTCAATTTACATAACCGAATCATATATACATGTACTATAGACTCGATGTTATAGTAAAGTCCATACTTTAACAATCAATATAAAATAGAGCTCAATTATTCAATGCATAAATGTAAATGGATCCAATATCACATAATTCAGCATAAATATACATAATAAATAGTACATGTAATTAATTTAACATAATATAATGACAAATCAATCAATAACAATCCATCATCATAATGCACATGCAAAGGCTAAATCGAGTTTGGGAAGGTCCATCGGTTCACAAAGCAATAGGATAAAATTTCACATATAAACAAATAAATTATATAAAATTGATCATGATTAGGTCTTTGAAAACATTTTGAGATAGAACCCATGGCTTGATTGAAAGATTGAAAGTTTGATCATGAAATATCTTTGAAAACATTGAGATTAGCTCTCTAGATTGAACGATAACTAGAGACAAAGGATCACCATACCTTTATATACATGAAAACCTCTAAAACATCATGAAGATTCCATGGGAGTCCATGCTCCAAGCTGTTCTTAAGATTCACCTTCAATGGAGGTTCTACAGAGAATATTTTTTGAGGGAAAATCTATTTTGTGTTAAAGGGATTGGGAATGCGTTGATCACGTTATTTATTAATTATATGCAAAAAAAATAATTAAACTAGTAGGGTCTTGTTAGGACGTGGGGTAAATTTCCCATTCACCCCTTAAATAAAACAGTCGCTAGGCCGCAGTTTCAGGGCACTATCGACGCCCAGTAGGTTAATCGACGGGATGTTTGTGGCTTTAATCGAGTGGGTAGTGGTTTTATTTTGTTTATCCTTCCTAAAGATAAGTTTTGATCGATAAATAATCCATAAACCAGTCGTTTGTCAAAAAACGGCGTGTCGTTTGATTTAGTCGATTGACATTGCCAAAGCAGTGTCTCAAAAGCCTTTGAGTCTTTCTTGTGGGGCCTTTTACGGGGCCCTTGGGAAGTTGTACTCGGGTATTTTAAAATTAAATATAAACCTTAACAAATTGAAGACATTCCATGCAAATTTCTCCCAAAATGAACACGTAAAACACCTCGAAACATGCAAGGCACACTCAAAACAAAAATGAACGTCTCATGGGCTAACTTTCGAACTTCTTAGACGTTTGACCTCAAAACTTAATGAAACTACATATACCGCTTACAAAAATCATTATCACACATTTAAGTACAACTTAATCTTATAAAAAACATACAAGAACATAAAAACACATAAGGCCGCTTAGATGACAATTTATCAAACGTCTTTGTTGTCCCTTGACGTTTGACTTCCAAATGACTTTAAATAACCCACACATACTTTTTAAAACACTTTAGTAAAATGTTAACAAGCATATAGGAAGAAGTGAGTCTCTAGAAACCCTAACTCATTTGGTGGGTTTTAAAACTTATATAAAGACCATGTACATCACAAGAACAACAATATGAAGTCTAGTAAAGTTAAAACGTTCCACATAATTGTGCACAGAATCAAGACAACTCTATCATCAAGTTATAATATCAACAATCATGCTTAATAGTTCATAACATCACAATCTAATCAATAACATCACTCATACACCTCCACTAAGTCAACTATTGCAATGTGTAAGTAAGGCCCCATAACATCACTCAACCAACTAAACCCAAAAATAACTATAAACAATGCTCACTATACGTACTATATCAATAAGAGTAAATATCATGATACTTTTGCAACAAAGGCCAAACACATGTTCATAAGTTAAACCAATATCATATAGTGTGATTAATATGTAAGATAAATATATATATATATACATATATATATATATATATATATATATATATCATTAATATATATAAGCTTATAAGCACATAAGAACAATTTTCTAAACTTCACACAAGGCTATCTAGTAGAATAAATAAGTAGAGTCCCGTACCCCTACATAGACTAAGTGAAACCCCTTAGGTAATCCTAGTTAGAATTAACTTTATTACTTCATTTTACCTTTTGGGAACATCTTTTGATAACTGACATAGACCACATGAGATAATGTGGAATCCATTGTTATGGAACCCTACACTGAAATAAGGCAGATTACTTGCAAAGGTAGTACCATAACATTTACATAACATCTATGTGGATCCACTAGCAAGTATTACTATGGTGGTAACATAGTTCAAGAACTACTAGACGTAGTTGGGACCTTCTTTATGCTACATACATTACAGTCTCCAATCTCATGAGTACATTAGTGATCCTAACTTCCCTGTGTTTGAAGGGACACTCTTATATTCTATTTCACAATGTCTTTCATTAATAATCATACTTAGTTTAGGTCATAGGGTATACCCCTTGAATAGTCATCATCATAGCTCAATAGGAATTGCATGTGTAATGTTCTTTCATTACAATTCACACATGTGAGTTTACCATTACATAATTATATTATGATAAGGCACATAGGTTAGTTATCACCATCATTATATAATTACATCTTATCCAACAACACAAAATTCGTAAATCAAGACATTTCATTTAAACATCACACCAACCCTAATCAATCTTTTCATCAGGTATACGTCAATATAAATTCATCACTAAACACAAGTAATCATAATTGAAGTAAAGGATTGTGATTACAAGACCTACCCTATTTCCCTCACAAGCCATCATCAAAAGATTTAGCATCAACCATCCAATTCAACCCAACAATTGATGTTATGTAATAAAATAATAGTAATTAACACAATAATGGGTCATTTGAATCGCTACACAATAATTAATCTTTAGTCCATAACTTAGGGTTGGGGACTTAGGTAAAATTCATGATCTACTATATAAACTAGGTTAATTCATCAATACCTAGCATAATTGTATGACAATATATTGTAATATGATCATAATCCTCTAAAGAAACCATAAACAAAGCAATTTAGAAGATCAAATTCGTAACTAAAGAAAACCCACTTGAAACTCTTCTTTTGAAATCAATATGAAGGAACCCTTTGGGGAAAGGAATTCCAAAGATAAAAGGAATCTCATACCTCACTAATGGATGAAGATTGATGCAGGAAACTTTACTTCTTGGTACCCTATAACCCTTCTTGAACTTGGTCTTCGATGGAATTTCTTTGGGAGAGAGAAAGTATAGAGAAGAAAAAGCAATTGGGTTTTGGAAATTATGAGAGTTGGGTTAGTTTAATTAGGTTTGGGGTTTTAGATATGTCACTAACTAAATTAATAGGCCTCCCTTAACCCCTAAATATTTAACTAACTACCTAATTAATTAATTGGACTAATTTAAAACTTTGCAATAAAATAGTGACCTTAACCTACGAGACCCCGATCTACAGTCCATAGGTCAATGGACGGTCAAGAGCCACACTGTGTTGTGATGTGGATAAGTGACCATCAATTGTGGCAATGTACACCCATATATTGGATCACACCTTGTTGACAACAAGTAGTCGTTGGCTACTATCCAAGATATATCTTAGCCAAAATGCAAGGTTCCTCCTCAAGGACCCTTTTGTTGTTCGTTGGTGATTCATACCCGGACTATTTAGCCATATAACAACTTTAATAAATAATAGGCACCATATCACCAAATCTCATCAAATTTTGACTCCTAAAACCTTGTCAAATAAGTAAGGCACGCTAGCACCTCATGAACTACTTTGTAGATGTCATGGATGTTTCTTGACAGTTTGATTTAAAAACTTCCTATATGAAATATATATATATATATATATATATATATATATATATATATATATATTATATTTGACTTTAAAATAGAGTTACTTTTATACCTCGAAAATGAGATAGATGAAGCTTGAGCTTTACATGGTTGTCATTAGAGTCTAAGGTCCTCAATTGGTCTATAATATTGTATTGAGGAAGTGTGTAAGTGTTTTGGGTGATTTGGAAGTGAAACATCAAGGGAAGACTAAGGTGTTTGACGAATAAGTCACCTATGTGCCTCGTGTATAGTTATGTGACTATATTTGTGTTTCATGAAATTTGTAAGTCATTATATCAGCTATTATAGTGTTTATTAGTAGTGCGTCAACTTTCATGATGTTTAGAGGTCAAACGTTGAAGAACGTTTATGATGTTTGAAATGTTTGCCTTTTAATGACCTTATGTGTCTTTTCATGTTTCTTCAACTTTTATGTGTTTGTTTTTGATGAAATTCATGTGAGAGGTCCTTAACTCTTATACGAATATTAACTTGGCTTTGGCGGAGTTACTTTATGTAATATGATGATCATGGCCTTCTCGTCACTACTTTAAGTATCATGAGGAAATTCTCTACTTATGTTATGTGAAATATGAGCATATCAATCTACATGTGATTAAGTGAAAGTATGTGTTCTTTCATTGATTTTGTAAGGTTATCATGTTAGACAATGGATATGTTCTTATAAGTGTAGTCTTAGATGCTTATGCATCGTTCCTACTTGACTTTACGAGTTGTGATGGTTATATTGATGATGATATGGTAATGTTTAAGATTACATAAAGACTATAAGGGTAATTCCTAACTGATCCAAAGAATGATATGACATATGTAAGAAAGTAAATAATGTTGTATCTTGTTTTGGTATACTTGTGACCCTTACTTGATATATATATTTATGAATGATATGTAAATAAGAGATATGTTTAATAGGAAGTCTTAGTGAACCATTTTCATGTATGAATGAATGATACGTGAGACATTAAATTATATTAAGAAGATCATGTACGTGGAACCTTAACCCTAGTGGTACGGTTATGTTATAGATGTTGAAGTCGATAGTCGTTATGATATTCTTCATGTAAAGGAATTATGGTCTTAGGGTTAATTGGCATGAACGACATCATATCATCCTTATCAAAGACATGATGAGATATCTTAGTCGCCATTGAAATGTAAATCTAGTTGAACTATTTGTTAAGGTGAATGTGATTGGGTTATGAACTAGATATGGACCCTCTTTATGTGATCCTTTAATGTCAATGCTATATGAGAACAAAGACTAGCACTTAGTGATTATCTTATGGGAAGTAGATCACCTTGAGAGGAAGACTAGAATACAATGTATCTGTACTTTAGAATGAAACTAGAAAGCATTATTGCCTCCTAGTCTTTTATGTATAAATGATATGAGACCTTGAATGGTGCTAAGAATATTATTTATGTTGAACCTTAATCCTAGTTGTAAGGTTATGAACCTTGTAGTTGAAAGACGAAATGGTATCCTTATTGTATAAATGATGGACTTAAGGTTGGTTGACTTGAACGACATCATATCATCCTTAAGAAAGTCATTAAGTTATCTTCGTGGGCATTGTAAGTAAACCATATGGGACGCGTTTGGTAGGTAGAATGTAATTGGGTTATGAACTAGATATGGCACCTCTTCATGTAATCCTTTAATGTAAATTACTCTTTGAGAACAAAGGCTAGCACCGAGTGAGTTTGGTAAGGAAGTATCTCTAGTTAAAGGATGAGGCTAGAGTGCAAAGACACATTTTATATTCCTTAACCATATCCCTACATGGGCTCTGTCCGAGTTCTACCCTCGTAAAGTAGAACACCCTCATCCGAGTAGGTTAGAACTCCGAATTTCATGTCTAGCTATCATGGTCTTTGTGCATTTTTAACTATTCTGATCAAATGGGACACCTACTAGCATTAGAGAAGTTATATGAAGTTTAGGTGGTTGTATGGGATGCTGTGTTTACATTGCACAATAGGCTTTGAAGGTGTTAGTTAGAGTCCCTCGGTCTTCTCCAAGCTCATTAATTTATTTCCTTATTTGATGAATGAGTTTTAAATTAACTAATTAATGTATGCCTTATGTTATTAAAGCATGATAAATGAATAAGTGCTTACCTAGAGTAGTTAAGCGTTGTCTAATTAAAGTGTGAAGGGGCATAAGAATGGCCAATGACTTTAGTTAGGTAAGATGGTTCATTATGTAGACATGGTCTAAGCATTTTGTAGTCTTAAGGATTATTAAGGTAATCTTGAAGAGGTCAATAATGGAAATTATATTCTTGATTTACTTAAGTAAGTCTTTTTATAGCCTTTGGAAGGAGAATCTCATATCATATATATGTTGATATATTAGGTAAGGATGATTATATCTTAGGTAGTCTATAGGATCTCATAAGTGTGTATGGAGAAATTGTATGGACAGTTGCTTCACAAGTCACACAAGTGAGACTTTGAATCACCTTTGGCAGAAGAATCTCAGTTTCATGTGATTGATGTATTTTTATGCATGCGTATCTCATTATAGGTTGTATTAAGGATCATTTGGGTGTGCCTAGAGAGGCTTTATGGGAGGTCTCTCATTGTCTAACTTAAGTGAGTCTTAAGATAATTTTTAGTGAGGGGATTACATGCTAGGAAGTGTCTAAAGTGAAGATAAGGCACTTCACTATAAAAGTGAATTTTTTCACCATAAACTGGCCTTAAAAATGTAAAAAATTGCTTGAGTGTTATCTTATGTATTTATAAGGTGTTAAATCTTATTCGTATGGTAATGATATAATGTTTTAATTAAAAATATGCATAATGTTTTCATGATTTTATTCATTATGCAATACATAGTACATAAGTTTGTACTTATTCTATGCTTTTATCTATCTCTAAAGTGATTCATAGGTGATGGTGATTTTGAAGACCAAAGCTTGGATTACATGATTGTTCAATCAAGTAGAACTATGTCTTCATTTCACTGGAGGGCAAAGATGTATTTTATTCTCGTTTAAAATATTGAAATAGACTTAGTACTACAATATTCTTATTCTGTATGGACCGTGTCCCAAAGTTCTGTTGTGTCAATGATTTCATCAAATAATACATAGTATTTCCTATCATATTATATGAAATATATTTTCAAAACTTATGTTTAGGAAATGTTTTAATTCCACACTACTTTTCTTATGTTTATATGTGATGAATGACACAAAAGAGTTCGTTCGAGACATCCGAGAGGTTAAGTACACCAATTACTAATAGTGTCAGTTATTCTACAGTGTGGTCTCTAGATGTGAAAACCTTGGTATTAGAGCATAGGTTATGTAATTGGTCTGTGTAACAAAAAAGTCTCATGAAATATATGTTCAGTAGAGTCTTGAAAATCGGTGTGAGTCGTGACACATCAACAGGTGAGTGGCTATAGGACTATTGAGTTTCCCTTCTTTTATACTCCTATGTCGTGGCGTAGATTAAATGTTACGAGTAAACTTTTCTTATGGTTTTCCTTTTGTTTTTAAGAAGAATAATACAAGGAGGTTACATGCTAGAAGGATTGAGGAGAATGATGTGACTGAGGAGTTTCGTCCTCAAGTTAAGGAAGTTCCTCAAGGTGCATAAGGTGATCAAGACCCTATTGTGGACGGAGGTAATGATGTTCAAGTGGTTCCCCTGCAATTGACTAATATAGAGATTAGATAGTCTTTTGTTTCCATTGCTCGAGCCATGATTAATCAAGTGAATTTGAGTATGGAGCCTAAGGCGAATTTTTGTAAACACTATGACATCTACATTGAGTGATTTTGTGAGGATAAATCCTCCTATCTTTCTTTTCTATAAGATGGGAGAGGATCCACAAGAGTTTTTAGATGAGTATTATAAGATAGTGCATGCTATGGGAGTGGCTTCTAGGGATAAAATGAAGTGGTGTTTGTATAAATTGAAAGATATTGCTCAAGTGTGGTACACACAATGGAAAGGCAATAGGACGGTTGAGTTGGGTTCTATTAAGTTGGAAAATTTTAAGGAAGCTTTTCTTGGAAGGTACTTTCCCGGTGAGAGGAGGGATGTTAAGGTGGAGGAATTTATAAATCTCAAGAAAGCCAATATTATTATTGAGAAATACACTTTGAAGTTCTCTATGTTGTGTTAATATGCTCCGTCCTTTGTGTCTAGCCCTAGGTATGGGATGATTAGTTTTGTGACGAGTGTCGCCGATCTAGTGAGGGAAAAATGTCGTACGGCCAGGCTACATGATAATATGACACTAAATAGACTCATGGTGTATTATCAATCCATAAAAAATCCAAACTTAATAGGTAGACTAGAAAATTGAAGAGAAGTGATTCTAGTTACCAAGATCAACCTTGGTTCAAAAAGAGGGCTCAAACTCAACATGAACCTATGAGTACTAAGGTGAAATTTGAGAGAGGAGGTTGTTCTCAAAATGAAAAGCCTACATGTTCTTCTTGTGAAAAAGGTTGTATGGGAAATGTCTATCCGGTATAAGTATTTACTTTTGTTTTGGGAAGGATGATTATTAGGTTATAGATTGTTCTATGATTGCATCTAGAGGAGGAGAGTCTATGAAAGTTGCTCCTAATATTCCAAAGGATGATGCTCCAAATAAGAGGCGTTTCTACTCACAACAGACTAGAGGAGAAAACTCGGACGAGGATGATGTTGAATGATGGTACGCCCTTGTACTTTTTTTATTGTATGATCTCCTTCTAAGTGGTGTAGTATGGTGAATAAAGTAGTTTTTATTTATTTGTCTCATCTCTTCAATTAAACTCAAGCTTGAGAGTAGAAAGTCATATAAGTATGTTGCATGTTGTATTGTGTTTAGTGGTCTTGTTGAAACTGAATTTCATTAATTCATTGCATTTTGAATTCTATGAAGTTATGATTATGGTGTAATATATGTATATGTGGTTCTACATTGCATATTATCATGTAGCTATCATGAATTTCCTAAAACTTGCATTTTTGAATGTTTTGGCAAAATAAACTGCATGAAATGTTTCCTCACTGTGGAAATTTTCTAAAACTTACAAATTCATTCTTTTGTCTAAAATTGATTCAATATTGTTAGAACTGATGTATATGACCATGACATTGAATATAAACAAGATTTTGCTATTTAAAATAAGGGATGTGAGTTTTATGGCATCATGAGTTGTAGAATTTATTCTAGCTTCTTGTTTTGTGATTATTTATTGGATGATGTGAAATTGATGTATTCCTAGATATTTGTATTTTATAAAGATTTATATTTTATGTTAATGAGTTGCTAAGTTTAATCTCTATTCTTGGAAACGTTCGGAGGGTGGCAAGTGTTATTCGAGGACGAATGTTCTCCGATTGGGGGAGATAATAATAGCTCGAAAATGAATTTGGTCAAAATAAATCTTAACATGATTTTCATGACTTTGTAAGGTCCTAAATTGGTATGTAATGTGGTATTGAGGAAGTGTGCAATAGTTTTAGGTGATTTGGAAGTGAAACGTCAAGGGAAGACAAAGATGTTAAAGGATTAAGTCACCTATGTGCCTCATTTTGTTTATGTGTCTATATGTCTGTTTCATTAAATTATGCGATCATTATATGAGTTATAATAGTGTTTGTAGGCAGTGCATCATGTTTTGTGATGTTTGGAGGTCAAACGTCCAAGAATGTCCATAACGTTCATAAATATTACTTTGAAAAGACCTTGTATTTCATGGCATGATTCATCGAGTTTTATGTGTTCGATTTGGATTAAATTGATGTGGGAGTTCCTAAAATCTTATATGAACATATTTGGGTTTGAAATGTTCGGGCAAACATCCCCAAGGACAATACAAGGTTCCTTGAGAAAGGACCCATATTGGTGGCTAAAACATCCTAAGGAAGTCCCACCTACGGCTGGCAAACAACACCCAGTGACCTGGTTGAAACCCCTTAGGTGGTGGAGTCTATGGTTACTTAGCATTGGGAACTTAATATCCTATTTTCAAGGCTCAGTTACATATGACGATAAAAGCACGGGCCATCAATTTGATGTCGCCCAGTAGGTGTTGTCCGTCGATTAGGTCTGCATTACATGTGCTACTTCACTGTAATGTGAGGGGTGAAGTTTTGAATTCACTCCACGTCTAAATAAGATAAAGGGAAGTTATTTAGGGGTATTTTGGGTATTCTAAACATGTTTATAATCCTTTAACACTTAGAAGAATTCAATCTTTAAAATCAAAATACAAATTCCCTTTGCAATTCTCTAGAACTCCATTAGAGACAAACTCAAGTAATGAATTATATTGGAGATTTGAGTGGTTACTATTCATAAAATTTGTTGATTAGCAACAGTGATGTATTGTTTTTGATCCTTTAAACACTATCCATCAAGTAGACAAATTCAACAAAGTTCTCTAAATGATTTCGAAGATGAACTTTCCAATTTTATGACCTATCCATGGGTTCTTGAATTAATGGTTGTCATACATTGTATATTGACTAAATTTTGGTTAATTAGACTAATTCAACTATATTAACCTATAAAACCATGTAATTGATGAAACCTTGTTTTTGACTACTTTATGGGTTAAGTGATATTGTAACAATTCTTATGAATTATAGTGTAGTTCTCTATGGGATATCTAATGAAGTAATAATTGTATTCTGTTTGATGTATAGGTTGTCTTATTAGATTGATAAATCTATATGGAATAGACTTTGATTCATTGAGTTTTATAGTTTTGTATTGAATTCTCAGTTGTGGCCATGGGTAAGGGCCCTATTGTATTAAATTGGATGATTTAGCTATGGATTAAAATGTTTAGAAAGGATTGGTGGTAGGATTCCCTAATACTATCTAAATGTGATTAAGGTGAAGTATGTATTCTTTCGTTCATGTTGTTAGGTGATCATGTTAGACCATGGCTATGTTCTTATATATGTAGTCTTAGTGTAACGACCTGTTTAGTCGTTTTGAGAAGCAGATTTTATTTCTGGAAAAACTTGCTGAGACGACGGACACCACGACGGACCGTCATGGGCACGACGGACCGTCGAGGGTGTCTCGTTCAAAATCACTTAGGAATTCTGAAATCTGAGTACTGAAATCGACTCTCTGAACTCTGTGACGGACCTGCAGGATGGACCGTCACAGGTACGACGAACCGTCGTGAGCCCCCGTTTCAAAACACTTCAACTCTTGAGAATTTGGTACAGGGAACGATTCTCTGAACGTCGTGACGGAAGTGCAGGACGGACCGTCGTAGGTACGACGGGCCGTCACAGACTCCTTAAGGAAATCGAGTCTCTGACGAACCTGCATGACGGACCGTCGCAGGCACGACGGGCCGTCACCGGTTGCGTAAATCCCAGGCTGGGTCAGATTTCTGTTAAGTTTTTAAAGGGGCGTTTTGGACTATTCCTGCTATAATTACAAATTTCGTGGGTTCACATTAATAACTCAGTTTCTTGGGGGATAAAAGAGTTAACTTTGAGTTAATTGGTGGGTTATTATTGTCATCTTTTATACTTAATTATATGTTAATTAGGGTAAAAGAAAGAGGGTTTGAATAAGAAAAATAGAAAGAACAAAAAGGGAGAGAGAGGATCGAACGAGGAAGAGAGAAAACGAAGCTTGGGAAATTGCTTGTTGATCACTAATCTTCGGTGGAGGTAGGTTATGGTTTTTATACTATCTCTTAGTAAACTCTTAATAGCGAATGATATGTGTTGGTAGTATTATAAAGTCTTCTACATGCTTAATTGTATGCTTGCATGAATATGATTATGTGATTGTGATAAACCAAGCATGATGAAACTATTGAATCCCAAATCTTGAAAGAAACTCTAATCTACGTTATTAATGATGATGCCTTGGTATAAAAGATAATGGGATTGATGCTGCCTTGGTATAGAGAAGGCTTGATGAATTGATAGAATGAGATTAATGGATCGGAGTGTCACGTTACGACACATAGTATTAGTGGATCGGAGTGTCACGTTTCGACACATAGTATTAAGGGATCGGGTGTCACGAACCGACACGTAGAATTAGGGGATCGGAGTGTCACGTACCGACACATATTATTAGGGGATCGGGTGTCACGAACCGACACGTAGAATTAGGGGATCGGAGTGTCACGTACCAACACATATTATTAGGGGATCGGGTGTCACGAACCGACACGTAGAATTAGGGGATCGGAGTTTCACGTACCGACACATAATAGTAGGGGATCGTAGTGTCACGTACCGACACAAGAGGAAGAAAGATAATGAATCTTGAAAGATGATGTTAATATACTCAACATAATGAACTTAATTCCCAAAATGAGTATGGTATTGAGGCTTGAGCCCTCATGGATGAACTTGATGGTACTTATTGATGATTATAGTACTTGTTGTTGCTACATGTTGAGTTATAGTTGATTTATGATATTAACTGATATATACTATTTTCTATTTTGAGTTGGCTGATGATATCTACTCAGTACCCGTGGTTTGTACTGACCCCTACTTTTATGTTTTCTTTCTTGTTATTTGTGGAGTGCAGCAAACAGGCCGTCGTCTTCAACTCAACAGTGAATCTAGCCAGTCATCGTCACACCGGATCTTCAGGGTGAGCTAATGCTTCTAGCTTGGACTGGATCTCCTTCTTCAAGTCTTGATGCCTTGAACTTCCGGCATGGACTAGCTTTTTACTTGTTTTAGTTTCTTAGAATACTCTTAGTTTAGTAATTTGATCATAGATGTTCTTGTGGTGATGACTTCCAGATTTTGGGGAATAATAGATGTTGAATTTTAGTAGTTATTGAATTGGTTTTTATTAATGAGTTAAGTCTTCCGCATTATTTTCTGTTGATATACATTGAAATGTTAAGGATTAGATTGGTTGGTTCGCTCACATAGGAAGGTAAATGTGGGTGCCAGTCGCGGCTCGGTTTTGGGTCGTGACACTTAGATGTTGATGGATGATTGTTCCTACTTTACTATATGAGTTGTGATAGCTATATATATGTTGATATGGTATACTATAGGATGACATAAATATGATAAGAGTCATTCGTATGTGATTCAAAGAAATATATGATATATGTAACAAAGTAAAGAATGTTGTGTCCTGTTTTAGTATACTTGTGTCCCTTACTTGATATATGTATGAATTATATGTGAATACAAGATATATTGACTAGGTAGCCTTAGTTCATTCTTTTCATGTATGAATGAATGATATTTAAGACATTAAATAATGTTAAGAGGGCCATGTATGTGGAACCTTAAACCTAGTGATAAGGTTATGCTATAAATGTAGAAGTCGATAGTCGTAATGATATCCCACATGTGAAGGCATGATGGAAATAGGGTTGATTGAATGATACGACATCATATCATCTTTATCAATGTCATGATGATCTAAATTAGTTACCATTGAAAGGTAGCCTTAGTGGAACACTTTAGTATGGTGAATGTGATTGGGTTATGGACTAGATATTGAACCTCTTCATGTGATCCTTTAATGTCAATGAATATATGAGAACAAAGGCTACCATCAAGTAATAATGTTACCGGAAGTAGCTCCACTTGAGAAAGAGACTAGAATACAATGTATCTCTACTTGAGAATGAGACTATAGTGCATAAAAACCCTTCATACTCCTTAACCATGTGCCTACATGAGATGTGTCCTAGTTTTACCCTTTGCAAGTAGAACACCCTCGTCATAGTAGATTAGAACCCTCTATTCAATGTCTAGCTATCATGGTCTATGTCGGTTACTGCCTATTCTCATAATGTGGGATACCTACTAGTATTACTCAACTTCTATGAAGTTTTGGTGGTAGTATAGGACACTATCTAGACATTGCACATTAGGTTTTCGAGTGTTAGTTAGAGTCCCTAGGTCTTCTCCAAGACCATTAATTGAATGTCCTAGTGTGATAAATGAGTCTTAATTTAACTAATGAATGTAATGACTAAAGTTAAGGGAGCATGTTAAATAAATAAATACTTATTTGGAGTAGTTAACGGTTGTCTAGATAAGGTGTTAAAGGTCCTAGGAATGGTCACTTCGTATCTTAGCTAGATAACTCTTATGAATGTGTCTAGTTAAGGAAGATTGTTTATTATGTGGCCATGATCTAATCCTTAGGTAGTCTTAAGGATTATTTAGGTAATCTTGAAGAGGTCAATTATGGATGTTATCTTCTTGATTTACTTAAGTATGTGTTTTGATAGCTTTTGGAAGGAGAATTTCATATCATCTATAGCTGATGTATTAGGTGAGAATGATTTTATCATAGATATTTTATAGGATCTCTTAAGTGTGTGTGAATGGAATGTATGGGCGGTCGCTTCACAACTCAGTCAAATAAGACTTAGAATCAGCTTTGGTAGAAGAATCTCATGTTCATATGATTGATGTATTTGTAAGTATGTGTATCTCATTGTAGGTGGTCTTAAGGATCATTTAGGTGTACCTAGAGAGGTTGTATGGGCGGTCTCTCTTTGTATTACTTAAGTAAGTGTTAGGATATCTTTTAGTGAGGGGATTACATGCTAGGAAGTGTGTAAAGTGAAGATAAGGCACTTCACTGTATAGTGAAGGGACATCACTATAATAGTGAATTTGTTAACTATAAAGTGACCTAAAAATGTACTAAATTTCTTAAGTTTTATCTTATGTGTATCTAAGGTGTAAACTTTTATTCTTATGATTGTGACATGTTGTTTTAATTAAAAGGATGCATATTTCTAATAAATGTCCATTTTCATGATTTATACTAATTACATGTTTTTATCTATCTTTAAAGTGATTCATAGGTGAATGTCGTTTTCGAGATCTAAGGTTGGATTAGAATATAGTTCAAGCAATTTGAAGTATGTACTTATTTGACTCAAGGGCATATATGCCTTTCATTTCTCTTTAAAAGTAATATAACCGACTTACTGGTACTAAATTTGTATTGTGTATGGGCCGTGTCCCATAGTACTGTTGTGTGTAAGATTTGATAAAATGAGACTTAGTATAGTTTTATATGAAAGATATTTTCAAGAGTTATAGAATGTTTATGAAAAGTTTTAATTCTGCACTACTTTTCATATGTTTACATGCAATGAACGATACGAAACGGTATGTACAAGACCACTGAGAGGTTAAGAACGTTTGTTGCATTCTAAGACTGCCATATCTTCTAGGGTGTGGTCTCGAGATGTGACAATTACAACACTTGCACTCATGTTAAGATCTAGATTAGGCTTTAGACTTTCGGAGTATTAATAAAGAAGATATGAAATTCACGATTTGCATGGGTTCATGGAGTTTTTAGTCTAAAATAATAAAGTTAACATCAGTTCAACCATTAATTATTGTTTCAAACATTTTATGCAAGAATCCATGATTAGATAAAAAAAATATGACAATTCATCTGTTGAAAAGATCTAAAAAATAACTTTGAATATTTGATCCTTGAAGAAAAGAGACTCAAGGATAAAATACATACCTTAATTGATGCTAAACAACGAAATTGAATAAGAATTGATGGAGAAATCAAGCTCCAAGCTCCAATATCCCTTCAAGCTTCAATGGTGTTCTAGAGAATTGTTCTTTTGGGTTTGGGGTTTTGATTTTCCATAGTGACTTAGAGAAATATGTGGGTCACCATTTACGGACACACCTACAAGGAGTCGACCCACCGACAGGAAATACTGGCAACCTTTTATTAGATTACATACTAAAAAAATAGGATCTTCATCTCCCAAGGCTAAGTATCAACCTGATCCCTCAATCAACAGGGCATCGATTGACCTAAGGGGTGTTGACTGCCTTTGTTGTTTTAGAGTGTTTTTTGACAGCTTGGCTTACAAGTTGGTGCTCCTCAAGGACCCTTTGGTTTTTCCTTGGGGAGTTTTTCTCGGATTGTTCCAACTCAAATACACTCGTACTCATGTTACAAACCTCTCACATCAATATACACCAAATCAAACAAGTAAAACATGCAAAGGCACAATTAAATATACAATCATGTCATCATGATCGAACAGAACCCCCTAGATGTAACATGGCATACTTGACCTCTTAGAGGTCTTATAGAAGGCCATAGTTATCGTTCATCGCATTGTCATAGGTAAATTAGCGAATAATTGAAAACTTTTCTTAGCATATCATTTGCTACAAACATCACTTCATTTATATAAAATATCATAACTACATATTTAGACTATAGTATATTTTTTCCATCCTAAAATCAACATCATAAGAGTACATAAGGGACACGACCCTTATAAAATAATTCATAACTATTCAAATTGCAAGACTTTATAGTAAACAATATGCAGGAAATCCTTGGACTTAAGGATCCCTTTCCTTGAGATTGGAAATCAAATATAAATCTCCTCAATCATAGAGACATCTTTTCAAGCATTCATAACCTAGAGATTAGGTAAAAAGTAGAGAAGAATGGAGTTAGTAGAAGAATCCACCAAGTGTGGCAACCATGCAAAAATATGCATTTAAAAAGGACATTTTTCTTGTAATCATACTGAAAGCCTTTTTGTAAAAATCTTTATTAAATCTTTATACATTAATCATTACATCATATAAATACTTCATATGATCATATTTAATGGTCAAACATCCGGGATCGACTCCTATGTTCCCCGCAAAAGGCCCACAAGGAGGACGCCAACCATGGCCTAGACAATAACTGAGAAGAGTCAATCGACGCACCATGTGTTAGTCAATGCCACGTCGATGGGGAACGTTGGATAAAACTTACTTTCCTTAGAAAATAACCCAAATGATGACTTTATGAACAAGACTACGGACCTGCAGAATGGAACGGCGTCCAATCAATGGTTCGTCGACGGCCAACCATCGATGTAACCTGCACTTTCTCGTAGTTCGCTATAAAGTTGAAGGGAGAATTGGGAAATTCACCCCACATACAAATAATTATGTCGGAGGTTATATTAGGTAGTTTTAGGAAATATGTGACCATTTAAACAATGAAATACCTTAGAACTCTCAATAATACCATGGAAGAAGAAGAATAATTAGTAGCAACAGCTTAGGAAAATTTCTCCAAGGGCTCATACTAAGATTAAGACTCTAATGTAAAATATGTTAAGCTTATTCATTTATGGATTATTCCTACCATGAAGCTGGCATGACTGTAATTCAAACTCAAGAAGAGACCAGTGACGTTGACCTCTAGGAGATCAAAGACAAGCCTAGTTACGTCATTCTTACTTTACATAGGTTGATTTTGGCGGAAAATTTGAAACTTTTTGTTTCTTAACATACTTATAAAAACATTATCATCAATACATCCATCTAAGATTCAGAGATAAGAAACTGAAAGATATTGTTCAATTCTTATTAAGTGTTTAATTGCCAAAATTCCACCAATACATAGTCTGAATAAAAACAAGAATGAAACGCTAGTGGAACATGCTTCACTAACTCTACTCTAAAACTAATCTAGAATATAAAAATTTTGCATCCTCGAAAACATGAGACCTACCTGAACAGGATGAATGTTGAACGACAGGATAACTGCAGCGATGATCTTCTAGCTCTATCATCCATATGTACCAGCACCTAAAATAGTAAAGTTTGTATAGGGTTAGCACACACTTGTACTAAGTGTGGGTATATGCAAGCACAGACCAAGGACATGCATGACAAAGAATAGGTCTTTCCTAACCACATATTTTTGGAAGTCAAGTCAGTGCACTTACCAAATTGAGATTAGGAAGGTTTCCAAATTTGGATTAAAAAAGTCAATGAGCTTTCCAAATTTTTAATACCAAAGTCAGTGAGCTTTGTAGTTTTGAATACGAAATTTATTCCATGACAATAACATACATCATCATACTTTTCACATTCACACACAGCACATATCATGTAGCATACAACACATTTTATATGTAGCACATAACTTCTTTAATATCATTTATTCATATGGTATGAGACCTTGGAATCATGGACTTAACATGAAGACGTCCCAGAAATGAGGGCTCAACAGATACGACCTTTATTAGGGAGTCTTCATTAGCAAACACACAGTCTGGTTTCTTTAATCCATACGTACTCTATTTCATTTCGTTCATAGGTCACTGTAAACACCAACTATACCTAGGATGTAGTTTAAGAGTTTCATTAGATTTGTTGTGCAATGACAAAGAATGACCTAATGTCATTACTTGTATCTAACTCACCTTTTGATTATCCTATCCTAACACCTTTAGTATCATTCTTTTCAATATGTGTATCATTTAGGGCTGGCCTCATTCATTCATTGGGAACATTAAGTTAAACCGACATAGTTCATATGACCATCATAAAATCGAGTGTCTTACCCACACCTAAAAGAGGTTGAATCACTGGCCAAAGTGACCCATAAGATGATAGCATACATGAGAATTTAACCTCGCTAGATCCCTATATTGGCTGTATAGGTTTGAAGACTAGGAGATATAAGGAATCCCATACCCAGCAAGCTGGAAAGTCTCATCTAATAAAGTTACGTGAACTTCTGCCCTTTCCAAAGAAGGCATCACTTCTCATAGCTAGCTTATCGGTGTATTAAGTTCCATTACATTAAGCTCATATGTCATGGAAGTTGGTTTCTTGTATGAGGACATCATAACTCTTTAGATGATTTCTCAGCTAATCATTCGTATTAAGTGTGTTAATCAAGCTCAAACATTATCATTAGAGTGTTGATAGATACTGGTCTCTTCATTATCTTACACTCTCGTAGGTGAGTACATTTTGGTAACATTTACTCAGGCTAATTTGAGATTTCTCTCATCATTTACATTAGCCTCATATAATGTTGTCACCACATTCATTATCATTAGCACCATTGATTTTCATAGTTACTCACTTCTTATTACATGAATGTTCATTTAATCATATCCCAATGCGCTTGGCCATTCAGTGTGTCTCCCACCCTTATATAACCCTTCTAGGGTTTCATCATTTCATTGTTCATTTCCTCATTTCATTGTTCATCTCATCTTATGCCACTGCACTTGGCCATTTAGTGTATCTTACACTTATACTTAAATCTTCTAAGGTTTCATCATTTCATTGCATACATCTTAGGTTTACTTACTTTTAAGCGTATGCTAGACTTATGAGTCTATACACACAAGACATAGGCCTTCATTCGTTGTTCATTAAATGATTTTTCAACATACCTAAATTATTTAGTACAAGACTAATGTATCGTTTATATATGCCAAGATTTTGATTTCGATCTAAGTAAGTGGCATTATTCTTGGATATTTTGTTCATGTATGACTTATGTATCACTGCGGAAGTTTGGGAAAGGAAACCCAAGTTCCAATTACTTGGATAACATTTACATTTATTATTGATTTTGTTTTTAACCTTATCATTAACATTGTATCTTTAGTTTTCTACTTGGTTTTCCTCTTAGGTTTCCAAAGAGTTGTGGGTTGGACCCCCCACAACCCCTTTTTATTTTTCATTATCATGTTGTTGCAAAATTTCTCCTAAACCAAGATGTTTTGGGATCAAACCCCCACAGCCTCTTTTATTAATTCTAAATTTTCGTTTGGAATTAGGAGGATGTAGAAAATCCTCCTTATTTAAATTTTAATTTCTCCAGGGGTTGTGAGATTGGCTGTTTGAATTCCACAGCCTCCGATCGTTAATTCTAACTAAAAATTCACTAAGTTAGGCATGTGGCAGTGAAGATGTGGGATCGAACCCCCAAAGCCTCACTTTATTTCATTAATTAATTGTGCCTTCTCCTTTCCAGAATTGAGGTCATGGGTTCGCTTCCCACGCCTCTCATTCTCTTTTCTTTATTTTCATTTCTTCACTCGCTGACTAGAGGTTGTGGGTAGATTCCCATGCCTCCCATTTAATTACTTTAATTTTTTTTCTCTTCTTCCAAAACCAGCAGACCTAGTTTCGATTTCTCCCAGCCCCCTCTTCTTTTTACTTTTTATTTCGCGAATTCTAGTAGCAAAAGGGTGAGGTCAAAGGTTCGAATCAAGGTGGCCTCACCAATTTAAATATAATATATTATCATATTTCAAACCTTATTTTTGGACGACATTAAGGTACACCAAGCCGGAAATTTGTTCGTTATTTTTATCTTCCTTTTATCAACCTTTTCATGTTAGTTCTTAGGGGGGTATTAATATATAATTTTATCACATCTTTAGGCGCATATGTCATGAGTTTATTTGGATAAAAGATTGTCACTAAATCACACACATTTCATTATATGAACATCACAATTTTTTGTGGGTTTATGCACGTAAAACAACAACTACAACTTCATCAATATTTGAGCATCAAACCAAGAACTTGCCAAAGTCATAGGCTTGCACATAACTTAGAACACAAACTGATTGTCATTTTCATGATTTCAAATACATAAAAATATTCACATTAAACCCAAAAACATCACACATACCTTAACCTACCAGCAAACATACCCAATCTACGAATCATTGGAAGCTAGTGACGGGGACATTCAACGGAGAAAACCATCCTAGTTTTCGGACAAAATGACTGAGTCTTAAGGGGTCTCTTGAAAAAGGGATCAAGAGGAAAGGAACCTTGATGTTTCTGCAAAAAATCCTATCCAAAATCAATCCAAGCTTCCTCAACGTCCACACCACTCGACGGACAACTTCTCTTTGCCTCAACGTTTTTAGTTACTTTGTTTTTCTTAAAACATCTTGTGAGTTCTTCAAGTGTGAAGAACTCTTAATATTATTTCTGTTCTTTAATTTGTTTTGGAAGTAACAAACGTGATAGACGAAACGTGAGAGAGTAGTCTAATATTAGGAGCTTAGTTTTGGAATTACTCAAACTAGGATTACTTATAAATTTAAAAAAAATCATATCAAAATATCTTAGTGAATGTACCATTATACCCTTTAAAATAATATTATAAACATCATTAAATCACCAATATGTTTCTTCCATTGGGCCTCGAACTTGGTTGGAGTGACCCTTGCAAAATGGACCATTTCGGGTCAACCCGCGCCTAATTGGTTCTTGAATTATATTAACTAATTCTAGGAAAGACTCTTTTGATTAAATCTTCATTTTTGAGAGCCCTACATGGTTGGTTCTAACCTTTCCAAGATCCAATAACTCCCCATGTTTTTTGTCTTGGCCGTAGTAAGGGTTTTGAGGTATGATTCTATCCGTATCAATCCTTGTGAACCCTAGGTCTAATCGCAAGCAATCTTGACACCTTAAGCATTTATCTTATTCATTTTTTTAGTGTTGTTACATTATCCCCCCCTTAATAACATTTGTTCCTGAATGACACTACCACTACACTTCGTAATTCCAATAAAATCATAACATAGTCACTATGGACAGTCATGTAATAGAAACAAAATATGGAGAGATAACAAAACATAAAGTTAAAAGTACGAAGTCTAACATCAATAGATGAAAAGATGAGGGTAGCGGGATCTCATGTTGGCCTCAGCCTCCCACATAGAACCCTAAACAAGATGATTTCTCGACAATACCTTCAGTGTGAAAATCTCCTTGTTCCTCAGCTACTTTACCTGCCTGTCTAAGATCTCAACAGGTACCTCCTCATAAGAAAAGTCTTCATCAACCCCTATACCTTCCACAGGTAGAATCGATGCTGGATCACCTAGGAACTTCTTCAACATAGAGACATGAAAGACTGGATGGACAAAATCTAGCTCCGCAGGAAATGCTAACTCATAGTCCACATCACCCACATGTTGTAGGATCTCATATGGCCCAACATACCTCGGACTCAGCTTCCCTTTTCTACGAAATCTCATCAACCCTTTGATAGTTAATATCTTCAAGTAAAACTGGTCACCATCATCAAATTCTAAGGGCCTCTTTCATTGGTCTGCATATGACTTCTGCCGGCTATGAGCAGTAGCCAACTGGTCTCTAATCGCTCTGACCTTCTCTAAGGGCTCATTAATGATATTTGGACCCATAATCCAGAAATCACCAACTTCGAACCACCCAAGTGGAGATCTACAACTCCTAATATACAGTGCCTCAAACGGTGCCATCCTAATGCTGGAGTGATAACTATTATTATATGAGAACTCTATTAAAGGAAGATGGTAATCCCAGCTACATCTGAAGTCAATTACACACGCTCTTAACATTCTCTCCAATGTCTTAATGGTGCGATATGCCTACCCATAAGTCTGAGGATAAAAGGCGGTACTACGCTTTACCAGCGTGCCCAAGATTTTCTTGAAAGATATCAAGAAATGTGATGTAAAGTGAGCTCCTCTATCTGAAATGATAGTAAAAGGAATTCCATGACACCTCATAATCTCATCAACATAATATCTCTCATAATCCTCGGCTCTGTAGGTAGACTTCACAGGGATAAAGTGAGCAGACCCTCATAATCTCATCAACATAATATCTCTCATAATCCTCGGCTCTGTAGGTAGACGTAGTCAACCTGTCTACAATAACCCATATGAAGTCATGCTACCTCCTAGTCCTCGGAAGACCAATCACAAAGCCCATATTAATAGCTTCCCACTTCTTAATTCCTAACCTCAATAATCTTAGATAGACCACCAGGCTTAAAATGCTATGCCTTAACCTGCAGACAATTAGGACACTTAGCCACATATTCTGCAATGTCCTTC
>CM064974.1:23526915-23659415 GCA_032847665.1 Solanum chilense
CACACGTACTGAGTAGGTATCATCGGCCAACTCAGAATAGAAAACAGTATATATCAGTTAATCTCACAAATCAACTATAATACTCAACATGTAGTAACAACAAATACTACAATCATCAATAAATATCACCAAGTCCATCCAGGAGGACTCACACCTCAAAACCATACTCATTAACAGGTTCATAGATTTAGCATATTAACATCTTTCAAGATTCATAATTTAATCCTCTCGTGTCGGTACGTGACACTCCGATCCATATTCTATCCCGGTGCCGGAACGTGGCACTCCGATCCATATTCTATCCTTGTGCTGGAACGTGGCACTCCGATCCTCATTTCTATCCTGGTGCCGGAACGTGGCACTCTGATCCATATTCTATCCTTGTGCCGGAACGTGGCACTCCAATCCTCATTTCTATCCTGGTGCCGGAACGTGGCACTCCGATCCATATTCTATCCTTGTGCCGGAATGTGGCACTCCGATCCTTATTTCTATCCTGGTGCCGGAACGTGGCACTCCGATCCTCAAATTCATCGAGCCTTCTTTATACCAAGGCATTATCACTAACAACACATAGTTCCTCAAGCCTTCTTTATACTAAGGCATTATCAATACCACACATAGTTCATCTAGCCTTCTTTTATACTAAGGCATTATAACAACAATACAAGGTTCATCAAGCCTTCTTTATACTAAGGCATCACAATTATCATAACAAGTTCATCAAGCCTTCTTTTATACTAAGGCATTATCAATACAACACATAGTTCATCAAGCCTTCTTTATACTAAGGCATCACAATAACAATAAAAAGTTCATCAAGCCTTCTTTTATACTAAGGCATCACAATAACAATACAAAGTTCATCAAGCCTTCTTTTATACTAAGGCATCACAATTCTCATAACAAGTAAAATTAGGGTTTCATCAAGATTTAGGGTTCACAAGCTTCATCATGCTTATTTCATCACAAACATATAATCATACTCATAAAATCATACAATTAAGCATATAGAAGGATTTACAAGAATACCCAATACATATCATTTGCTATTGAGAGTTTACTACAATTAGCATAAACCATAACCTACCTTCACCAAGGATTTGTGTTCAAGCAAGAATCTCAAGAAACCTTGCTCCTTCTCTCTCAAGCGCCTCTTTTCTCTTCTCTTTCTCTTTCTCTTTCTTCCTCCAACCTTCCTCTCTTCTTACCCTAAATCACAAGATTTCAAGTTTCAAAAGTAATGAAACCAACACACCAAGTTACTCAAAGTTAGTCTTTCAACCCCCAAGGAATTGAACTAATGACATTAACCCACTAACTTTATAAATTAAAGCCGAAATGGTCCAAAACACCCCTTTAAAAATAGTCAGAATTCTGACCCCGTCTGGGATTACGGAACCTGTGACGGTCCATCGTGCCTGCGATGGTCCATCACGCAGGTTCGTCAAGGACTCAAATTCCTTCAAGGAGTCTGTGACGGTCCGTCGTGCATACGACGGTCCGTCCTGCACTTCCGTCACGACGGACAGAGAGTTGCTCCCAGCACCAATTTCTCAAGAGTCTAAGTGTTTTGACACGGGGGCTCACGACGGTCCGTCGTGACTTTGACGGCCCGTCCTGCAGGTCCGTCACAGAGTTTAGAGACTCAGTTTCAACACTCAATTTCATAATGCCAAGTGTTTTGGAACGGGACACCCTCGACGGTCCGTCGTGCCCACGACGGTCCGTCGTGGTGTCCGTCGTATTCAGCCAGTTTTTCCCAAAAAAGTAAATTCTGCTACTCAAACGACTAAACAGGTCGTTACATGCAAAAATATGCATTTAAAAAGGACATTTTTCTTGTAATCATACTGAAAGCCTTTTTTGTAAAAATCTTTATTAAATCTTTATACATTAATCATTACATCATATAAATACCTCATATGATCATATTTAATGGTCAAACATCCGGGATCGACTCCTATGTTCCCCGCAAAAGGCCCACAAGGAGGACGCCAACCATGGCCTAGACAATAACTGAGAAGAGTCAATCGACGCACCATGTGTTAGTCAATGCCACGTCGATGGGGAACGTTGGATAAAACTTACTTTCCTTAGAAAATAACCCAAATGATGACTTTATGAACAAGTCTACGGACCTGCAGAATGGAACGGCGTCCAACCAATGGTTCGTCGACGGCCAACCATCGATGTAACCTGCACTTTCTCGTAGTTCGCTATAAAGTTGAAGGGAGAATTGGGAAATTCACCCCACATACAAATAATTATGTCGGAGGTTATATTAGGTAGTTTTAGGGAATATGTGACCATTTAAACAATGAAATACCTTAGAACTCTCAATAATACCATGGAAGAAGAAGAATAATTAGTAGCAACAGCTTAGGAAAATTTCTCCAAGGGCTCATACTAAGATTAAGACTCTAATGTAAAATATGTTAAGCTTATTCATTCATGGATTATTCCTACCATGAAGCTGGCATGACTGTAATTCAAACTCAAGAAGAGACCAGTGACGTTGACCTCTAGGAGATCAAAGACAAGCCTAGTTACGTCATTCTTACTTTACATAGGTTGATTTTGGCGGAAAATTTGAAACTTTTTGTTTCTTAACATACTTATAAAAACATTATCATCAATACATCCATCTAAGATTAAGAGATAAGAAACTAAAAGATATTGTTCAATTCTTATTAAGTGTTTAATTGCCAAAATGCCACTAATACATAGTCTGAATAAAAACAAGAATGAAACGCTAGTGGAACATGCTTCACTAACTCTACTCTAAAACTAATCTAGAATATAAAAATTTTGCATCCTCGAAAACATGAGACCTACCTGAACCGGATGAATGCTGAACGACAGGATAACTGCAGCGATGATCTTCTAGCTCTATCATCCATATGTACCTGCACCTAAAATAGTAAAGTTTGTATAGGGGTAGCACATACTTGTACTAAGTGTGGGTATATGCAAGCACAGACCAAGGACATGCATGACAAAGAATAGGTCTTTCCTAACGACATATTTTTGGAAGTCAAGTCAGTGCACTTACCAAATTGAGATTAGGAATGTTTCCAAATTTGGATTAAAAAAGTCAATGAGCTTTCCAAATTTTTAATACCAAAGTCAGTGAGCTTTGTAGATTTTTAATAGGAAATTTATTCCATGACAATAACATACATCATCATACTTTTCACATTCACACACAGCACATATCATGTAGCATACAACACATTTTATATGTAGCACATAACTTCTTTAATATCATTTATTCATATGGTATGAGACCTTGGAATCATGGACTTAACATGAAGACGTCCCAGAAATGAGGGCTCAACAGATACGACCTTAATTAGGGAGTCTTCATTAGCAAACACACAGTCTGGTTTCTTTAATCCATACGTACTCTATTTCATTTCGTTCATAGGTCAGTGTAAACACCAACTATACCTAGGATGTAGTTTAAGAGTTTCATTAGATTTGTTGTGCAATGACAAAGAATGACCTAATGTCATTACTTGTATCTAACTCACCTTTTGATTATCCCATCCTAACACCTTTAGTATCATTCTTTTCAATATGTGTATCATTTAGGGCTGGCCTCATTCATTCATTGGGAACATTAAGTTAAACCGACATAGTTCATATGACCATCATAAAATCGAGTGTCTTACCCACACCTAAAAGAGGTTGAATCACTGGCCAAAGTGACCCATAAGATGATAGCATACATGAGAATTTAACCTCGCTAGATCCCTATATTGGCTGTATAGGTTTGAAGACTAGGATATATAAGGAATCCCATACCCAGCAAGCTGGAAAGTCTCATCTAATGAAGTTACGTGAACTTCTGCCCTTTCCAAAGAAGGCATCACTTCTCATAGCTAGCTTATCGGTGTATTAAGTTCCATTACATTATGCTCATATGTCATGGAAGTTGGTTTCTTGTATGAGGACATCATAACTCTTTAGATGATTTCTCAGCTAATCATTCGTATTAAGGGTGTTAATCAAGCTCAAACATTATCATTAGAGTGTTGATAGATACTGGTCTCTTCATTATCTTACACTCTCGTAGGTGAGTACATTTTGGTAACATTTACTCAGGCTAATTTGAGATTTCTCTCATCATTTACATTAGCCTCATATAATGTTGTCACCACATTCATTATCATTAGCACCATTGATTTTCATAGTTACTCACTTCTTATTACATGAATGTTCATTTAATCATATCCCAATGCGCTTGGCCATTCAGTGTGTCTCCCACCCTTATATAACCCTTCTAGGGTTTCATCATTTCATTGTTCATTTCCTCATTTCATTGTTCATCTCATCTTATGCCACTACACTTGGCCATTTAGTGTATCTTACACTTATACTTAAATCTTCTAAGGTTTCATCATTTCATTGCATACATCTTAGGTTTACTTACTTTTAAGCGTATGCTAGACTTATGAGTCTATACACACAAGACATAGGCCTTCATTCGTTGTTCATTAAATGATTTTTCAACATACCTAAATTATTTAGTACAAGACTAATGTATCGTTTATATATGCCAAGATTTTGATTTCGATCTAAGTAAGTGGCATTATTCTTGGATATTTTGTTCATGTATGACTTATGTATCACTGCGGAAGTTTGGGAAAGGAAACCCAAGTTCCAATTACTTGGATAACATTTACATTTATTATTGATTTTGTTTTTAACCTTATCATTAACATTGTATCTTTAGTTTTCTACTTGGTTTTCCTCTTAGGTTTCCAAAGAGTTGTGGGTTGGACCCCCCACAACCCCATTTTATTTTTCATTATCATGTTGTTGCAAAATTTCTCCTAAACCAAGATGTTTTGGGATCAAACCCCCACAGCCTCTTTTATTAGGAGGATGTAGATTCGAACCCCCAAATCCTCCTTATTTAAATTTAATTTCTCCAGGGGTTGTGAGATTGGCTGTTTGAATTCCACAGCCTCCGATCGTTAATTCTAACTAAAAATTCACTAAGTTAGGCGTGTGGCAGTGAAGATGTGGGATCGAACCCCCAAAGCCTCACTTTATTTAATTAATTAATTGCGCCTTCTCCTTTCCAGAATTGAGGTCATGGGTTCGCTTCCCACGCCTCTCATTCTCTTTTCTTTATTTTCATTTCTTCACTCGCTGACTAGAGGTTGTGGGTAGATTCCCATGCCTCCCATTTAATTACTTTAATTTTTTTTCTCTTCTTCCAAAACCAGCAGACCTAGTTTCGATTTCTCCCAGCCCCCTCTTCTTTTTACTTTTTATTTCGCGAATTCTAGTAGCCAAAGGGTGAGGTCAAAGGTTCGAATCAAGGTGGCCTCACCAATTTAAATATAATATATTATCATATTTCAAACCTTATTTTTGAACGACATTAAGGTACACCAAGCCGGAAATTTGTTCGTTATTTTTATCTTCCTTTTATCAACCTTTTCATGTTAGTTCTTAGGGGGGTATTAATATATAATTTTATCACATCTTTAGGCGCATATGTCATGAGTTTATTTGGATAAAAGATTGTCACTAAATCACACACATTTCATTATATGAACATCACAATTTTTTGTGGGTTTATGCACGTAAAACATTTGAGCATCAAACCGAGAACTTGCCAAAGTCATAGGCTTGCACATAACTTCGAACACAAACTGATTGTCATTTTCATGATTTCACATACATAAAAATATTCACATTAAACCCAAAAACTTCACACATACCTTAACCTACCAGCAAACATACCCAATCTACGAATCATTAGAAGCTAGTGACGGGGACATTCAACGGAGAAAACCATCCTAGTTTTCGGACAAAATGACTGAGTCTTAAGGGGTCTTTTGAAAAAGGGATCAAGAGGAAAGGAACCAATAGCTTATTTAATTGTTCAAACATTGATGTTGCTGCAAAAAATCCTATCCAAAATCAATCCAAGCTTCCTCAACGTCCACACCACTCGACGGACAACTTCTCTTTGCCTCAACGTTTTTGGTTACTTTGTTTTTCTTAAAACATCTTGTGAGTTCTTCAAGTGTGAAGAACTCTTAATATTATTTCTGTTCTTTAATTTGTTTTGGAAGTAACAAACGTGATAGACGAAACGTGAGAGAGTAGTCTAATATTAGGAGCTTAGTTTTGGAATTACTCAAACTAGGATTACTTATAAATTTAAAAAAAATCATATCTAAATATCTTAGTGAATGGACCATTATACCCTTTAAAATAATATTATAAAACATCATTAAATCACCAATATGTTTCTTCCATTGGGCCTCGAACTTGGTTGGAGTGACCCTTTCAAAATGGACCATTTCGGGTCAACCCGCGCCTAATTGGTTCTTGAATTAAATTAACTAATTCTAGTAAAGACTCTTTTGATTAAATCTTCCTTTTTGAGAGCCCTACATGGTTGGTTCTAACCTTTCCAAGATCCAATAACTCCCCATGTTTTTTGTCTTGGCCGTAGTAAGGGTTTTGAGGTATGATTCTACGCGTATCAATCCTTGTAAACCCTAGGTCTAATCGCAAGCAATCTTGACACCTTAAGCATTTATCTTATTCATTTTTTTAGTGTTGTTACATTATCCCCCCCTTAGGAACATTTGTTCCTGAATGACACTACCACTACACTTCGTAATTCCAATCAAATCATAACATAGTCACTATGGACAGTCATGCAATAGAAACAAAATATGGAGAGATAACAAAACATAAAGTTAAAAGTACGAAGTCTAACATCAATAGATGAAAAGATGAGGGTAGCGGGATCTCATGTTGGCCTCAGCCTCCCACATAGCACCCTAAACAAGATGATTTCTCGACAATACCTTCAGTGTGAAAATCTCCTTGTTCCTCAGCTACTTTACCTGCCTGTCTAAGATCTCAATAGGTACCTCCTCATAAGAAAAGTCTTCATCAACCCCTATACCTTCCACAGGTAGAATCGATGCTGGATCACCTAGGAACTTCTTCAACATAGAGTCATGAAAGACTGGATGGACAAAATCTAGCTCCGCAGGCAATGCTAACTCATAGTCCACCTCACCCACATGTTGTATGATCTCATATGGCCCAACATACCTCGGACTCAGCTTCCCTTTTCTACGAAATCTCATCAACCCTTTGATAGTTAATATATTCAAGTAAAACTGGTCACCATCATCAAATTCTAAGGGCCTCTTTCATTGGTCTGCATATGACTTCTGCCGGCTATGAGCAGTAGCCAACTGGTCTCTAATCGCTCTGACCTTCTCTAAGGGCTTATTAATAATATTTAGACCCATAATCCAGAAATCACCAACTTCAAACCACCCAAGTGGAGATCTACAAATCCTAATATACAGTGCCTCAAACGGTGCCATCCTAATGCTGGAGTGATAACTATTATTATATGAGAACTCTATTAAAGGAAGATGGTAATCCCAGCTACATCTGAAGTCAATTACACACGCCCTTAACATTCTCTCCAATGTCTTAATGGTGCGATATGCCTACCCATAAGTCTGAGGATAAAAGGCGGTACTACGCTTTACCAGCGTGCCCAAGATTTTCTTGAAAGATATCAAGAAATGTGATGTAAAGTGAGCTCCTCTATCTGAAATGATAGTAAAAGGAATCCCATGACACCTCATAATCTCATCAACATAATATCTCTCATAATCCTCAGCTCTGTAGGTAGACTTCACAGGGATAAAGTGAGCAGACCCTCATAATCTCATCAACATAATATCTCTCATAATCCTCGGCTCTGTAGGTAGACGTAGTCAACCTGTCTACAATAACCCATATGAAGTCATGCTACCTCCTAGTCCTCGGAAGACCAACCACAAAGCCCATATTAATAGCTTCCCACTTCTTAATTCCTAACCTCAATAATCTTAGACAGACCACCAGGCTTAAAATGCTATGCCTTAACCTGCAGACAATTAGGACACTTAGCCACATATTCTGCAATGTCCTTCTTGATGCCATTCCACCAATAGTTTTGCTTAAGATCATGATACTTCTTTGTGGAACCTGGATGTGTGGAGTATCTGGAACCATGGGACTCTGCCACGATCCTAATTCGCAAATCATCCACATCTTGTACACAAAACCTATCCTGATACCTAAGCGTTGCATCACCTCCCAAAGCGAAAGCCTCATTCGTTTTGAACAACATTGAGTCCTTAAGCTCCATCAACACAGGATCAAGATGCTGAACATTCCTGACTTCAATTACCAAGGATAGTTATGAACTAGGATGTACTGAAACACCCCTACTAGTAGAGTCAACCAATTGCGCACCCAGGCTGACCAGTCTGTGTACCTCTTTTGCCAACTCCTTATTCTCGTCCTCAAAGTGGGTTGTACTCCCCATGCTCATCCTGCTCAAAGCATCAACCACAACATCAGCCTATCCTAGATGGTAGTGCACATTCATGTCATACTACTTCAATAGCTCCAACCATCTCCGCTAACGTAGATTTAACTCCCTATGTGTGAACACGTACTGGAGACTCTTATGATCTGTGAGCACATCCACATGCACTCCATAACGATATTGCCTCAACATCTTTGGTGAAAACACCACAGCAGCCAATTCCTGGTCATGAGTTGGATAATTCTTCTCATGAACATTATGTTTTCTTGAAGCATAGGCTATCACCTTACCAGCCTGGATAAGAACACAACCCAAACCAACCCTAGATGCATCACAATAGACAGTGTAATTCTCACACCACTTAGGCAGAGTAAGTACCGCGGCTGAAGTGAGTCTGTCCTTGAGCTCCTGGAAACTCTTCTAACAAGTCTCCATCCATTCAAACTTGACATTCTTCTTCGTTAAAGCTGTCAATGGGGTAGAAATTAAAGAAAAGCCCTCAATAAACCTCCGGTAGTAACCAGCCAATCCCAGCGTGCTACGGATGTTAGTGAGAGTAAGGGGCTTTGGCAAGTTCTTAACGGCTTCAGTCCTGTAGGGGTCAACCTCTACAACTTTATCAGACACAACATCACCCATAAAGGTCACTGATCTCAGCCAGAATTCACACTTGCTGAATTTAGCATAAGCTGATGGTACCCTGAACGAAGGTCAATTTTTGTAAAAGAAACTAGACCCTTGGAGTTTGTCAAACAAGTCATCTATTCTGGAAAGTGGATACTTGTTATTTATAGTGACTTGGTTGAGCTGTCGATAATCGATTCACATTCTAAGGGTCCCATCTTTCTTCTTTACAAACAACACTGGAGTGCCCCAATGGGATATGCTCAGGTGAATGAAACACTAATCAGTGAGATCTTTCACTTGCACCTTCAACTCTTTGATTTCTGCTGGAGACATTCTATAAGGAGGAATTGAGATTTGTTTAGTATCGCGTTCTAAGTTGATACAAAAGTCAATCTCTCAAAGGGGAGGGACTGTAGGCAAATCTTCAGGAAACACAACTAGGAACTTATTCACTAAAGGCACTGAGTCTATGGATGGAATGTCATGATCTAAATCATTAACACTCATAAGATGACATAGTAACCCCTTAGACATCATTTTATTGGCCTTAAGATTTGAAATAAAGTGTTTAGGACGACTCGAATTGTACCTCTCCTAGACTAACTCTTCTTCACTATGGAAGCAAAATCTCACAACTCTACTACGACAGTCCAAGAAAGCATATCAACTGTGAAGCCAGTTCTTGTCAACAATAACATCAAAATCATGCATGGGTAACTCAACAAAGTTTTCACACATAGTCTTACCACTTAAATCTATTGCGCAGTCCTTGCATACTCTATAAGTCCTTATATTTTCTCCTAAAGGTGTACTAACAACTATATGATCATGCTGAACATCAGGGATTATCTCAAAAGTGAAATCAAACAAAGGAAATAAAAAGGAAAGGGTAGACCCTAGATCAACTAAAGCATAAAAATAAGTTAAGAATACTTGCAGCATACCTGTGAGCACATTAGCGGACTTCTCCTTCTTCTCCCTGCCTTTTAAGGCATAAAACATGTTCCTCTTAGGAGGCTCGCTACTGCTGCGCCCTGTGGATTTCCCCTAGGCGGAGCATTACCTCAAATCTGAACTATATTTTGTAGGAAGTCCCCAACCATGTGCTTACTCTTACCGCAACCGAAGCAGGCATTAGTGCCCTATTTGCACTTTGACCTATATCTTGGTGGCCTCACCTCTTTAAAATGCATTAAATTTCCAGATTTCCAACCTTCTTTTTGAATGAAATTAAGGTACACCAAACCGGAAATTTATTCATTATTTTTATCTTCCTTTTATCAACCTTTTCATGGTAGTTCTTAGGGAGTATTCATATACTATTTTAATACATGTTTAGGCGCATCTTTCATGAGTTTATTTGGCTAAAAGATTGTCACTAAATCAGCCACATTTCCTTAAAATGAACATCACGATTTTTCATGGATTTATGCACATAAAAAAACAACTAAAACTTTATCAAATATTGAGCATCAAGTCGAGACCCTTGCAAAAGTCGCATACTTGCATACACTTGCACGTAACTTCAAAAACGCATTGATTGTCATTTTCATGATTTCATGTACATAAACATATTCACATTGAGCACAAAAACATCATACATACCTAAACCTACCAGCAAACATACCACCAACGAATTATTGGGAGCTAGTGACACGGACATGCAATGAGGAAAGTCATTCTAATTTTTGGACATTAAGGGGTTACTTGGGAAAGGGACCACGAGGTAAGTAACCCATACCTTTATTTGATTGTTCTAACAATGAAGTTCTTCCCAAAACCCTCACCAAAATCAGTCCAAGCTTCCTCAACGTCCACACGACTCGATGCACAACTTCTCTTTTCCTTAACATTTTTGTTTACTTTGTTTTTCTTAAAATTTCATCTGAGTTCTTCAACTTTGAAGAACTCTTAATATTATTTCTGTTATTTTTTTTTGCAGAAACCAACATGAGAAGATGTTGAAACATGAGAGAGAGATCGTAAAAGACTAGTCTAATATTAGGAGTTTTAGTTTGGGAATTAGTCAAACTAGGACTCCTTACTAATTTAAATAAAAACCTTATTTAATTAGTTTAGTGAAAGACCATTATGCCCTAAAAAAATTAGATTATTAAACATAATTAAATCACCAATAAGTTGCGTCCATTGGGGCTCAAACAAGTGTGGATTAACCCTTTCGAAATGGACTATTTTGGTTCACCCGAGCCTGATTGGTTCTTTAATTAAGTTAACAAATTAATTATGTAAATCATTAGGGTTATTACGATATTACCCTTTTCCTTGAAAAGTCCATTTTACCCCTGGGCCCAAAAAACTTAAAATTTCCCATTTCAAGTCCGTTAAAGACTCTTTCGGTTAAATCTTCATTTTCGAGAGCCCTACATGGTTGGTTCTAAACTTTCAAAGCTCAACTAACTCCCAAATTTAGTTGGCTTGGCCGTAGTAAGGGTTTTGAGGTCTGGTTCTACGCGTATCAATTCGTGGGAACCCTTGGTTTAATCGCAGGCATTCTTGACAACTTAAGCATTTATCTTATTAATTTTTTAGGGTTGTTACACAAGCGGCCCTATTTTCTTTCAATTGAGAATCAAAAGAAACCCATTCAAAGAGGTTTGTCATTGCATTTTGGGTAAGACTTGATAGTGTTCCCAATCAAGCAGGTAGCATTCGATGATGTTTATATGATGATTATATATTGTTTTTATTGAGCTTTCATGGTGAATTATAGCAATTGATTTGAAGTTGATCATGGTGATCTGAGGCGATTAGAGACTTGATGAAGGTTTTGTTTTATTCTTCTTGACTTGATTGTATTCTATATTAATATATAATGATTGAATCACCTGAGTATTAATAGAAGTAGAATCGATCAATTGGATTACTCTTGATTTGATTGAACCTTAAATAGTTATTTATGACTACAATCACCTAGTATTAAAATATGTGAGAAGAAAGCTAGTCATAGGAGACTCTATAATCTACCTATGAATGAAGATAAAATAAATTAATGAATAATGAACCTTAGGATTGTGCTGGCTGTAGATTTAGGATGATTGATTGAAAGTGACAGAATTCACTTGTGTATGGAGACATTGTCAAAGACATACCTCCATAGGAGAATGTTGTTCAAGGCTTGACAAGTAAACCTTGGTGTAAATTCCTGAATTCATGATTGGGTCCTCCTTGCGGACCCTTAGGCAAATAGTCGGGGCGTCCTTCTCAGATGTTTCAACCCTTTACATGTCAAGATATTTTAAGTAGCATTCAATACTAAATTTTACTATCAAACTACCCCCCAAAACATCACTCCAACACGCTACAACACAGTAGGTTAACTTTAACTAGTTTCGGACGTCTTGGACGTTCTTGGATGTTTGACCTCCAAAAACTTCCAAAATTTATATACTTCTTATAAACAATATTATTAACCATTTTAGTACTTTAAGACATCATGACACCCACATTAAGCTCCATTTCAACATAGCTCATTTTGAGGGTGTAACAAGACTCCCCCACTTGGGAACATTCTTCCTTGAAAGACACTTCAAACTCTTAAAATACATTCAAGATTAAGGAATCAAGAATAGAAGCTGATAAACATACCACACGATAATCAATACACCATTATGGAGGAACACTAATTTCACATAATTAAGAGAATCAGAACACAAAAAGAAGATAGAAACTAATCTACAACTACTTATGCAACAAGGCACATATTTTCATTTCAATAAGGAGGAACTAATTCTCTACACCACATTCATATATATCAACTCTATGCATTATACAACCATTTTTAACAGAAGAACAATTTTTCCAAAATAGGAATTTATTTACAGTGAAACTGCCAAAAACTTATAGTGAAACATGCTCAAATTTTTGAAATTTCTACTCTTACGAAGGTTATGATGAAATAAATAAAATATGAGAAACAAAACCATATAAACTCAATTTATAACAAAATCTTAACTTTATAAAATAAACAATGAAAAGAATTAAAAAAATAATCAATTTTAACAAGAATCCTAAGCACAAAGCTACATGCAACATGCTATTATGACATTCTATCTCTAAATATTGAATAGAATATAAGAGAAGAGACAAAAAATCATAACTCCACTACTCACCATATTCCACCACTTTTATGTAACCCATAACAATTAAAGAGATAAAACTGTACCTTACCAGCATCATCCTCATAATCCGGATTTGTTCCCATAGCCCGGAGTGCGTACAAATCATTCCTCTTTAGAGAACCATTATCCGTAACACTTGGAGTAGATTGCTTGGTATAATTTCCTCTAGCTGCAATATCAGGACAAAAACTCACCGTATGACTATTCTTACCACCAGCAAAGCGATGTACTGTACAAACTAGGGACTTCCCAAAGTGCTTCTTCCCACAAGTATAGTTAGTAGGCTTAATACCTTGAGAACGATTACCACCTTCAACCTAGACCTTAAAACCCTCAAATCTTATATAACTGAAGGTCCAATTGAAGGACCAAGTCTCCAACCCATCGATTAGTCAATTGGCCATCAACTGGTCCTCTTGGTGCACACTGCCAGGCATATTTGAGATCAATTCTTGTGCCCTTCTCTAGGTCCCCTTGTGGATCTTATGTGGGGTCGTGCCCAGACGTTATACCCCTTAATGTAGTCGTCTAGGTATTAGAAATATCCCACATAAATTCCAAGAAAATCAAACAGGTAAAACTCACTAAAATACATGAAGACACATAAGTACTTTCTAAGGCACACTTTCCGAATGTCATGGACTTTCTTGGATGTTTGACTTCCAAACATTACAAAACTTTAAAAAAAATATATGAGCACTAATGTAACTCATTTTAACTTAAAATTAACTCAATAAACACTTACTAGGCTATAGTTCACCTTATTTCATTTTAGGGGGTTATCGATGAGGCCGAGATTAAGTCCTCTTACCCTTATATATTTGATAACTAACGTTAGTTGTTCTTACTAATAATGAAAATAATGACTAAAAATTGATGTTTCTTTAATTTTTGTGATGTTTTTCAAAAAAGTGCATTTTTTATATCATTACAGTGAAATTACAATGAAATTGTGCCTACTGGCTTGAAAATTGTAATTCTTCTTATTTTGAGTTATGTTGTGCATTTTTATACAGTTAGTATTTATAGAATTGTAGGAACAATGTTTATATATGTTAATATTTTGTATAATTGACTCATATATTATATGTGGAGCTCATTTAGTTGTTGAGAGAAGAAAATTCCTCATAATGTAACTTTAAGCTTCAGTGTGGTAATTGAAGCTTTTAATTACCTTGAATAGATAAGAGGATTTATGTTGTAAATAAAGTATGATGTATTCAGGTTTGTTCGGATGCTATTCTTAAGTCTATTCCTTCCTTCAAAAGATTTTAGTCTCACTCAGGGATGAATGTTCCTAAGGCGGGGAGGATAATTTAACACTTCAAAAATCCAAGACGTATTCTAGATCGTAACAGGCGTTTCATAAGGTTTAGACACTGTTTTAATATCCATTTAAATGAATATGTCATTTAATAAGTCTAGAAACCAAAATGTCGGTGACATCATGAAACTAGTTCAATGATGTACTACCATTCCTTAATCTATTTGACATGCTTTTATGAGTCGGAAAAGGATAAATTTTTTTGGAAGGCTGTGTAACATGCATTTGATGACAAACCAAGGGCCCTTGAGAAGGACCCTTGATGTTTTTTGTCAAAGGACTACCCAAGAAAGTGTGCAAAGACGACTGCAATCGATGGGGCATGTGCCAATCGATTGGTCGTCGATAGCTACCTTCAATGGAAACTTATTCAATTTGGCCGATGTTTCATTTTGGCAACTCTCTAAACTTAGCGATGTATGTGCAGCATGGAGTGACCAGTGGTTGTTGATTGACCCACGATATGTCGATTATGGTGTCGTCTGTGAGGGCAGTTTTTGCTGCACGTTTTGATTTATTTCATATAATTAGTTGTCTTAGTTATTAAGTTAAATAGGGGTTAGAAAAGGTACTACTAAGTTAGTTAACCCCCTATATAAATCCCAAACCTAATAAGCCTAACGTAACTCTTATAATTCCTAAACACAAAACAGTGTTCCTTCTCTATAGTGAAGAAATCCATTGAAGACTAGGCTAGGGGAGAGTTTAATGGATGCAAATATCTACATCAATCTATGAGATCTCTTTCACCTTTGGGACCTCTTTCGTCAAAGGGTTCTATCAAATGATTTCAAAAGTTGGGTTTTCAAGTAGGTTTTTATCCAATACGAAAATGATGTTTTGAATTGATTTTTTATAATTTAGTTTTGATATTTTTTATATATTAACATTTATTTTAACTCTATTATGTTATATCATGATGAATTGGTCTAGTTTGTAGAAGATGACCTTTATACCTTTACCCTAAGGTGTGATCTTTATGAGAATTGAGTAATGATGGTTAAATTGCATTAGTTATTGGTTGAATTCCTATCATAATGTGTTGTTGTATCAATCATGACTAAATTAGGATGAATTATAGTCCTGTCATTCTAGTTCTTGATAAGTTTATCTAGGTTGTGAAGTATGTTATGAATTAACGTAAGTATCTTATCTAAATGTATGAAGTAATAATGAATTGTGATATAATGATTCAATTGACTTTTTATCATGTTGGTTATTTATGAGTGATGATATTATAACCTAATTGGGTCGAAATAAGGGTTGATGTTATAACCTTGATTATGAAATATGAAGAAGACTTGGTAAGTCTTGTGATCCCTATTATTTTCTTCAATTATTATTAATTGTGATTTAGTCATGATTTTTTATTGGTGTATGCCTTGTATTAGAATTTATAGGGTTGGTATGATTTTTAATCGAAATGTCTTCACTATGATGTATTATTGGAGTATGCCTTGTATTATTTACCATTGTTCCTTCTTATGAAGTGAGATGTACATGTGCTAACCTCAAAGGACTATACTCATGCAATTCTTATTGAGTTATGATGAAGTTTCTAAAATGGTTAGACCCTAGGACCTAAATTAAGTGATAATGATTAGTAAAGATATCAAATACATTTAAAAATAGACTTAGCTTAGAACCGAGAGAACTTGAAAAAGGAAGCTGATGGCTTTCCGTAGAGGAATATTCATCCTATAGTTCCACGTGAGGCGTTGAATCCCTTATGAGGAGTTCCGAATTGCCATGAGAGGAGGTCCCAATTGCCAAGTGGTATTTTGAGGAATTGTACCTATCTCTTAGTTCTTAAACTCTGTTTCCCTGTAGGAATACTAGCTAGTGAATCCACCACAAAAGCTACATTTATGTTTGGTTTTACTTTGGCTTGTAGAGCACCTTCTACGGTGTCCCGACACGAATGTACCCCTAGAAGTTAGACGGAACCCTCATTTCATGGGCGAGCGTACATGACCCTTTGGGGTCTTGTACAAACCTTTAACTAGCATTCATTACATTACACATGAAAAGTACTGCGGGATTAAAATTTTTCACGAATAATTTAATAAAAATGTAATCTTTCATCAATAGGTAATAAATCTTATCGTCACAATCCAAACTTAAGACAGGATATATGATATCTTAGGGACACAACCTTTACATTGAAATAAAATACATAATAAGTCTTTAAATAAAACTAAGAAAAGGACTACGCCCTCTAATATATGAGAACATACTTTGCCTTGAGAGAATCTTTCCCAAGCTCTTCCTTCTAACCTTCAAACCCTCAAAAGCTTCCTGTTATACTTAAATACTATAGAAAAGTATGGGGTTAGTACAAAATTATGTACTATGGCATATGCAAAAACAAGTAAAAAGGCATATCTTAGTAAAATATATTTTCATGCATTTTAAGTAAAGCATTCATAAATAAAAACGTAAATCATCATACTAACTATCATTTAAAACTTAGATAAGAATTCCCATAAATTTTAAGCAAAAAAGAAACATTACAGAAAACCAACTTGACCTTCACAGTGAACTCGTTAAGAATTTAAAGTAAATACATTGAACATTAACAATGAATAATTTAAAGCATTCAAAATAAATTCAACTTGAGCAATCACAATGAACTATTCTACAGTAAATGAGTGAATTTCTATGACCAAGCGAAATAGAAAGTGAACTCGTTTTCCTTAAGAGTTTCCCTATCTTGAAATTATTGTAAGACTCACTAAGTTAAGATATGAAGGAAGTATACATTTGCCTTGTACAATACACAACTAATGAACCCTCAAGACTAACTCTTTCACCTTACTCAACTTGTGAGAAATAAGCCTCTCAATAAATGGAAAGACATTAAAAGACACCCAACAAACCACCAAAGTTTTCATTTTCGGAATGCCTATTTAGTGAAATGAGTAGATAGAATCCCATACAACCACTTGCCCTAAGTAGTACATCCTTTTAGAAGGTTTGGCAACAAGTCTTCCCTTTTGGAAGGTCCTACCTAGTACAGTGAGTATAAAGTGTCCCATACCTACACCTACCTTAAGTAGTACGTTCTTATAGAAGACTTAGTTCAATCAATTTATTCTGGGGGATTAGCTGAACTGACAAAGACCATGAGAGCTAGTCATGGAATCCCGATATTAACCCCTATCAGATGAGGGATCCTCACTTTCCTAGAGTAAAGTCATGCTTATTAGCTTTTACATGGCTTTCCTAATAGCTAAACCTATGTGAAAACATAATTTAGGGATAACGAGATTGCTACTAAGTAACTCATTCTCTACTAACGAGGGTTACTCATCTCAAGAGGTTGTTTTGAAATTCAACATCTCAACTCACAAGTGTAAAATCCACCTCTCCTTCATATCTTCTCGGTGCTAGGCATAACTCCCCACAAATTTCTCAACATTCAAACCTATATGTTAAGGATATCTAGTGAACACCATATCTCCACTCACGAAGGGCATTCATTTTCCAACCTATGTTGGAAAAATCATTTGGAATAATGGAGTTTCTAGTAGATATATCATCTCAACTCACGAAGAGTGTCCACCCCAATACTCCGTTTCTCTAAACTTTGCATCATACGTTATTTTAAGTGTGAGTGTATTTGTACATGTTAGCACACCATTCACATAAATGTCATTTCATTCTTATTAACTTCTACACATGCTTTATACCTTCAGTTATTAATTCACACACCTTATATACTTCACATATGCAAGTACTTCACTTAGACATAATACAATTCTAACATGCTATTCAACTTCTCAAAACATAAGACAAGACTCAACTTCAATGTTAATCCATTTAATCTATTTGAACTTCAATACCACATTCACAATACATTCTAAATAACAACAAATTCATGAAGTAAACACCGCCACAATGTAGGAAGACCACCCCACTCAAGAGCAATTATAATGAAAACTATACATTGAAAGCAACATACCATTTCGCCAAGCCATAATAACTTATAAGAATGTCATCAACATTTCATCAATAAGACTCCTAGGGAAGTAGCTAAATCAACATATTCACGCACGAAAACTAAAGTTCATACCTTACCAAACATGCTCATATACCCAATTTTCCAAGATAATTGTTGAAATATTCATAAACATAAGTTCATTAGGTTTTTAATATGAAAATCATCGTACAAGAATATAAACATTTAAATCATTAGAACACTTTTACAAAAAGACCCATACGTAAAATCAAAGATAGAAAAATTTTAGTTTGAAAACCCTTTTGGAAATCTTTTGGAAAGGACTGCTTGAGTAGAAGGGGGTTCAACGATTGATACCATACCTCAAAGAGAAGGAAAACAACTAATTTTGGTGAATATTCACGTCCAAACCATCCCTTCTTGCCCTCCTTATGTCTTTTCTTCAATGGTGACTTTTATTGAGTTTGTCTTTACAGAGAGAGTTTGAATTTTTAGAGGTGAGGTGTACTGTCTAGGTCTAGGTCATAAATAAACCTCTAAAAATATCCTCCTTGGGTCTGAAAGTACATGGCGTGAATTTAACAAACATCCCAAGCTAAGGCAGCCACGTAACAGACTTTCAGGCCCTCACAGACCAGACGTTCACCAACGGACCGTCTGTGCATCCACGGACCATTGGTAGGGTATTGTGGGTGGATACTTAGATCCAAATGGATCCTGGAAACCTAGACATTTTTGTATAATCGACGGCCTAGGTCGACGGACCATTGGGTCATCGTTGGCCACTTCTTGTTGGCAGTTTTTCCCAAGTCTTGGGCCCTTCGTCTAGGTACCCTTGTGGATCCTAGGTGGGTTTGTGACCAGACATTAAAACCCTTATCTAGTTCATGTATGGAATAGGAAAATCCCACCCAATTTTCAAGTGAAACGAACATGTAAAACTCATCCAAACACATAAAGACACACAAGTACATTCTAAGGCATACCTCCCGAACGTCATTGATGTTCTTGGTCGATTGAACTCTAAACTTAACCAAACTTATCACACTCTGTAAGAACATTAATGTAAATCATTTTATTCTAAATTAAACTCAAGTAACAATTACAAGGCTCTAGTTCACCTTAGTTCATTTTAGGGCGTTAAATTCTCCCCCACTTGGAAAAACATTTGTCCTCGAATGACGCTTTAACTTTAAGAACAACAAGGACTCACTTAGCATCACATAAATCACTTCAATAATGATAAATAAACACTCAAAAATCATATCATCAACTAACAAAGAGTATCCTTCAACAGTTTCAAGCACTTATCAAAACAATCTCTTTTATCAAAACTTTAAGAAGTCAATATTCACTCTTAGTCTCCTTTTATGGAGGAACTACCTTCTCCAACATTAAACATGCTCATAAACAATACTTTTACACACATTCAAACTTCATTTCAAGACAAAAAAAATATTTCTCATAAATCAAAATTAATACAGTGAAGTTCAATGGGTTCACTCACATGCCTACCAAAATTTTTGAAATTCATTCCTTAAGAAATTTATTAAGATGACTTTATCATATTAAATATAAAACCACATAAACTAACTTCATAACATAAAAGAAACACTAATAAAGAGCTAAGACTTAGCAAACCCATCAAATCCGAATTAATTATCCTTCTTACCCCCCATCCCATAACAAGGGTTCTTCTTGGGAGCATTAGGATCTAGGGAAGCTTGATTGACATCTTTTCCCCTTGATATGAGGTTTGGTCAGTCCCTCATATTGTGGCCCTTTTATTACCACATGTACAAAAAACATCCGTACCGGTAAGACTCTTACCTTCATGTGTTTTTCCACAAGTAGGGCACCTAGCCATTTCCTAGGAATGACCACGACCTTTAGAATGTTTATTTGAAGCCCTATCCTTCTTTCCCATGGAAGAATCTTTGGGTAAAACCTCTTCTTAGGATTTTTGTGACTACAATCATCTGACCTAGGTCTGTTACCCTATTGCCTTATCTCCCTAATTTTGGACTGTTAAATTTGTTGCACATAAACCATAAGCCTAGAGATATCCATATCATTAAGAAGCATTATCGTACGACATTTTTTCTCAACCAAGCTAGACATGACCATCACAAACTTGTTCATCCTAGTCATAGGGTTCGTTACCATGCTTGGAGCATACATAGAGAGTTCGGTGAATTTCAGAGATTAGTCTTTCACACTCATTCAACAATGACGAAGGTTCATAAATTCAACCATCTTCTTCTCCCTCAACTATAGGGGAAAGAACCTATCAAGAAAAGCCTCTTTGAATTCTTCCCAATCAACCGGACCTCTTTCTAAGGGTCTCTCACCCCTTTATTGCTCGTACAAACTTGAGCCACCTCCTTGAGTTGGTAAGAGGCTAACTCCGCTTTCTCCCTAGGAGTCACACCCATAGCATCTACAACTTTTAAAACATTATCTTTAAAACCTTGTGGATCTTCATCCACCTTGGCCAACAAAGTGATTATTGACGACATGATCTTGATCCATCATTAGTTAGCTCAAGTTAATTAGGGCAGCCCTCAACTCCACAATATTCATATCTCCTTCAACAAAAGGGGCTTGAGGCTCACGAGGCTCAAGAGGCACTTGAGAATATTAAGGGGCGACCTCCTCATTCTCTTCCCCTAAGCCTACAATCGGAACTTGGTCAATACGGGTGGACTCTCTCATTATTTACATATGCCTCCTTCCTTCTAGAGGTTTGTCTCCTCATATTCATGTCCAAAAAACTAAAATAGAAGATGATAAGAGTAGGAACCTTATATGACTCAACTCTAAGGCACGACATTAGAATAGAGACGAAAGTGAAATGTCTATGATCCTGTAGCCTCTTGTCCATAGATGTGTCGTGACTCACACCAATGGCTAAGATACTCCTAGATGTTGATTGTGAGACTTTTAGAACCTAAACTATTTCCCATAATCATATGCTTTGATACAAAGTTTGTCACAACCCGAAAGTACCCCCTAAAAGTTAGGAGGAACCCTCATTTCATGAACGGGTGAACTTGACCCTTTGGGGTCATGTACAAACTGTTAATCTAGCATTCATTACATAAGTCATGAAAAGTAGTGCGGAATAAAAGATTTTCACGAATAATTTAATAAAAAGGAAATCTTTCATAAATACTTATGAGTTCTTATCGTCAAAAGCCAAACATAAGACACGACATATAATATCTTTAAGACACAACCATTTATATTGAAATCAAATACATTATAAGTCTTTTAATAAAACCAAGAAAAGGACTATGCCGTCAAATATATGAGGACATACATTACCTTGAGAGGAAATTTCCCAAGCTCTTCCTTCTAGCCTTCAGACTTTCAAAAGCTTCCAACCTATACTTATATAGAATAGAAAAGTATAAGGTTGGTTCAAAACAATGCACTCAGTATAGCATATGCAAAAACATGTACAAAGATAGATTTTAGTAAAATAGATTTTCATGCAATTTAAGTAAATAAAATCATGAATACAAAGGCAAAACATCATACTAACCATCATTTATAATTTAGATAAGATTTCCTATAAATTTTAAGCCAACAAGAAACATTACAGTAAAGCAACTTGACATTCACACTGAACTCCTTAAGCATTGACAGTAAATACATTGAACATTGACAATGAATCATTTAAATAATTTACAATAAATTCAAATTGAGTAATTACCATGAACTATCCTACAATAAATGAGTGAACTTCCAAGGCCAAGCGAAAGAGAAAGTGAACTCATTTTCCTTAACATTTTCCCTACCACAGAATTATCCTAAGACTCACTAAGGTAAGATATGAAGGAATTATGCATATGCCGCTTACAATACACACCAAAGAAATCCTCAAGACTAATACTTTTTGCTTACTCAACTTGGGATAAACAAGACCCTCAAGTAATGGCAAGACATTAAAAGACACCCAACAAACCACAAAAGTCTTTTGTTTTGGAATACCTACTTAGTGGAATCAGTAGATTGCATCACATACTACGACCTACCTTAAGTAGTACATTCTATTAGAATGTATTACACAAGGTCTTCCCTTTCAGAAGGTCCTACCTAGTGCAATGAGTAGATAGAGTACCATAACACAACCTACCCTAAGTAGTACGTTCTTTTATCACACTTAGTTTAATCAATTCTTTGTGGGGGATTATCTTAAACGACATAGACCATTAGAGCTACACACGGAATCCCGATATTAACAATATATCATATGAGTGATTCTCACTTGTCTAGAGTAAGGTTATGCTTATTAGTTTTTACATGACTTTCGCAATAGCTACACCTATGTGGACACATAGTTAAGGGTTAAGGATATTGCTACAAAGTAACTCATTCTCTACTAACGAGTATTACTCATCTCTAGATGTACTTTGGAAATTCAATATCTCAACCCACAAAGTGTAATCAACATCTCCTTCATATATTGTAGGTGCTAGGCATAACTCCAAGGGAAATCTGAAGATTCAAACCTATAGGTTAAGGATATATAGTGAACACCACATCTCAACTCACCAAGGAATTCAATCTCCAACCTATCTTGGAAAGCTCATTAGGAATAATGTGGTTCCTACTAGACACATAATCTCAACTCACGATGAGTGTCCACCCCAATACTCCCCTTTTCTCAACTTAGCATTATATTTTTCTAAGTGTGAGTGTGTGTGAGTGTAAATATGAGCACACCTTGCACATACATGTAATTTAATTATTATTAACTTCTACAAATGATTTATATCTTCATTCATAAATTCACACACCTTATATACTTCACATATACATGTACTTCACTTAGACATAATACAGTTCAAACATGCTATTCAACTTCACAAAACATAAGAAAAGACTAATATTCAATGTTAATCCATTACATCTATTAGACCTCCAAAACCACATTTAAAATAAATACTAAATAACATCAAATTTATCAAGTTGAAACCACCACCAAGAACGTGGACCATACCACTCAAGAGTAATTATAATGAAAACAATACATTGAAAGGAACTTTCCATTTAACCAAGACATAAAAACCTATAAGCATGTTATGAACATTTCATCAAAACAAGACTCCTAGGGAAGTATCTAAATCAACATATTCACACAAGAAAACCAAAGTTCATAACTTACCTAAACATGCTCATAGAACCTATTTCCTAAGCTAAAAGTTGAAATATGCATAAACATAAGTTCATTAGATTTTTCGCATTAAAGTCATAAATTCATACACTAATAAACACATTTAAAACATTAGAACACTCTTACAAGAAGACCAATACTTAAAACAAAAGATAGAAGAATTTTGAGTTTGAAAACCCTTTTGTAAATCTTTTGGAAATGATTCCTTGAATGTTAGAGGGTTCAAGCATGTGTGATATACATAAAAGATAAGGAAACGCATTAATTTTAGTGAGGATTCACGTCCAAAGTAGCCCTTCTTTCCCTCCTTCGATCTTTGCATTAATGGTGACTTTGAGAGAGTTTGTCTTTAGAGACATAGTTTGAATTTTTTTAGATGAGGGGTCTTGTCTAGATCTCGGAGTTATAACTATTCTGATATAACCTAAAAAAACTTAAAATATCCTCCAAGGGTCATAAAAGACTTGGGATGCGTTTAGCAAACACCTCAAGCAAAGGCTACCACTTAAAAGACTATCAAGCCCTCACAGACGAGACATTCAAGTCTTTTGGGAGGATACTTAGATCTAAAATTGAGCCTTGACACGAAGAAATTTTTGTTTAATCGACACCCTTGATCAATGGACCATTGGTGGACCAACTGACCGTCCTTAGGGTCGTCGATGGCCACTATTTTTTGGTAGTTTTGCCCATGTCTTGGCAACTTCATGTAGGGCCCCTTGTGGGTCCTAGATGGGGTCGTTCCTGAATATTAAAAACCGAATCTATTCCTTTCATGTTACTCTCATGGAATGACTTTCGTAATTAATATTTTGCAAGTCCACTACCTATCCTAATCAAAATTTTGCAAGTCTATTGACTTCACTTTCCATAAATCATGTTGTTAGGGAAGAGCTATTCTTAGTCATGCATGTCCTTGGTGGGTGCTTGCATATACCCATACATAGCACAAGTGTGTACTAATCCCATATAACTTTATATTTTTAGGTGCAGGCATAAGTTTGACACTACAGCTTACAGGTTGACGTTGCAGCTATCCATACGTGGACCTTTCATCCGGACTTGGTAAGCCCTCATGCATTTGAGGATGTCTACCGTTATTATCTAGCTTAGATGTGGGATTTAGTTAGTGGAGCATGTTCCTCTAGTGTTTCTTTACACTTTCATTTTAGACACTGTGATTGTGCCATTTTGGCAAGAATATGTTTAATGCATTTATGAATTGTTTCTTTCATTTGATTATCCCTATATTCGATGGTTGATTTGTGAATGCCTATGATATTAAGTTTAATATTTTTATCATGAAATTAGAAAACCCAAAATTCAAATTTTATGCTTAAATTAACCTACATGAAGTAAGAATGACGTGTATAGGCTTCTCTGCGACCACTGAGAAGTCAACAACGTTGATCTCGTCTTGGGTCTAGATATTGGTCGTGACACTACTTCCTCTATCAATTTGAAGAGCCCATTGAAGACCACACAAAGCTTGATTTAACTTAAAGACATCAACTTTTCTCAAAAAAAATCCAAGGAACAATATGTTATGGAGGTTATTTACTCTTTGGATCTCTTTCAACTAGAGGCTCTTTGAAATTGGTTTCTAATAAAGTGAAAAACATGGGTTTACTTCCAATTTTGTAATTTATCTTCAATATTGATTTTATATTGGTTTCCTTTGATTATTATTGATAGGTTATGATTATTTATTTGTTTATTATTGTATTTCTTAGTATTAGACTTAGTTCTATGGGAGAAATAATGATTGAACCATTTTCCCCTAACCCTAGGTTATGAATTGAGGTTGAAGTGACTAGCGATGATACAATTGACTTAGTTCTTGTATGAATTACTATTATATGATGTTATTAACTGTATTTATTGATGAATATAGTTTTATTGATTGTAGGATCATGAAGGATCCTTATGAAGGCAAATTGATAAGACTTTGTGATGATAGTTTATACTTGATAGTTGTATTCAATTGAAGTACTATATGTGATTAGGTTATGAATTTAAATATATGATGATTATGATAAAATATATTGACTATATTAATTGTGAGATCATGTGAAGAATATGATGATACAAGGTTTAATATGAATTACTTCTCTACTTGACTATGATATGACTATAATGTGTTGATCTCACAAATGAAAGGCTGTTATGAAAGGAAAATTTCATGGAATACCTAATGAGCTAATGACATCATGTACAAGGGGTTTCTCTATTTTGGCCTATATGAAGATATGATGATTAAAAACGCTTAAAGACATTTAAAAAGACGACTTTACCTTATCACTAAGTGAACATGACAATGAGAGGTGTAGGCTCCCCATAGAAGAGAGATTAACCAAATGTTCTCATTAGATGAGGACTCCAATGTTAATAGCAATGTAGAGGGTTCAAGACATATCTTCTAGTTACTGAATTATGTTGCCTCCGTAGGAATCATATCTAGTTGATCGAGCGAGAATGTTATATTCATGTTTGGGCTCTACCTTGGGAAGTAGACTATTTTCTTTTGGTGTAGGGTTGCATGACACCAGATTCTATGTGTTGCTCGGGTTGTCTATTGTTGGTTAAGGTGATTGTTCCCGAAAGTAAGAAGAAAGTAATGAAAAACAATAACTAGGGTGACGTAAGGGGTTCAATTTAGTGTAGGTAGGGGTACGAGACTCTAATTAGACAGGGTACAAGTTGACTTGACGGAAGTCCTAGGAGGTTTTTTTTATATATTTATGATATGTATGAAATGTGTATAATTACATTACATGTTGATGATCATATATAATGTTAGTTTTATTGATTAACACGCTATTGATCTAGGTTTATGTACATAATTTTGAGTATGCATCATATGAAGGTATATGAAATGTAGAGATTGGTTATGATCCTTTACCTAGTGTACCTGATTATGTGGTGTTGTGGTGCTTCACATAATCATTCACTTGTAGGATTTCGAAGGGGTAGTGACTAAGGGTCCTATAAGTTGTTATATTATTAACTCTTGAACATGAATTATTGTGATGACATTATGTTGGAACTATTTTTTTCTATATGATATTAATATGATTCCATTAATGTTTATATGACCTTATGTTGATAATATCAATGTTCACTTGACTTAATGATGATGTTGTTCTTGTGTTGAATATGGACTTCTTTTAACTTATGTTACGTCTATTGGCTTGTCTATGTTCTTAATTGTGCATTAAAGGCTTTTAAGGTGACTTACCATAGTTTTTAACTAAATGTCCATTGAGTCATGATTTCAGTTGCTTTACTTGCATATGATTCAATACTTAGTACATGTTGTTGTACTAACAAATATTCTTTCACTTTTTCCCTAATTATGCATGTTTGGACCATTGAAGTGTCAAGGTCTCTGTGCAATAAGACTTGGAATTTTTCCCATGTTTTTGGTAGGTCTCCAAGTTCGAGGATGGTGCCATTTGTACTACCTTAATAGTGTTTTTATAGTCTAAATACCCTCATCTCTTCCCTATTCATGAATATGTTTGTTGTAAGCCCTATGTGGGAATACGAATTTCATTATGTGCAATGCCGCAATGTTGTATTTTGCTTTAAATAGTTTCATGTGAGACAAAGTATTAGAATAATTCTTATATATTTAATATTTCAACTAAACGATAAGTCTATGTCAACTAAACTAAGTGAGAAGTCTATGTAATATATGATGTGCTAGAGGACTACATATATGATATGTGAGAGGTCTATCTATACATAAATATGTAAACAATTTTAATTTTCTTCATTTTGACCTATGATATGATATGAAGAATTCTAAGGTCTTGTCCAAGTACTTTTAGAGGACTACGACGCCGGTTACGTCTAATAGGTGCACCCTTTCGTGAAAAACTTACTATCAAAGAATGGGGTTGAACTAATCTTAATTTTGATGTCTCACTAAACTATGTCTCTATAAAGATTCTTGTTCATTGTTGTGAAGTGCTCAATATTTATGAATTAGAGGCTATGTGATGCTTAGAAATTCTCACTTATTGTTAATCTTGAAAATCGTGCCTCAAGAGTTTTAACTCTACGTGTCTTTTTATAATTCTTTTCTTGTGGATATAGGAGATGATCACGACAAGGGTCGACAAACGGAGAGTGGAGGAATATTTGGCTAAAGCTGGAGTTCCTCCTTAAGAGGACCAAACCCCTTCACAAGGCAATAAAGTTCCTTTGCAAGATCAAGCTTCTGTCATTCCTCCACATATGAAAGATAGAGATAAAGTCAGATTTTATACATCTTTCCCAAGCTATGACTACCCATTCAAAAGCATTAGATACTCAACATCAATCCATGACGGTTCAAGAAAATCAGGTGGTTGGAACCTGTGTTCAACAAAAGGTTTGTACCATGGCAATGGTTTGATGGACTTCACAAGGCTGAATCCTCTTATGTTCTTTGGGTCTTAGCTGAATGAAGATCCCCAATACTTTGTTGATGAGGTCTACATGATATATTATGTGATGAGAGTGAATCCTAATGAGAAGTTGTTTTGTTTGATCGTATCGTACAATATGGTGATTTATACATGTACTAAAATAACCTTAATTATTCTAGGATAGGAGGTTAGCCAAGATTTATATAATTAAGTTAAAGGGTAAAATAGTATTTTGAAATATTGTTTAAATATATAGTTGAAAAAGAAATTAAGTAATAATGGGAACACAACAAACTAGTTGTTCCTTAAAATAAGGTTTCCCATTGTTAAATAACAACTAAATTTAAAAATATAATAGAATACATTTTAAGTAACAATCAAAAGAAATATTGTAGGTATAGTAACAATATAATAAAATAGAATAGATAATAATGATTCAAACATAGTGTTAGTGGTCCTTGAGGATTCTCTTGGTCAAAGCACAGCACATGCTATTCTACTTAACATTCATTATGCAAAACTTAACTTTTACTTTCTTCTTTAAAATTGGACCTTAAGTCATCTATATTCATATGCCACACATGATAACTGATACTATTATGCATGACTTTTAATCATTACTAAACTAATAATGAATTGGTTTAAAGCTTGAATAAGAACAAAAAGGAATGATGTGGGTATCAATTCTACTCAACTCCTCCCCCCCCACTTAGGGTAAATCCATATTGAAGGCCTCATACTTCAAAGTCCCACTATCGTTTTCACAATATAGGAACTCATACTATTCTTAACACATGATCATCAATATTAAACATCGACATTACAAGTTGAGCCTAACACTTTCCTCTTATGAGTCAAACCTAGACAAACCCTCGCAAATATCACCTCATTCAAATATTGATCACCTCTTAACTCAATCTAATGGGAAAAAACTCATCCTTTCCCTTTACATCAATTAAGGTACATTCATTTGGAACAATAAAAAATCTAACCATATAAACTCCACCATTTTTGCCTACAGATCTTGCACAACTTCCTCACTAGGTAATAATACCACATTTCCCCCCTTAGACTAAATCTACACATGAACCTTAACAAAATCACAAGAATAACTAGGAAATATTGACCACACAAGAAGGTTTCCCTACTCTCCTACAAAATCTCCACATCCTCTATACATTCCTAAATTTTACACCTTAAAGAATGTCTATCATTATTGGAATTTATAACAAGATAACTCATTTGCTCTTAAAGGCACTTTATTCAATCAATATAATTCTTACCATGATTACAAGTACATCAATATGAAATTGCTTATCACAACACTTCCAATATCATAAGCCACACATAGATATAAATGGCTTCACAACACAATTCTCAAAACTAACGTTCACATTTACTCTTCTAGCCACAAATCCATCATAAGCATCAAAACAACCTTTTTTTCTTTAATACAGAAACATCTCTCTTTCCAAGAAATCATACCAAGAAGGCCATCGGACAAGGGAACATAAGAGAGAGACCTTATGGAGTTAAGTTCTATGGCACGATTCAAGAGTAATGTAGAAAGTGAAAATCTATCATCCTATAGCCTGTGTCCATGGATGTGTCTCGACATACACCAATAACTAAGACACTATTAGATGTGGTTTGTGAGACTATTAGACCCTAAACTATTTTATATAACCTTATGCTCTGATGCGAAGTCCGTCATGACCACAAGCACCCCCTAGAGGTAAGGGAGAACCCTTTGGTCAGGACCGGGCGTACTTGACCCTTTTGGGTCGTGTACAATACTTTTAGCTATTATTCATTGCATAAGACATAAAAGGTAGTGTGGAATTAATACATTTAACGATTAACTTAATAAAAGAAACATTTTTATAAAATACTAAGGAAGTCTGATCGTCACAAGCCAATGTTAAAGACACAACATAATATCTTAGGGAATCAGTTCTTTACATTGAAAGACAATATATAATAAGAACTTACATAAAACTAAAAGAATTAAGAACTATGCCCTCGAATTTCTGAGAACATACTTCGTCATGAGAAAATCAAATCCCAAGCTTTTCCTTCTAAACATCAATCTTGCTTCCAAACCTATATTTATAGATTATAGAAAAGTATGGGGTTAATACAAATGATTTACTAAGCATGGGATATTCAAAAACATGAAAAGGGGACTTTTTGGTAAAAACACATCTACATGCCAATTTAAATAAAAAATTTTAGAATATAGAAGTAAAACAACATAAGCATCATAATATAAAATTTAGTGAAGAATTTCCATAATTTTAACAAAAAGGAGCATTTTATTGTAAATTTCGAAATGTTACAATGAATTTATTTTAACCTTACAGTGAACTATCCCTATTCCAAAATAGTGAACTTCCAAGGCGAAGCAAAGAGGAAGTGAACTCATTTCCATCAGAGTTTTCCTAACTAAAGTCATCCTTAGACTCACCAAATTAATACATAAAGGAAGTACGCATATACCTCCTCTAATACACACCAAGATGATCCTTAAGACTATATCTTTTTGGCTTACTCAGCTTGAGAGAAAAAGGCCCCATCAATGAAAAGACATTAGAAGAACACTCAAGCAACACACTAGGACTTACCTTTCGGAATGCCTACTTAGTGCAATGAGTAGATGTCATCCCATTCCACTACCTACACTATGTATTACGCACTTTTAGAAGGTTTAGCACCAATACTCCTATTTCAGATTGTCTAATTAGTGCAATGGATATATATCTTCCGTTTCCACTACCTACCCTAAGTAGTAAGATCTTTTAGGAGATTTAGTTCATTCAATTCATATAAGTCTCACCAAGACTCCCCTTTCAGAATTCCTTCCTAGTGCAATGCATAAATAACATCCCATTACACTATCTACCCTAATTACTAAACACTTTTAGAACACTTAGACCTTTCATTACCTTTGTGGGAGTTAGGTTAACCCGCATAGACCATGAGAACTAAACAAGGAATCCTGATACTTCCCGTATTGGAGAAGGGTCTCCTCACTTGCCTAGTGTGAGGATTTACTTTTTAACTTATACATGGGTTTCCCAATAGCTACACCTATGCGGGCGCATATTTAATGGATAAGTAGATTGCTGCTAAGTAACAAATACACTACTAACGAGGGGTACTCATCAAAAGAAGTACAATGGGATACAACTTCTGAACTCAAGAAGTGTAGCCACCCATTTTTCATATCCTCTTAGTGCTTGGCATAACTCCCAACGTATTCTCACCATTCACTTTTAATTGTCAAGTATAACTTTTGTACACCACATCTCAAGTCATGAAGGGTATCCAATCCTCCAACCTGCATAAGAAGGTTTTTGGGAATAGTGAGGTAGCTACTAAACACTTTTCTCAACTCATTAGTAGTGTTCACCCGAAAATTCCCATTTTTACTTAACTTAGGTTCATTCATTAATTTAACTGTGAGTGAGTGTGCATGTGAACACAGTATTAACATAAGTATCATTTTATATACATTTCAATCTATACATGCTTAGACTTTCATTCATCACATCACATACTTTACATGTTTCACATAATCATATATTTCATCTAAGCATTCTCTCTAGCCTACTTCACCTAATAGTTTCACATAGCACATTTAAAAAGAATAAAATCATTATCATCTTACTTCACATAGCAAGCCTTCATTGCCTCATTCACAATAAACAAGTAACTTCAAATTCATAAAAATCAAGTAAAGACCGCCACCAAGAAGGTGGACCATACCACTCAAGAGCATTTTAAAATTAAAGCTAAACAACATGACAAACTTATCCTTTAATACAAGATTCCATAACCTATAACATTTTAATCAACAATTCATCATTAATTAACCTTTAGGGCAGTCTCTAAACAATAATACTACACATGTAAGTGAAGCTTAAAGACAAAAAAACCAAGCTCATTTAACCCATAACTTAACCCACAATTTGATAAAAAAGCTTTATTATGATTTAATTGAAGTATTAGAATTAAAATAATCATCTAAAATTAAAAACATCGTATTGGAAGATGTAAAACTCCAAGTAGATGTAATATTTAAATTTTTCCGCAATATTCAACCTATGAATGTAATGACATGAGTTTAAGGGATATTCTTAGTCCTCAAAGTGAACAAAGATTCTCGTTACGTCGAGGAGGTAAACCCAAATGTTACAAACCTTCTATGAGATCATGACGTTGAATATCATTGAGTTATGTATCTCTCTGTACCAGGTGGATTTGGATTTTTGTTAATAATTGTGAAGAACTTCACACTTATGAATAGGAACCTATGTGATGCCTAGGAATCACTCTCTTTCTTGGAAATCCTAATCATGCCATTATAGTATACTTATGTTTTGATTTTACATTTAATCCTATTGTTGTACTTATTGGAAGAATTAACACTCCAAGGAATGCGGCTTGAAGGCTTGAAGAGGAAATTGCCAAAGCGTGAGCTCCTCTCCGTTGTGAGAAATATCCTCTTGTTGAAGAAGATTCTAATGTTGACCAAGCTCCGGTCAATCCTCCACCTTTGACGTATGAAGATATAAAGGACGCCCTCATTCAATTTTCTCAAGCCACCACTGTCCAAGTCCATGCTATGACAAACCAAGCCAATCGGGAGCTTGTACCCCTTCCTCATCAACAACTCACTACAATGGCTTCCTGTCTAAGAGATTTCACTCTGTTGAAACCTCCTACTTCCTATAGGTATAAGCTTGATGAATACCCCCAAGAATTCATCGATGAAGTCTCTAAAATACTATTAGTTATGTGGTTTACCACAAGTTAGAAGGCCAAGTTGGCCCCTATCAAATCAAGGACATGGCACAAGCATACTCTGCTCAGTGGAGCGATAATTGGCCATTTATGTGTGGTCCGTTGACATGGGAGATCTTTGAGAAGGCATTTATAGAACGGTTGGTTCATAGGGATATGAGGGAGGAAAAAGTGGTTGAGTTCATCAACTTCGGCAAGGATGAAGGAGTGTTCATGAATACTACTTGGAATCATTAAATTGTCCAAATATGCTCCTTCTTTTGTTTCCAATTCTAGAGACCAAATGAGCCGCTTTGGGATGGGGGTGTTGGAGAACATAGAAGAGGAGTCTCATTAAGACATGTTACATAACAACCTGAACATTTCTCGTCTAATGATTCATGAAAAAAGGGTTGATGAGTGAAGGGATAAGAGAAACTGTAGAGATTCTATGAGAGCAAGATAATTTGATGGATGTTCTTCAAATAATAGACTTCAAATGCTAGACAAGTCTAGATTTAAGAACCGGGTTTCTAATCAAGTTCCATCAAAGTTCCCTAAATCTCGTGATGAAAAGAGGCATAAATTTAGATCTAAAAAGAAATGGAATGTAAACTCCCCAAATGAGAAACCTATATGTGCCAAATGTGTAAAAGGGTCATCTTGGTGAGTACTTGGTCGGAACTGGAAATAATTTTAGTTTTGGCTAGAGTGTTCAAAAGATGAGAGATTGACGAAACATGAAGGGTAAACATAGCGGTGGTCCAGATCAAGGAAGTTGTTCTAGTGATACTCCCAAGAAGAACTATTTCTATGCTCTCCGTTCTAGGGGTGAGATAGAGACTTCTACATACATGGTGACCGATATGTTTAAACTCTTTAACATAGAGGTATATGATTTACTAGATGCTCGCACTACCTTGTCATTTGTTACCCCTCTTATATCTAAAATTTTTTATATTTTACCCCATATTTTGCATGAACTATTTTTAGTGTCTACATTGGTGGGTGAGTCTGTTGTTGCAAAAAGGGTTTATAAAATTTTCCAGTAATGTTCCCCGTTAGAGTTTCTTATATTTATGTAGTAGAACTATATATGCTAGATTTTAATATTATATTTGGTACGGATTGGTTGCATGATTGCATTTTTTTGATTGATTGTAGGACAAGGGTGGTGACATTTAACATTCAAAATGAACCCGTTGTAGAGTGGAAGGGGGGAAATTCTATTCCAAGAGGTCGTTTTATCTCTTGTTTAAAAGCATGCAAAATGATCTCTAAAGGTTGTCTATAACAAATAGTAAGATTACAAGATTTTGACTCAGAGAATACTCCCATTGAGTCGGTCCCCGTATTGAGTGAATTTTTAAAAAAAAATTCCTAAGGACCTTCTTGGTATTCCTCCCGAACGAGAAATTTATTTTTGCATTGATTTTCTACATGATACAAACCCCATATTTATTCCTCCTTATCGGATGGAACTGGCCCCATTTAAAGAGTTAAAGGCTCAACTCAAAGATTTACTAGAACAGGGCTTCATAAGACCTAATATTTCTCCATGGGGTACTCCGTTTTTTTTAGAAGAAGAAGGATGGGTCCTTGAGAATATATGTTGATTACCGCAACCTTGACAAGGTCACTATTAACAACAAGTTTCATGTCCCTAGGATTAACGACTTGTTTGATCAAATCAAAGGGGAAAACTACTTTTCTAAGATTGACTTTAGGTTGGGGTATCACCAACTTAGTGTGAGAGGTAAGGATATACAAAATACGACATTCCAAACTAGATATTGTCATTATGATTTCTTGGTGATGTCTTTTGGACACACCAATGATTCGGAGGCGTTTATGGACCAAATGTATATAGTATTTTGAAATCATCTAAATTCATTTGTCATTGTATTCAATGACGATATCTTTGTACATTCGAAGAATGAGGGTGATCACATGTGTCATTTCAGAGTGGTATTACAAACCCTAAAAGAACATCAATTATTTGCAAAATGTAGCAAGTGTGAGTTTTTGTTGGGGTTGATCCAAGGAAAACGGAGGTGGTGAGAATTGGCAAAGACCATTGACTCATATTGACATTAGGAGTTTCTTGGGTATAGTGGGTTATTATCGGAGTTTCGTGGATGCTTTTGTATACATTGCATCTCCCTTTATTACTTTGACCCAAAAGTGTAAGAAATTCAATTGGTCGGAAGCATCTGAGAATATTTTTAAAATGTTAAAAGATAGTGTCAATTCAGCTCTGGTTAACTTTACCAGGGGGTAAGGGTGTTTTTTAGTAACAACTATAAAAATGGATATGCTAAGTAATGTTTGATGTGTCTAGAATGTGAAAGATGAGACGGGATTCACACGGAATGATGCGCGTAGAAACACACCTTGGAACCCTTGCTACATCCAAGACAACTAACTTGGCAAGTTATTTGAGCTAGGAAATGTTGGGTCAAACCATGATGGTCTCTTGAATAGGAAGATTTACTTGAAGGACTCTTTACCGGACTTAAAAGTGAAAATCTTAGGTTTGGAGGTTCTAGGCGTAAAATGTTTTTTTGCAAGGGTAAGGATAGTATCGTAATTATCCTAAATACATAATTAATTATTAAATTAATATGGTGGCGGGGCATTTTATGGAGAGAGGACCGGAATCGGGCTCTTGAAGTGAAGTCTTGCTCCACCCGGGTTTGAACCTAGGTGGAATCAATGAATTAATTTTTTTTAATTTAAGTTGGAAAATTAATATAATTAATTTATATTTATTATTTATTACCCTCATTTAAAATAACAGGAATAACAGATTTTTTTAATAAATAAATTAAAAAAGACGACATTCCAAACTAGATATGGTCATTATGATTTCTTGGTGATGTCTTTTGGACACACCAATGATTCGGAGGCGTTTATGGACCAAATGTATATAGTATTTTGAAATCACCTAAATTCATTTGTCATTGTATTCAATGACGATATCTTTGTACATTCGAAGAATGAGGGTGATCACATGTGTCATTTCAGAGTGGTGTTACAAACCCTAAAAGAACATCAATTATTTGCCAAATGTAGCAAGTGTGAGTTTTTGTTGGGGTTGATCTAAGGAAAACGGAGGTGGTGAAGAATTGGCAAAGACCATTGACTCACATTGACATTAGGAGTTTCTTGGGTATAGTGGGCTATTATCGGAGTTTCGTGGATGCTTTTGCATACATTGCGTCTTCCTTGATTACTTTGACCCAAAAGTGTAAGAAATTCAATTGGTCGGAAACATGTGAGAATATTTTTAAAATGTTAAAAGATAGTGTCAATTCAGCTCCGGTTAACTTTACCAGGGGGTAAGGGTGTTTTTTAGTAACAACTATAAAAATGGATATGCTAAGTAATGTTTGATGTGTCTAGAATGTGAAAGATGAGACGGGATTCACACGGAATGATGCGCGTAGAAACACACCTTGGAACCCTTGCTACATCCAAGACAACTAACTTGGCAAGTTATTTGAGCTAGGAAATGTTGGGTCAAACCATGATGGTCTCTTGAATAGGAAGATTTACTTGAAGGACTCTTTACCGGACTTAAAAGGGAAAATCTTAGGTTTGGAGGTTCTAGGCGTAATGTTTTTTTGCAAGGGTAAGGATAGTATCGTAATTACCCTAAATACATAATTAATTATTAAATTAATATGGTGGCGGGGCATTTTATGGAGAGAGGACCAGAATCGGGCTCTTGAAGTGAAGTCTTGCTCCACCCGGGTTTGAACCTAGGTGGAATCAATGAATTAATTTTTTTTAATTTAAGTTGGAAAATTAATATAATTAATTTATATTTATTATTTATTACCCTCATTTAAAATAACAGGAATAACAGATTTTTTTAATAAATAAATAAAAAAAGACGACATTCCAAACTAGATATGGTCATTATGATTTCTTGGTGATGTCTTTTGGACACACCAATGATTCGGAGGCGTTTATGGACCAAATGTATATAGTATTTTGAAATCACCTAAATTCATTTGTCATTGTATTCAATGACGATATCTTTGTACATTCGATGAATGAGGGTGATCACATGTGTCATTTCAGAGTGGTGTTACAAACCCTAAAAGAACATCAATTATTTGGCAAATGTAGCAAGTGTGAGTTTTTGTTGGGGTTGATCCAAGGAAAACGGAGGTGGTGAAGAATTGGCAAAGACCATGGACTCACATTGACATTAGGAGTTTCTTGGGTATAGTGGGCTATTATCGGAGTTTCGTGGATGCTTTTGCATACATTGCGTCTCCCTTGATTACTTTGACCCAAAAGTGTAAGAAATTCAATTTGTCGGAAGCATCTGAGAATATTTTTAAAATGTTAAAAGATAGTGTCAATTCAGCTCCGGTTAACTTTACCAGGGGGTAAGGGTGTTTTTTAGTAACAACTATAAAAATGGATATAAGTAATGTTTGATGTGTCTAGAATGTGAAAGATGAGACGGGATTCACACGGAATGATGCGCGTAGAACCACACCTTGGAACCTTTGCTACATCCAAGACAACTAACTGTGCAAGTTATTTGAGCTAGGAAATGTTGGGTCAAACCATGATGGTCTCTTGAATAGGAAGATTTACTTGAAGGACTCTTTACCGGACTTAAAAGGGAAAATCTTAGGTTTGGAGGTTCTAGGCGTAATGTTTTTTTGCAAGGGTAAGGATAGTATCGTAATTACCCTAAATACATAATTAATTATTAAATTAATATGGTGGCGGGGCATTTTATGGAGAGAGGACCAGAATCGGGCTCTTGAAGTAAAGTCTTGCTCCACCCGGGTTTGAACCTAGGTGGAATCAATGAATTAATTTTTTTTAATTTAAGTTGGAAAATTAATATAATTAATTTATATTTATTATTTATTACCCTCATTTAAAATAACAGGAATAACAGATTTTTTTAATAAATAAATAAAAAAAGACGACATTCCAAACTAGATATGGTCATTATGATTTCTTGGTGATGTCTTTTGGACACACCAATGATTCGGAGGCGTTTATGGACCAAATGTATATAGTATTTTGAAATCACCTAAATTCATTTGTCATTGTATTCAATGACGATATCTTTGTACATTCGAAGAATGAGGGTGATCACATGTGTCATTTCAGAGTGGTGTTACAAACCCTAAAAGAACATCAATTATTTGCCAAATGTAGCAACTGTGAGTTTTTGTTAGGGTTGATCCAAGGAAAACGGAGGTGGTGAAGAATTGGCAAAGACCATGGACTCACATTGACATTAGGAGTTTCTTGGGTATAGTGGGCTATTATCGCAGTTTCGTGGATGCTTTTGCATACATTGCGTCTCCCTTGATTACTTTGACCCAAAAGTGTAAGAAATTCAATTGGTCGGAAGCATCTGAGAATATTTTTAAAATGTAAAAAGATAGTGTCAATTCAGCTCCGGTTAACTTTACCAGGGGGTAAGGGTGTTTTTTAGTAACAACTATAAAAATGGATATGCTAAGTAATGTTTGATGTGTCTAGAATGTGAAAGATGAGACGGGATTCACACGGAATGATGCGCGTAGAACCACACCTTGGAACCCTTGCTACATCCAAGACAACTAACTTGGCAAGTTATTTGAGCTAGGAAATGTTGGGTCAAACCATGATGGTCTCTTGAATAGGAAGATTTACTTGAAGGACTCTTTACCGGACTTAAAAGGGAAAATCTTAGGTTTGGAGGTTCTAGGCGTAATGTTTTTTTGCAAGGGTAAGGATAGTATCGTAATTACCCTAAATACATAATTAATTATTAAATTAATATGGTGGCGGGGCATTTTATGGAGAGAGGACCAGAATCGGGCTCTTGAAGTGAAGTCTTGCTCCACCCGGGTTTGAACCTAGGTGGAATCAATGAATTAATTTTTTTTAATTTAAGTTGGAAAATTAATATAATTAATTTATATTTATTATTTATTACCCTCATTTAAAATAACAGGAATAACAGATTTTTTTAATAAATAAATAAAAAAAGACGACATTCCAAACTAGATATGGTCATTATGATTTCTTGGTGATGTCTTTTGGACACACCAATGATTCGGAGGCGTTTATGGACCAAATGTATATAGTATTTTGAAATCACCTAAATTCATTTGTCATTGTATTCAATGACGATATCTTTGTACATTCGAAGAATGAGGGTGATCACATGTGTCATTTCAGAGTGGTGTTACAAACCCTAAAAGAACATCAATTATTTGCCAAATGTAGCAAGTGTGAGTTTTTGTTGGGGTTGATCCAAGGAAAACGGAGGTGGTGAAGAATTGGCAAAGACCATGGACTCACATTGACATTAGGAGTTTCTTGGGTATAGTGGGCTATTATCGGAGTTTCGTGGATGCTTTTGCATACATTGCGTCTCCCTTGATTACTTTGACCCAAAAGTGTAAGAAATTCAATTGGTCGGAAGCATCTGAGAATATTTTTAAAATGTTAAAAGATAGTGTCAATTCAGCTCCGGTTAACTTTACCAGGGGGTAAGGGTGTTTTTTAGTAACAACTATAAAAATGGATATAAGTAATGTTTGATGTGTCTAGAATGTGAAAGATGAGACGGGATTCACACGGAATGATGCGCGTAGAACCACACCTTGGAACCTTTGCTACATCCAAGACAACTAACTGTGCAAGTTATTTGAGCTAGGAAATGTTGGGTCAAACCATGATGGTCTCTTGAATAGGAAGATTTACTTGAAGGACTCTTTACCGGACTTAAAAGGGAAAATCTTAGGTTTGGAGGTTCTAGGCGTAATGTTTTTTTGCAAGGGTAAGGATAGTATCGTAATTACCCTAAATACATAATTAATTATTAAATTAATATGGTGGCGGGGCATTTTATGGAGAGAGGACCAGAATCGGGCTCTTGAAGTAAAGTCTTGCTCCACCCGGGTTTGAACCTAGGTGGAATCAATGAATTAATTTTTTTTAATTTAAGTTGGAAAATTAATATAATTAATTTATATTTATTATTTATTACCCTCATTTAAAATAACAGGAATAACAGATTTTTTTAATAAATAAATAAAAAAAGACGACATTCCAAACTAGATATGGTCATTATGATTTCTTGGTGATGTCTTTTGGACACACCAATGATTCGGAGGCGTTTATGGACCAAATGTATATAGTATTTTGAAATCACCTAAATTCATTTGTCATTGTATTCAATGACGATATCTTTGTACATTCGAAGAATGAGGGTGATCACATGTGTCATTTCAGAGTGGTGTTACAAACCCTAAAAGAACATCAATTATTTGCCAAATGTAGCAAGTGTGAGTTTTTGTTGGGGTTGATCCAAGGAAAACGCAGGTGGTGAAGAATTGGCAAAGACCATTGACTCACATTGACATTAGGAGTTTCTTGGGTATAGTGGGCTATTATCGGAGTTTCGTGGATGCTTTTGCATACATTGCGTCTCCCTTGATTACTTTGACCCAAAAGTGTAAGAAATTCAATTGGTCGGAAGCATCTGAGAATATTTTTAAAATGTTAAAAGATAGTGTCAATTAAGCTCCGGTTAACTTTACCAGGGGGTAAGGGTGTTTTTTAGTAACAACTATAAAAATGGATATGCTAAGTAATGTTTGATGTGTCTAGAATGTGAAAGATGAGACGGGATTCACACGGAATGATGCGCGTAGAACCACACCTTGGAACCCTTGCTACATCCAAGACAACTAACTTGGCAAGTTATTTGAGCTAGGAAATGTTGGGTCAAACCATGATGGTCTCTTGAATAGGAAGATTTACTTGAAGGACTCTTTACCGGACTTAAAAGTGAAAATCTTAGGTTTGGAGGTTCTAGGCGTAAAATGTTTTTTTGCAAGGGTAAGGATAGTATCGTAATTACCCTAAATACATAATTAATTATTAAATTAATATGGTGGCGGGGCATTTTATGGAGAGAGGACCGGAATCGGGCTCTTGAAGTGAAGTCTTGCTCCACCCGGGTTTGAACCTAGGTGGAATCAATGAATTAATTTTTTTTAATTTAAGTTGGAAAATTAATATAATTAATTTATATTTATTATTTATTACCCTCATTTAAAATAACAGGAATAACAGATTTTTTTAATAAATAAATAAAAAAAGACGACATTCCAAACTAGATATGGTCATTATGATTTCTTGGTGATGTCTTTTGGACACACCAATGATTCGGAGGCGTTTATGGACCAAATGTATATAGTATTTTGAAATCACCTAAATTCATTTGTCATTGTATTCAATGACGATATCTTTGTACATTCGAAGAATGAGGGTGATCACATGTGTCATTTCAGAGTGGTGTTACAAACCCTAAAAGAACATCAATTATTTGCCAAATGTAGCAAGTGTGAGTTTTTGTTGGGGTTGATCCAAGGAAAACGGAGGTGGTGAAGAATTGGCAAAGACCATTGACTCACATTGACATTAGGAGTTTCTTGGGTATAGTGGGCTATTATCGGAGTTTCGTGGATGCTTTTGCATACATTGCGTCTCCCTTGATTACTTTGACCCAAAAGTGTAAGAAATTCAATTGGTCGGAAGCATCTGAGAATATTTTTAAAATGTTAAAAGATAGTGTCAATTCAGCTCCGGTTAACTTTATCAGGGGGTAAGGGTGTTTTTTAGTAACAACTATAAAAATGGATATGCTAAGTAATGTTTGATGTGTCTAGAATGTGAAAGATGAGACGGGATTCACACGGAATGATGCGCGTAGAACCACACCTTGGAACTCTTGCTACATCCAAGACAACTAACTTGGCAAGTTATTTGAGCTAGGAAATGTTGGGTCAAACCATGATGGTCTCTTGAATAGGAAGATTTACTTGAAGGACTCTTTACCGGACTTAAAAGGGAAAATCTTAGGTTTGGAGGTTCTAGGCGTAATGTTTTTTTGCAAGGGTAAGGATAGTATCGTAATTACCCTAAATACATAATTAATTATTAAATTAATATGGTGGCGGGGCATTTTATGGAGAGAGGACTAGAATCGGGCTCTTGTAGTGAAGTCTTGCTCCACCCGGGTTTGAACCTAGGTGGAATCAATGAATTAATTTTTTTTAATTTAAGTTGGAAAATTAATATAATTAATTTATATTTATTATTTATTACCCTTATTTAAAATAACAGGAATAACAGATTTTTTTAATAAATAAATAAAACCTTATTTTACTATGTCCTAACCTAGACTCCTTAGGGTAAGAAAACACTTCTCTTCCACACTCATGTTAAAATCATGAAAATAAAGAAGTAAAAAGAAATGTGGTGAAGGGGGTTCGAACAATGGTATTGGCTGGAAAATGTAACTTAAAATAAAAAAAATAAAGTGGGAGGCTTGAGGTAATCAAACCCACGACCTCTTCGGTAGATTAAGCAGGTGAATAAAAGAATAATAAAGGTGGAGGCGTGTGGCAATCTAACCCACGACCTCTTAGGCAGATTTAAGGAGGAGAATAAAAGAAAAATAAAGGGGAAGGCGTGTGGGAATCGAACTCACGACCTCTTAGGAAGATTTAATGGGGAGAATAAAAGAAAAATAAAGCGAGGCTATTGGGGATTGATCCCACAACCTCATAGTAAACTCGAAATAGACAAGGAGAAAAAGGAAAAAAATAAAAAGGGCTATGGGGGTTTGATCCCACAACCCCTCATCCATGCAAGAAGTAATTCAAAGGAGAAAAATAAAAATAAAACATTGATGTTGGGGATGAATCTAGGGTCCCAATGTCATGTGGACCAAAATACAATTACAAAAATATAAGTGTTGTCTAAGGGATTCGAAATTGGGTTCCCTTGCCCAAATTCCGTATACATGAATAAGTCATGTATAAATTAAATCTTCATGAATAATGTTGCCTACTTAGATCAAAATTGAGATCATGTCATACATATAAGATGCATAAGTCTAGTACTACATAATCTTAGGAAGATATAAATTACTTAAATGAACTAGGAATGAAGCCTTATGGCTTGTATGCATAGACTCATAAGTCTAGCGCACGTTTAAAAAATAAGTTAACCTACGATGTGTGTAATTAAATGATTTAACCCGAGAAGGGTTAAGTATGAGAGTAAAACACACTAAATAGCCAAGTTCATTGGCATACGATAAAATAATTATTATGTAATGCAATGAGAAACACTAGAAGGGTTAAGTAAGAGTGTGAAATACACAAATGGCAAAGTACAGTGGCATACGATGAAATGAACATTCACAAAAAAGGGGTGAGTAATTATGAAGAGGAAATGTTCTAATGTTTATGAATGTGGGGACAACATGATATGAGACCAATGTAAAAGATGAGACCAATCTCAAATGAGCCTAAGTAAATGTTACCAAAATGTATTCACTTATGAGAGTGTAAAATTAATAAAAAGACCACTCTCTATTAACACTCTTATGAAATTATTGAGATTAAAAAACTTAATACTAATGATGAGATGAGAAATCATCTATTGAACTATGATGTCCTCATACTAGAAGCCAGCTTCCATGACGTATGAGTTGAATGTAATGGAAATTTATACTGAGCACCAATAGACTAGCAATGAGTGGTGATGCCTTCTTTCCGGAAGAGTGGAGGTTCACGTAACTCCCATGAGATGAGACAGTCCGGCATGGCCGGTATGGATCTCCTTATATGGATAGTCTTCGAACCTATACTTCCAATGTAGGTATCTGGCGGGGTTCAATTCCCATGTACGCTAACATGTTTTGGGTAAAATTCGTCAATGATTCCACCGCTTTTCGGTTTGGGGTTTCATGACAATGCATTTCATGATGCTTACATGATCAATGTCGGTTAAAGTTAAGGCTCCCAATGAATGAATGCGGCCAGCCTGAAATGATGCTCATAATGAAATGAATGATAACAAAGGTGTTAGGATATGATAATCAAAAGGTGAGTTAGATTCAAGTAATGACATTAGGTCTTTCTTGGTCATTGCACAACAAATCCGATGAAAGTCTTAAATTACATCAAAGGTATAACTGGTGTTTACACTAACCCATGAATGAAATGAAATGAAGTACGTATGAACAAATGAAGCAGACTCTGTGTTTGCTAAATAAGACTCCCTACTTGAGGTGCCATATGTAGGGCCCTTATTGTTGGGAAGTCTTAATGTCAATTCAATGATTCCAAGGTCTCATGGCATACGAAGGAATGATATGAACAATGTTATGTGTTATATGAATTACGATATGTTTTGTGTGTACGCTGTTGTGAATAGTACAAAATGTCAAGTATGATGATGCATGTTACTCTAACGGAAGAAATTTCTTAATCAAAATTTAGAAAGCTCATAAAAATTCCTAATTCAAATTTGGAAAGCTCACTAACTTTCCTAATCATAATTTGGCAAGTCCACTAACTTGACTGTCTATAATCATGTTGTTAGGAAAGATCTATTCTTACTCATCCATGTACTTGGGGTCTTATTGATTATACCTATACTTAGTTCAAGTGTGTACTAACCCTATACAACTATACAAGTTTAGGTGCAGGAACAGGTGGACGCTAGAGCTACAGATTTACGCTAAAATTAACCGGACGTGGAGCATTAATCCGGATTTATATGTCCTCATGATTTCGAGGATGCTTGACCATTATATTCTAGATTAGTTATAGTATTGAGCTAGTGGAGTACGTTCCACTAGCGTTTCTTTCAGGTTTTGTTCAGACATTGTATTGGTTCCATTTTGGCAAATGTACATTAAATGTTATATTTAAATATTTCTTTTATTTGATGATCTTAATGTTATATTGCTTATGGTTAAAAATTACTAATCTAATAGAATGATTAGTATGTACATTAATAAATTAAAAGTTTCAAATTTTCCATTAAAATTGACCTTGACGAAGTAAGAATGACATAAGTTGGCATGTTTGCGACCTCAGAAAGGTCAATGCCGCCGCTCTCATATAGGTTCTAGCCTCCGGTCATGACAAAGTTGGTATCATAGCACTATGTTAAACATCAGAAATAATAAGTTCACATCAACCACATTGAGTAGTTTCTAAGTCATGATAGTGATGTGCACCACTATCTTGAATTAGAGATTGCATGGTGTATACGAATATTTCCCTTCTTCTTATCTAATCATGCCTTCTGTAATGTCTTTTTCTTGGTGTTAAGAGCGTATCTAACATAAACTCTTGACATTTAGAACTATAAATAAGAGGAGAAACGAAGGCAGAGCAACAAAGTGTTCTCAGGGAGAACCCACCTACCTGCACCATAGCTAGTAGGTAAGGGACTTCACGAGGATTAATCATCTTGTTTACACTGGATATAGGATTCTAAGAATCTCGAGGAATAGTGTAGGGGATCTATGTTGCATGACAGCATGGGACATTCCAGGCTTATGGTCCATGTCAAACAAGTGGAGGAAAATAGGAATAGGAAGCATACTAGGGCAGGGAACAGGTCAAGATAAGCTGAGAAGAATTTTTCAAGGAAGAGTAGTACTGAAATCGAGGATAAGCCCATCTGTAAGAAGGGACTCCCCCACAAAGGGGAGTCATGTTCGTCCAAGGATCACTATGTTTGGGATTCCAATCCCAGAGTTAAGAGTATGAAGTGCGTCAAAATTTATCGAGGAGAGTGTATGATGGGCTCTATTGCTTATTATTTTGTAGCAAACCAGCTCACATGGTGAAGAATTTTCCGAATAGTAGAAGTCCAGAACAGGGGAAGGAGAGAGTTCAACCTAATGATCTAATTGAAGAGTCTCAAAGGAGGTAATGATTCTTCACACTCAAGTCTAGGGGTGAAAAGAAAGGCACCTCTTGTGAAGTCTCGGGTGCGTAACCTTAATTAGTCCTTCATGTATTTGACTGTGTATGGTGTTTATGCACTAGTATGAAGTTAATATATTTCAGTCATCATGATGTTTGTTGATTTGTATGAATTACGTGTCTACTTATGTAGTATGCTTTGATGAGACTAGTTTAGGAAAGAGAACCTTAGTCTATTAATGTAAAGCTACTAGTAGGATTCAAAGATTTGCACCATCATTTAATATGTGAATCCTATATAAACCAATGGGGAGTATTGAATTATCTATACATGCATACATTCTATAGATGACTTACTTATTGTAAGTAAAGAGTAGTGTCATTCGGGAACAAATGTTCCTAAGGAGGGATAATGTAACAACCCTAAAAATCGATATGCTATGTAATGATTAATGTGTCTAGAATGCCAACTATTAGAGTGGGTTCACGCAAATTGATGTGCATAGAAAAAGACGAACCCTTGCTACATCAAAGCAAAAAAACATGGGTAGTTATTTGAGCTAGGAATGGTTGGGGCAAACCATGTAGGGCTCTCGAATACGAAGATTTACTTGAAGGAGTCTTTACCGGACTTAAAAAGGGAAAATAATAAGTTTGGAGTGTCTAGGAGTAAAATTGTCTTTTTCCAGGATGAGGGTGGTATTTTAATTACCCGAAATATATAATTAATTATTTTATTATTACGGTGGAGGGGACTTTTTGGGGAGAGAGGGCCGAAATTCGGCGCTTGAAGTTAAGTCTTGCTCCATCCAGGTTCGAACCTAGTTGTAAACAATAAATTCAATTATTTTTAATTTAAGTTCGTAAATTAATGTAATTACATTACATTTATTAATTATTAGCTGATTCAAAATCAAAGAAAACCATACTTTTAATAATTCAATAAAACCTTAGTTGAATAAGTACTAAACAAGACTCCTAAGCCTAAATCTTCTATCACACACTCATCTCTGTCTCTGACGTCTCTATCACTCTCACTCACGTTTTTCTATGCCAAATTAGGTACAATAACAGTAGGTAAACCAATGTTCTTCACACTTGAAGAACTGACAATTATAATTATAAACAAACAACTAATCAAACACGTTAGGCAAATAGAGGGTTTTTTCGTCAGGTTGGTGTTGAAGCACCTGGATTTGGACGTGTATTTGGAGGGGATCTGTGGGAACAAAGTCGAGGTTTTAACGTCAAAAAGGTATGGGTTCTATTCCCTCTTGGTCCCTTTCCCAACAAACCTCCTAAGGTTTTGACAAATCTATTCCAAATAATTGGATTGTTCCTTATGCATGTCCCTAAAACTAACTCCATTGAATCATAAGTTGGTTATGTTTTCTAGTAGAAAACTAAGGATGAAACTTGTTTTCTTGATGATTATTTGTTTATATGTATGTTTGAAATTATGTTACATATGTCGATGTTTCCGAAAATGTGAATGTGTGTGAATGTATGTGTTGTCGTGGCTATTGTTCATGGTTTAGGACTTCAAATTGCATGATAGTCCTTTATATTTCATTTGAACATGTTGATGTAAATGTTATGTTCATATTAGTTGAAATGTGGCTTATTTGAGGGATATTATCTTGTCTAAACGAATCAATGAAAACGCACCTAAAATGTTCTAAATGCACTACGAAATTCCCCAAAAAACTAAGGTGTAAATTCATGAAAGGATGCTAAAAAAATTAAAAGAAAATTTTGAGCTTCTAGTGATGAATTTTGGTCAACAAAGAGGGTTAAAAATGTTCGAAAAAAATGAATTAAAATAAGTGAGGTCATGGAGTTTTGAACCCGTGACCTCACCATGCTAAAAATCATGACAATAAGGAAGTAAACTGAAATGTGATGAAGGCGATTTGAACCTTGGTATTGTCTTGAAAATGTAACTTAAAAGAACAAAAAATAAAGGGTGAGGCATGTGGGAATGTAACCCAGGACCTTTTAGGCAGATTGAAGAGGTGAATAAATGAAAAATTAAGGGGGAGGCGTGTGGAAATCGAACCCACGACCTCTTAGGCAGATCTAAGGAGGAAAATAAAAGAAAAATAAAGGGGGAGGCGTGTGGGAATCGAACCTACACCTCTTAGGAAGATTTATATAGGAGAATAAAAGAAAAATAAAGAGAGACTTTGGGGGTTTTATCCCACAACCTCATACTCAACTTGTATTAGACAAGGAGAAATATATATAAAAAAAGATACGGTGGGGGTTTGATCCCACAATCCCTTGGCCAAGTAAGAGGTAATTCAAAGGAGAAAAAATTAGAAGAAACGTTGATGTTGGGGCTCAATCTAGGGTCCCAATGTCATGTGGACCAAAATATAATAAATGAAAAAAAAGTAACTGTTGTCTAAGGGATTCAAAATTGGGTTCCCTTGCCCAAATTCCGTAAAGATGCATAAGTCATACATGAAATAAATCTTTAAGAATAATGTTGTATACTTAAACTGAAATCGATATCTTTTCATACATATAAGATGCATAAGTCTTCTCCTACAAAATCTTAGGAAGATATGAATCACTTAAACGAACTATGAAAGAAGCCTCATGGCTTGTATGTAGAGACTCATAAGTCTAGCATACGTTTAAAAAATAAGTGAACCTAAGATGTATGTAAGGAAATGATTTAACCCTAGAAGGGTTAAATACGAGTGTAAAAGACACTAAATGGCCAAGTGCATTGGCATACGATAAAATTATTATTATGTAATGAAATGATGAAACCCTAATAGGGTTATGTAAGAGTGTGAAACACAGAAATAGCAAAGTGAATTGGCATATGATGAAATGAACATTCACGTAAAAAAGGGTGAGTAATTATAACAAGCAAATGTTCTAATGTTGATGAATGTGGTGACAATATTATATGATTCTAATGTAAAAGATGAGAGCAATCTCAAATGAGCCTAAGGAAATGTTACTAAAACGTACTTAACTATAAGAGTAAAAAGTTAATGAAGAGACCAATATCTATGAACATACTAATGAAAGTATTGAGATTAACACACTTAATACTAATGATAAGATGAGAAATCATCTATTTAGCTATGATGTCCTCATACTATAAGAGAGATTCCATGACGTGTGAGTTGAATTTAATAGAACTATACATTGAGCATAGATAGACTAGCTATGAGTGGTGATGCCTTCTTTCGGGAAGGATGGAGGTTCATGTAACTCTCATGATATGAGACTGTATGGCATGTCGGGTATTGTTATCCTTATATATCCTAGTCTTTAAACCTATAATTCCAATATAGGGATCTATGGTGTTCAATTCCCATGTACGCTAGTATGTTTTGGGGTCACTTTGGCCGGTAATTTCAACTCTTTTCGGTGTGGGGTTTTATGACACTTGATTTCGTTATGCTCACATGATCTAGTTCTGTTAAAGTTAAAGTTCCAAATGAATGAATTTTTCCAACCTCAAATGATGCACATAATGAAACGAATGATGCCAAAGGTGTTAGGATAGGATAATAAGAGGTGAGTTATATTCAAGTAATGACATTAGGTCATTCTTAATCATTGCACAGTTAACCCGATAAAAGTTTGAAACTACATCCTAGGTATAGCTGTTGGTTAAACTGTCCCATGAATGAAATGAAATGAAGTACATATGAATGAATGAAGAAGACTCTCTGTTTGATTAATCAGACTCCCTAGTTGAGGTCCCATATGTTGATCCCTCATTTATGGGAAGTCTTAATGTCAAGTCCATGATTCAAAGGTATCATGGTATAGAAATGAATGATATGAACAATGTTATGTATTATATGAATTATGATATGTTCTATGTGTATGTTGTTTTGTGTTGTGTGCAAAATGTTAAGTACGATGATGCATATTACTCTTATGGCATAACTTTCCTAATTCAAATTACGAAAGCTCACTCACTTTCCTAATCTCAACTTTGAAAGTCCACTGACATGACCTTCAATAATCATGTTGTTAAGAAAGAGCTACTCTAACTCATGCATGTCCTTGGTGTTTGCTTGCATATACTCATACTTAATACAAGTGTCTACTAACCCTATACAACTCTACAATCTTAGGTGCAGGAACAGGTGGACGCCAAAGCCACAGGTTGACGGTGAAATTATCCGAATGGGAAGCATTCATCCGGACTTAGTAGTCCCTCATGCTTTTGAGGATGCTTGCAAATTATATTCTAGCTTAGTTATAGGATTCAGATAGTGGAGTATGTTCGAATAGAGTTTCTTTCAACTTTTGTTTAGAGATTGTATTGGTGCCATTTTGGCAAGTATACTTTTAATGCTATCTTATACAATTTCTTTCATTTGATGATCTTAACGTTATATGGTTGGTGGCGAACAATTATGAATATAATAGACTAATTAGTATGTATGTTATAAAACAAAAAGTTTAAAATTTCCCACTAAGATTAACCTAGACAAACTAAGAATGACATGAGTGTCCTCTATCACCCCGACAAGGCTAAGGTGGTTACTGATACCCTAAGTCGTATGACTATGGGTAGTGTATCCCACATTGATGAAGCCATGAAATTCCTGGTAAGGGATGTACATAGGTCACTGCGTTATGGGTGAGTTAGAAGATTCTTCAAATGGTGGAGTAATTTTCCAACATAACTCCGATTCATCTTTAGTAATGGAAGTAATGTCCAAACAATACCATGATGAACAATTAATGGAGTTGAAATAATCACTTTTCGGCAAGCTTAATGAGTCATTCTCCTTAGGGAGGGGATGGTGTGTTAAGGTACAAAGAGAGATTGTCTGTTCCCAATGTATATGGCTTGAGGGACCAGATCCTAGAAGAAGCCCATGGATCCCGCAAATGAATTTATCCAGGTTCGACAATAATGTATCATGACCATAGAGAGATATATTGGTTGGAAGGAATGAAGAAGGATATAGTGGAGTTTGTTGTTAAGTTTCCAAATTGCCAATAAGTAAAAGCCGAACATCAAAAGTTGGGTGGCTTACTACAAGATATCCAAATTTCTACTTGGAAGTGGGAAGACATCAATACGGACTTTGTAGTGGGTTTACGTTGGACTAAAAATTCATATGATTCCATATGGGTGGTTGTGGATAGGTAAACTAAGCCCGATCTCTTTATTCCCATAAAGACAACTTATTCGGAGGAAGATTATGTTAAGATTTTCGTTGACAAGATTGTGTGTATTTCTTTATACATCATATTGGATCGCTGTGCACAATTCAATTAGGTTTTGGAGTTCAGTCATAAAAGATTTGGGTAGTATTGGGAAGTTGAGTACCGCTTTTCATCCCAAACGAATGGTTAAGTAGCATGAACTGTTCAAACCCTTGAGGATATGCTTAGGGCTTTCACGATTGATTTTATGATTATGATTATGTAGATAATATTTGAGTAATATTGATGTATTAAGCGTGTCATTACGAATTATGAGAATATGTTGTAAGTATTAAGTGGGTTTCTTAATATGATACTTAACCTTTGATGGGGTTATATGATTCAATTCATCACATTGCACAAGTGTTGCTTGACTTTTTATATTTTTGATTGACTAATGATGTTCCATATATGTGTATGTTGACTTAATTAGTAGTAATCATCATTTTGATTAAGTTGTGTCTTTTCTGTACATTGATGATTTTTGTGAATGGAAGTCATACTTAGTTCATGTGATGTACTAACCCATATTTCTCCCCTTTTCCCCAAACATTTTTTGCTCAAGTCAGTAAGAATTTCATGGTCGATCGCAAGGAATATTTGGATCTTTTCCCAATTCATTGGTGAGTCCTCATGTATAGGGATGCTTCCAAGTTCCAATCTATGATGTTGCTTTTGTTTAGAAACATTCAATTTTTCTTTCTCTTATCAATGAGAAGATTATTGTAAGCCTATAGTGGCGTATTTATGTACTGTCTATGTCAAACATTTGTACTCTTGTAGATGATATATATGTGAGATGAGAGTTTAGAGTCATATATGATTTTTAATGCTAAAGGAGAAGTCTATGTAAACTTTATGCAAGGAGTCTATGTAAACTCTATATATTATATGCGAGAAGTCTAAGTACACTTCACTACGTACTGTTTTAAATTTTTTCGTATGTTAAACATATGATTTGCTATGATGTATTCTAAGAGATTGTCATAGTTATCTTCGAGGACTACGACTCTAGTAACGACTGGGTGTACTTTGGGTCATTAAAAACATGGTTTCAAAGTATGAGGTTGATTATTTTTAGGATTGATCTCTCACTAAATTACGTCTACATAGGGTCTTATTCATAATTTTGTAGCGCGCCGCACTTCTGAATTGAAGACTATGTGATGCATATGAACTTTCACTCTCTTGTTATTCCTAAGTCGTTCCTTAGAGTCTTAACTATATCTACTACTTTATGCTAATCCTTTTATTGTGCTTACAGGAAATGAATACAAGGAGGAACAACGCTCGAAGGGCTGAGGAATAGAATTTGAATAAGGCGGCTCCCCCTCAAGATCCTCAAAACCGTCAAGTTCCTATTGAAGAAGGGGCTATGTCTAACGTGGAAATAAGGATAACTATTCATAGCTTGATTCAAATGTTTTCTACCCAAGTATCTAGGGATACAAGTGTACAGGTGAACCCCAATGCTAACACCCCGCTTCAAGGATGTGGGATTTCACAAGGATAAATCCCGTTAATTTCTATGGTTCTAAGGTGGAGGAGGACTCACAAGGGTTCATTGATAAAGTTTTTCAAGGTACTAGATTCTATAGTTGTGTCTTCTCAATAAAAGGCAGAATTATCCGTCAAGCAACTCAAAGAGGTGGCTCAAGATTGGTATGAGAAATGGAACGATGAGAGAACGATTTTAGAAGGACGGATTACTTAGGGATATTTCAAGATGTTTCCCTAATAGGTCCTTTCCCATGGAATTAAGGGAGAGGAAAATTCAAGAAGTCGTCAACCATCATCAAGGGGTATGAGCGTGAAGGGTTATAGCTTCAAGTTCACTCAATAATCAAAACATGTTCCTACTTTCGTTTAAAATTCTAGGGCTAGGATGAACAAATATTTTATGGGTACATCTGAACTTGTGGTTAATGAATATAGGAAGGCGATGTTGATTCCTCGCATGGAAATTTTTGTTTTCTCATGGTTCAGACCGACCATATTTTTGAATAAAAGCTTAAGAAAGTAGATAGGGAGTTGAAAAAGGTGAGAACCAAAGATGGAATTCTTCTATGACTAGATTTTAGACTCCTGATAAACCAAGTTTCAAGAAGATATTTTCCAATGATAAACCAAGTTTCAAGAAGATATTTTCAAATAAAGGTCCTCCTAATTCTCCAAGGCTCAACAAAGCTAAGGTTCCTACTCCTAAGCTAGAAGCGGGGAAATATGGGTTTTCTTCTATTGAGAAGCCATTTTGTTAAAAATGTTTTACAAAACATGCTTGTAAATTACTAGTTTGAACATTTAAATTATATGATTATTTCAAGCGTTGTCACATATAGAGAGACTGCCCGATGATGAAGGCTCAAGGAAGGGAAAATGTCGAACAACAAGCAAATTCCCCAAATTTGGATTGTAAGACCCCAAAAATAAGTTAGAGTGTCTAGAGCCTAATATTTTCGTTATAAGTGTCTAAGGACATAAAAAAAATTTATAATGTGGTATTGAGGCAGCGTCTAAAGTTTGAGGTTAATTGGATATCAAACGCAAAGGAACGACCAAGACGTTTGACGACTAGTCACCAAAGGGGCCTTATGTGTTTGTATGTGCTTATAGGTATGTAATAGGCCTATTAAGGCTTAAAAGGAATAATAATTATATTTATAATAATAAAATGGAGGTTCATGAAGTTTGAAGGTCAAACGTCCAAGAACATCTAAGACGTTCGACATTTAGCCCTTGGGACGTTCATGTGTGTCTTGAGGGTGCCTTGCATTTTTTGATGTGTCTAACGTGTTGATTTCAAGTGAAACTTGCATGTAAGGTCTTTAAAATTTCAATATGTATATTTATTTTCAAAACGTCCGGGTACGACTTCCAAAGGGTCCTGCAAGAGACCCTCAAGAAGGACAAAAAGCTATTGAGACACTGCCTTGGCAATGTCAATCGACGAGCCAAGTTGACACCCTATTTCCCAATTGATGCCCCTTCGATGGGAGTCTAATCTCCAAAAATCTATTGGTGAGTCGTCTATCTTAAAGAAGGAGTTGTAGTCACCATCGACGGAGCAGTAGGATGCCTCGTTTTCTAGTGATGTTGTCTGTCTATGGTATCCTGCAAATGGACGTCTGTGACTGTTTTATTTAAGGGATGAAATTCACCCCACGTCCTAATATTATCCTACTTGGTTTATTTTATTATTTTTGGTGTTTTATGTGATAAAAAAATATGATCAACCCATTCACAATCCATTCTTTACAAATTAGACTTTCCCTCAAAAACAAATTCTCCCTAGTAATTTCCATTGAAGGCGATGCTCAAGAAAAACATGAAGGTTAGATTTCCACAGATTCTTAATCATGCTTTAGAGGTTTAATTCTGAATAAAGGTATGGTGATCCTTCATATCTAGTTAGTGTTCAATCTAGAGAGTTAATCTTAATGTTTTCAAAGAGATTTCATGATCAAACTTCTTCTTCTTCAATCAAAACATGTTTTCTTTCTCAAAAAGATTTCAAAGGCTTAATGATGTTTTTGTTATGAATATGTGTGGTCTAAATATGTTATGTGAAAGGGTTACTCACATGTATATACACACATGTATGAAGATCTAGTCAATAGAGGGGCCTTGAAAGGTTTGCTCAAGAGTGCTCTAAAACTAGATGGGTGATTGAATATTATATAGACATATAAGGAGTAAATATACTAAACCTATGTTTGATGAAGTAATGTAATAAAGCCTTTTTAATAAAGGGAACTCAGCTTCGCAGCGAGTGAACATGACAATGAGAGGAGTTGACTTCCCTTTGAGGAAAATTCACATATGGTTCCACATTAGGTGTCGACTTTACATGAGAAAGTTTCACCCTTGGTTTCTTGTGAGATGAGGCTCTAATGGAAATAATCATGTAGAGGGTCATATATACCTCCTAGATCCATAAATATGCTTTCCACAAAAGATCTATCAAATGAATTCACTTAGTATGCTAGTATATGTCAATGTTCTACCTTGTCTAGGTAATAATACCTTCCATTGGTGTGAGGCACTACAAAACCATGTTATATGTAGCACACATGGTCGTTTTGTTGGTTAAGGCTATAGTTTCCCTAAATTAAAATGGACAATATAAGTCTATGACCTTAACTAGGATGACCTAAGGGAGGTTACTTAGGATAGGTGGAAGTAATGAACACATCTAGATATTGCACAAGTATATCCTTAGGTATTTCAAGGAAGTTGTTCTAAGGTCTATGATTATGGTTATATCTTATCCTATGCCATGGTAATATTTGTCTACTTGTTATGAAGATGTGCATGGTATGACTCCATATGGTGCGATTTTGTTCTTATATGAACTATTTAGTCTTAATCACTATATCATTAATATATTGCTTGACATTAATGAAGTTGTCTTCACCTACTATGTTGATGTATGAATTAGATGTTAAGTCTTCTGGTCTCATGATAGGTTAACTAAGTATATGTGAGGTTATGGGGCTTAACGTGTACATTGCACTAGTGGACTTAGATTAGGACTGTGAGTAAGGTTTTAAAAAGCTTTGTGTTAACTGAAGTTAATAGATGTTAAAGTTGTATATAGCTCACTATAAAGCCATTAGAATCTTTACCTAAATGTGACTATGATATAATATACTCCTATGATGGTAGGTGTTGGCTTATGTAGGGTGTATTTATGATTTCCTTTTGGCCTCAACGTGATGCAGTGGAGCAAGCATCACTAGAGGGGGAGTTGGAAAGCTTTAGGAAGTTTATATTATGTATGTATATGACAATGATGTATATGATGATAGGATGTTGATTCTACAATATATATGATTTTATATGGTGATAACTTATCCATATAAACATGTAATTGGATTATATTAATAAAAATGGACATTGTTTATGTTTTCTTCTTAAGTCTAGTTTTTTAAGCAAGGTTATGGAAATTTGCTTGGTCATTGAACTTGTTGATTTGATGAGGATTCATGAGTAGTTGACTTCCTTATTATGATACGATTAACTCTTATCATACTTGTGATGTTATTCCTTGGTGATAGGGTTGTAGTAGATATGGTTTCAAGTATGTTGAAGTGCATATTACTTGTTTGAGTTAGTATGATATGATGTTGTTTGGTATGGCTTTCTTGATTATGCATGAGACTTTTAAAAGGGAAAAATGGCGTGTTTTGACTAAATTTCCCTTTTTAGAATGTTTTGCTATTATATGTGCATATGGTCTCATACTTAGTACATGTGATCTACTAACCCATTTTCTTCCTTTTTCCCAAACATTTTAGGTTCCCGTCGTTGAAATCTCATTCATGACTACTTGAAGAAGACTTCGATATTCTCTACCATCCTAGTGGATTGGTCTTCACTTTCTGAGAGCGATTTCGATATCTTGCCAATGAAATTCCTTTGTTTTCTAAGTCTTTTATGTTCATTACACTTTCATTGTCTACAACTTGAGTAATCCTATAACTAGCTTCTTTACATTGATGTAGGTCAATACCCAAATTGTGTTGATAGTTATATGGTATTAGATGAGACAATCTTTGAGACAATCTTCTATCTGATACATATGTATTTGAAATAAAAGTAGAAGACTAAGACTTTTATGTCTCTGGATATTGGATACGTATATGTATTACGTGTATGTAGAGATGTATGTAAACCTCCAAGTAGATAAAAAGTTTTAAACTTTTCCGCAAATATCAACCTATGATTGTAATGACATGAGACTAAGGGGCTAGTCTTAGTCCTCAAAGAAAACGATGACACCGGTTACGTCTAGAGGGTAAACCCAGACGTGACAAACATGTTATCAAAGCATGAGGTTGAAAATTGTTGAGTTATGTCTCTCTCTCTACCACGTCTATGCAGGTTTGTATTCATAATTGTGAAGTGCGCCAAACTTTTTAAAAGAACCAATGTGATGCCTAGGAATCACTCTCTTTCTTGGAAATCTTAATCGTGCTGTTAGATTATAAATATGGTGTGATTTGGCATATAATATTAGTTTTGTGCTTATTGGAAGAATGAACATTTAAAAAAATGCGGCTCGAAGGGTCGAAGAGGAAATTGCCAATGCGGAAGCTCCTCATCGTAGGGAGCAAGTTCTCTACTTAAAGAAGATGCTAATGTTGACCAAGCTCCGGTAATTCCTTTTCCCTTGACAGATGAAGATATAAGGGATGCCCTCATTCAATTGGATTAAGCCGCCTCTGTCCCATCCCAAGCTTTGACAGCCCAAGCAAACCAGGAGCTTGTACCCAATCCTTTTCAATAAGTCACGACTATGACTTCCCATCTAAGAGACCAGTTGGATGAATCCTCCTAATTTCTATGTGTATAAGGTTTAAAATGACCACCAATAGTTTATCAATTAAGTCTTTAGAATACTTTTAGCTATATGGTTTTCCACAAGGGAGAAGGCCGATTCGCCCACCTATCTACTCAAGGACGTGGCACAATCATTGTATGTGCAATCAAGGGATAATAGGCAATTGAGGGGTGGTCCGTTGACTTGGGAGATCTTTAAGAAGGGATTTCAAGATTGGTTCTTTCCTAGGGAGAATAGGCAGGAAACAGTGGTGGAGTTCATCAACATTCGCTAAGTAGGAAGGAGTTTTCATAAATACTACTTGAAATTCATTAAATTGTCAAAATATGCTCCTTTTTTGGTTTCCGATCCTAGAGACCAAATGAACCGCTTTGTGATGGGGGTGTCGGCAGCCTTACAAGAGGAGTACCATTTTGCCATGTTACATGACAACATGAAAATTTCCCGTCATATAGTGCATGCAAGAATTGTTGAGGAAGCCAGGGCAAAGAGAAAAAGTAGAGATGCGTAGAGAGAAATATAATTTGATGGAAATTCTTCAAAGAATAGGCTTGAAATACAAGACAAGCCAAGATTTAAGAAGCGGGTTTCTAATAAAGTTCCATCCAAGTTCCCTAAAAATCGTGATTAAGAGGTAAATAAATTTAGATCAAAAAAGGGAAGGATTTGAAACTCACCAAATGAGAAGCCTACATGTGCCAAGGGTTGAAAGGGTCAACTTGGTGAGTGCTTGGTATGAACGGAAAATTGCTTTAGTTGTGGCACGAGTGGTCACAAGATGAGAGATTGTCCAAAATTGAAGGGTCAAGAGAGGTGTGGTCAAGCTCAAGCAAGTCGTTCTAGTGATGCTCCCAAGAAGAACCGCTTATATTCTCTCTGCTCTAGGGGTGACGAAAAGACTTCTCCCAACATGGTGACCGGTATGTTTAAAGTCTTTACCATAGATGGATATGTTTTACTTGATCCGGTTGATACTTTGTAATTTATTACCCCTCTTGTAGCTATAATGTTTGATATTTTACCCGATAAATTGCATTAAACTTTTTTAGTGTCAACTCCAATGGGTGAGTTTGTCTTTGCAAAAATTGTATTATGGAAATTCTGCTATAATATTGTTCAATAGAGTTTCTTATGTTTAACTCGTAAAACTTGATATGTTTGATTTTGATGTTATATAGGGTATGGATTGGTTGCACACTTGCTATGATTCTATTGATTGTAGGACAAGGGTTGTGAAGTTTAACTTTCAAAAGGTACACGTTGTAGAGTGGAAGGAGGGAAACTCTATTCTTAAAAGTCATATAATCTCTTGTTTAAAAGCATGAAAAATGATCTCTAAATGTTTTCTATACAATATTGTAAGATTCAAAGAACTATACTCTGAAATTCCACCCATTTAGTCAGTTCCTGAAGTGAGTGGATTTCCGTAGGTTTTTCCTAATGACCATCAACGTAGTCCTCACGAACAACAAACTAATTTTGGTATCGATTTACATGTGGATATAAATCCCATTTAAATTCCTCCTTATCGGATGACCCCAGCCGAATTGAAAGAGTTGAAGGCCCAACTCAAATATTTACTAGATAAGGGTTTTTTAAGGCCTAATCTTTCTCCAGTGCGTGCTCCTATTTTGTTTGTAAAGAAGAAGGATGGGTCCTTAGGAAGGTGTATTGATTACCGCAAACCAATAAACTCACAATAAAGAATAGGTATCCTCATCCTCGGACTGATGATTTCTTTGATCAACTCCAAAGGCGAGTTACTTTTGAAAAATTTACTTAAAATTGGGGCAGCACCAACTTAAGGTGAGAGGAGAGGATATACCAAAGATGATATTCTAGAAAAGATATGGTCATTATGAGTTCTTCGTATATCTTTGAGTCTCAAAAATGCTTCGGCGGCGTTTATGGACCTAATGAATATAGTGTTTTGAAATAACCTAAACTCATTTATCATTGTCTTTGTTGATTATATCTTTGTATATTCGAAGAATGAGGGTGATCACATGGATTATTTGAGGGTGCTATTGTAAACCCTTAAAGAGCATCAATTGTTTTCCAAATATAAGAAGTGTTAGTTTTTGTTGAGGTAAGTGTTATTTCTTTGTCATTTCATCTCTAGTGAACGAATTGTGATTGATCCAAGGAAAATGGAGGTGGTTAAAATTTGGCCTACACCTTTGACTCCAATTGATATTAGGAGTTTCTTTGGTCTAGCGGGTTATTATCAGATGTTTGTGGATGGGTTGGCGTACATTGCATCTCCCTTCACTAATTTGACCCAAAAGGGTATGAAATTTTAGTGGTCAGAGGAATTTCAGAAAAGTTTTCAATTGTTAAAAGATATCCTCACTTCCGCTCAAGTGTTGACTTTACTAGAGGGTAAAAAGGGTATTGTTGTGTATTCCGATGCATCACAAGTGGGTTTGGGGTGTGTGCTTATGCAACAAGTGAAAGTGATAGCCTATGCCTTTGGGTAACATAAGTTACATGAGAAAAACTATCCCATTCATTACCTTGAGCTAGCAGCCATGGTGTTTGCACTGAATATTTGGAGGCATTAGTTGTACGGTGTACATATTGACGTCCTAGCCGACAATAAGAGTCTCCAATATGTGTTTACCTAAAAAGAGTTGAATCTCCCACAAAGAAGGTGGTTAGAATTGTTGAAAGATTATGACATGAGTGTCCTTTATCACCCCGGCAAGGCTAATGTGGTTATGGATGCCCTAAGTCGTATTACTGTGGGTAGTGTATCCCACATTGATGAAGCCAAGAATGACCTAGTGAATGATCTTATAGATTGGATATGTTGGGGGTGATATTACAACACTGTTCAAATGGTGGAGTCATTATCCATCATAACTCCGAGTCATCTTTTATGGTGGAAGTAAAGTCCAAACAACACCTTGATTAACCATTGATGGAGTTTAAAGAATTGGTTCTCGGAAACTTAAATGAGTCATTATCCTTAGTTGGGATGGTGTGTTAAGGTACCAATGGAGGTTGTGTGTTCCCGATGTAGATCGGTTGAGGGACCGAATCCTAAAAGAATCCCATGGATCCCGCTACTCAATTTACTCGGGTTCGACAAAAATGTACCATAACCTTAGATAGAGAAATTGGTGGGAAGAAATAAAAAAGGACATAGTGGAGTTTGTCCTTAATAATCACAAATTTCAAACAAGTAATAGGCAAACTTCAAAAGTCAGGTGGCGTAGTGCAAGAGATCCAAATTACTACATGGAAGTTGGAAGACATCAGCATGGACTTTGTTGTGGGTTTACCTCGGACTCAAAGGTCGTATGACTCCATATAGGGTGTTGTGAATAGGTTGACTAAGTCTGCTCACTTTATTCTCGTCATGTCTACCTATTCGGTGGAGGATTCTGCTAGAATCTGTATAGATGAGATTGTGTGTCGCTATGGTATTCTGTTATCCATCATATCAGATCGGGGTGCACAATTCAAATTTAGGTTTTGGAGGTCGTTCCAGAAAGGAGTGGGTACTAAAGTGAAGTTGAGTACAAGTTTTAATACCCAAACGGGTGGTTAAGCGAAACACACTATTCAAACCATTGATCATATGCTTACGGCTTGCATTATTGATTTGAATGGAAATTGGGTTAAACATTTGCCTTTGGTGGAGTTTGATTATAAGAATAGTTTTCATTCATCAATTCACATGGCTCCCTATTAAGCCTTGTATTGTAGGAGGTGTAGGTCTCCTATCGGATTGTTTGAAGTGGGAGAGTTTTTGCTTTATGGTCCTTATTTGGTTTATAAGACTTTGGAAAAGGTTCATATCATAATGAAGCGGTTGCAAACTTCCTATAGTCGGCAAAAGTCTTATTCCGATACTAGGAGAAGGGTTTTGGAGTTTAAACAAGGTTATAAGGTTTATTTGAAAATTCACAATTAAAGGGGTTATTAGATTTGGAAAGAAAGGGAAGTTGAGTCCTCATGTGGGTCCTTATGAAATCTTGCAAAGAGTTTTTAAGGTTTTCTATGAATTTAAACTTCCTAGTGAATTTGCTTTGGTTCATCCGATTTTCCATGTTTTCATGTTGAAGAAATGTATGACTTTTTCCGAGTCCATTCTTCCTATTTAGGGTCTTGGTTTCAAGGATAAACTCTCTTTAGAGGAAGTTCCGTTCAAATTCATTATAGGCAAGTCAATGAGTTAAGGAATAAAGAGGTGGTTTCCGTAAAGGTGCTATGGAAGAATCACCTAGTTAATAGTGCAACATGGGAGACCGAGGCCGACATGAAGTCCCATTACCCACATATTTTTGATAATTAAGGTTATTAATTTTTTTAATAATATAAATACAACAAGAAATTGATGTTTCATGATTTTTGGTGTTGTCTTGCAAAAATGTTCATTTTTAAAGCTGCATTATAGTAAAGTTGCAGTGAATTTGGTGCCTGAAACTGAAATTTTTTCCTTTTTGGTTTATTTGAGTTATGTTGTACATTTTGATATGGTGAGTATTAGTTAAAAGTTATGTGAACTATTTATAATTTGAACTTTGTGCTAATTGATTTATGTGATGTATATTGACCTCAGATGTGTTGCAAGAAGGAAATACCTCATGATGAAGTGTTTTGAGCCTTATGTGTGATAATTTGTGTTTTTAAATGTTACTTGTTGAAATCATATTATTTATGTTGATTTGATACTGTTGATTGGTTGTGCTGCTAGTCTTGAGTCTATTCCTTCCTTAAAAAGAGTTTTAGTGTCATTCGAGTGTAATGTTACATCTTAAAAGTCCAAGACGAATTGTAGAGCCTTACATAGGTGACATGGGGTCTATGAACTGTTTTATGACCTTTTTTTAATTAATATAGGTCTTTTAGGAAGTTTAAGAACAAAAACATCCAAAAACGTCCTTGTTGTTCGAAACTAGTTTTAAGGGGTACTAGAGTGCTTTAGCCTTTTTGACTAGTTTTTAGGGTGGAAAATCAATGAAACTAGGTGGAAGGGTGTATAAAAAATGTTTAAATATAATTCTTGGTGAAAAAGTCCGGGTACGACTCCCCAAGGACCAACCAAGGGCCCTTAAAGAGGACCTTAGCAAGTAGGAGGCAACCCTGTCTAGGCAGTGTGCAACCAAGAGAAACAAGCAATGGCTCGTGTATGGATCAATGGATGGCGATTCCCACCATCTTCCATCATTTATACATTTTGATGAATCCCTCTTATGAACAAGTCTTGATCAGATCGACGATTGTGCAGGACTTAGAGGGAGGAATTCGTCGACTCACCGACGGCCTCTCAGCGTGGTTCTGTCTGTGAGTGTTAAGTTTCCTCCATGTTTTTAATGTTGGTTAATTCAATTATTTAAGGGGGTAGGAGGTTAATTAGGGGTTTAAGTGAGTATAACTATGTGAATTTACTTCCCCTATAAAGACTCCAACCCTCATTTACCTAAACACAACTCACAAAAAAAAAATTCTTCCTTCTCTCTTCTTTCTCTATCTATTTGGAAACAACCATTTAATAATAGCAAGGAAAGGGGTTTGGGGGCTTTGAAGGGACGATTTCACCTCTAAATCTTCATCGAACATTCAGGTACAATATCTAATTCATCTTTGAGACTCTTTCCTCAAAGGGTTCCTTCAAAATGGATTTCAAAAGTTGAGTTTTCATGTGTGTATCATCCAATTACGAAGTTGATGTTGTTAATTGAGTTGTTTATGTCTTATTTAGGGTATAATGGATAGATTAACATGCATTTTAACTTGATTATGATAAATTGTGATAGTTTGGTTCAATTTGAAGTATATGATCCTTAACCCTTAACCCTAGGTTGATCTTGATGTAAATTTGGTTGTGATTAATTCAATTGTCTTTATTATGTGTTAAATCACTAGTAATGATGTTTTTAAACCAATCATTAACAAATTAGAATAATTTTTTTATTTCATGCTAATCTTGAGAAGTGATATAGGTTGAGGAAACTTACCTAAGCAATCTTCTTTTAAGCATTTATTTGGTATTGAATTATGGTGTAGTGACTCTTCCTTTATTGTTATCATGTTTACTGTTGAATTGTGATTTTGCACATCTAAATTTTCTTCAATTGAGGCTTTGTGGTAAGGCCTAAATAATGAACCACGAAGGAGACATGGTAAGCCTTCGAATCTCTATTTTTACTTCAAATTGTGATTAATTGTGGTTAGGTCATGATGTAATATTGGAGTATACCTTATATTAGGATTATAGGATGGGTATAATGTTGAATTGAGATCTCTTTACTATGTTGTGAGGTTGATTAAGGTGTATGTGATATAAGGATGGTGATGACTATCAATGTGCCTTCATATGCCATGAAATGCTAATGTGTTAACCCCATTTATATGAATTGTGATGAAAGGAATATACTCATGCAACTCTTATTAATCTATTGATGATGATGATTATACAAGGGGTAGACTATATGACCTAAACTAAGCTATAATTTATAATTAATGTCTTATGTACATTTAAATAAAGGGACTTATCTTAGCATCAAGTGAACTTTAAAATGGGAGGTGATGACTTCCCAAAGAGGAAGATTCGCCCTATAGTTCTATTTGAGATTTTGACTTCCCAAATAGGAATACTCATCCAATGGATTCCCATGACAGGATGCCCCAACTACCAATTGGTATCAAGAGGTAATACACTTTCTCTTAGTTCTTCAACTATGTTTCCCTCATAGGATGACTAGCTTGTAGATCCACCTAGGAACCTACATTTATGTTAGGTTTCTTTTGGGCCGGTAGACCACCTTCCATCGGTGTAAGGTTTTCCAACACTGGATTCCACACGTACCTGTTGTGGTCTATGTCGGTTAAGGCAAGTGTTCCCAAATTTAAAAACAAAGTAATGAAGTATAAACTAACTATGGAGACTTGAGAGGTTTAACTTTTCCAAGGTAGGGGTATGGGACTCTACTTATGACTTGAACTAGTTAACCTTGATTGAAGCTTTAGGTAGTTGACATTATGTATGTGTATGACAATGATGAATATTATTATAAGATTTTTATGCTACAATATAAATGATATTATAAGATGATAACTTATCCATATGAACATGTAATTGAATTATATTGTTGAAGTTGGACATTGGTTATGTTTTTTTTGTAAGTCTATTTGGTTGAGCAAGGTTATGGGGCTTTGCTTGTTCATTGCACTTGTTTATTTGATGAGGATTCATTTGTAGTTCTCTTTCTTATTATGATATGATTAACTCTTATGCACTCTTGTGATGTTATTCCTTGATGATAGGGTTGTAGTAGATTATGGGTTCAAGTATGTTGATGTGCATATTACGTGTTTGAGTTAGTAAGTACATTTTGTTGCTTGGTATGGCTTGCTTTATTATGCATGAGACTTATAAAATTGTAAAATGACATTTTTTGACTAAATGTCCCTTTTTAGCATGTTTTGCTATTATATGTGCATATGGGCTAACACTTAGTAGATGTGGAGTACTAACCTCATTTTCTTCCTTTTTCCCAAGAATTTTAGGTTCCGGCCGTTGAAGGCTCATTCAAGACGACATGTACAAGACTTGGATATTCTCTACCATCCAAGCGGGTAGGTCTTCACTTCGTAAGTGCAATGTGATTATCTTGCCTATGAAGTTCGTTTATTTTATAAGACTTTTATGTTCATTCCACTCTCATTGTGTACGACTTGTATAAGCCTAAATGTGTATTCTTTACATTGATGTAGGTCTATGACAAAATTTTAATGATCGTTTAGATGGTATGAGATGATAAAATCTTTGAGACTATCTTCTATTTTATACATATGTATGTGCAATAAAAGTGGAAGACTGTGTAACCTTCCTATACAAAGGGGCTATGTATACTCGATATGTATAGATATTGTGTGTATGTAGAGGTATATGTAAACCTCCAAGTAAATGTAATGAAAAGATAAAAAACTTTCCACAAATTTAAACCTATGAATGTAATGACTTGAGATTAAGTGGCTAGTCTTTGTCCTGAAAGAGGACAACGACGCCGGTTACTTCTAGGGGGTAAACCCGGATGTGACATTTTCCCCTTAAAAGAGTTCTATGAAAATGTTTAACTTACAATGTTGTCTAATAGGAAGATTGACTCAAAGGAGTCTTTACCAGACATAAAAAGAAGAAATCTTAGGTTTGAAGGGTCTAGTTGTAAAATGGTCGTTTTCCTGGCTAAGGGTAGTATCGTAATTACCCAAAATATGTAATTAATTATTTAATTAATAATGTGGAGGAATAATTTGGCGAGAGAGAACCAAAATTGAGATCTTGAAATGAAGTCTTGCTCTACCCGAGTTCGAACCTTAATGGGAGCAATGATTTAATGTGATTTTTGTTATTTGTGAATTAATTTAATAAATAAATGAATAATGGATGATTTAAAAAGGAAAAACAGACTTTATTATTAATTATTATTTATTAATTACTTGTTTTTTTAAATTGACTAGGTCTTGCCAACTATCCATGTTTTTAGAGGCACTAGCTCTCACAAACTCTCCCACTTACGCCTAAATCTCTCTCTCTCTCTCTCGTCCAAATTGTTGTTCTTGGATGAAAAAACAGAAGATAAATACATTAGAGAACAATAAAAAGTTCTCTACATTCAATGAACTAACCAAAAAAAAAGTCAAGCAAGCAAGCAAACATAAGAATAAAAAAATTTGCATCATCTTCTCTACGGGTTTGTGTTGATGGTTTAGGGAAGGTTTTGGGAAGCACTTGGAAGGTGTGGAAAGATACAACAAGGTATTGATGAATCCTTTTTCCCAGAGAAATTTCTTTATACAAAATTCAACGTATCAAAGTAGGGTTGTTCACTCTATTGTTGAACTCCTTGTCCCTAGTCTACTTCAGATTTCAATCTAAATTAGTTTAGAAATCATTTTGTTGGTATAGTTGCTGGTAGCAAAGTGTGAAAATGATGTTCCTTGTGATTTTATGTTTTTAAATTGTAAGCATGTTCAATGAGGTCAACCGAAAATGATGTGGTGCAATGTGTAAAATGTTTGTTGTTGTTCTCCATTTGAAGTCTTAAAATGGCTTGTTTGATGATTGGAATTATTGTGCATATGTAGATTGTTATGTTAATTGAAGTGTAAGTTGAATGATCTTAAGTGGAAAAATCTAAGCTACAACAACAATGAATATACACATAATAATGTGTTAAACGAATTGCGAAAGTACCTCAAAACGAATGCATTAATGTTGTTAAATAAAGGGTAGAAAATATAATAAAATTTCCAGCACTTGGTGATGAAATTTTCTGCCAGAATTCTTTAGGTGGAGAGGTTTAAAAATATATTTAAAACATGTGACGTTAGTGGGTATTGATCCCATGACCTCTTTACATGAAACGTTAAAAAAATAAAAATAATTCAAATGTGTGAGATTCGAACCCACAACCTCTCGGCCAAACAAGAGAATATGAGGGCAATTTCAAATTTATAATAATAATGGGAGGAGTGGGATTCGAACCCACCATCTCATGGATGAAGGAGGAGACAAAGAGAGAAATTAAAAAGAAAATAATGTGAGGTTGTGGGGGATCGATCCCACAACCTCACTACAAACGCTTAAGCAGTTAACTATTAAATGAAAATAATAAGGAGGTTGTGGGGGTTCAAACCACAACCTCTAAGTACCAAGCGTAATAAACAAAAAAATTAAGAGAGTTTGGGGGGGGGGGGGTTTGATCCAACAACATCCAGGTTACTCCGAAATGGACAGGGAAAATAGATAGGAAAATAAAAAGGTAGTTGTGGGGGATTGAACCCACAACCCCTTGGCCAGCGGAGAGATGTTCTAGAAAAAAAGAATAAAAATGATATGTTGATGTTGGGATTCGATCTAGGGTCCCAGTGTCATGAGGACTAAAAATAAAATCAAGGAAAAATGTAAGTGTTGTTCGAGGGATTCGAACTTGGGTTCCCTTACCCAAAATTTCCGTATTGATACATTACTAATGCGTGAATTAAATGTTCAAGAACAATGTAACGTACTTAGATCGAAATCAAAACATTGGCATACATACAAGATACATAAGTCTAGTACTACATAATCTTACGAAGTTATGAGTCACATAATAAACTATGAATGAAACCTCAGGGAATATATGTGTAGACCCATAAGTCTACCATATGATTAAAAATATGTGAACCTAAGATGTATATAATGAAATAATGAAAACCTAGAAGGGTTAAGTACAAGAGTAAGATACACTAAATGGCCTTGTGCATTGGCATATGATGAACTGAACAATGAAATGATGAAATGAACAATGAAATGAAGAAACCCTAGAAGGGTTAAGTAAGATTGTGAAAGACACTAAATGGCCAAGTGGATTGGCATATGATGAAATGAACAGTCACGTAAAAAGGGGTGAGTAATTATGAAGAGTAAATATGCTAATGTTAATAAATGTGGTGACAAAATGATATGAGGCTAGTGTAAAAGATGGGATCAATCTCAAATAAGCCTAGGTAAATTTTACCAAAACTTACTCACCTATGATGTTAAAAGTTAATGAAAGTATTAAGATTAACAAACTTAATACTAATGAAGAGATGAGAAAAATTTACTGATCTATGATTTCCTCATAGTAGAAGCCAACTTTCACGACGTATGAGTTGAATGAAATGAAAATTTATACTGAGCACCGATAGACTAGATATAACTGGTAATGCCTTCTTTCGGGAAGGGTAGAAGTTCACGTATCACTCATTAGATGAGACTATCCTTCATGCCGGGTATGGGTCTCCATATATCTCCTAGTATTCAAACCTATACTGCCAATATAGTGATCCGGCGGGGTTCAATTACTATGTAGGCTACAATCTTTTTGGTCACTTTGGTCGGTGATTCCACCACTTTTTGGTGTGGGGTTTCATGACACAAGATTTCATGATCTAAGTCGGTTTAAGTTAAATTCCCAATAAATGAATTAGGCTAGCCTTAAATCATGCACATAATGAAACGAATGATACCAATGGTTTTAGGATAGGACAATAAAGAGGAGAGTGAGATTTAAGTAATGACGTTAGGTCATTCTTGGTCATTGCACAACGAACATGACAATAGTCTTAAACTACATCCTAGGTATAGCTGGTGTTTACACTGCCATATGAATGAAATGAAATGAAATACGTATGAATTAATGAAATAAACATTGTGTTTGCTAAATCAGACTCCCTAGTTGATGTCCCATATGTTGAGCACTCATTTTTTGTAAGTTTTAGTGTCAAGTCCATTATTCCAAGGTCTCATGGCATACAAATGAATTATCTGAACAATGTTATATGTTATATGAATTATGATATGCACTTTGTGTACGTTGTTGTGTGTTTTGTGCTAAATGTTAAGTATGATGATTCATGTTACTCTCATTGTATAACTTTCCTAATCCAAATTTGAAAAGATCATAAACATTCCTTATACAAATTTGAAAAGCTCACTCACTTTCCTAATATCAATTAGGCAAGTCCATTGACTTCACCTTCTACAATCATGTTGTTAGGAAAGAGCTATTCTTACTCATGCATGTCCTTGGTGTGTACTTGCATATACGCATACTTAGTATAACTGTGTACTAAGCATATACATATTTACAATTTTAGGTGTAGTCACAAGTGGATGCTAGAGCTACAGCTTGACGCTGAAACTAGTCAAACATGGAGCATTCGTCCAGACTATGTAGGCTCCCATGCTCTCGAGGATTCTTTCCCATCATATTCTATATTAGTTATAGGATTGAGCTAGTGGAGTATCTTCCACTAGCATTTCTTTCCTATTTTTTTCAGACATTGTATTGGTGCAAAAACGTCAAGGTTTGACCCCCTAATGATCGCCCTAGGGTTCCACGAAGAATCCTACTTTAGACCAAGGAAGTTTTTTCTCTTGTAGGGAGCGACACCGCTTCGCGGACTTGGAACACCTAAAGCCAAAAGTTTTGTCTACGACGCGGGCATATTATGGACTCTACTATTTCAAATATTATTTTCAAAAATCATGCACGAACAACTCCTCGACGTAGAATTTGATCTTAACGAAAAATCTTAAATTTGAATTTTAGTTTGACTTCATTAAAAGGTCAATTTAAGTGAGGTGTATTTGGGTACTTATGGAGAGGGTTATATATTTATTTTAAATATGTCTTTCACCACTATTACCCAAAAATACAAAAACACCAAATCATAATCAAAAAGCTCTCACCTCTCTGAAATTCTTCTCTGTATTCTTCTTCCATTGTAGAAGCTTTGAAGGTTTAAGAAGAAGACCAAATCGTCCAAGGCTCTACTGAAACTTCTTGGGTTTTTGACTCCTTAAAGTTTGACAAATAGGCTTAGGGACGCTAGTACCTCCTTGAATTAGTTTCCGGACGTCATGGACATTCTTGGACAAGTAAATAACCCAACTAATGAGGTTGAGATTGTTCCCACGAGGAAAATATTTTAGACTTAACATCAATCTATTGTTACTATTGTTCACTCAATTAATTCCTTGGAAAGCAAAAATGATAAAAGGGGGGTTTTCAATTTCTAATAAATGAAAATAACTAGCGAAATTAAATGAGACAACTAACAACTTCAAATGTTGGAGTTTAATCAGTTAATCAAAGTAACTAGGGTTTACATGTTCCCCACATGTTCATAACTTGATAATTCTATCTATAACAATTCTTTCCTAGTATCTTGCATGCAAAGTGATAAGTTCTGTATTTCTAAATTCTTTGTCCGGCATCTAGAAATTTTACTCCGCACCTTGGTCCGGCTACGTGTGTTGCTATACTAACCCTTATCTTTACCTCATATTAAGCATCATATTCGATATTTGACTAAGTTATTACCTCGTACCAATCAATACTAGACTATTAGATAGTATACACTAAATCTATGTTGATAATTCTTTTCCTATTAGCTACCTCCTTGGTCCAGCAAGCAGCATTAAGGCGAGTTCTAACGTGGGTCATCCGTTAAAAAGACTTCTAAGCGAAAGAATTATCAATACATGCAAGACACTATTCTAGAATTGTTATTTTTGTTAGGTTTTACCTCATTATTTGCCTATGGTTCCCATAACCCTAGTTATGGAGTTTAGTTACCCATAGTCATAATCACAATATTCAAATATATGGTATAAGAATTCATGTACTTAGTTCAATGAGAAAGAGTAAAATCTGAAAGTTTGCTTGATTAATCAATAAAATCACCAACAATCAATTACAAGAATCTCAAAATAATCAAATATCTCACAAAAGGTGTAAAAAATAATCAATAGTCTAACCTCCAAAATGATGTTTTTCGAAATATTTATAAAAAAATAAAAACCTAATTACATAAGGACTCTATATGTTGGAAATCTATCAAAACGTGGCTGAGTCGGCGGACCTCGTGACGGATTGTCGTGGTCACGATGGACCGAAGTGGACTCCTTCGTCCTATACTTTTTCAATTTCTTCTGTTCCTCTCTTCATTATCCTCAACGGCAGATATGATATCATCAGAGGTAAAATGGTCAATCGAGGGTCTCCGTTCCAAAATACTTGAACTCTAGGAAATTGGGTACTGGGACTACTTCTCTGAACATCATGACGAAACCAGCAGGACGGGCCGCTATGGATACAATGGTCCGTCACGCACCCTGTAACCCCACGCTTGGTCAGATTTCCCCATCTTCCTTCAGTAGCTGCACTACGATGCTACCTACGGACCGTCACAAGCACGACGAACTGTTACAAGCTGCGTAGGTGGTACTTTTCTGTATTTCTCACTCAAAAACCTTCGGATTCATCTTTTAGACCGATTTACTGCAAATAAAGAGAAACTTACATAAAAATTAGCACAAAAAGGCTTATGGACACACTAAACTTCAAGAAAAATTATTAATAATACTGTGAAACCACGTTATATCAGTTCTTCATCAAGCTTTGACCCGTAGAATGTATGAGGGCTCATTCGAGTGAAGTCCCTTACAAGGGAAGCCATAGTAGTAACTTGTTGATGAGGACGAGGATCAATCTCTCTATTGTCTTAGGACAACATATCATGGTCTTGAGTCGTCGCAGATTGTGCTTGAGTAGTAATGTCTTGGTCCATTTGAGCAATAATAGCCCAGATCTAAGCCTCAGCCATAAGTTGAGCGTTAGCCGGGGCTTGCCCCACATTAGCATCTTCTTCAAGTGGCGGAACATGCCTATCATGAGGAAGAGTTCCTATATTAGCAACTTCCTCCCCAAGTCTTCGAGCCGCATTTCTTCGAGTGTTCATTCTTTATATGAGCACAACAACAGTATTAGATACAAAAGCTCACCACAAGTATACTAGATCTGCATAATATATGATTTTCAAGGAGGAGAGCGATTCCTAAGCATTATATAGGTTCCTACTCATAAGTATGACACACTTCACAATAATGAATAAACCCACGTAAACGTTATAGAGAGAGAGAGAATTAAGTCAAAGATATTTCAACCTCAAGCTCTGATATAATGTTTTTCACATACAGGTTTACCCCCTAGACATATCAAGCGTCGTCGTCCTTTTTAAGGACTAGGTCTAGCCTCTTATTCTTATGTCATTACATTCATAGGTTGAAAAATGTGGAAAAATTTACAACTTTCATTATCACTACTTTGAGGTTTACATAGACCTCTATATACATAATATATTTTGTATCGAGTATGCATAGTTCCTTCGTATAAGAAGGTTACATAGCCTTCTACTTTTATTGCACATATATACGTAAAATATAGAAAAACTCTTAGCGACTATCTCATCTCATACAATCTAAACGAACATAACAATAACGGCATAGCCCTTACATCAATCCAACAAGACCATGTATAGGTCATACGAGAGTACAATAATCGACTTAAAGGAAAAGAATGAAAGAGTCAATAAGATCATAACAAGAATCCGTAAGCTAGAGGATGACATTGCCCTCAAAAGTTAAGGACCTACCCCACTTGGATGAAAGGAAGAATCCAAGTCTTCAACAATGTCACCTTCTAAACTCTTTAACGATCGGAACCTAAAATGTTTGGAAAAAGGCAAAAAAATGGGGTTTGTACTCCATATATACTAAGTATGAGATCTTATGCCCATACAGAAGCAAAATATGCTAAAAAGGACTTCCTACCAAAACATGCCAAGTTACCCCTTTAGGGATTAATGCAAAGTCAAGTAAGTAATATCAACAAACAAATCATGCTTACTATATTAACAAGTAATACTTATACAAACATACTTTAAACTATGATTTACTACAACACAAACTTCGAGGAATAACATCACAAGATTGAATAAGAGTTAAAAATTTCATAATAAGCAAGACAACTACTCATGATTCCTTATAAAGTCAACAAGAGTAATGATGAAGCAACGCTCCACAACCATGCCCATCCAAGTTAACTCAACAAGAAAACATAACCAATGTCAAACTCAATCAATATAGTCCAATTTAATATATACATTGGATCATCATCATCACGTATAGACATTTACCTTGTAGCCTCAACATATTATCATTATGGACATCATTATCATACGCTTACATAATATCAACCTTCTAATGCTTCCATCAAGGACAACTAGTGCAGGGAATAGGTAGAGTTCTACACCCCTACCAAGGTTAAGTTAAACATCTCAAGTCATGTTAATAAGTTTATACTTCATTATTTTATTTTACTTTAGGGAAAAGTTGCTTTAATAAACATAGACCAAATTAGCTAAGTGTTGAATCCGGTGTTGTAAACCCTTACACCGATGGAAGGTGGTCTACTGGCCAAAGTAGAACCGAACACAAACATAGCTTTATAAGGGGATCTACTAGCTAGTCTTCCTATGGGGGCAACATAGCTCAACAACTAAGATTTAGCATATATTCTCTTGATATTACTTGGTAGTTAGGTCCTCCTCTCATGGGAATCCATTGGATGAATATTCCGCTTTGGGAAGTCAACATATCTTGAAGAACTATAAGGCGAATCTTCCTCTTTGGGAAGTCATCACCTCATATTATCAAGTTCACTCATTGCTAAACTAAGTCCTCTTTTGGAAATTTCTATAAGCCTTTAATTATAAATCATAACTTAACATAATACCACCCTAAGATTATATTATAAGTCATACTCCAATATAATATCATTATTTAACAATAATTAATCACAATTGGAAGTAAAGATAGAGATTCAAAGACTTACGAAGTCTTCCTTATAGTCTATCATCCAGGTCATACCATCAAACCATAACTCAACAAAATCCGGGAAGTAAGATCATCAGAGAAGGCTAACAGTAAGCTAACAAGACCAATTGCATCTCTATAACACCGTTCAACTTTAGATCACAACTTGAGGCACGATATCTCAATAAACAACATTATACGCCAATAGTTCATATTAATTCGATCATAATAACACCATAGGATAGTAATCTAATCAACAATTAACTCAATTGAATGATCATAATACAATTTATGTCAAGATCACTACCTAGGGTTAGGGATGGAGGATCGTATTCTTCAATTTAGACCAAATCATCAACAATTACCCTAAAAAATTTTAATAACATGTTAATATACTCAATATAACCCTATTAAATCATTAACAACTCAATCCATAACTTTAATATCGTAATTGAATGAAACCCATAAGAAAACTCAATTTTTGAAATCTATTTTGAAAGAAGCCTTTGAGTAAAGAGTCTCAATGGTTAATAGAACCCATACCTTAATGTTTGGAAGGGATGAGGCCACCAGAATTCGAACATGTGACCTCACCTATATTACACATTAAATTCGCAAGAAAAAGATAAGGGGTCAGGGGGATTCGGAATGGGGTATATTGTCTGATAAAGGAGAGTGCAAAAAAAAAAACAAATTAAATAAATAAAATTTGAGGCGGTGGAATCAAACCCACCTCCAGGAAGCGAATGATGTGAAAGATGAAAATTAAAGAAATGAAAATGTGAAGAGTGGTAATAGAAACGATGGCCTCAAGGATGGAAAAGAGAAGGGTGAAACTAATAAGAAAATAAAGTCAGGTTGTGGAGGCTACTCCCACAACCTCACTGCCAAATGCCTAGCTAAGTCAATTTTAAATAGAAATAAACTAAGGAGGTTGTGGGGGTTTTATCCCACAACGTCACAACCCTAGCAAAATTAATGAATAAATAAGGAGAGGCTGTGGGGGTTTTATCCCATAGCCTCTTGGTCTAGGCGAATTGGACAACACAATTTTTAATGAAAAATAAAAGAGGTTGTGGAGTTCGATCCCACAACCATTCTGCCAAATACGAGGACAATCTAGGGAGAAAATTAAAGATAGAATGTTCATGTTGGGCCTCGATCTATGGTCCCAATATCATGCAGACTAAAAATAAAAATAACGAAAATTGTAAGTATTGTCCAAGGGGTACGAACATTGGTTCCCTTGCCCAAATTTTTGTATTGATGCATAAATTATAAGTGAATTAAATGTTCAAGAATAATGCTACCTACATAGATTGAAATCGATATATTGGCAGACATACAAGATACATAAATCTTGTACTACATTATCTTAGGAAAATATAAGTTACTTAACAAACTAGGAATGAAGACTCATGGCTTGTATTTATAGACTCATAATTGTAGCATACGATTAAAAATAAGTGAACCAAGATGTATGTAATGAAATGATGAAACCCTAGATTGGTTAACTACGAGCGTAATATACACTTAAAGGAAAAGTGCATTGGCGTATGACGAAACGAACAATGAAATGATGAAATGAACAATGAAATGATGACACCCTAGAAGGGTTAAGTAAGAGTGTGAAACACACTATATTGCCAAGTGCATTGGCATATGATGAAATGAACATTCACGAAAAAAGGGGTGAGTAATTATGAAGAGAAAATGTGCTAATGTTAATGAATGTGGTTACAACATGATATGAGTCTAATTTAAAACATTAGATAAATCTCAAATGAGCCTAAGTAAATATTACTAAAACGTACTCACTTATGAGAGCGTAAAGTTAATGAAGAGATCAGTCACTATATTTACTCTTATGAAAGTATAGAGAATGACACACTTAATACTAATGATGAGATGAGAAATCATCTATTGAGATATGATGTCATCATACTAAAATCCAGCTTCCATGACGTATGAGTTGAATGTAATGGAACTATATACTAGGACCCGATGGACTAGCTATGAGCGGTGATGCCTTCTTTCAGGAAGGGCGAAGGTTCACTTAATGTAATGGAATGGAACTTCTCTCTGGCATGCCGGGTATGGGTCTCCTTATATCTCCTAGTATTCGAACCTATATTGCCAATATAGGGAGCTGGCGGGGTTAAATTCTCATGTATGCTAGCAACTTTTGCATCACTTTCCACAGTGATTTTACATCTTCTCGTTTTGGGGTTTTATGACAATGTATTTCATGATGGTCACATTATATATGTTGGTTAAAGTTAAAGTTCCCAATAAATGAAGGAAACCAACCTCAAATTATGCACATTATGAAATGAATGATACCAAAGTTGTTAGTGTTGGATAATCAAAAAGTGAGTTAGATGGTGTTTACACTGGCCTATGAATGAATTGAAATGGAGTACATATGAATGAACAAAGCAGACTCTGTGTTTGCTAAAGAAAACTCCATAGTTGAGGTCCCAATGTTTATCCCTCATTTCTCAAAAGTCTTAATGTTAAGTCCATTAATCCAAGGTCTTATGGCATATGAAAAAATGATTATGAAAGATTTTATGTTCTATATGCAATATGATATGTGCTAAGTGTAAGATGTTATTTGTTGTGTGTGATATTATAAGTATGTTGATGAATATTATTCTCATGGCATGACTTTCTTAATCAAAATCTGGAAAGCTCACTGATTTTCCTAAACCAAATTTTGAAAGAACAACGACTTTCCTAATCAAAATTTGGGAAGTTACCTAACTTTCCTAATCTCAATTTGGCAAGTCCTCTGACTTGGCTTTCCACAGTCATGTGGTTAGGAAAGAGCTATTCTTACTCATGCGTGTCCTTTGTGTGTAACTTCATATACCCATACATTGTACAAGTGTGTACTAATCTCATACAACTATATATTTTTAAGTGCAGGCATAGGTGGATGCTGGAGCTCACATGTTGACACTGCGGTTATTCGAATGTAGAGTTTTTCATCCTTACATGGTAGGACCTCATTCTTTTAAGGATGTATACTTTTATAATCTAGCTTAGATGTAGTATTTATCTAGTGGAGCATGTTCCACTAGCGTTTCTTTCCACTTTCATTTAAGACTTTGTATTGGTGCCGTTTTTGTAAAAATACGTTTAATGCAATTATGAAGTGTTTCTTTCATTTAATTATCTCTATATGAGATGGTTAATATTTAAACGCCTATCATTTTAGGTTATAAATGTTTAGATTGAAATAAGGAGAAAAAAAGTTCAATTTTCCACTAAAATTGACGTAGATGAAGTAAGGATAATGTATGTAGGCTTGTCTTAAACCTTTGAGAGTTCAACGACGCTGGTCTTTTCTGAGGTCTAGATTCCAGTCGTGACAACATTGCACAAGTTTTCTCTAAAGTAACTCTGAGGATATTGTTCTTATGTAATATGATAACTTCAAATGTATGATGCTTATGATGTATGATGTTACTCTCATATGATGTTGGTTATCTTGATGAACACGTTCATGATCTATATTGCTATATCTGGGGATGACTACTTATGATATATGTTGTATGAAGAAAAGCATTACTTATTGTCTTCCATCTTTTTTACTTGATTATGTGGGGTTATGGGGTATCACATGATCAATGCACTTGTAGGCTTGAGATGAGATTATTGGTGAGCCTTGGATGTTATGTATATATGAACTATTGAACAGGCGATGTTAATATGACTTCATTAATATATGTCTTTGGTTATGATCATGCTTTATGTTGGTGTTATCCTTATCTTCTATATGCTAGCTATTTTATGTGCATTAAAGGCTTCCAAATGAGTTAGAATGGTTTTTTTAAAAAAATTCCTTTTCATGCATGTCCTTAAATGTTTATGTGAATATACTCATACTTATTACATGTGGCGTTATAACCCACATACTTTATAGAACTACAAATGTAGGGTATTCCCGTTGAAGATTAACAAGTTCGATTGTAGAAGCTTGGAAATCTTTCTCCATGTGTTGGTAGGTCCTTATGTTCCGGGATACTATCTTTCCATCATTCTAGCCATGAAGATTGTAGTTGTTTATTAAATACTCTTTATTCCTTATTATCATTTGGATCTATTGTAGTAAGGCCTATATGGCATATTGAGATTGTATTGGCTAAGTCCAAGATTCTTATTCTTTATATGGTTTTTATGTGAGACAGTTTTTAGACTATCGTATGTATGTTGATCATGTTACTAGAAGGGAAGCCTAAGGAAGCTTCTTTGAGAGATATCTATATATAACTTAGTATATAATAAGCAAGAAGTCTAAGTATACTTAACATATTATTAGAAAAAGTTTTTTGATTTTATCTATATTTTTAACCAATGATATGTTATGAACAATGCTAAGGGCTTGTCAAAGTCCTCATCGAGGATGACGATGCCGGTTACATCTAGGGAGTTCTCTCCAGATGTGATACGTTTATCAAAAGTAGACTTCTCAACATAAGGACCATTAAATTTATTCGCCTTGGGCTTGGATGTAGACCCTTGACCTTTGTTGACCCTGGTAGAAGGACTTTGATTGGGGAACCTTTTCTTGAACCTAGGATTATCTTGCACCTCATATCTATCCTTTGAATAATTTCCATCTTCAATCCTTGTCCTTTTTATTTATTTACCCACATGCTTAAGCTTTTGTTCCTTAATTTGTTCAACAATAACCATGATACAAGAGATATCCATTCTAGGAATCAACATAGTTGACCTATATTCATTCACAACAAGGTCGGATACCACCATAAAAAAATTGTACACCTTGGCTCAAGAATCCGCCATAATAGTAGGAGCATACTTGGATAGTTCAGGGAATTTTAGACTATATTCCTTCTCACTCATACCTCCTTCGCATGAGTTGATGTATTTTTGCATTTTATTGTCCCTTACTTCAAAGGGAAATAACTTATCTAGGAAGGCCCTCATGAAAGCTCCCCAAGTAATCCAAACATCTATAATTGGACTCTCATTCTTACATTGCCTGAAGAAAACTTCAGCCACATCATTGAGTTGGTAAGAGGCTAGCTCCGCCTTTCTATAGTAGACACCCTAATAGAATCTAGTACCTTTAATACTTTATCTATGAACCACTGCGGGTCCTCCTCCACTTTGGAGCCAATGAAAGTACAGAGATTCATCCTTGTGAAATCCCTTATCCTTGATGCGGTGGTGCTATCATTGGGGTTCGCTTAGAACCTTCAATCATTAGAAACTGGAGTAGCCAATACTTGGTCAAGATATGAATGGCTGCCCTTATCTCAAAATTAGAAATAACCCCTTAGTCAATAGGGACTTGAGTATTTTGAGGAGCTAGAGGGGGAACCACCTCATTCTCATTCTCCTCTTTGACCATTCACCCGTTGTTCCTTATTTTTATTTCCAATAAGCACAAAAAGATATTAGAAGATAAGGATATGTAGAGTTAAGACTCTAGAGGCAAGAATTCAAGAATACCAACAAGACTCTACTTCATGTTATTTAGTGACACATATTCGATGATTATTTGACCTCATTCTCTGATATGAAGTTTTATATAACCGGGGAGCACCCCCTAGTCGTAACCGGCATCTTCATATTTGAAGAGGTCATAGACTAGCCTTTAGCATTCATCATTACACGTCATAGGTCAAAACTGCGGAAAATTTTGAACTTAATACATATTGAGGTATACATAGACCTCACGCATACTTTAGACATATATATACGTACATAGTTTACTTAAAATCCTCAAATAGAAAGCTTACATAGGTTTGCCGTTTAGTCAACATAACAAACATACATGGAGTTAGTCTAATATTATAATCTCACATTAAACCATCTAAACGAAGTACAATATTTGGAAATAGACCTTACACAAGTACATATTGTCGTATAAGACTTACAACAATATCTTCAAGAATAAGGAAGAAACAGATGTCTTTAGGCATAATCAATACTACTAGGGTAGATAAAAGGGACCATCCTTGAACATGCAGGACTCCCCAACTAGTGGGAGTAAGAAGTCCAAGTATCCTTGCAAAGTTTCATAGAAGCTCTTCAATGGCAGGAACCTACAATGATTGGGAAAAATGAAAGAAATATGGGATAGTACAAAACACATGTACCAAATATGGCTCCTGTGAATAAAATTATTTAATGCATGAGTAAAGACACAATTTAGTCGAAGTCATGCATTATGTTCATTAAATAAACATAAACACATATTGAACAATATTAGTCAACACAACATGATATTAACCCAACTCATAAGCAACCCAAAGCAATGCTTGTGCAATTCCAAGTATAGTACCCCATAACCATAACCAAACCGAAGTATAACATTAAGTCACTTACAACATGCATACAACATAATCTCATACTTTATCATAACATGCATGATTCGTAAGTTCATATAAACCTTAACATACATAACATGTAACCAACTTTATCGTACAACTCATAACAATAAGAATTCCTTAGGATCCCACATGTGTAATGAGTAACATAAGTATTGTAACGTTGCAGAAAATGTACTCGTCTACTGAAGAGCCAATTAAGTAGTAAGAATAGGTATTGGGGGTACATAGGCATCCCAACCGCATATTACAATATATTGGCTTAAAAAGGTGTTAGCAAATTTTTTAAGTATTACATTTTTTTTAAAGAAATGTACCTGCAATGAAAAACCTATGATAAAATTAATATGCCAAACTTCATACAAATTAGATAGGAGGCATCCAAGTGTCAAGCCTAAGTCATAGCACATGATCATCTAAAATGATCATGTAGATTAAGCAGTGCCCAAGGGTATAGAGAGGATCCTTGGAAATATATTAGAAGAAACACATGTGCAACCCATGTGCAAGCACATGTGCTAGAATTAGGTTAGGGTGGTTAGGGGCAGGCACACATGTGGGGCTCAAGCCATGAGGGGATGAGATTCCTAAAAATTTCTATGCTATAACTCACTTACCTAACTTGATACTAACCTAGGCCTAACCGAAAAAACTAACTAGTGCACCCCACACCCTAAGACCTAACCGGGTGACACTAACGTAGTAACTAACTTAATAAACATCCTAGTACCTAACCTAGAATGGTCAAAAACTGTTAGTTATGGCCCTAACGTCTTAGGGGTATTTTATTAATAATTATAAGTCACTTAGTTAATTAAATTAACAACTTAATTAATTAATTTAAATGGGAAAACCGAAATCCTTACACTACATAAGTAACTAACTAAGAAACACCCTAGTACCTAACCTAGCATGGTCCAAAAATCTTCTTATGGTCTTAAAAACATAGCAGTACATCCGTAATTACCCTAGGTTACCTTATTGAATGAATTGGAAATTCAATTGGTCAGAACCGAAACCACTAAGCAATTTCCATCTTTCAGTTAAGTGAAGTGTTCAACTAATTCTAGTCAATCTACGGGGGGGGGGTGGATTTTTAGAAAATAAGATAATTGGTTTATTAGTTAAGTTAACTAGTCATATTTAAATTACTAAATATCAGTTCCTAAAACCTAGAAACTCATGACTAAAACAGAAAACTAGAGTGAGCAAAACGCAAGAAAAACATAAAATTTCTTAGGGCATTTAAAGGTATCCTTCAAGGTTTTTTTGCAAGGTGATGTTATTAGATTAAATTCTACATCAAGTAAGGGTTTTATATGATGGAATTAGTTCTCTAGGAGGCCTTTCAATCGTTTTAAATTCATGAATGTCAAAACTGCATTTTTCCCAATGGTATTGTTGAGCGTCCATCTCCCTAGCTAACCTTGTTTTTGATTTTATAAGTATATACATGTAATCGAAAACCTGTTGTTGGTATGTGGTACTAACTGATCATTATGTGTAGGTTCTTGACTTCTTAATGAATAATGAGCACTATATACTTGATTCATATGATTAGGATATTAGTTATATGAAATGAAGAATGATGTAATGGTTAATTGTGTTTGAGAATGTGAAGTCTGTTAAAACTCGTTTATGAAGTTAGCCACTGTTAAATGTCGACTTACTTAGGTTGAGGATATCACTATAGTACCTTCTTGCAATAAATTAATATGGCTAGTGATAACATAATGAGACTTTTTTAAGTGAATGTTTGGACTGTGACAATAAATTTGCTAACAATGCATTGCCCAAAAAGATGATTGAAATTGTCTTACAATGTTATTTCAAAGATATGATGAAAAATTTTCTCATGACTAAGTTAACCCAAACAATTAAGGTGAGTAATAATATAATTAAAAGTTTACAAATTTTAAAAGTGACCATAATGAGGTTTTAAAAGAAGTGACACAACTCTAACTCACACCTAGACAATTATTCTAAATATACTCACATAAAAGTGTGTTCATAATCCTGAGACAAGTCTCATTAACACTGAGATGATAATATAAGGTTAAATTCACATTTCATCAAGTAAAGAAAGGGATAACCGATTATCTAAACAGTTGTGTGAACCTCATAACTAGAAGCAAGCTTCCATAATATTTGACTCAAACTCTAAGTGATAAGAAAGTAAAGTAAATCTGAGCATAACACTGATACACTACAAATGATCTTGTGCCATCACATGTAAGTCTCATGATATGAGGCTACCACGAAGGTGGACAAGTAGTCTCTATATGTCTCCTTGTCTTTGAACTATGTTTCCAACAAAGGAACTAGCCAGTCGACTCCACCTAATAGAGATGGGTATGATGTGGTTTAACTTTAGGCGGCGATTTCACCTCTTTTTGGTGTGGGAAAGACAACGAATTTCAAGTTTATCTCACATGATGTATGTCAACTATAGCTCAGGAATGTATCCGATTTACTTCATCCATGAACCCCTTTTTTGGTGTGGGGAAGACACTGACTTGGTTTCACTTTAGCCGATGAAACCCCCTTTTCTGTGTGGGGTAGAAACAAACTTGGTTTACCTTAACCTGTGAATCACCTCTTTTTGATATGGGGGAGACACTGGATTTCATGTTAGCTCGCATGATCTACTTTCATTAATGCTAAAGAATTCTCTATAGAAAGAAAGAGAGAGTGAAAGTAGCATGTTCACATTGAATAAGAGATCAAAGGAGTAGAAACGTAAGTTCAAAGTTATGGTTATAGACAATAAAGATGACTTATAATGGGTTCTTCTTCCTTGCCGCAGTGATGGTCAATGTAGAGATGGTATTTGTGGAGTTGGTGTGGTTGTCAAGTTGTTATATGGATATGATGCTTTGCCCGTAGAAGCTTCTCCTGCTACTGCAAGAATTGCATGTGATTCGCCATCGTTTGGTGATAGGGAAGTTCAAGCATGACGTTTAGTGCGACATCGTTTCACACTTAAGACGAATCATCTTTGTAATATATATGAAAGCAAGAAAGGTTATGCCATTAAAGGGGGCCAAACCATAATGTCTAATAAATTCCCCAATATCATTATATTATCCATACAACCACATAATGGGCATAGCTAATAAATATTGGCTTATAAAGACTTATGCCAATTTCAAGAATAGAAGATATAACTTGTATTTAAGGAAGCCAAATAATTTCTTTAATCTCTTGAATTACATAATTGAATCTTTGTCGGTATGGGACTATATTGAATTATTGCATTTGTAAGTAAAACATAAGATCAAACGAGATCATTTAACTAGACAACAAAAAGAAGAAAAGACTAAAGGATACATTAAGGCTGGGAGAGGGAGCTCTCAAACTAAGGGGGAGAAAATTTATCAATTTTCGCTTGAGTTGTTCCAAAATAATGTTCATGACTGAAAGATATTATGTTCATATATAAAATTATTTGTATGCCTTAATTGCATGAAAGCATGTCATATTAACGATTTAAGACCATAAAGTGACTTAACTTTCCAAAAATGACATGTTGCTTTAGGAAGAGCTTTCCTTGATGCATAGTCATTATATGTTTATATGCATACACCCATAAATAGTACAAGTCTTACTAACGCATATATTATTACAATTTTTGTAGGTCTAGGTTCTAGAGAAGATTGAAGATCCGACAAAGCAGTTAAAATTAGCGATCTCTATACTTTTGTAGGTCTACTAGAATTTGAGGATGCTACTCTTTACCATTCTAGATTTAGTAAAATAGACGTAGATGGTGGATGTAGTCCTGACATTTCATTTGAAACATTTGTTCAACTGTTTGTTATAAGGGAAATTGGAAAATTATTATTATTATTATTATCATTCTCTATTTCGATTATTTCATATCTAATCAATGATTGCTTTAATTCTAGATCATTAGAAAATTATTCTATATAACAATAATATGAAGTCTATCTATACTTCACTATACTATAAAAGTTTTAAATTTTCCGGAAATTAAACCATATGATTGTGATGAAGGTTGAAAAGAGGCTTGTCTGCGACCTCTGCGAGGTTAATGATGCTGGTTACATTCGGATTACAGAATCTCCGTGTGACAAGTGTCATACCCTCCCTCACCCTATGTAGTAACCTTTTATGCAAGACCTAATTATAGTTCAGAAACTTGACTCATTCACTTACCATATGTAAGATCCCGAAAATAAGTTAGGGTGTCTATAGACTCAGATGTGACCATAAACTTTTTACCGTGTTAATAGAGTTTTAAAAGTATGCACAAATGTCTTTAAGTCATTTGGAATTCAAACATCAACGAGCGACCAAGACATTCAACGACTAGTCACCTAAAGGGGCCTTACGTTTTTATATGAGCTTTCATGTGTGTCTTTGGATTATGAAATCCATATATGAGAAATAATGATTTTTAGAGTCCGTATTTTGAGTTTCATAAAAATTATATGTTGAACGTCCAAGAACATTCGAAAGTTAGCCCTTGAGACTTACATTTGTGTTTCTTAAGTGTTCCTAGCGTGTTTGGACATGCTGTGTGTAATTCTTTTGGTTGAAACTGAAGTTGAAGGGTATACACTTACGTTAGAAAATCCAGGGTACGATTCCCAAAAGGCCCAGCAAGAGGCACTCAAGAATGACCCAAGTCTGTCAAGAAATTGTCGTAGTAATGTCAATCGACGGATCCTAATGACGCCTCATAAGTTAAAAAACTGTGTGTCGATAGTGAGGTATCGACGGTAACATTTGCTGCTTTATTCTTAATTCTATGTTAAGACTCAGTGCCAAACAACGTCCTGTAGTACGGTCCATCGATTCCATGTTTGGCGTCATTTGTGCACGTCGATGGTGCTTAAAAACTGCAGCCTGTGTACTTTTTCATTAAAGAGGTGAATGGGAAATTAACCGCACTTGCTATACTTAAAATACATGGCTTATTTTTTTTTAGGTGTATTTAAGTGATAAAAAAAGTGAAAACCACATTCAAAATTTAATTCGCATAAATTAGACTTTCCCTCCAAGAATATTCTCTCTAGAACCTCCGTTGAAGGTGAAGCTCAAAATCATCTAGGAGCTTAGTTTTTTATGGATACTTCATAATGTTTTAGTGTTTCTATTCTACATTAAGGTACGGTGATCCTTCATCTCTAGTTAGTATTCCATCTAGAGATTTCTTCTCTCTAGGTAATCTTCCATCTAGAGAGTTCTTCTCAATGTTTTCAAAAGAGATTTCATGATCAAATCTTCAATCTTTAAATCTATCCATGGGTTCTTTCTCAAAACGTTTTCACAGGATTTAGCATGATGAATTGATCATAATGTATTGGTGTTAACAACAATTTCAATCCATTCGCATTAAAAACCCATGTTCTCAATAACTTTTGATTTAGCCTATGCATGGGCATTGTGATCGTGAATTTGTATTGATGGAATTGTGATTCTATTATTTTCAATTGCTTATGTCTACTGTTTGTTATGTATATTGAGTAATAAATATTGATTAATGATCCATGGTAATTAATACATGAATGTTTGAACAAGAATAACATGTGTTCTTCTATGTGTTCGCTATAAGGTCGACTTTTTGACAATTGTTGTACGCTTTTGATTATATAAAGATCATTGTAGATATTGAATTAATTAAATATTATGGATGAATTGTGAGTATGAGTCCTTTGTGATCACATCAAAGTAATCTTGGAGAGGATTCATCCACATGTTTTACCCTATAGATGGATGATGCAATGAATGTGATGCAATCTTTATTCTAGGTTAGATAAGTATGATTTAGATTAGATCACTACTTATTTGGATACATCCCTACATGTATATTGTTGATAAATTTTTATTGATTATCAAATCAAGAGAAATTCGTAAGTAATTTGCATTTTCTTACTCTTTATTGAATTCATAGTTTAGTGCCTATGTTGGTATCATATTCTTATAGGGATTTAAGTATGGTTTCCTTTATGAATAAAGTATATTAAGATATTTTCCTACACATGAATTGTTAATAAAATAGGTTTATTGATAAATGAAGATCAAAGGTTGCTTAATTGGTAAGAATGACTCTTCCCTTCTACTTTCTTATCATACTGATAGTTGATGAAGCCTTGTATTGCATTGTGCAGTATAGTAAACTTATGGTTGCAGTGTTTACATTATTGTTAGTATATGTGTGATGTGAACATGGCGTTGAATGAAATTATAATAAGAATTTGTATCGGTGATTATCACCCTATGTGAAGCTTTTACCTAGTTTTGCTATTCTAGCTATGATCTAGGTTGTATTGCTCATGTTTCCAGTATAAGTAGGACTATGTTGGCATTTGAATATATGTTGTCTAAGATGATGTATTATAATGCTATTGTAACACTTCGAATTTCCATGACGTGTTGTAGATCCTACCTGAGTGACATAATGTTTAGACACTACTTTAACGTCTATTTTAATGAATATAAGTCATTTAGGAAGTCTACAAAGTAAAACATCGAAGAAAGTCCATGACTTCCAAAAACTAGTTCAATGAGGTACTAGCTTGCCTTATCCTATTTGACTAGCTTTTAGGAGTCAGAAAATGATGAAAATTTGTGGAAGGGTGCCTACCATGTAGTGGAGTTAGTTCATAGTAGAAACGTCCGGGAATGACTCCCCATGAACAAATTAGGGTCCCTTGAGGAGGACCCTTGCATTTCGGGGTCAAAGGATTGGCTTGGGCAGTGAACATAGATAAGTGCCATCGATGGGACATGTGTCAATCTAAAGTGTGTCGATGTCCACCGTCGATGCTCACTTAGCCAAATATTATATGGGGCACTCTAAATTGTCTTTGAACTCATCAACAGGTGTGCATCACGGAAGGGCACAATGGCCGTCGATTGACTAACAATCCATCAATCGTGGTGTTGTTTATCAAGGCCTATTTTGATGCACGTTTTGACTTATTTCATTTAATTATTTGAGTTAGTTAGGAAGTTAATAAGGCGTTAGTACTGGTATAATTATATTAGTTAACCACCTATATAAATCCCCTAAGCTAAAAAGACTAATCTAAACTCTCATAATTTCCCAAACCAAAAACTCTATTCTTTCCCTCTCCCAAAGAAACCCCATTGAAGACAAAGTAGATGTGGGTTAATAGGATGAAAAGGGTCATGTTTTATCCATCCATAATCATCAATAAGTAAGTTATGGATTCCTTTCACCTTTGAGACATGTTTCCTCAAAGGGTTCCATCAAATGGATTTCAAAAGTTGGGTTTTTGAAGTTGGTCTTATTCAAATACGAAATTGATGTTATGAATTAATTTGTTTATGATTTATTTTTTATATTATTATTAGATACACATGTATTTTAACTTAATTATGTTATATATTTATGAATTAGTATAGTTTTTATATGATGACCTATTCCCCTTAACCCTAGGTTATTATCTTGAAGTGAATTATGTAATATTGGTTCAATTTAATTCGTCATGCGCTTAATAACTACTAGATGATGATATTATATCATTTATAAATAAATTAAGATGAAATTGAGTAGTATGATTTTAGTTATTGAGTAATTGTCTAGGTTATGAAATGTATGACCGAATTAACCTAAGCCTATTATCTTAAGCTATGAACTAGTAAAGGATTGTAATTTAGTTAGTCAATTCTATTTGTTATCATTTGGTTATTGATATTTGAGGATATTATACCCTTTTTGGGTTGAATTAAATGTTTATGGTAATACCTTGATGAAGAATTATGAAGGATACTTGGTAAGTCTTGTGATCCCTTTTCTTTAAGTCATGATGTTGTATTGTAGTATGCCTTGTATAAGCATTAATAGGGTTGATATGCTTTTCAAGGGAAATGCATTGACTATGGATTTTGAGGTGTTGGATAATATTTAAATGCTAAAAGGATGGTGGTTATTACCAATGTGACTTATTATGATGTGAAAATGTTTATGAACTAACCTCACCTATATGAATTGTAATAATAAGACAAGACTCATGCGATTCTAATTGAGCTATGATGATGAATTTTATATAAGGGGTAGAACATATGACCTACATTAATGTATGGTGATTAATTTCAAGTATTAAAGACATTTTAAAAAGGGACTATAGCTTCGAACCGAGTTAAGTAGAGTGAAAAGTGTCCCTTACAACATAGGTAAGGTAGCATAACTAATGTAATATAGATATTGGAGTCCATAATGCATGTAGAATAAAAAGGGTCCCTACTATATCTCTTAGTTCATGAACTATGTTTCCCCCAAAGGAATACTAGATATTGTATACACATAGGTTGTATTTTCATGTTTTGGTACTACCTTGGAATGTAGTCCACCTTCCATCGATGTAGGGTTCCATGACACCGGATTCCACATGTAAGACCCCGAAGATGACATAGCTTAACTAGAATCTCACATGTTTTAATTTATGGTCTCAAATCTTAAATATGTTTACTATATGGTATAAAGGTAGTATCTAAAGCATTAGATTTGTTTGAAATCAAAAGTCAAGGGACGACCAAGACGTTCGACGACTAAGTCACCTAAGTGCCTCATATGTGGTCCTACGTGATTATATGTGATTCATGAGGTTTTAATCCTCTTAAGTTAGTTATTCTAGTATGTATAGGCAGTTTTTTGAGTTTCGTGAAGCTTGGAGATCAAACGTCCAAGAACGTCCAGGACATTCAAAAGATATGCCTTGAAGTGACCTTGTGCATCTATGCATGTTTCGTCGAGTTTTATGCGTTCTTTTTGTATGAAATAATATGTGACAGGTGTTAAACTCATAAAATATTGTATTTGGGTCGGTAAAATTATCCCCAAGGACCATGTAAGGGTTCTTGAGGAAGGACCCAAAACTATTGGCATGGCAGACCCCAAACGACGGAGCAGTCGACAGCTCGTATGCCTATTGATGCCCGGTCAAAGGGTGTCATTGATGGGGAAATAACCATGAGAGTTAAAGGATATTTGGCAAGCTATTGTAACCACCGACAGTGACAACTTACAGCCAGTCGTGGGGATGACGCGCCGTCGAGGGCAAGTTGTCGAACGAAGTGGTCTCCGCGCAGGTGTTGCTGCCAAGTTAGGGGTGAAAACGTAAATTCAACCCACTTATAAATTAATTCATCAGAGGTTTATAAAGGGTATTTTGTGTATTTTCATTAACTATATAAAGGGTAAACACCATAAAGACTTCATTCTCACTAATTGAAAACCCTAAATCCCTTAAGAAATCCCAAAGACTCCATTGAACTCCAAATTGAAGAGGCAGCTTTGTGTATAGTTTTGAGTGAAAACTCTTCGTCAAAGTGAATAATTATCATCCTTGAGGTATGAATTTTGATCCTTGAAACTTGTTTCATCAACGAGCCCAATACTCAAGAAGTTTTCTAAAGTTGAATTGTCCAATTACGGGATTCTGCCATGGGTTCTTTCATAAACGATTTCTAAACATATAATTATGATTATATTAATATTGTATTGATTATTTCAATATAAATTACCTATGAACCCATGAATTGGATGAACCCTATATTTTTACTATGTTTTGTATAACTTGATATTGATCTAATGTTGATGAATTCTTATGTATTTTCTTATGGGCTTTCTTATGATGTAATAATTGTATTAAGTTGATATATTGGTTATGTTGAATAGATGAAAGCGTTTATATTGTAAAAGAGGAGAGAATTGAGAGAAGGATGGAATATATTTTATTAATGAAGCAAATGCTTCTTATATAGACGTTACAAACCGACTCTTACTATTTACACAGTAACTTGACTCTTACTATTTACACAGTAACTTGACCTTTACTATTCATGATTAGGACATTTACTATTCATGAATAGTAACCAAATAGTAAATATTACGACTTTTTCTACAAAATACAAAAAAGACACTATTTGACACTATTTACTTTACGACTTTTTACAAAAAACAAAATAAACTTTGGCCAAATGGCCGACACACTATTACAATACTTTTTTACATATGGCTGATATTCAGCCGACACAAAACGACAAAAATAATAAAGACATATCTTTTCTCTATCTCATACGAATCTTCTTTGTTTTATCTCTTTATTCCAAATCAACTGTTGGTATTACGTTATCTTCTCCGTTACACTTCGAACATCTGTGATCTGGGTATTTGTTGCTGATAAGTTTACAATATCTTACTAATAACTCTTCTGAAATAAATCCTTTTTTCAAGGCTCTTGTAGTTGGTTGATCTTCTGGCTTTAACAATGATAAAATCCATCGCTGGACTTCATCCATATCTGATTTCCTTAGCTCTTTTGAATTAGAATAAATCATTACTTGATCTCGTGCATAATAACTCCAAATAGCATTGCCATTTAAATAATTATTAAATAACTAGCTCTGATACCAATGTGGGGGTGGAAGCGTTTATATTGTAAAAGAGGAGAGAATTGAGAGAAGGATGGAGTATATTTTATTAATGAAGCAAATGCTTCTTATATAGACGTTACAAACCGACTCTTACTATTTACACAGTAACTTGACTCTTACTATTTACACAGTAACTTGACCTTTACTATTCATGATTAGGACATTTACTATTCATGAATAGTAACCAAATAGTAATTCTTACGACTTTTTTTACAAAAATACAAAAAAGACACTATTTACTTTACGACTTTTTTACAAAAAACAAAATAAACTTTGGCCAAATGGCCGACACACTATTACAATACTTTTTTACATATGGCTGATATTCAGCCGACACAAAACGACAAAAATAATAAAGACATATCTTTTCTCTATCTCATACGAATCTTCTTTGCTTTATCTCTTTATTCCAAATCAACTGTTGGTATTACGTTATCTTCTCCATTACACTTCGAGCATCTGTGATCTGGGTATTTGTTGCTGATAAGTTTACAATATCTTACTAATAACTCCTCTGAAATAAATCCTTTTTTCAAGGCTCTTGTAGTTGGTTGATCTTCTGGCTTTAACAATGATAAAATCCATCGCTGGACTTCATCCATATCTGATTTCCTTAGCTCTTTGGAATTAGAATAAATCATTACTTGATCTCGTGCATAATAACTCCAAATAGCATTGCCATTTAAATAATTATTGGCTAGCTCTTGTATAATTGTTGCTATTCCAATTATTCTTTTATTTGCATAAAAGCTTGGAATTTCTATCTTTGGTATCTCAGCTTGTTTTCCTATCTCTTCTGGTATAATCATATCTCTAGTCAGGCCTATCTTTATAACTTGTATTGGCGACTTTATCTCTTCGTATAATATTTCTGCTGGTGCTGTATAGAATTTTATAAAAAATAGATTTCCTTTAGTAATTCTCTTATATGTCATAAATGCTTTATGTAACTCCGGTATTCCACTTATTTCTTTTCCATCATATGTATATACTGTATTTAGTAAACCATAGTTGTAACATGTTCTAACTAAATTTGGACTAGTTTTGGGTTGTGCTATTAATCTGTTATATCCTTGTAATTTCTGGGTTATATAGTCTTCTTCTGGGTTCTTGGTTTGTGTAGATCTGGGGTTTAGGTTTAAATATGTTTGGATTTTATATATATTCTCAATATACGATTGTGCAATGTAGTTGTATCTCTTTCTATCACTTTGTATGCTGGCTGCGTATGTGGATGTTTGTGGTTCTGGGGGTATCTGTATTTGTGTTTTTTGGATAAATGGTTTTATGAATAGTTGGTTTAAATTCATATTTTTTGGTTTCTCACTATCTCTTTTGCTTGTACCTGCAGCTGTATTTAAACAAACTTTGTTATGGGTTTTATGGAGTTTCCCATCATCTCCTTCTAGCTCTGGAATTTTAGCGTCTTCCGATTGACGTAGCTCCGCATATTTATAGTCATGCTGCTGACTATTAACTTTCAAATTTTGTAACTCTTTTCCCATACTATCCACCTTTATAGAAAGTGTAGTAATAGCTTTGAGTATTTCTTCTATTGTATCTGGTTCAGTTTGAGTTCCTTTTTCTTGATAGGTAGTCTGCAACAAGATTTTTGTCAGTCTTAATTATTTCAATTGTAAATGTAAAATTTAATATATTCAATACTATTCTCCTTATTTCTTTTGTTGTAACTGAATCATCTAATTTTTTCGTTATCCACCATTTTACTTGTGTATTATCTGTTCTGACAATAAATTTATTGTAAACAATATATGGTTCAAATGCTAATAAACATTTATATAATGCGAATAATTCTTTTCTATTTATTTCCCATTTTATTTGTTCTTCTGTATAAGATCCTGAATAATATCTACAATGGTGTTCTATTTTTTCTTTTTCATATTTGTATTTTAAAACTCCTCCGTAACTATGATCACTCGAATCTGTTTCAACAATATAAGTAAATATTTTATTTTCATCGGGAAAATATAATTTTGGTAATTTTTTACATAAATTTTTAATATTTCTTATGTGTTCTTTATCTTTATTGTCAAAATGATATTCTACATCTTTTTTAAGTTTTTTATGTAGTGGTTTTAGGTGTTCTGCTAATTTTGGTATATATTCTCTTACCTGATTTACTAATCCTAGAAAAGATTGTAATTTCTTTTTTGTATCTATATTTTCATCAATTGTAATTATTTTTTGTACTATATGAGTTTGCATTTTTATTCCATTTTTATCTATTTGTATTCCTAGAAATTCTATCTGTGATTTCATTATTTCTGCTTTNATAAACATAGACCAAATTAGCTAAGTGTTGAATCCGGTGTTGTAAACCCTTACACCGATGGAAGGTGGTCTACTGGCCAAAGTAGAACCGAACACAAACATAGCTTTATAAGGGGATCTACTAGCTAGTCTTCCTATGGGGGCAACATAGCTCAACAACTAAGATTTAGCATATATTCTCTTGATATTACTTGGTAGTTAGGTCCTCCTCTCATGGGAATCCATTGGATGAATATTCCGCTTTGGGAAGTCAACATATCTTGAAGAACTATAAGGCGAATCTTCCTCTTTGGGAAGTCATCACCTCATATTATCAAGTTCACTCATTGCTAAACTAAGTCCTCTTTTGAAAATTTCTATAAGCCTTTAATTATAAATCATAACTTAACATAATACCACCCTAAGATTATATTATAAGTCATACTCCAATATAATATCATTATTTAACAATAATTAATCACAATTGGAAGTAAAGATAGAGATTCAAAGACTTACGAAGTCTTCCTCATAGTCTATCATCCAGGTCATACCATCAAACCATAACTCAACAAAATCCGGGAAGTAAGATCATCAGAGAAGGCTAACAGTAAGCTAACAAGACCAATGCATCTCTATAACACCGTTCAACTTTAGATCACAACTTGAGGCACGATATCTCAATAAACAACATTATACGCCAATAGTTCATCTTAATTCGATCATAATAACACCATAGGATAGTAATCTAATCAACAATTAACTCAATTGAATGATCACAATACAATATATGTCAAGATCACTACCTAGGGTTAGGGATGGAGGATCGTATTCTTCAATTTAGACCAAATCATCAAAAATTACCCTAAAAAATTTTAATAACATCTTAATATACTCAATATAACCCTATTAAATCATTAACAACTCAATCCATAACTTTAATATCGTAATTGAATGAAACCCATAAGAAAACTCAATTTTTGAAATCTATTTTGAAGGAAGCCTTTGAGTAAAGAGTCTCAATGGTTAATAGAACCCATACCTTAATGTTTGGAAGGGATGAGGCCACCAGAATTCGAACATGTGACCTCACCTATATTACACATTAAATTCGCAAGAAAAAGATAAGGGGTCAGGGGGATTCGGAATGGGGAATATTGTCTGATAAAGGAGAGTGCAAAAAAAAAACTAATTAAATAAATAAAATTTGAGGCGGTGGAATCAAACCCACCTCTAGGAAGCGAATGATGTGAAAGATGAAAATTAAAGAAATGAAAATGTGAAGAGTGGTAATAGAAACGATGGCCTCAAGGATGGAAAAGAGAAGGGTGAAACTAATAAGAAAATAAAGTCAGGTTGTGGAGGCTCATCCCACAACCTCACTGCCAAACGCCTAGCTAAGTCAATTTTAAATAGAAATAAACTAAGGAGGTTGTGGGGGTTTTATCCCACAACGTCACAACCCTAGCAAAATTAATGAATAAATAAGGAGAGGCTGTGGGGGTTTTATCCCATAGCCTCTTGGTCTAGGCGAATTGGACAACACAATTTTTAATGAAAAATAAAAGAGGTTGTGGAGTTCGATCCCACAACCCTTCTGCCAAATACGAGGACAATCTAGGGAGAAAATTAAAGATAGAATGTTCATGTTGGGGCTCGATCTATGGTCCCAATATCATGCAGACTAAAAATAAAAATAACAAAAATTGTAAGTATTGTCCAAGGGGTACGAACATTGGTTCCCTTGCCCAAATTTTTGTATTGATGCATAAATTATAAGTGAATTAAATGTTCAAGAATAATGCTACCTACATAGATTGAAATCGATATATTGGCAGACATACAAGATACATAAATCTTGTACTACATTATCATAGGAAAATATAAGTTACTTAACAAACTAGGAATGAAGACTCATGGCTTGTATTTATAGACTCATAATTGTAGCATACGATTAAAAATAAGTGAACCAAGATGTATGTAATGAAATGATGAAACCCTAGATTGGTTAACTACGAGCGTAATATACACTTAAAGGCAAAGTGCATTGGCGTATGACGAAATGAACAATGAAATGATGAAATGAACAATGAAATGATGACACCCTAGAAGGGTTAAGTAAGAGTGTGAAACACACTATATTGCCAAGTGCATTGGCATATGATGAAATGAACATTCACGAAAAAAGGGGTGAGTAATTATGAAGAGAAAATGTGCTAATGTTAATGAATGTGGTTACAACATGATATGAGTATAATTTAAAACATTAGATAAATCTCAAATGAGCCTAAGTAAATATTACTAAAACGTACTCACTTATGAGAGCGTAAAGTTAATGAAGAGATCAGTCACTATATTTACTCTTATGAAAGTATAGAGAATGACACACTTAATACTAATGATGAGATGAGAAATCATCTATTGAGATATGATGTCATCATACTAAAATCCAGCTTCCATGACGTATGAGTTGAATGTAATGGAACTATATACTAGGACCCGATGGACTAGCTATGAGCGGTGATGCCTTCTTTCAGGAAGGGCGAAGGTTCACTTAATGTAATGGAATGGAACTTCTCTCTGGCATGCCGGGTATAGGTCTCCTTATATCTCCTAGTATTCGAACCTATATTGCCAATATAGGGAGCTGGCGGGGTTAAATTCTCATGTATGCTAGCAACTTTTGCATCACTTTGCCCAGTGATTTTACATCTTCTCGTTTTGGGGTTTTATGACAATGTATTTCATGATGGTCACCTTATATATGTTGGTTAAAGTTAAAGTTCCCAATAAATGAAGGAAACCAACCTCAAATTATGCACATTATGAAATGAATGATACCAAAGTTGTTAGTGTTGGATAATCAAAAAGTGAGTTAGATGGTGTTTACACTGGCCTATGAATGAATTGAAATGGAGTACATATGAATGAACAAAGCAGACTCTGTGTTTGCTAAAGAAAACTCCATAGTTGAGGTCCCAATGTTTATCCCTGATTTCTCAAAAGTCTTAATGTTAAGTCCATTAATCCAAGGTCTTATGGCATATGAAAAAATGATTATGAAAGATTTTATGTTCTATATGCAATATGATATGTGCTAAGTGTAAGATGTTATTTGTTGTGTGCGATATTATAAGTATGTTGATGAATATTATTCTCATGGCATGACTTTCTTAATCAAAATCTGGAAAGCTCACTGATTTTCCTAAACCAAATTTTGAAAGAACAACGACTTTCCTAATCAAAATTTGGGAAGTTACCTAACCTTCCTAATCTCAATTTGGCAAGTCCCCTGACTTGGCTTTCCACAGTCATGTGGTTAGGAATGAGCTATTCTTACTCATGCATGTCCTTTGTGTGTAACTTCATATACCCATACGTTGTACAAGTGTGTACTAATCTCATACAACTATATATTTTTAAGTGCAGACATAGGTAGATGCTGGAGCTCACATGTTGACACTGCGGTTATTCGAATGTAGAGTTTTTCATCCTTACATGGTAGGCCCTCATTCTTTTAAGGATGTATACTTTTATAATCTAGCTTAGATGTAGTATTTATCTAGTGGAGCATGTTCCACTAGCGTTTTTTTCCACTTTCATTTAAGACTTTGTAGTGGTGCCGTTTTTGTAAAAATACGTTTAATGCAATTATGAAGTGTTTCTTTCATTTAATTATCTCTATATGAGATTGTTAATATTTAAACACCTATAATTTTAGGTTATAAATGTTTAGATTGAAATAAGGAGAAAAAAAGTTCAATTTTTCCACTAAAATTGACGTAGATGAAGTAAGGATAATGTATGTAGGCTTGTCTTAAACCTTTGAGAGTTCAACGACGCTGGTCTTTTCTGAGGTCTAGATTCCAGTCGTGACAACATTGCACAAGTTTTCTCTAAAGTAACTCAGAGGATATTGTTCTTATGTAATATGATAACTTCAAATGTATGATGCTTATGATGTATGATGTTACTCTCATATGATGTTGGTTATCTTGATGAACACGTTCATGATCTATATTGCTATATGTGGGGATGACTACTTATGATATATGTTGTATGAAGAAAAGCATTACTTATTGTCTTCCATCTTTTTTACTTGATTATGTGGGGTTATGGGGTATCACATGATCAATGCACTTGTAGGCTTGAGATGAGATTATTGGTGAGCCTTGGATGTTATGTATATATGAACTATTGAACAGGCGATGTTAATATGACTTCATTAATATATGTCTTTGGTTATGATCATGCTTTATCTTGGTGTTATCCTTATCTTCTATATGCTAGCTATTTTATGTGCATTAAAGGCTTCCAAATGAGTTAGAATGGTTTTTTAAAAAAAATTCCTTTTCATGCATGTCCTTAAATGTTTATGTGAATATACTCATACTTATTACATGTGGCATTATAACCCACATACTTTATACAACTACAAATGTAGGGTATTCCCGTTGAAGATTAACAAGTTCGATTGTAGAAGCTTGGAAATCTTTCTCCATGTGTTGGTAGGTCCTTATGTTCCGGGATACTATCTTTCCATCATTCTAGCCATGAAGATTGTAGTTGTTTATTAAATACTCTTTATTCCTTATTATCATTTGGATCTATTGTAGTAAGGCCTATATGGCATATTGAGATTGTATTGGCTATGTCCAAGATTCTTATTCTTTATATGGTTTTTATGTGAGACAGTTTTTAGACTATCGTATGTATGTTGATCATGTTACTAGAAGGGAAGCCTAAGGAAGCTTCTTTGAGAGATATCTATATATAACTTAGTATATAATAAGCAAGAAGTCTAAGTATACTTAACATATTATAAGCAAAAGTTTTTTGATTTTATCTATATTTTTAACCAATGATATGTTATGAACAATGCTAAGGGCTTGTCAAAGTCCTCATCGAGGATGACGATGCCGGTTACATCTAGGGAATTCTCTCCAGATGTGATACATTTATCAAAAGTAGACTTCTCAACATAAGGACCATTAAATTTATTCGCCTTGGGCTTGGATGTAGACCCTTGACCTTTGTTGACCCTGGTAGAAGGACTTTGATTGGGGAACCTTTTCTTGAACCTAGGATTATCTTGCACCTCACATCTATCCTTAGAATAATTTCCATCTTCAATCCTTGTCCTTTTTATTTATTTACCCACATGCTTAAGCTTTTGCTCCTTAATTTGTTCAACAATAACCATGATACAAGAGATATCCATTCTAGGAATCAACATAGTTGACCTATATTCATTCACAACAAGGTCGGATACCACCATAAAAAAATTGTACACCTTGGCTCAAGAATCCGCCATAATAGTAGGAGCATACTTGGATAGTTCAGGGAATTTTAGACTATATTCCTTCTCACTCATACCTCCTTCGCATGAGTTGATGTATTTTTGCATTTTATTGTCCCTTACTTCAAAGGGAAATAACTTATCTAGGAAGGCCCTCATGAAAGCTCCCCAAGTAATCCAAACATCTATAATTGGACTCTCATTCTTACATTGCCTGAAGAAAACTTCAGCCACATCATTGAGTTGGTAAGAGGCTAGCTCAGCCTTTCTATAGTAGACACCCTAATAGAATCTAGCACCTTTAATACTCTATCTATGAACCACTACGGGTCCTCCTCTTCTTTGGAGCCAATGAAAGTACAGAGATTCATCCTTGTGAAATCCCTTATCCTTGATGCGGTGGTGCTATCATTGGGGTTCGCTTAGAACCTTGCATCATTAGAAACTGGAGTAGCCAATACTTGGTCAAGATATGAATGGCTGCCCTTATCTCAAAATTAGAAATAACCCCTTAGTCAATAGGGACTTGAGTATTTTGAGGAGCTAGAGGGGGAACCACCTCATTCTCAATCTCCTCTTTGACCATTCACCCGTTGTTCCTTATTTTTTTTCCAATAAGCACAAAAAGATATTAGAAGATAAGGATATGTAGAGTTAAGACTCTAGAGGCAAGAATTCAAGAATACCAACAAGACTCTACTTCATGTTATTTAGTGACACATATTCGATGATTATTTGACCTCATTCTCTGATATGAAGTTTTTCATAACCGGGGAGCACCCCCTAGTCGTAACCGGCATCTTCATATTTGAAGAGGTCATAGACTAGCCTTTAGCATTCATCATTACACGTCATAGGTCAAAACTGCGGAAAATTTTGAACTTAATACATATTGAGGTATACATAGACCTCACGCATACTTTAGACATATATATACGTACATAGTTTACTTAAAATCCTCAAATAGAAAGCTTACATAGGTTTGCCGTTTAGTCAACATAACAAACATACATGGAGTTAGTCTAATATTATAATCTCACATTAAACCATCTAAACGAAGTACAATATTTGGAAATAGACCTTACACAAGTACATATTGTCGTATAAGACTTACAACAATATCTTCAAGAATAAGTAAGAAACAGATGTCTTTAGGCATAATCAATACTACTAGGGTAGATAAAAGGGACCATCCTTGAACATGCAGGACTCCCCAACTAGTGGGAGTAAGAAGTCCAAGTATCCTTGCAAAGTTTCATAGAAGCTCTTCAATGGCAGGAACCTACAATGATTGGGAAAAATGAAAGAAATATGGGATAGTACAAAACACATGTACCAAATATGGCTCCTGTGAATAAAATTATTTAATGCATGAGTAAAGACACAATTTAGTCGAAGTCATGCATTATGTTCATTAAATAAACATAAACACATATTGAACAATATTAGTCAACACAACATGATATTAACCCAACTCATAAGCAACCCAAAGCAATGCTTGTGCAATTCCAAGTATAGTACCCCATAACCATAACCAAACCGAAGTATAACATTAAGTCACTTACAACATGCATACAACATAATCTCATACTTTATCATAACATGCATGATTCGTAAGTTCATATAAACCTTAACATACATAACATGTAACCAACTTTATCGTACAACTCATAACAATAAGAATTCCTTAGGATCCCACATGTGTAATGAGTAACATAAGTATTGTAACGTCGCCGAAAATGTACTCGTCTACTGAAGAGCCAATTAAGTAGTAAGAATAGGTATTGGGGGTACATAGGCATCCCAACCGCATATTACAATATATTGGCTTAAAAAGGTGTTAGCAAATTTTTTAAGTATTACATTTTTTTAAAAGAAATGTACCTGCAATGAAAAACCTATGATAAAATTAATATGCCAAACTTCATACAAATTAGATAGGAGGCATCCAAGTGTCAAGCCTAAGTCATAGCACATGATCATCTAAAATGATCATGTAGAGTAAGCAGTGCCCAAGGGTATAGAGAGGATCCTTGGAAATATATTAGAAGAAACACATGTGCTAGAATTAGGTTAGGGTGGTTAGGGGCAGGCACACATGTGGGGCTCAAGCCATGAGGGGATGAGATTCCTAAAAAACTCTATGCTATAACTCACTTACCTAACTTGATACTAACCTAGGCCTAACCGAAAAAACTAACTAGTGCACCCCACACCCTAAGACCTAACCGGGTGACACTAACGTAGTAACTAACTTAATAAACATCCTAGTACCTAACCTAGAATGGTCAAAAACTGTTAGTTATGGCCCTAACGTCTTAGGGGTATTTTATTAATAATTATAAGTCACTTAGTTAATTAAATTAACAACTTAATTAATTAATTTAAATGGGAAAACCGAAATCCTTACACTACATAAGTAACTAACTAAGAAACACCCTAGTACCTAACCTAGCATGGTCCAAAAATCTTCTTATGGTCTTAAAAACATAGCAGTACATCCGTAATTACCCTAGGTTACCTTATTGAATGAATTGGAAATTCAATTGGTCAGAACCGAAACCACTAAGCAATTTCCATCTTTCAGTTAAGTGAAGTGTTCAACTAATTCTAGTCAATCTACGGGGGGGGGGGGATTTTTAGAAAATAAGATAATTGGTTTATTAGTTAAGTTAACTAGTCTTATTTAAATTACTAAATATCAGTTCCTAAAACCTAGAAACTCACGACTAAAACAGAAAACTAGAGTGAGCAAAACGCAAGAAAAACATAAAATTTCTTAGGGCATTTAAAGGTATCCTTCAAGGTTTTTTTGCAAGGTGATGTTATTAGATTAAATTCTACATCAAGTATGGGTTTTATATGATGGAATTAGTTCTCTAGGAGGCCTTTCAATCGTTTTAAATTCATGAATGTCAAAACTGGATTTTTCCCAATGGTATTGGTGAGCGTCCATCTCCCTAGCTAACCTTGTTTTTGATTTTATAAGTATATACATGTAATCGAAAACCTGTTGTTGGTATGTGGTACTAACTGATCATTATGTGTAGGTTCTTGACTTCTTAATGAATAATGAGCACTATATACTTGATTCATATGATTAGGATATTAGTTATATGAAATGAAGAATGATGTAATGGTTAATTGTGTTTGAGAATGTGAAGTCTGTTAAAACTCGTTTATTAAGTTAGCCACTGTTAAATGTCGACTTACTTAGGTTGAGGATATCACTATAGTACCTTCTTGCAATAAATTAATATGGCTAGTGATAACATAATGAGACTTTTTTAAGTGAATGTTTGGACTGTGACAATAAATTTGCTAACAATGCATTGCCCAAAAAGATGATTGAAATTGTCTTACAATGTTATTTCAAAGATATGATGAAAAATTTTCTCATGACTAAGTTAACCCAAACAATTAAGGTGAGTAATAATATAATTAAAAGTTTATGAATTTTAAAAGTGACCATAATGAGGTTTTAAAAGAAGTGACACAACTCTAACTTACACCTAGACAATTATTCTAAATATACTCACATAAAAGTGTGTTCATAATCCTGAGACAAGTCTCATTAACACTGAGATGATAATATAAGGTTAAATTCACATTTCATCAAGTAAAGAAAGGGATAACCGATTATCTAAACAGTTGTGTGAACCTCATAACTAGAAGTAAGCTTCCATAATATTTGACTCAAACTCTAAGTGATAAGAAAGTAAAGTAAATCTGAGCATAACACTGATACACTACAATTGATCTTGTGCCATCACATGTAAGTCTCATGATATGAGGCTACCACGAAGGTGGACAAGTAGTCTCCATATGTCTCCTTGTCTTTGAACTATGTTTCCAACAAAGGAACTAGCCAGTCGACTCCACCTAATAGAGATGGGTATGATGTGGTTTAACTTTAGGCGGTGATTTCACCTCTTTTTGGTGTGGGAAAGACAACGAATTTCAAGTTTATCTCACATGATGTATGTCAACTATAGCTCAGGAATGTATCCGATTTACTTCATCCATGAACCCCTTTTTTGGTGTGGGGAAGACACTGACTTGGTTTCACTTTAGCCGATGAACCCCCCTTTTCTGTGTGGGGTAGAAACAAACTTGGTTTACCTTAGCCTGTGAATCACCTCTTTTTGATATGGGGGAGACACTGGATTTCATGTTAGCTCGCATGATCTACTTTCATTAATGCTAAAGAATTCTCTATAGAAAGAAAGAGAGAGTGAAAGTAGCATGTTCACATTGAATAAGAGATCAAAGGAGTAGAAACGTAAGTTCAAAGTTATGGTTATAGACAATAAAGATGACTTATAATGGGTTCTTCTTCCTTGCCGCAGTGATGGTCACTGTAGAGATGGTATTTGTGGAGTTGGTGTGGTTGTCAAGTTGTTATATGGATATGATGCTTTGCCCGTAGAAGCTTCTCCTGCTATTGCAAGAATTGCATGTGATTCGCCATCGTTTGGTGATAGGGAAGTTCAAGCATGACGTTTAGTGCGACATCGTTTCACACTTAAGATGAATCATCTCTGTAATATATATGAAAGCAAGAAAGGTTATGCCATTAAAGGGGGCCAAACCATAATGTCTAATAAATTCCCCAATATCATTATATTATCCATACAACCACATAATGGGCATAGCTAATAAATATTGGCTTATAAAGACTTATGCCAATTTCAAGAATAGAAGATATAACTTGTAAGTAAGGAAGTTAAATAATTTCTTTAATCTCTTGAATTACATAATTGAATCTTTGTAGGTATGGGACTATATTGAATTATTGCATTTGTAAGTAAAACATAAGATCAAACGAGATCATTTAACTAGACAACAAAAAGAAGAAAAGACTAAAGGATACATTAAGGCTGGGAGAGGGAGCTCTCAAACTAAGGGGGAGAAAATTTATCAATTTTCGCTTGAGTTGTTCCAAAATAATGTTCATGACTGAAAGATATTATGTTCATATATAAAATTATTTGTATGCCTTAATTGCATGAAAGCATGTCATATTAACGATTTAAGACCATAAAGTGACTTAACTTTCCAAAAATGACATGTTGCTTTAGGAAGAGCTTTCCTTGATGCATAGTCATTATATGTTTATATGCATACACCCATAAATAGTACAAGTCTTACTAACGCATATATTATTACAATTTTTGTAGGTCTAGGTTCTAGAGAAGATTGAAGATTCGACAAAGCAGTTAAAATTAGCGATCTCTATACTTTTGTAGGTCTACTAGAATTTGAGGATGCTACTCTTTACCATTCTAGATTTAGTAAAATAGACGTAGATGGTGGATGTAGTCCTGACATTTCATTTGAAACATTTGTTCAACTGTTTGTTATAAGGGCAATTGGAAAATTATTATTATTATTATTATTATCATTCTCTATTTCGATTATTTCATATCTAATCAATGATTGCTTTAATTCTAGATCATTAGAAAATTATTCTATATAACAATAATATGAAGTCTATCTATACTTCACTATACTATAAAAGTTTTAAATTTTCCAGAAATTAAACCATATGATTGTGATGAAGGTTGAAAAGAGGCTTGTCTGCGACCTCTGGGAGGTTAATGATGCTGGTTACATTCGGATTACAGAATATCCGTGTGACAAGTGTCATACCCTCCCTCACCCTATGTAGTAACCTTTTATGCAAGACCTAATTATAGTTCAGAAACTTGACTCATTCACTTACCATATGTAAGATCCCGAAAATAAGTTAGGGTGTCTATAGACTCAGATGTGACCATAAGCTTTTTACCGTGTTAATAGAGTTTTTAAAGTATGCACAAATGTCTTTAAGTCATTTGGAATTCAAACATCAACGAGCGACCAAGACATTCAACGACTAGTCACCTAAAGGGGCCTTACGTTTTTATATGAGCTTTCATGTGTGTCTTTGGATTATGAAATCCATATATGAGAAATAATGATTTTTAGAGTCCGTATTTTGAGTTTCATAAAAATTATATGTTGAACGTCCAAGAACATTCGAAAGTTAGCCCTTGAGACTTACATTTGTGTTTCTTAAGTGTTCCTAGCGTGTTTGGACATGCTGTGTGTAATTCTTTTGGTTGAAACTGAAGTGGAAGGGTATACACTTACGTTAGAAAATCCAGGGTACGATTCCCAAAAGGCCCAGCAAGAGGCACTCAAGAATGACCCAAGTCTGTCAAGAAATTGTCGTAGTAATGTCAATCGACGGATCCTAATGACGCCTCATAAGTCAAAAAACTGCGTGTCGATAGTGTGGTATCGATGGTAACATTTGCTGCTTTATTCTTAATTCTATGTTATGACTCAGTACCAAACAACGTCCTGTAGTACGGTCCATCGATGCCATGTTTGGCGTCATTTGTGCACGTCGATGGTGCTTAAAAACTGCAGCCTGTGTACTTTTTCATTAAAGAGGTGAATGGGAAATTAACCGCACTTGCTATACTTAAAATACATGGCTTATTTTTATTTTTTTTAGGTGTATTTAAGTGATAAAAAAAGTGAAAACCACATTCAAAATTTAATTCGCATAAATTAGACTTTCCCTCCAAGAATATTCTCTCTAGAACCTCCGTTGAAGGTGAAGCTCAAAATCATCTAGGAGCTTAGTTTTTTATGGATACTTCATAATGTTTTAGTGTTTCTATTCTACATTAAGGTACGGTGATCCTTCATCTCTAGTTAGTATTCCATCTAGAGATTTCTTCTCTCTAGGTAATCTTCCATCTAGAGAGTTCTTCTCAATGTTTTCAAAAGAGATTTCATGATCAAATCTTCAATCTTTAAATCTATCCATGGGTTCTTTCTCAAAACGTTTTCACAGGATTTAGCATGATGAATTGATCATAATGTATTGGTGTTAACAACAATTTCAATCCATTTGCATTAAAAACCCATGTTCTCATTAACTTTTGATTTAGCCTATGCATGGGCATTGTGATCGTGAATTTGTATTGATGGAATTGTGATTCTATTATTTTCAATTGCTTATGTCTACTGTTTGTTATGTATATTGAGTAATAAATATTGATTAATGATCCATGGTAATTAATACATGAATGTTTGAACAAGAATAACATGTGTTCTTCTATGTGTTCACTATAAGGTCGACTTTTTGAAAATTGTTGTACGCTTTTGATTATATAAAGATCATTGTAGATATTGAATTAATTAAATATTATGGATGAATTGTGAGTATGAATCCTTTGTGATCACATCAAAGTAATCTTGGAGAGGATTCATCCACATGTTTTACCCTATAGATGGATGATGCAATGAATGTGATGCAATCTTTATTCTAGGTTAGATAAGTATGATTTAGATTAGATCACTACTTATTTGGATACATCCCTACATGTATATTGTTGATAAATTTTTATTGATTATCAAATCAAGAGAATTTCGTAAGTAATTTGCATTTCCTTACTCTTTATTGAATCATAGTTTAGTGCATATGTTGGTATCATATTCTTATAGGGATTTAAGTATGGTTTCCTTTATGAATAAAGTATATTAAGATATTTTCCTACACATGAATTGTTAATAAAATAGGTTTATTGATAAATGAAGATCAAAGGTTGCTTAATTGGTAAGAATGACTCTTCCCTTCTACTTTCTTATCGTACTGATAGTTGATGAAGCCTTGTATTGCATTGTGCAGTATAGTAAACTTATGGTTGCAGTGTTTACATTATTGTTAGTATATGTGTGATGTGAACATGGCGTTGAATGAAATTATAATAAGAATTTGTATCGGTGATTATCACCCTATGTGAAGCTTTTACCTAGTTTTGCTATTCTAGCTATGATCTAGGTTGTATTGCTCATGTTTCCAGTATAAGTAGGACTATGTTGGCATTTGATTATATGTTGTCTAAGATGAAGTATTATAATGCTATTGTAACACTTCGAATTTCCATGACGTGTTGTAGATCCTACCTGAGTGACATAATGTTTAGACACTACTTTAACGTCTATTTTAATGAATATAAGTCATTTAGGAAGTCTACAAACTAAAACATCGAAGAAAGTCCATGACTTCCAAAAACTAGTTCAATGAGGTACTAGCTTGCCTTATCCTATTTGACTAGCTTTTAGGAGTCACAAAATGATGAAAATTTGTGGAAGGGTGCCTACCATGTAGTGGAGTTAGTTCATAGTAGAAACGTCCGGGAACGACTCCCCATGAACAAATTAGGGTCCCTTGAGGAGGACCCTTGCATTTCGGGGTCAAAGGATTGGCTTGGGCAGTGAACATAGATAAGTGCCATCGATGGGACATGTGTCAATCGAAAGTGTGTCGATGTCCACCGTCGATGCTCACTTAGCCAAATATTATATGGGGCACTCTAAATTGTCTTTGAACTCATCAACAGGTGTGCATCACGGAATGGCACAATGGCCGTCGATTGACTAACAATCCATCAATCGTGGTGTTGTTTATCAAGGCCTATTTTGATGCACGTTTTGACTTATTTCATTTAATTATTTGAGTTAGTTAGGAAGTTAATAAGGCGTTAGTACTGGTATAATTATATTAGTTAACCACCTATATAAATCCCCTAAGCTAAAAAGACTAATCTAAACTCTCATAATTTCCCAAACCGAAAACTTTATTCTTTCCCTCTCCCAAAGAAACCCCATTGAAGACAAAGTAGATGTGGGTTAATGGGATGAAAAGGGTCATGTTTTATCCATCCATATTCATCAATAAGTAAGTTATGGATTCCTTTCACCTATGAGACATGTTTCCTCAAAGGGTTCCATCAAATGGATTTCAAAAGTTGGGTTTTTGAAGTTGGTTTTATTCAAATACGAAATTGATGTTATGAATTAATTTGTTTATGATTTATTTTTTATATTATTATTAGAGACACATGTATTTTAACTTAATTATGTTATATATTTATGAATTAGTATAGTTTTTATATGATGACCTATTCCCCTTAACCCTAGGTTATTATCTTGAAGTGAATTATGTAATATTGGTTCAATTTAATCCGTCATGCGCTTAATAACTACTAGATGATGATATTATATCATTTTTAAATAAATTAAGATGAAATTGAGTACTATAATTTTAGTTATTGAGTAATTGTCTAGGTTATGAAATGTATGACCGAATTAACCTAAGCCTATTATCTTAAGCTATGAACTAGTAAAGGATTGTAATTTAGTTAGTCAATTCTATTTGTTATCATTTGGTTATTGATATTTGAGGATATTATACCCTTTTTGGGTTGAATTAAATGTTTATGGAAATACCTTGATGAAGAATTATGAAGGATACTTGGTAAGTCTTGTGATCCCTTTTCTTTAAGTCATGATGTTGTATTGTAGTATGCCTTGTATAAGCATTAATAGGGTTGATATGCTTTTCAAGGGAAATGTATTGACTATGGATTTTGAGGTGTTGGATAATATTTAAATGCTAAAAGGATGGTGGTTATTACCAATGTGACTTATCATGATGTGAGAATGTTTATGAACTAACCTCACCTATATGAATTGTAATAATAAGACAAGACTCATGCGATTCTAATTGAGCTATGATGATGAATTTTATATAAGGGGTAGAACATATGACCTACATTAATGTATGGTGATTAATTTCGAGTATTAAAGACATTTTAAAAAGGGACTATAGCTTCGAACCGAGTTAAGTAGAGTGAAAAGTGTCCCTTACAACATAGGTAAGGTAGCATAACTAATGTAATATAGATATTGGAGTCCATAATGCATGTAGAATAAAAAGGGTCCCTACTATATCTCTTAGTTCATGAACTATGTTTCCCCCAAAGGAATACTAGATATTGTATACACATAGGTTGTATTTTCATGTTTTGGTACTACCTTGGAATGTAGTCCACCTTCCATCGATGTAGGGTTCCATGACACCGGATTCCACATGTAAGACCCCGAAGATGACATAGCTTAACTAGAATCTCACATGTTTTAATTTATGGTCTCAAATCTTAAATATGTTTACTATATGGTATAAAGGTAGTATCTAAAGCATTAGATTTGTTGGAAATCAAAAGTCAAGGGACGACCAAGACGTTCGACGACTAAGTCACCTAAGTGCCTCATATGTGGTCCTACGTGATTATATGTGATTCATGAGGTTTTAATCCTCTTAAGTTAGTTATTCTAGTATGTATAGGCAGTTTTTTGAGTTTCGTGAAGCTTGGAGATCAAACGTCCAAGAACGTCCAGGACATTCAAAAGATATGCTTTGAAGTGACCTTGTGCATCTATGCGTGTTTCGTCGAGTTTTATGCGTTCTTTTTGTATGAAATATATGTGACAGGTGTTAAACTCATAAAATATTGTATTTGGGTCGGAAAAATTATCCCCAAGGACCATGTAAGGGTTCTTGAGGAAGGACCCAAAACTATTGGCATGGCAGACCCCAAACGACGGAGCAGTCGACAGCTCGTATGCTTATTGATGCCCGGTCAAAGGGTGTCATCGATGGGGAAATAACCATGAGAGTTAAAGGATATTTGGCAAGCTATTGTAACCACCGACGGTGACAACTTACAGCCAGTCGTGGGGATGACGCGCCGTCGAGGGCAAGTTGTCGAACGAAGCGGTCTCCGCGCAGGTGTTGCTGCCAAGTTAGGGGTGAAAACGTAAATTCAACCCACTTATAAATTAATTCATCAGAGGTTTATAAAGGGTCTTTTGTGTATTTTCATTAACTATATAAAGGGTAAACACCATAAAGACTTCATTCTCACTAATTGAAAACCCTAAATCCCTTAAGAAATCCCAAAGACTCCATTGAACTACAAATTGAAGAGGCAGCTTTATGTATAGTTTTGAGTGAAAACTCTTCGTCAAAGTGAATAATTATCATCCTTGAGGTATGAATTTTGATCCTTGAAACTTGTTTCATCAACGAGCCCAATACTCAAGAAGTTTTCTAAAGTTGAATTGTCCAATTACGGGATTCTGCCATGGGTTCTTTCATAAACGATTTCTAAACATATAATTATGATCATATTAATATTGTATTGATTATTTCAATATAAATTACCTATGAACCCATGAATTGGATGAACCCTATATTTTTACTATGTTTTGTATAACTTGATATTGATCTAATGTTGGTGAATTCTTATGTATTTTCTTATGGGCTTTCTCATGATGTAATAATTGTATTAAGTTGATATCTTGGTTATGTTGAATAGATGAGTTACATTGAATTAACCTAGTCATTGATTATTGTAGTTTTATGTTTAATTGTAGGTTATGGTCTTAGGTAAGAGTCTTGTGTTATCGAATAGAGTAAGTTGACTTTGAATTGAACTGTCGAGGAAGATGTGGGGTATGCTGCCATATTTCACTTATTTTTATGTTGTTAATACTTTAATTCAATTGTGATTTGCATGGTCCACCTATGGTGGCGGTGTTATGTGTTTTACTTGAGAGTGATGTGGCCTTGTAAGTGTTACTTTTTGCAATATAATGATCTTGGCGTTATTGACAACTACTTAAAGTAATTTTACTATTTTGGTAGTGTGATTATGTGAAGCATGACAATATCAATATACATGTGAAGTCATATATGTATTCTTGTATTGATGTTATCTTAGGTGATCATGTTAGACAATGACTTTGACATTATTATTATAGTGTTAGGGTTGAGCCTTTGTTATTCCTACTTTGCTATATGACACAATTTGGAGTATATTTATGATGTTATAAAAGTATATAGGATGACCTGAAGGTGTTAGGTTGTTTCCTATGTAATTCTAGAATAATATGCTTTGTGATTTAAAAGTGAAGTATGTGTTATCTTTTCTTGGTTGAATTGTGTCCTTTCTTGGTGTATATATGATTATGAATATGTGATATCTTTATTTATGGTGTTAGAACTCTTATTCTTTAATGTATGAATGACATGTGACCTTAAATGATATTATGAGAGTCTTTCATATGAAAACCTTGACTTAAGGGTAAGGTTGAGATTGTTGAAGTTGTAAGTTATAATGGTATCCTTCAAGGTAAAGGTATGATGGACTTCAGGTTAGTTGTCTTGAACAACATCATATTAATCCTTAGGAAAGTTATAATGAGCTATCTTAGTCGCAAATGGAAGGTAGCCCTAGTGGACCTCCTTGGTGGGGTGAATGTGATTGGGTCATGAACTTGATAAGGATCCCTCTTCATGTGATCCTTTAATGTCAATAACTCTATGACAACCAAAGCTAACACCCAGTGAATATGTAATAGGAAGTAGCTCTACTTCAGAATGAGAGTAGAGTACAATGTACCTCTACTTCAGAATGTGACTAGAGTAATAATAGCCCTTCATACTCTTTAACCATGTTCATACATGGTATGTGCGATAGTTATACTATTTACAAGTACAATACTCTCATAAGAGTAGGTTAGAACTCCGAATTCCATGTCTAGCTATCATGGTCTATGTCAGTCATTGCAAATTCTAATGACATGGAATACTTTCTACTACTACAAAAGTTCTATAAGCTTTAGATGGTGGTATGGGACGCTATCTTGACATTGCACAATAGGCTTTGAAGGTTTTAGTTAGAGTCCCTAGGTCTTTTTCAAGATAATTATTTGAATGTCCTTTATGTGATGAATGAGTCTTAATGAACTAGTGACTTATGTTATGGAGTATGTAAAAGGAATAAGTACCTATGTAGTGTAGTTAAGGTTTTTCTTTTAAGGTGTTAAGGGTGCAAAGGAATGGTCACTTCGTATCTTACCTAGATGAGTCTTAAGAATGACTCTAATTAGGGAAGATTTTGATTATGTGGACATGATCCTAACGTAGGAAGTCATATGGATTATATAGATAGTCTTGAAAAGGTTGATCATTGACATTATCTTCTTGACCTACTTAAGTAACTCTTTTGATAGCCTTTAATGAGGAAATGTCAGGTGTCTATAGGTTTATATGTATGATATCTTTAAGTGTGTATGTGGTAATCCTAAGGGTCATTTAGGCACATATAGAGAGGGTGTATGAGCGGACTCTCTTGGTGTGACTTAAGTGAATCTTAGGATAGATTCTTGTGAGAAGATTACATGCTAAAGGGTGTTTAAAGGTAGGTTTAAGCTATTCACAGTAAGAATTAATTTAGTCATTGTACAGTGAATGCACCTCAGTGTTAGCTGAGTTAAAAATTATGATTTGTTGTTTAAACGTCATATTAGATGTTTCTACATTTTTAAAGACTGTTCTTATTATTATAATACGATTTACATATCACAATATACATATTTCCAATAAATGTCTGTTTTCATGATTTTGTGCAGAATACCATACTTAATACATGTAGTTGTACTAACTCCTTGCTTTATCTATCTATATAGTTCTTGGTAGGTTAGAATCTTTGAGAAGAGAAGACTTGTACTTAGATGATCATTCAAGATAAGTAAAGTATGTCCTCACTTGACTCGAGAACATATATGTCTTTTATTTTTACATTCAAAGTACTGTAATAGTTTCAGTATATCTATATTCGTATTTTGAAGTATGGGCCCTATCCCACGTATTCTTGTGTCTTAAGATGATAAGATTGAAACTTAGTATTCACTATTTATTTTATATGAAATAGATTTGGAAGACTATATTACCTTTTGTGAAAAAGTTTTAATTCCGTACTATTTTTCAATATGATTATGCTATGAATTATCTAAAAGGGCTTGTCTAAGACCTCCGAGAGGTCGACTACGCCATTTATAATCCAATATTGTAGCCTATTTTCTAGGGTGTGGTATTGGGATGTGACACCACATTAGCTCATATGATCTATGTCAGTTAAGGCATGATGTTCCCAAAAGGTAAAATTAATTAAATGAATGATCTCTAGCTAAAATAGCCTAAGGTGTTTAGCTTAGTCTAGTGTGGGGTATGGTATTCTACCTAAATATTACAGTAGTTAGCCTTGAAAGAAGTCTTAGGAGGATGTTCTTATGAATGAATATGCCTATAAAGGTACATGATATGTATATGATAAGCTTGCACGTTGTTGATACTATGTGTTAATTGGTTTCACTTGTAAAAATTTGTTGATCTTAATTGTTAAAGAATGCTGATATGTACTCTTAATGCTATGTTTTGAAAAGTTTGATGTTGGTCATGATTCTTGTTTGGTTACTTGACTGTGTAAGGTTATTGGGCTTTTTTTGGTTATTGCACTTGTTGAGTTGATAGGGTTTCATGGGTAAATATCTTTCTTTAGCTATTTTGTAGTGAAGTCTTATTCATGCTTGTTGATGTAATACTTGATTATTGATTTTCTTGACTCTATCCAATTATGTGATATGCATATTTACTTGAGTAGACTTAGTATTGTCGGTCTTGTGATGTACATGCTTTGTACTAAATGAATGTGTCTTATTGATTGGTATGGTTTTGTTGAATGTGCATAATGACTTTCTAAGTAAATTTCATATTTTAATGAATTTACCTTTTAATCATGTTTTCTTATTATGTGTATATATTGTCTCATACAAAGAACAAGTGGTTTACTTAGCCCATTTCTTCCTTTTCCCCAACATTTTAGGTTATGGTCGTTGAAGGGCTTTTGGAGACGACTATGAAGAAGACTCAAAATTCATAATAATCCAAGTTGGGTAGGTTCTCACTTTCCAAGGTCAATGCCATTGTAAAGCCTATGATGTTGCCTTAGTTTTTAAGACTTATATGTTTCTTTCCTTTTAATTGGGATACTAAACATTGTATTACCTATATGTGGTAATATAGTATTGATGTATTGGCTAGGCCCAAATTGTTGTACTCTTATTTGATGGTTATAAGATGAGACTATGTTATATTCAACATATCAATGTGCAATGAAAGTACATGACTAAGTAATCTTTCTATGAGAAGGGTCTACAGGATACTCGATATATATCTCTTATGTGTATGTAGAGGTCTATGTTAACCTCAATGTAGAAGTAATGAAATTTTTAAATCTATGCTAATTTTGAGCTATGAGTGTAATGATGTAAGCTATGAGGCAAGTCTTAGTCCTCAAAAAAGAATGACGATGTCGGTTATGTCTAGGAGATATTTCTTGAACGTAACAAACAAGGTATCAGAGCATTAGATTGACTATCTTTGAGTCGATGTCTCTCTCAACCACTTCTATGTATATTCGTACTCATAATTGTGAATCATGCCACACTTATGAATAGGAATATATGTAATGCATAGTAAACTCTCACTTTCTTTGAAGTACAATATCGTTCTTCTAGAGATTAGGTCTAGGTGCTTTTAGCATCTAATCCTTTTATCTGATTATATGGAATGAATAATCGAAGGATTGCAGCACGAAGACTTTAATAAAATATTGCCAATTTAGGAATTCCTCCACGTGGTGATCTAGTTCCTTCTCTTGAAGAAGATGTTAATAATGACCAAGCTCCGATGGATCCTCCTTTTATTAATGGTGCCATAAGGGTCGCACTCTTCCAAATGGTCCAAGACATTATGACCCAAGCATAAGACGCCACTAGTAAAGCTGAATCTCAAGCCATGACAACCCAAACTAATGGGGAGATTAATCCGAGCCAACCAACAAGTATGTACCGTTGCCTCCCATCTAAGGGATTTCACTAGAATGAATCCCCCTACTTTCTATGAGTCAAAGTTTGAAGAATACCCTTATGCGGTCATTGATAAAATATGGAAGATCATCTATTCCATGGGATTGGCTACTACTTAAAAGGATGAGTTAGCCACTTACCAACTCAAAGGTGTGGCCCAATCTTGGTATGTCTAATGGAGGGACAATATGTCTTTAAGGGTGGACTAGTGACTTGGGAAGTGTTCAAGAAGGCTTTTCTTGACAGATTCTTTATTAGGGTGAAATGGGAATCTATAGTTATGGAGTTCAAGAACCTTCATGAAGGAGGTACGAGTGTTCTTGAATAATCCTTAAAAATCCCTCAATTGTTAAAATATACTCGTGTTTTTGTTTTCGACCCTGGAGATGAAATGAACCGCTTTGTGACTAGAGTGTCGGATCTCTTGAAAGAGGAGTGTAATTCGGCTATGATACATGACAATATGAACATTTCTTGTCTCATGGTTCATGCTCAACAAGTGGAAGAGACAAGGGCTTAGATGAAGAATAGAGATGCCAAGAGGGAAAGATCTTTTGATGGTCGTTCTTCAGCGGTTATGCTTGAAATTCAGCACAAGCCTATTTTTAGAAGAGGGTTTGTATTAAAGTTCCTTCCAAGTTACCTCATGCTACAAATGATAGGGTGTCTAACCCTAAGCATAAAAAGGGAAGGTATACTAGCTCCCCAACCAAGAAGGCAACTTGTGGAAATTGTGGAAGGACGAGCTATATGATTATCTTAAGGGAATGGATAATTCTTTTTGTTGTTGTAAAGGTAGGCTCAAGGTTTTAAATTTAACAAATATGAAGGGGAAGTACAAGGAGAGTGGACAGGAAAGTGGTTCCAATGATTCTCTGAAAAATAATATCTTTTATTCTCTCCCCTCTAAGGGTGAGCAGGAGACTTCCCTCGATGTGGTAACCGATATGTTGAAACTATTTTTATTGATGTATTTGTTTTTGTTGATCCTGGCGCTAAGTCATATTTTGTTTCTCCCTTGATAGTTATGAAATTTGAGATCTAAATTTACATTTTAAACGAACCTTTATGGTTTTTAACCTAGTGGGTGAGTCGGTAGTTGCAAAGAGGGTATATAAAAATTGTCCAATAATTTTTCCAAATGGATTTACTTATGTTGAACTTGTAGAACTTGATATATTTTATTTTGATGTCATATTGGGTACGGATTGGTTATATCCTTGTTTTGCCTCTAGAAATAATAGAACAACGGTGATGAAGTTTAACTTTCAAAATGAGCCCCTTTTAGAGTGGGAAATGGGGAATTCTATTCCTGGAGGTTGTATCATCTCTGGTTTGAAAGCTTGTTGGACGATCTATAAATGGTTTTATACCATATAGTAAGAGTCCACAATTTTGATTCTAAAGCTCCTCCCATAGAGTCGGTCCCCTTACTGAGGGAATTTCTAGAGGTCTTTCCTTATGATCTTCTCTTATACAAATCCCCTACAAATTGATTTTGGTATCGACTTGTTCCCGCATACAAATCCATTTAAATTCCTTCTTATCGGATGGCTACGGCCAAATTGAAATAGTTGGTGTCTCAACTCAAAGACTTACTGGACAAGGGTTTCATTCTACTTAGTATTTTTTCGATGGGGCGCTCCAGTATTGTTTGTGAATAAGAAGGATGAGTCCTTATAATGTGCATTGATTATGACCAACTCAATAAGGTCACTATTAAGAACAAGTATCTTCTCCCTTGGATTGACTACTTGTTTGATCAACTCCAAGGTGCAAGCTACTTTTCTAAGATTGATTTGAGAACAGGGTATCACAAAATTAGGGTAAGAGGTGAGCATATACGAAAAATGACATTTTGGAATAGATATGGTCACTATGATTTCTTAGTAATGTCCTGTGGTCTCACTAATGCCCCGGCGGTTTTTATCGATCTCATGAATAGGGTGTTTTGAAGTTACCTAGATTGATTTGTCATTGTTTTCATTGACAAAATATTTGTATATTCGAAAAATGAGGGTGATCACATTGACCATTTCACGGTGGTGTCACAACTACTCAGACAATACTAATTATTTGTCAAGGATATCAAATGTGAGTTTTGGTTGAGATCGGTGGCATTTCGTTGTCATATCATATTTAGTGAGGGAGTTGAGGTATATCCAAGGAAAAACAAGGCGGTCATGAATTGACCTAGACTATTGACTCCAAACGACTTTAGAAGTTTGTTGGGTCTAACTGGTTATTATCAGAAGATTTATGGATGGTTTTGTGTCGATTCCATCTCCCTTGAATACTTTGAACCAAAAGAGTAAGAAATATGAGTGATCGGAGGCATCTGGTGTTGACATTAACGGATGGTACCATGGGCTTCGTTGTATATTGTGATGCATCCCAAGTGGGTTTATGGTGTATGGTTATGAAACATACGAAGTAGTAGCCTATGCTTCTACACCATTTAAGGTTCATGAGATAAACAATCATACTCACGATCTTGAATTAGCAGCTGTGGTATTTGACTTAAAAATATGGAGGCATTACTTGTATGGTGTTCATGTTGATGTATATACCGACCATAAGAGTTTACAATATATGTTTACTTAAAAAAAATTGAATCTCTGACAAAAAAGATGATTTAAAATGCCAAAAGATTATGAAATGAGTGTTCTCTATCACCCAGGCAAAGCCAATGTCCTTGCGGATGCTCTAAGTCATATGACCATGGGTAGTGTGTCTCATGTAGAGTAAGCCAACATAGAGCTAGTTAAAGATGTTCATAGGTTGCGTAACACCCTAAAACGAACTAAGGTTAACTAGAGTTTGTGAATGTTTATTGAGTTAATTATATGTTAAATGAGTTATATTAGTGTACATAGTAGGTGTGTGATGTTTGGTTAAATTTAGAGATCAATCATCCAAAAACGTCCATGACGTTCGAAAAATATGTCTTAGAAACCACTTGTGTGTTGTCATATGTTTGAGTAAGTTTTACGTGTTTGTATTGTTTAAAATTGGAGTGGGATGTACCTAACACCTAGAATACTATCTTTAGTGGTTTAACGTCTGTTATGACCCTGTATAGTACCAACCAGGGGCCGTAGAAGAGGACCCATCTCTTGGGAATAAGATGCAAAGCAGTGACCAAACAATAATCACAAGGGACGGACCGTTGGTCAAAAAATGGCCCATCGACCTTGGGCGTTGACTCGACCTACAAGATTGACAAGCCTTCAACAGTAAGAAGGTATGTCCCCATCGAAGGACCGCCACCAACGGGGCGTCGATGGGCAGACGGTCTATCTGTATGGACTCGTTGATGGTGCCTGTGAAAGGTGTTTTTTTGCCAATGCTTGTTTTTTTTTTTTTTGTAAATTCACCCCAAGTCTTTTATGAACCATGGACGTTTATGGTAGAATCTTTTTGGTATATTAAGGTGTTCCGAACCCTAAGACCAAACATTATACTTCATTTACTAAAACCCAATAGCCCTCTCTCTTAAAAGACTCAAGTCTCTATGGAAGCTAGAAGTCAAAAAGGAGAAGGTTGTTAGTGGTCAATTTATTCATCAAAATTAGTGGGGTTTCTTCAATTTGAGGTATATTAGTCATCCTTGAACTATTTTCTATTAAAGGATCCCCTTTCTATGATATTTCGAAAAGAGTTTTCCAACCCTAACTTCTTCTATCTTTGGCTCTAAGTATTGGTCTTCTTGAAAACGTTTATAATGATTCAAATATGATGTTTATAGTGTAAGCTGGTGATTTTAATGCTAAAACTTCAATGTAAATATATTAAAAAAATTTGTCAAATTTTTATTTAAGAAACGGGTGAATGAGCATGATATTGTAGTCTTTGAGCTATTGTTTCCTATGATTGATATTGTTGTTTAGATGCTTCCCTAACAGCTATATTATGATGAATTTTTGAAGGAATTATTATGGTTGATGAAATCTTGGATTAAATGGAAAGTTGTTTATCTTGTTTAACTTTAATTATGAAATGCTCTTAAGTTTTATGGTCCATCGTTGGTGGCAATGTTTACCTGGTAGATATGTGAATGTTATGCTACTTGTCAATTGTGAATGATTCCTTGAAGGCATGTTATTTGAAGTAAGATTATAATGATTCTATTCTTGATAAATGTGCTTTATGAAACTTATTACGTAAAGTAATCTAGAGAGTATGCCTAAATGAATTACGTGATTATATGAAGTATGTTAAAGTGTGTGATATGATGAATGAAGGTCTAAGAATGTATAAAATGAAATGTAAATAAATTATGCATATATGGAAGGTCTGTTCAAATGTATACGCACACAACACACTTGAATGAATAAATGAAGCTAAGTTAAGTCAAAAAGTTTGTTTTGCGGTGAACACTCTTTCTGAGTTGAGATGAAATATTTAGTAGCAACCGCAATACATTTTTGAGCTATCTATGATAGTTTAAAGGATGAATGCCCTCCGTGAGTTGACATGTGATGTTCATTAGTTATCCTTAACCTATTATTTATAGGGTTGAGAATTTGTGGGGAGTTATACCTAGCATCACGAGGATATAAAAAAGGGATGGTCCCACTTTGTGATTTGAGAAGTTGTATTCCAATGTACCACTTGAGATTAGTAATCCTTGTTAGTAGAGAATGAATTACTTAGTATCAATCTCCTTTTTCCTTAATATGTGCCCGCATTAGTTGTGTTATTGAAAAAGCCATGTAAAACATAGAAGTAAGATCTCACTATAAGAATGTGAGAAAACCCTAATCAGATAGGGGAAGTGTTGGGATTCCATTATTAGATCTCATGGTGTATGTAGGTTACGCCACCCGTATAAAAGAAATGAAAGTACTAAGTGTTCTAAAAGAGTGTACTACAAAGGTTAGGTAGTGGAATGGGACGCTATCTATCCATTGCACTAGGTAGGAATTCCGAAAGGAATGTCTTGGTGAGTATTATATGAATTGAAAGTACTAGGTCTTCTAAAAAATGTACTACTTAGGGTAGGTGGTGGTATGGGACGCTATCTATACATTTCACTAACTATTCATTCGGAAAGGGGAGTCTTGGTGTGTATTATATAAATTGAATGGGCTAAGTCTTATAAAAGAGTGTACTACTTTGGTAAGGTGGAGGAATGGTACGATGTCTACTCATTTCACTGAGTAGGTTTTCCGAAAGGGAAGTCTTTGTGTGTTGTTTGAGTTTTCTTCTTATGTCTTGTCATTTATTGGGGGACTTGTTCTCCATAGGTGAGTAAGCCTTGAAGGGTAACCTTGGGGATCACTTAACTTTGCATTGAAGGAGGTGTATGTGCATTTCAATCATGTCTTACCTTTGTGAGTCGTTGGATAACCTTATCTAGGGAAACTCCTACGAAAATGAGTTCACTTTCTCTTTCTTTGGCTTTGGGAGTTCATTGTTTTTGGAATAAAATGATTCATGTAAGGTTGCAAGAGTTTACTATAAATTTTGAAAAGCATATTGTAATGTGTCTCTTTCTATTTAAATTATAGAAATCCTTTACTAAATGTTGAATGACAATTTTTATGTTTTTTTGCTCTTATATTCTTGAATATTTTAATTAATTGGCATGGAAGTATAATTTTAATAAATTATCCCTTTTTGCATGTTTTTGCATATGCCATACTTCGTACATCATTTTTACCAACCCCATAATTTTCTATATTGCAAAAGTATAGGTCTGGATGCAAAGAGATGATTAGAAGGCAAGCTTGGGAAAGATTCTCTCAAGACTAAGTATATGATCATATATTCGAGGGGATAGTTCTATCTTCTTAGTTTTCTATATTTAAGAGTTGTTATGTATTTTATTCAATGTAAAGGGTCTGTTCCCTAAGATATTATGTCGTGTCTTTAAATTTGAATTTTATTGATGAGATTTTATTATAATTTATAAAAGTATTCTTTTTTATATTAAATCTCATGAAAATTTTTAAATTCAGCACTAATTTTCATGTCTTATAAAATGAACGATTGTTAAAAGGCTTGTACATGACCTTTAAGGGTCATGTACGCCTTGTCCCGATCCAAGGGTTCACCCTAACTTCTAAGTGGTGCTTGAACGTCGTGACAGGTTTGCTAGATTGGGTGTGAAGCTTAAAGATTCTACAAATGGTTGTTTTATGGTCCATAATAACTCTGAGTCATCCTTGGTGGTAGAGGTGAAGACCAAACAACAACTTTCTCAACCATTAATGGAGTTTAGGAAATAAGTTCTTAGTAAACTTAATGAGTCATTCTCCATTGGGGGTGATGGTGTCTTGATGTATCAAGGAAGGTTGTCTGTTCCCAATGTAGATGGTTTGAAGAACGAAATCCTTAAGAAAAATGACATGACCTTATGGAAGTGCTTTGCTGGGAAGGTTTGAAAAATATAATAGCGGAATTTGTTGCTAAGTGTCCTAATTGAAAATAAGTGAAAGTCGAACATCAAAAGACAGGTGGTTTACTTCAAAAAAATCCAAATTCCTACTTGGATGTCGGAAGACATCAGTATAGATTTTGTTGTACGTTTGCCTTAAATACAAAAAAAATATGACTCTATATGGGTGGTTGTGGATATATTGACCGAATCTTCTTATTTTATTCCAGTAATATCTCCCTATTCAGCGGGTTATTATGTAATTATCTTCATAGAAGAGATTGTGTTTCGTCATGGTATTCAGTTATCCATAATATCGGATAGAGGTTCACAATGCACATCTAGGTTTTGGAGGGCATTTCAACAATTGTTGGGTACCAAGGTGAAGCTAAGTACCGATTTTCATACCAAAACGTATGGTCAAGCGGAGTATACTATTCAAAACCTTGAGGATATGCTTAGGGCTTGTACGATTGATTTCAAGTGAAAAATTTATAATCATTTTCATTTGTTAGAGCTTACTAACAATAATAGCTACCATTCATCTATATCTATGGCTCCGTATGAAGCCTTGTATTGTAGGAGGTGTAGATCTCTTATTGGATGGTTTAAAGTGGGTGAGTCTTCGATTTTGGGTCGATTTGATTTATAATACATTAGAGAAGGTTGATATCATAAGGAACCTATTGCAAATGGCGTGTAGTTGGAAAAAGTTATATGCCAGTCATAGGAGAAGCGATTTAGAATTTGAAGAAGGGGATAAAGTGTACTTGAAAATTTCACAGATGAATGGGATGGTTAGATTTTAAAACTAAGGGAAATTGATACCTCATTATGTTGGTTTCTATAAATCTTGGAAAGAGTTGGTAAGGTTTCCCATGAATTGAAACTCCCTAATGAATTGGCTTCGGTTCATCTGATTTTCCATGTTTCTATGCTTAAAAAATGTATCAGTGATCTCGAGTCTATTCTTCTTATTGAGGGTCTTAGTGTGGGAAGATAACCTCTCTTATAAGGTGGTTTCGGTTAAAATCCTAGATAGGCAAGTAAGCGAGTCAAGGAACAACAAGGTGGCTTCCGTAAAGGTGTTATGGAAGAACCACCTAGTTTAGGGTGCGACATGGGAGACCCAGGCCAACATGATGTCCCGTTACCTTCATTTATTTTCTATATAAGGTTAGTTATTCCTATTAATTGTCACGACCCAAAACCGAGCCGCGACTGACACCCACACTTAACCTACTATGTGAGCGAACCAACCAATCTAAACCCAAAAATATTGAATAAAATACAATGCGGAAGACTTAAAACTCAACAACTATTATTATTATTCCCCAGAATCTGGAAGTCATCATCACAAGAACATCTATGATCAAATTACTAAACTAAGAGTATTCTAAGAAAGCTAAAACAAGTAAAAGCTAGTCTGTGCCAAAAGTTCAAGGCATCAAGACATGAAGTGGAAGATCCAGTCCAAGCTAGAAGCATTAGCTCACCCTGAAATCTGGCTTGATGAAGACTGGCTAGAGTTGCGGTTGAGTTGAAGACGACGGAACATTTGCTGCACTCCACAAATAACAAAGAAAGAAACATACAAGTAGGGGTCAGTACAAAACACGAGTACTGAGTAGATATCATCGGCCAACTCAAAATAGAAAACAGTATATATTAGATAATATCATAAATCAACTACAATACTCAACATGTAGCAACAACAAGTACTAAATCATTAATAAGTACCACCAAGTTCATCCATGAGGGCTCAAGCCTCAATACCATACTCATTTGGGACTTAGGTTCATTACATTGAGTATATTAACATCTTTCAAGATTCATTATCTTTCTTCCTCTTGTGTCGGTACGTGACACTCCGATCCATATTCTATCCTGGTGCCAGAACGTGGCACTCTGATCCTCATTCTATCCTTGTACCGGAACGTGGCACCCGATACATATACTATCCTGGTGTCGGAACGTGACACTCCGATCCTCATTCTATCCTGGTACCGGAACGTGGCACCCGATCCTCTATTTCTATCCTGGTACCGGAACGTGGCACCCGATCCCCTAATTCATCAAGGCTTCTTTTATACCAAGGCATCATCAATCTTATTATATAATTTATCAAGCCTTCTTTTATACCAAGGCATCATCATTCTCATTATATAATTTATCAAGCCTTCTTTTATACCAAGGCATCATCATTAACAAAGTGAATTAGGGTTTCTTTCAAGATTTGGGATTCAATAGCTTCATCATGCTTAATTTATCACAATTACATAATCATATTCATGCAAGCATACAATTAAGCATATAGAAGGGTATACAGTACTACCAATACATATCATTCGCTATTAAGAGTTTACTACTAATAGTATCAAAACCATAACCTACCTCCACCGAAGATTAGTATTCAAGCAAGCAAATTTCCCCAAGCTGCGTTTCTTCTTCTCCCTCATTCGATCCTCTCTCTCTCTCTTTGTTCTTTCTATTTTCTTTATTCAAACCCTCTTTCTTTCACCCTAATTAACATATAATTAAGTGTAAAAGATGACAATAATACCCCACTAATTAACTCAAAGTTACCTCTTTTATCCCCCAAGAATTTGAGTTATTAATATAAACCCACGAATTTTATAATTATAGCAGGAATAGTCCAAAACGCCCCTTTAAAACTTAACAGAAATCCGACCACGCCTGGGATTTACGTAACCTGTGACGGCCCGTCGTGCCTACGACGGTCCGTCATGCAGGTTCGTCAGAGACTCGATTTTCTTAAGGAGTCTGTGACGGCCCATCGTACCTACAACGGTCCGTCCTGCACTTCCGTCACGACGTTCAGAGAATCGTTCCCTGTACCAAGTTCAGAGAATCCGTCCTGCACTTTCGTCGAACCTGTGACGGTCCGTCCTGCAGGTCCATCACAGAGTTAAGAGAGACGATTTCAGTACTCAGATTTCAGAATTCCTTAGTGTTTTGGAATGAGACACCCTCGACGGTCCGTCGTGGTGTCCGTCGTCTCAGCCAGTTTTTCAAGAAATAAAATCTGCTGCTCAAAACGACTAAACAGGTCGTTACAATAGATACCAATTTACCCATCGTTCGTCCTTGAATGATCAAAAGAAGAAAAACAAGGACGAGAAGAAGTACCTGAATCTTTAAACAGGTGTGGGTATCTTTCTTGCATATCAGCCTCCTTCTCCCAAGTGGCTTCTTCAAATGGTCGATTCTTCCATTGAACTTTGATGGATGCAATCTCCCTCAACCTCAACATGCGAACCTCTCTATATAAAATAGCAACAGTTTCCTCCTCATAAGACAAATTTTCATCAAGCAGAACCAAATCCCAACGAATGATGTAATTTCCATCCCCATGGTATCTTTTCAACATAGACACGTGAAATACCGGATGCACTCCTGACAGCCCTGGAGGCAAGGCTAATTCATAAGCCACTTCCCCTACTCGCTTAAGTACTTCAAATGGTCCAATATATCTTGGACTTAGCTTACCCCTTTTTCCAAACCGCATCACCCCTTTCATGGGTGAAACCTTCAACAAGACTTGTTCACCTTCTATGAACTCTAAGTCTCGAACCTTTTGATCCGCATATTCCTTTTGCCTACTTTGAGCCGCTAAAAGCTTTTCTTGAATAGCTTTCACCTTTTCCAATGAATCCCTCAACAGATCCGTACCCCAAGGTCTAACCTCAAACGCATCAAACCAACCAATGGGAGACCTACATCTCCTCCCATACAGCGCTTCAAATGGAGCCATGTCAATACTGGAGTGATAGCTATTATTGTATGAAAACTCTGCCAAGGGTAAGAAGTTATTCTAATGGCCACCAAATTCTATTACACATGCACGAAGCATATCCTCCAACACTTGAATCGTTCGCTCAGACTGACCATCAGTCTGAGGATGAAATGCAGTACTAAGGTCCAATCTAGTACATAATTCAGCATGCAATGTTCTCCAAAACATAGAAGTAAACTGCGTACCTCTATCTGATATGATGGAAAGTGGAACTCCATGCAATCGAACGATTTCTGAGATGTAGATTTTGGCTAACTTCTCTGCATTGTAGGTTACCTTGACCGGAATGAAGTGAGCAGACTTAGTTAATCTGTCCACAATTACCCAAATAGAGTCAAACTTACCCAATGTCTTTGGAAGACCAACCACGAAGTCCATTGCAATTCTCTCCCACTTCTATTCAGGAATGGGCATTCTCTGAAGTGTTCCTCCGGGCCTCTGGTGTTCATACTTTACTTGTTGACAATTTGGACATTTGGCAACAAAATCAACAATGTCTCGCTTCATTCTACTCCACCAAAAGTGTTGCTTTAGATCACGGTACATCTTGGTTGCACCAGGATGTATAGAATATCCGGAACTATGAGCCTCTGTAAGAATAGTGTGGATGAAATCATCAACACGGGGCACACATACCCTTCCCTTAATTCCAAAAACACCTTCCTCATCAATTATTGCTTCTTTAGCCTCTCCTCGCAACACCATATCCCGAATTCGACTTAGTTTCCCATCATCGAACTGTTTTCCATTGATCTTGTCAAGAAAAGAAGATCTCGCCTCCACACAAGCAAAAAATCCTCCCTTCTCATTTACTTCTAGCCTTATAAAATTATTAGCCAAGTTTTGGATTTCTCTAGCCAACGGGCGTCTAGAGACTTGAAAGTGGGCTAGACTTCCCATGCTTACTGTCTTTCTGCTTAAGGCGTCTGCCACAACATTAGCCTTTCCTGGGTGGTACAAGATGGAACATCATAATCCTTTAGTAGTTCCATCCATCACCTCTGTCTCAAATTCAAATCCTTCTGAGTAAAGACATACTGTAGGCTACGATGATCCGCATAGACTTCACACTTAACCCCATATAGATAGTGTCTCCATTACTTTAATTCAAACACTACCGCATCCAACTCCAAATCATGGGTCGGATAGTTATGTTCATGCACCTTTAATTGCCTCGAAGCATAAGCAATCACATTCTTCTCTTGCATTAGCACTGCACCCAAACCAGAATAGGATGCAACACAATAAACAATGAAGTTCTTACCCTCTACTGGCAAAGTAAGAATTGGTGCGGTAGTCAACAAGGTCTTAAGCTTCTGGAAGCTTTCCTCACATTCATCCGACCATACAAATGGAACATTCTGCTTAGTCAAGTTCATCAATTGGGAAACAATAGAAGAGAATCCCTTGAAAAATCGGCGGTAGTAGCTAGCTAACCCAACAAAACTCCTTATTTCTGACACATTAGTTGGTCTTACCCAATCCTTCACTGTCTCAATCTTAGATGGATCCACCATCACTCCATCCTTAGAAACCACGTGCCCCAAGAAGGACACTGAATCTAGCCAAAACTCACACTTGGAGAATTTGGCATAAAGCTTCTTCTTCCTCAACAACTCTAACACCATTCTCAAATGCTCCTCATGTTCCTTCTTACTCTTTGAGTATATCAGTATATCATCAATAAATACGATCACAAAGAGATCCAGATATGGCTTGAAAATCCCGTTCATCAAGCTCATGAACGCATCAGGGGTATTCGTAAGACCAAAAGATATTAACACAAATTCGTAATGCCCATACCTAGTTCGTAAAGCAGTCTTTGGCACATCTGTTGCCCGTATTTTCAATTGATGATAACCGGATCTCAAGTCAATTTTAGAGAAGAAAGAAGCACCTTGTAACTGATCGAACAAGTCATCAATGCGAGGAATGGGATACTTGTTCTTAATAGTCACCTTATTCAGTTGTCTGTAGTCTATGCACATCCAAAAGCTCCCATCCTTCTTCTTCACAAACAACACCGGAGCACCCCAAGGAGATGCACTTGGTCTAATGAAGCCTTTGCTCAACAACTCTTGAAGTTGGGCTTTTAACTCTCTTAACTCCGCGGGAGCCATTCTATAAGGGGGTATAGAAATGGGGCGAGTACCCGGTTCCAGATCAATGCAGAAATCAATATCTCTATCTGGTGGCATACCAGGAAGATCTGCAGGGAACACGTCCAGAAACTCACGGACTGCCGAAATCGACTCAATTGGAGGTACTTGAGTAGTGTCATCCTTGAGATGTGCCAAGAAAGCTAAACACCCCTTACTAATCATTCTCTTAGCACGAAGAAAGGAGATGATACAAACCGGAGTGGAAGTGTAGTCTCCCTCCCACACTAACGGATCTGTCCCAGGCTTGGCTAACGTCACAGTTTTAGCATTACAATCCAAGATCGCAAAATTCGGAGAAACCCAAGTCATACCCAGAATTATATCAAAATCAACCATTTCTAAGGTAACCAAGTCTACATAAGTATTGCTCCCCTCAAAAGTCACCAAACAAGACCTATATACTTTTTCAACTATCACAGACTCACCCACCGGAGTAGACACACGAATAGGTATGTCAAGCAATTTACAACGTAAATTAAGACCATTAGCAAATGAGGAAGATACATATGAAAACGTGGAGCCAGTGTCAAATAATACAGAAGCCATGCAATCACAAACCAAAAGATTACCTGTGATAACAGCATCCGATGTCTCCGCTTCAGATCTTCCACGGAAAGCGTAACAATGGGCCCTATCACCAGTCTGTCCGTTGCCCCTACCATGTTGTGCTATAGTGGCCCCAGTTTTCCCGTTACCCCAGCCATTTTGGTGACCACCATTACCTCGGCCACCACGCCCTCCGGAATAACGGCCTCAGCATGACCACCTCTACCTCTGACTATGGGAGGTCTGTAACTCTGTTTTGGACAATACCTTTTAATGTGTCCAGTCTCCCCACATCCATAACACTCTCTAGATTCAAGCATTGGTCTCTCAGAGAAGTGTTGACCGGTCTGAGGTGGACCCCCAACTACAGTCTGTAGTGAAGACTGAATTGGTCGGACTGAGTAACCTCCGGAACCCTGTCCTCTAGAGTAAGAACCATTAAACTCACCTCCCTTTTGAAACCTTTTTGATGTCGATGTCGTGGTGAAGTCATCTGGCTTCACTCCTTCCACCTCTATCACAAAGTCTACCACTTCTTGGAAGGATTTTGCCGTAGCCGCTACCTGTAAGGCTGAAAGCCCCAATTCTCACCTCAACCCCTTCACAAAATGGCGAATCCGTTCTTGTGGACTGAAACAAAGTTGGGTGGCATACCTGGATAATGCCCGAAACTTAGCCTCATATGCAGTAACCGACATCCTACCTTGCTCTAGGCTCAAGAACTCGTCTCTTTTCCAATCCCTCAAAGTCCGAGGGATATACTTTTCTATAAACAAGCTAGAGAACGATGCCGAAGTCATAGGTGGTGCCTCTGTTGGTTGACACTCAACATGTGACCGCCACCACATTTTGGCATTCCCTTGAAACTGATAACTCACGAACTCAACACCAAACCGTTCTACTATACCCATCTTGTGTAGTAGCTCATGACAATCAACCAGAACTTACTGAAAAGTTCATGCTGATCATTTGTCATTATAGGCCCTGTAGTCAGACGAGGAAACGTGCCTATTTCCAATGAGGCATCCATGCGGGGAGCCACAGTAGCCGCATGTTGTACCTCCGGAACCTGAGGTGCTGGTGCAGAAAACACTGGAGGTGTCTGGCCCTGATCAGATAACCCGCCAAGATAAGCAAGAACCTGATTGATCATCTCTGGGGTAGGTTGGGGTGGCAATCCCTCATTTTGTACTTGTTCATTCTCCCCTTCCTCACCCTCTCTTATCATTTCCTCAGTCGATGGAGGAGTCACCGCCCTAGTACCAGATGGGCTAGGTGCTCGTCCTCTTCCTCTAGAGGACGTCCTCGCACGACCTCTACCACGGCCTCTTACCACTGATCCTCCTCGAGCTACAGCCCCAGTGGCTGGCTCAGACGTTTCTTGTCTTTCCGTTGTCGCTACTGGCGCGGTCGTTGCTCTAGTTCTAACCATCTGCGAAATAGAGTGAAGATGGTCAGATACAAATTTGTATCACCTAGATACCAATTGGACTCAAGTAGTAGCACGAAAGAAAGAATGAAAGAATGGAATTTTCCTAAAGTCTTATAGCCTCTCAAAGAAAAGTAAAGGCGTCCCCCTACCGTTCCTTAAGACTCTACTAGACTCGTTCTTGTGTGATGAGACCAACGAACCTAATGCTCTGATACCAAGTTTGTCACGACCCAAAACCGAGCCACGACTGGCACCCACACTTAACCTACTATGTGAGCGAACCAACCAATCTAAACCCAAACATATTGAATAAAATACAATGCGGAAGACTTAAAACTCAACAACTATTATTATTATTCCCCAAAATCTGGAAGTCATCATCACAAGAACATCTATGATCAAATTACTAAACTAAGAGTATTCTAAGAAAGCTAAAACAAGTAAAAGCTAGTCCGTGCCGGAAGTTCAAGGCATCAAGACATGAAGTGGAAGATCCAGTCCAAGCTAGAAGCATTAGCTCACCCTGAAATCTGGCTTGATGAAGACTGGCTAGAGTTGCGGTTGAGTTGAAGATGACGGAATGTTTGCTGCACTCCACAAATAACAAAGAAAGAAACATACAAGTAGGGGTCAGTACGAAACACGAGTAATGAGTAGATATCATCGGCCAACTCAAAATAGAAAACAGTATATATTAGATAATATCATAAATCAACTACAATAGTCAACATGTAGCAACAACAAGTACTAAATCATTAATAAGTACCACCAAGTTCATCCATGAGGGCTCAAGCCTCAATACCATACTCATTTGGGAATTAGGTTCATTACATTGAGTATATTAACATCTTTCAAGATTCATTATCTTTCTTCCTCTTGTGTCGGTACGTGACACTCCGATCCATATTCTATCCTTGTGCCGGAACGTGGCACTCTGATCCTCATTCTATCCTGGTACCGGAACGTGGCACCCGATCCATATACTATCCTAGTGTCGGAACGTGACACTCCTATCCTCATTCTATCCTGGTACCGAAACGTGGCACCCGATCCATATACTATCCTGGTGTCGGAATATGAGACTCCGATCCTCATTCTATCCTGGTACCTGAACGTGGCACCCGATCCATATACTATCCTGGTGTCGGAACATGACACTCCGATCCTCATTCTATCCTGTTACAGGAACGTGGCACCCGATCCTCTATTTCTATCCTGGTACCGGAACGTGGCACCCGATCCCCTAATTCATCAAGACTTCTTTTATACCAAGGCTTTATCAATCTCATTATATAATTTATCAAGCCTTCTTTTATACCATGGCATCATCATTCTCATTATATAATTTATCAAGCCTTCTTTTATACCAAGGCATCATCATTAACAAAGTGAATTAGGGTTTCTTTCAAGATTTGGGATTCAATAGCTTCATCATGCTTATTTTATAACAATCACATAATCATATTCATGCAAGCATACAATTAAGCATATAGAAGGGTTTACAATTATACCAATACATATCATTCGCTATTAAGAGTTTACTATGAATAGGATCAAAACCATAACCTACCTCCACCGAAGATTAGTATTCAAGCAAGCAAATTTCCCCAAGCTGCTTTTCTTCTTCTCCCTCGTTCTATCCTCTCTCTCTCTCTTTGTTCATTCTATTTTCTTTATTCAAACCCTCTTTCTTTTACCCTAATTAACATATAATTAAGTATAAAAGATGACAATAATACCCCACTAATTAACTCAAAGTTACCTCTTTTATCCCCCAAGAATTTGAGTTATTAATATAAACCCACGAATTTTATTATTATAGCAGGAATAGTCCAAAACGCCCCTTTAAAACTTAACAGAAATCCAACCCCGCCTGGTATTTACGCAAACTGTGACGGCTCGTCGTGCCTGCGACGGTCCGTCATGCAGGTTCGTCAGAGACTCGATTTCCTTAAGGAGTCTGTGAAGGCCCGTCGTACCTACGACGGTCCGTCCTGCACTTCCGTCACGACATTCAGAGAATCGTTCCCTGTACCAAATTCTCAAGAGTTGAAGTGTTTTGAAACGAGGGCTTAAGACAGTTCGTCGAACCTGTGACGGTCCGTCCTGCAGGTCCGTCACAGTGTTCAGAGAGTCGATTTCAGAATTCCTAAGTGTTTTGGAACGAGACACCCTCGACGGTCCGTCGTGGTGTCCGTCGTCTCAGCCAGTTTTTCCAGAAATAAAATCTGCTACTCAAAACGACTAAACAGGTCGTTACATTAATAATGAAAATTATGATAAAAAATAGAAGTTTCTTGATTTTATGTGAAGTCTTTAAAAATTTTCATTTTTTGTGTCATCATGGTGAATATTATAGTGAAGTGTGCATTTTCACTTAAAAATTTGCAATTCTTCTTTTGTTGTGTTATGTTGTTCATTTTGATATTGTGAGTCTTTATTAATTTTTGTGTAGCATGTTGGTAAGTTGAACATCGTCATAATTGACTCGTGTAAATTATAGCTCATGTTGTTGTGAGAAGGATATTCCTCATAATGTAATTATGAGCCTTATGTGTGGTAATTGAAGATTTTGAATTCTCTTGTGTAAATTAAATAATTAAATTTGTATATGATATTGAAATGTTTTCTTGTTGTTTGGGCTACTAGTCTTCAGTCTATTCCTTCATTTCAAAAGATTTTAGTGTAATTCGGGAACTAATGTTCCTAAGGGGGGTATCAAGTAACACTTATAAAATCTAACACGTGTTCTAGAGCCTACACTTAGTATAATAATGTTTAGACACTTTTTAAGGTCTATTTTAATGATTATAATTAATTTAGGGAGTCAAGAAACCCAAAAACCTCAGAACGTCCATAATTTCTGAAAACTAGTTCAATGAGGTAATATTGTGCCTTATCCTATTTCACTATCTTTTCGAAATCAAAAAAAAGATTAAAATTGGTGAAAAGGTGTCTAGCATTTATTAGATTTAGTTCATAATCGAAATTTCTGGGAGGAATCCCAAAAGACCAACCAAGGTCCCTTGATGAGGACCCTTGCATTTTGGGGTCAAAGGACTTCTGCAGTGTGCACAAACGAGTGCCATAGATGGAACCTTTGTCAATCGACAGGGCATCGATACCCAATGTTGATGGTCACTTATAAAAAATCTTGGAAGACTCATTTTTCAAAGGGTCGGAACTCATAGATGGATGTGCAGCACTGAGGTGCACAACGGTCATCGGTTGATCAACGATCCGTCTATCGTGGTGTCTGTGAGGGCCTATTTTGCTGCAGGTTTTGACATATTTCACTTCATTAGGTTGCTTCATTAGGAATTTAATTAGGGGTTAGTTGAGGTGTAATTAACTTAGTTAACAACATATATTAAAGCCCTAAGATAATTAGACTAACATATGTTCTCATAATTTCCCAAACCCAAAACTGTATGACTTCTCTCTTCTTTCTCTCCCCAAAAGAAACCTCATTGAAGACCAAGATAGAGGTGGGTTAAAGGGCTGAAAATGGTAAAGCTTCTCCATAATCTTCATCAATTTGTAAGGTATGATATTCTTTCACTTTCAAGAGCTCTTTCCTCAACGGGTTCCATCAAATTGATTTCAAAAGTTTGGTTTTTCAAGTGGTTTAAATCCAATACGAAATTGATGTTATGAATTGATTTATTTATAATTTGTTTTGGATATATGAATATATTAACATGTATTTTAAATGTATTATATTATATCTTTATGAATTGTTCTAGTTTGTAAAACATGACCTATTTCCCTTAACCCTAGCTTATGATCGTGAATTGAATGATGTACTATTGGTCTAATTTAATTGGTTATAAGTTTAATAACTACTATATTATGATATTATATTAATTATAAATAGATTAAGATTAATTTGAGTCCTATCATGCTAGTTCTTGAGTAATCGATCAAGGTTATGAAGTGTAATATGGAATTAACCTAAGCCTGTTATCTTAAGATAAGAACTAGGAATGGATTGTGATTTAGTAACTCAATTGACTTTGTTATCATATTTTTTATTGAAATATGATGATATTGTACCCTTTTACAATTGAATTAAGGGTTGATGGTAAGACCTTGATGATAAAATATGAAGGAGACTCGATAAGTCTTACCATGCCTATTCTTTACTTCAATTATGGTTAATTGTGATTAAATCATGATATTGTACTAGAGTGTGCCTTTAATTAGGATTTATAGGGTTGGTGTGATGTTAAGTAGAAATGTCTTTAGTATAGATTGTGAGGTATTTTCTAAGATGTAAATGTTATAAGGATGATGATGATTTACCAATATGCCTTATCATGATGTGAAATTGTTAATGATCTAACCTCACCTATATGAATTTTACTGAAAGGAAAATAATGATGCAATTTTAATTGAGAGATGATGATGATGTTTATAAAATGGTTAGACCCTATGAACTACATAATGCTATGATGATTAATAAAGGTATTAAAGAAATCTCAAAAAAGGAATCTTGCTATGCAGCTAGTGAACTATAGTAAGGAGTTTCCCTTCCCACATAAGGAAGATAGGATGACTAATGTACTCTTAAGATTGGATACTATAATACATGTAGCATAAAAAAGGTCCCAACTATATCTCCTAGTTCTTGAACTAAGTTGCCCCAATAGGAATACTAGTTAATGGTTCCACGTAGTTGGTATGTTGATGATTTTGTTTTACCTTGGCAAGTAGTACACCTTCCTTCGGTGTAGGGTTCCGTGCCATTGGATTCCGCATTGTCTCATGTAGTTTATGTCTATTAACGAATGAAGTTCTCAAAAGGTAAAATTAATTAAAGGAATAAACTCTTACTAA
>CM064974.1:23664415-23673915 GCA_032847665.1 Solanum chilense
CCGATTGTTGAATGCCTTTGAGACGAAATTGAAGAAGACTTGGAACTCTCAATCATCCAAGTTAGGTAGATCATCACTTTCTGAGAGCAATTCTACTATCAAGCATATGAAGTTGTTCTACTTTTATGACTCTTATGTACTTTCCTTTTTATTTGGATACTAAACATTGCAAAACATATATGTTTCTTATTTCATTGATGTTTGGGCTAGAACCAAATTGTTATACTCTTGTTAGAAGGTTATGAGATGAGATATCCATTTGAGTCTATGTTATATTTCATACATATATGTGTGCAATAAAAGTATATGACTGTGTAATTTTCCTATACGATGGTTCTATGTATACTCGATATAAATATTATGTATATGTAGTAGTATATGTACAACTCAATTTAGAAATAATCAAAAAAATTTAACTTTACGTGTTTTGTCCTATGAATGTAATGACGCAATCTAAGAGGCTAGTTGGGGTACTCAAAGAGGACAACGATGTCGGTTACCCCGGATGTGACACAATCTTAATTGATTAACCCCAATCGTCCATTTATACTTTGTGAAACAATGATAAGAGACTAAAATTCATCACAATTGATTAACAATCTCGTTTTGAAAAGAGAACACATGTCTAGATAGGAACCCTAGTTTTGGGATAGTTTAAAATCATCTTTAGAAGGGCTTTTTTTCCAAAGAATCCCAACAGAGTAAGAAAACATACCTTTTTGATGATCTTTCCACGAATTTGAGATGCAAACCTTGGTTAATTCCTCCTTCCATTTGATCTCTAGTGTTCTTCATTGGAGGTTGAAGTTTGGGGAAGAGAGAGACTAGAGATATGTTAGAGAGATGTGAGTTTGGGAATTGTGGGGTGTAGGTTAGTTTAATGAGGGTTAGGTGTTATATAGTCCCTATACTAACATAATTAAGAACCCCTTAACTTCTAATTAAACTCTTAACTAATTAAGTAATTATTCACCAACTTAAAAACTTTACAATGAAAGACACCCCCATCGAAGATTCCCCAACATGTGAATTGTAGGTTCATGGACTACCCGTGATGGCAAGGCGTCGATGAATTTAGAGATTGTGATTTTTGAGATTTTTGGGAAATTTTTATGTATTCACCTACGGAGTCATCGATGACTTATCGACCAAACAAAAGCCACTCGTATGGCTTGTAGATGGACATTGTCCTTTGAGAACTTTTGGGGCAATTTGGAATGGTCCTCCTCAAGGACCCTATGGGTGGTCCTTGGGGAGTCGTACCGGGACGTTTTGACCCTAAACACCCTGAAACAATTTCATAACACCGTTATTCAAATTTTCATTAGTTTACAACTTATAAAACCCCTTGTAACATGAAACGAGATGCTAGTGCATATTTTACAAATCACCAAACATCATTGACGTTTCATGACGTTTTAACTCTAACACTTCCTAAATGTTTCAAATACATTATTTTAGGCCTTAAAACAGTGTTCTATGTCCTTGATCTTCAGTTGACGCGCTTGATTATATTTTTGACATGCGAACTGTTGCATTGATCTCCCACCACGATGTATGGGACTACGCCCCAATTGATATGGTGTCAATTAACAAAGGGCCATCGATGCCCATCGTGGTTTGGGAAACTGTGTTGAACCCAACGTTGGGTCTTTCTCAACGAACCTTAGGTTGTACCTTGGATGTCATTCCCATACCCAAATACACTCGTATAGATTTTAGGAACCTCTCACATAAATTTCAAAAAACACGAACACGTAAGACATGCAAAGGCACACTAAAAAACTCAAGCACATCTCAAAAGAAAACTTTCAAACATCTTGGACGTTCTTGGATGTTTGACCTCGAAACACAACCTAAATTTATGTACTAATTAAAAGCACTATAATAGACCATTTTAGAACTTAAATATCTTATGACATACGTGTTAGGTTCTAGCTTCACCTAGTTCATTTTTGAAGTTTTACACCATAAATGGAAGATTATTTAAGGATGAAGGGTTACCATACCTTACTAAATGAGAAGCCTGGAAAATTAGAGAAGAGTGCACTTGAAGTCCATCTCCATGGGATGTTCTTGAGCTTGGTCTTCAATCGTGGACTTGGGACTGTTTGTTTTAAGATGGAAAGCTTTTATTTGGAAGAGTGATTTATGAACGTCCACTTTTTAATTAGGACGTGGGGTGAATATCCAAATTCATCCTAGAATTGTTGTGTGCAATACAAAGAACTGCATTGTCAAAAGTCGTGCAAATTGACGGACCGTCATTTGAATGATGAAACTATACTACACGTCAATTAATGGTGAGTTAGGCTCCCATTTTAAGGATAGAGATCACACGTATAAATGTGGAGCAACACCCCAAGTCGACGAGGCGTATACAAGAGTATGGGGTGTCATTTAATGGGAATCGTTAAGAAACTTCTTAGGCAACCCTTGGCAAGACTTTTGGTCATCCTCAAGATCCTTTTTGATTTGGGTGGTCCTTAGAGAGTAGTTCCCGTATATTTCAAACATAAATATGCTCATATATATGTTAGAATCCTTACCTATCATTTTAGATCCCAAACAACACATAAAATATACAAAGGAAGACTAATACAAGATAGTTTGTCTAAACAAACTTTCTAACGTTTAGGAACATGTGAGGCTCTAGACACCTTAGCTAATTTTGAAGGTCTTGAAAAATCCCTAATTGGGAACATTCGTCCTCAAATAACACTTGCAAATTTTAAAAACATTTTCAAGGACTCAATGAACGATAGATAAGCTCACATCATTCATCATATTATCATAGACTAGTAAATGTACAAAACATACAAGGAACACGTACTTCATACAATCATCCTATTAAAGTTGCATAATCAAACATGGACTACTTCTATAATTATTTCAATGCATACATGTTTCTTCATGCTCGTTTCCATTTGGAGGAACTACCTTATCTATGTTTTAGGCATGCTCATTATTTCATGTGGGTAAATTAAAACCTTATAGTCTAGACATAATACCATCAAGCTCATATATGACATTACCATGTTAATTTTTTGTTCAACGAGGAACTACCTTGTCACAGTAAGAACATAAACACATGGCATCATAGATTTCACATAAACAATTAACAAGGGTCAATTCATTATAAGGTGGATTTCGTTACTCCAAAAAACGTTATGCTCATACCGTTTTCGTTGAAGTCAAAATTGGAAAACACACCACAACAATATGATGTTATTTAATATAATTTCAATATCCCGAATGACACTAGCTTTTATAAACATGCATCATTTACGAAAGATGTTATGATTCAAAGGCACACATTGATGACTTTGGCTAGACATATCATCAGTTATTAAGAGTGTGCCTACAAGAAAACTTCCTAAGTCATAAAAGTCGCACATTTTTAAAGTGGACTCATTTTATCTTATTTAAAGAAAACTTAACACCTCATTATTAGTCCAAAACACCCTTAAATCAAAAGTGTTATCAAGAATGTTAATCTAGCCATCTCATTGAGTTAAATTCACATTAACCATATCAAGAGGCATAACAACATGTGAAACATGAAATTTGATCAAGATCGTTTTTTCATGTAATAATAACCTTTCATAACATGCATAACATAATGTAATTAAATACATGCATAACATGAAACTTATACTCTTATTTAAGTCTCCCATCATAACAATGCTACTTAGGAACTCTTTGGTGTAAAGCTTAAGTAGGAATAGAAGGAAACGATAGGGATATCTACCACCTTGCTACTCACATCATCATCTCCCATTTTGTGTAAACCCATTTAAGAGAAACTTTTCTCTTGCAAGATAACATGGGGTAAGCCTAATAAATATTGAACATGTTATTCCATAAAACACCATAGTCGAAACAAATCATAAACCAAACCTGCATACTCTTCACACAAGAAGGATTCACATCTTTAAGGTTTTCCACTCCTAATGTCATCCCAAGGTGCTTACTAACCCATCCATCACGAGGTATTCATGAAGCATTATTACTCCTCTAAGTTTTTAACCTAAACGAACTCATTACTATCAATTTCGCTGATATCTCATTATATTATACCACTAAGTCATTAAAGGTAAGTAATTCAAAGTTCAAGCCTACAAAGGTCGTCACCTTTGGTGTAACTTACCAACAAATCCTGCCTCGGTACAATCTAAGCAATCCTTCAAAAGGCCATACTTAACATCAATATTAAAACTCAAGTAATAACTTCAAAGTAGGTCAACATAAATTCCCTCCTTCTCTTTAAGAGTTACGGGGTACATACTACACTATAAGTCAGTTTGGGCAAAAACATAAACCCAACTCATGGAATGAAAACCCTTTCTCCCTTTTTCCCTACTCTTAGAATAGGTTCATATATGTACTAATCAATCAATCATAAGGGTTCTACAATTAACTAGAAAATTCCACAATTTCATTATTAGGTTCAACACCCATCTTTCCTCCTTATGAGAAAGTCTATACAAAATACTCAATCCACACAAGGGTAACTATAGAGCATTACTCATATATAATGGCAACATTCATCCTTCACTATTTTCCACATTTATCCATAACATTTAAACTATACCATAATATATTACAAACATCATACATAACCATAAAACAACCTATCATTCCAAAGTAAACTCCATTCAACCATAAAAACTTTGAACAAGTTATAGCCATATCATATCATATATTCTCAACTTATAACCTCAATTATCATAAATAATGTATTTCTATAAATGGAATCACATCATGACATATCAAATTTCACCTTCACATATACTTATAAAGCGACAAATCAAAGTAAGCATCAAAAGTTACCTATTTTCCCTCAACCTTTGATACAGTATCCTTTCCAAACAATCACATCTGAAAGACTGCCAGACTAGAAAACATAATAGTGAAATCATATAGCGCTAAGTTCTGTGGCACATACAAGAGTAATGAAGCAAGTAAAAATCTATCGTCCTATATCCACTAACTCACAGATGTGTCGTGACACACCACTTATGAACAAGACTCTACTAGACGTTGAATTAAGAGACTTCGGACTCAAAAAACAATTTTCTATAACCTTATGTTATGATACAAAGCGTATCAGGAACAGGGAGCACCCCCAAAATTAACACGGTCTACTCGACCTCTCGGAGGTCTTTTACATGCCCTTAGACATCTTTAATTGCATAATAATAAAAATACCAGAAAATTTAGAACTTTTCATAACACATAATATTCTAGAATCATCACTTCATATATTTATACATATATATATATATATATATATATATCATAATATATATTTACACTCTAAGTCTCGTTTGCCATCTTAACACACAACTCAATAGAATAGAAGAGGGACATGACCCTTAAAAACATAAATTAATATCTAAGTTATTACATTATTTCATGAAGAACATGACATAAAAAATCCTTGAATAATAACGATCCCTTTTTCTTGAACATGAGAAATTTATCCAAGAACTTCATTTAGGAGACATCCTCTAGCCATCATAATCTACACTTTGTGTGAAAACATAAATAATAATGTTATTAGTAGAAGAACGCACTAAGTATGACAATCATGAAAAACATGCACTTAAAGAAAACATTTAGTTACAAATCTTTCATCATGTAATTTTAGTAAACTTCACAAACCATTAGAACAATAAGCATTCCATAGTTCACATACTTTATACATACATGTAAACTATTCATATTAATACATAAAAACACTTATCAGATTTTGAGGTTCATTTAATACATACAACACATTACCTATCGTTTTACCTTAACTTATTTCCTTAAGAAACCCTTAAGTAATACTTAGAACTATGTATCACCTTAAGGTCACCCACGATATAATATCATAGATATCTTATGTCAACAAAACCACGTATATTTGTAAAGTAATGAGCAGATCAGAAGACAAAAGACTCACAGTAACCATTACCTAAGAAAAAACCCCACTTATTCTTGTGCAATGTACAATTGGCATCCTACAATATTACTCATACAAAGTGTTCCAAAACTGTCACCCTAGACTAGGCTTACCATACAAAACATGTCATTAAACCTTGATATAAAACTATAAATAAGGCTACAGACTTCATAACATCATAGAAGGTCTTATTCGTTTACTACACTTTAGTCATAACTCATTTAGTTCATATTATAGGTAAGCCACCTTCACAACCCATCACAAGCTTACCTTTAAAATGTACACATTAACTGTAATACCCCCATATATACTAAGTAACTCACTTAGAATTTAGAAGTGTAATTCACATGCATAGTCATAATTCATGTCATAGCATAGTAAAGTCACCTTTACATGCATTCGTACAAATCTTACTTGACAGAAGTCTTTATATCACAAAGCACTCAAATACTAACCTTTGTTGAAATCCACTAGTGCAATACATAGGTAAGTTCCATATTCCAACCTATACTAACTAAACTTCCCAAGGAGTTATAATTAGAGTTCATATGCTTAACTTAATTAATTTCATAACTTTCGGGAGACATAGCAATAACCGACATAGACAACGTGAGCTACATAGAATCCAGTGTCTTATACCCACACTGAAAAATAGGGTATTTATTTACAAAGTAAGACCATTATACATAATAGCTATTCTAGTTGATGCACTAAGCTAGGACCTATGGGGGAACTTAATTATGGAACATGGAGATTGCTACTACAAACCTTTACTTGCTAGACATAGAGGTTTCCATCTCATGAGACAATATCTATGTTGGTAACCTACTTTCTAAATGTGAAGGTTCTCTTGTCTGAAGCAAGACTTACTAAACGTGAAGCTCGACTCTAATTTTTAATGTTCACCCGGTGTTAAGCTCGAACACCCTTTTTAAATTTAATTAAGTCTTTAGTGAATTAGTTCATAAGGTAGGCTTTAGGAGGTTTCTCCTTCACACATTATATAAATCAAAGGTTCCTAAGATGAGAACATCCTTTCATCATAAAACCTTCTATTCATACAATAATGTGTGTGTGCATACATATGTGATATCTACCACCATGTAAACACCTCTTGGAACACATGTTCATAACTTCATTAATCATGTACTTTACATTCATAGAAATAGGTAATGATTCATAGAAGAACTATCTTTTCATTAGTCATCATGAATCCTCCCTACTCCTAGATATGCATGAAGTATGTCTGTACAATTTTTAACATGATAACCTAATGGATATAACATTGTATTGAGGACTCCACCCTCTAACAATCATAACATGTGTACAACATCCTTCAAGTACTAAGTCAAACACATCTAGTGTAATAAGTACTTCACATAATCACACTAGATCATTGGAGACAAAAATATATTCACCATTTGAATAGAGGACTCCAAGAATACTTTGATCACACATTCATATACAGATTTCATAGGTAAGGTTCATACTACAAAAGTTTTCATCATCATTATCCATATAGACAAACCTAACCCTTACATGATCATCCACATTATTTTGACCAAAAGTACCCCTTAGGTGTAACCGGCATCGTCGTACGCTACGAGGACTAAGACAAGTAGCGTACATAAATGCACATCATAGGTCAAAAAAATTTCAAAAAAATTAAAAGCATTATATAAGGAGTTTACATATTCTTCTCAAATACGAAGTGTATGTAGACTTATAATTAAACATAACAAATCATATAGAAGTCTAAAGTCTCAACTTAGATATAAACCATCTACAAGAGTATGAATCATAATAGTTGGGGCATAGCCCTAAGTCTAATACAAAATACCATAAAGTCTTCAATGAAAAACCCAACATGAGAATGGAATAATTATCTCAAAACATAGACAAAAGTAATAAGGTTTGATGAGGTGGCTATATCCTCGGAACTCATTAGGACTCACCAATACGACCTTGGATTGAGCTAAGTATGAATATATGCACAAAAATCATCAATCCACAAGAAATTGACAATGTTGTGAAAATCATGTTGTCTATACATAAAACACAACATGCATAGATAAGAAGCATAGTAATTCCACTCAACATAATAGCAACCCAACATGTAGATCACCCAATCAATATTTGTGCAACGCCAAATATAAAATTCCATAATCTTATCCAAGCCAAGTATCACATTAAGCAACCCAGTTCATACTAAAACATATTATCTTAAACTAATCATAACTTGATTAATATGTGAATACTATTCATAGATTATCAACATAATCATAATCATAGTCATAATAATAAGAGAACACTGCTAGAACCATCTTTATATTTCCACATGTGGAATGAATAACAGAAGTCACATACCCTCCCTCACCCTATGTAGTAGCCTTCAAGAAAACCATAGTTAGTATTCAGATACTTGACTTGTTCAATTACCTTTATATTAGGTAAAGAAGTGAAATAACATACATGAGACCATGTGAGATACATGGAACCCGATGTTCGACTCCCACACCGAATAGGGAGGGTTAACACTTGTCAATGGTGTTACAATTTGTATGTGTCTATCTAGGTTGATCGACTAAGCTAGAGTCCTATTTGGGAACATAGTTAAGGTTCATGGAGATTGTTACTAGAAATGTTGCATTACTAATGTGGAGTTTTCCATCTCATTAGACAACACATAACTAGGGAATTCGGACATACTAATGTGAGGAAACCCATTTGGGAGGCAAGTCTTACTAACGTGATACCTCTATGTCATTTACATGCTCTTACGGTACTAAGCAATTATCCCCTTTAGTAATCATATTATTTTGCCATACAGGTTCACATTAGTATATTGTAGACCCCTATAGAGACATCTTTTCTTATGTATCTCATAGGCCATCACAAGTGAGAACAATCCTTTCACTGTAGACCGCACATCACAAGTCAGTAAACCTTTCACTTAGCACTTTATTATAATCATGACAAACTACTGTCAATCATATAATATCCATATCATATCATACATTGTCACGACCCAAATCGGGGACGCGACTGGCACCCACACTACCCTCCTGTGTGAGCGAACCAACCAATCTAAACCCAAATAAATTAAACCAAATACAACGCGAAAGACTTAACTCAATACGAAAAATAAATACGATACATATCCCCAAAATCCGGAAGTCATCATCACAAGAACATCTATCCTCAAATTACTAAACTAAGAGTATTTTAAGAAGTTAAAGAAATGAAAGCTAGTCCATGCCGGAACTTCAAGGCATCAAGACGAAAAGAAGAAGATCCAGTCCAAGCTAGAAGCATAGCTCACCCTGAGATCTGGTACAGTGAAGACTGGCTAGAATCGCGGTCGAGTTGAAGACGACGGCACGGTTGCTGCACTCCACAAATACAAGAAAGAAACAAACAAGTAGGAGTCAGTACAACCACACGTACTGAGTAGGTATCATCGGCTAACTCAGAATAGAAAACAGTATATATCAGTTAATCACACAAATCAATTATAATACTCAACATGCAGTAACAACAAATACTACAA
>CM064974.1:23674015-23778951 GCA_032847665.1 Solanum chilense
TCGAAACCTTTTTGATGTCGATGCCATGGTGGGGTCATCTGGCTTCACTCCTTCCACCTCTATCACGAAGTCTACTACTTCTTGAATGATTTTGCCGTAGCCGCTACCTGTAAGGCTGAAATCCGCAATTCCGACCTCAACACCTTCACAAAACGGCGAATCCGCTCTTGTGGACTGAAACAATGTTGGGTGGCATACCTGGATAATGCACGAAACTTAGCCTCATATGCAGTAACCGATATCCTACCTTGATCTAGGCTCAAGAACTCATCTCTTTTCCTATCCCTCAAGGTCCGGGGAATATACTTCTCCATAAACAAATTAGAGAATGATGCCCAAGTCATGGGTGGTGCCTCTGTTGGTTGGCACTCAACATGTGACCGCCACCACATTTTGGCGTTCCCTTGAAACTGATAACTCACGAACTCAACGCCAAACCGTTCTACGATACCCATCTTGTGTAGTAGCTCATGACAGTCGACCAGAAAATCGTAAGCATCCTCAGATTCTGCACCCTTGAAGACTGGAGGTTTCAATTTTAAGAACTTACTGAAAAGTTCATGCTGATCACTTGTCATTATAGGCCCGGTAGTCAGACGAGGAAACGTGCCTATTTCCACTGGAGCATCCATGCGGGGAGCCACAGTAGCCGCATGCTGTACCTCCGGAGTCTGAGGTGCTGGTGTAGAAAACACTGGAGGTGTGTGGCCCCGATCAGATAACCCGCTAAGATAAGCCAGAACCTGATTGATCATCTCTGGGGTAGGTTGGGGTGGCAGTTCCTCGTTCTGCACTTGTTCATTCTTCCCTTCCTCACCCTCTCTTATCACTTCCTCAGTTGATGGGGGAGTCACCACCCTAGTACTAGTTGGGCTAAGTGCTTGTCCTCTTCCTTTAGAGGATGTCCTCCCACGACCTCTTCCACGGCCTTTCGCCACCACTCCTCTTTGAGCTACCGCCCCAGTGGCTAGCTCAGACGTTTCTTGTCTTGCCGGTGTTGGTGTTGGCGCAGACGTTACTCTAGTTCTAACCATCTGCGAAATAGAATGAAGATGGTCAGATACCAATTTGTATCACCTAGATACCAATTGGATCCAAGTAATAGCACGAAAGAAGGAATGAAAGAATGGAAATTTTTTTTCCTAAAGTCTTATAGCCTCTTAAATAAAAGTAAAGGCGTCCCCCTACCGTTCCTTAAGACTCTACTAGACTCGTTCTTGTGTGATGAGACCAACGAACCTAACGCTCTGATACCAACTTTGTCACGACCCAAATCGGGGATGCGACTGGCACCCACATTTACCCTCCTATGTGAGCGGACCAACCAATCTAAAGCCCAAACATAATTAATAAAATACAACACGGAAGACTTAACTCAATAACGAAAAACGAATACTATAAATATCCCCAAAATCTGGAAGTCATCATCACAAGAACATCTATGATCAAATTACGAAACTAAGAGTATTCTAAGAAGCTAAAACAAATGAAAACTAGTCCATGCCGGAACTTCAAGGCATCAGGACGAGAAGAAGAAGATCCAGTCCAAGCTAGAAGCATAGCTCACCCTGGTCCGGTACAGTGAAGACTGGCTAGAATCGCGGTCGAGTTGAAGACGACGGCACGTTTGCTGCACTCCACAAATACAAGAAAGAAACAAACAAGTAGGAGTCAGTACAACCACACGTATTGAGTAGGTATCATCGGCCAACTCAGAATAGAAAACAGTATATATCAGTTAATCTCACAAATCAACTATGATACTCAACATGTAGTAACAACAAGTACTAAAATCATCAATAAGTATCACCAAGTTCATCCAGGAGGACTCAAGCCTCAATACCATACTCATTTGGGGAAATAGGTTCATTAGCTTTAGCATATTAACATCTTTCCCGATTCAGAACTTATTCCTCTCGTGTCGGTACGTGACACTCCGCTCCACTAACACCATGTGCCGGAACGTGGCACTCCGATCCTCATTCTATCCTGGTACCGGAACGTGGTACCCGATCCATATACTATCATGGTGTCGGAACGTGACACTCTGATCCTCATATACTATCCTGGTATCGGAACGTGGCACCCGATCCATATACTACCCCGGTGTCGGAACGTGACACTCCGATCCTCATATACTATCCTGGTACTGGAACGTGGCACCAATCCCCTAATTCATCAAGCCTTCTTTTATACTAAGGCATCACAATTCTCATAACATAGTTCATCAAGCCTTCTTTTATAATAAGGCATCATCAATAACAAAACATCGTTCATCAAGCCTCCTTTTATACTAAGGCATCATTAATAACAAAACATAGTTAATCAAGCCTTCTTTTATACTAAGGCATCATCAATAACAAAACATAGTTCATCAAGCCTTCTTTTATACTAAGGCATCACAATAACAAAACATAGTTCATCAAGCCTTCTTTTATACTAAGGCATCATCGATAACAAAACATAGTTCATCAAGCCTTCTTTTATACTAAGGCATCATCAACAACAAAACATAGTTCATCAAGCCTTCTTTTATACTAAGGCATCACAATAACAAAACATAGTTCATCAAGCCTTCTTTTATACTAAGGCATCATCGATAACAAAACATAGTTCATCTAGCCTTCCTATATACTAAGGCATCATGAATAACAAAACATAGTTCATCAAGCCTTCTTTTATACTAAGGCATCATAATTCTCATAACAAGTAAATTAGGGTTTCTTCAAGATTTAGGGTTCAAAAGCTTCATCATGCTTAATTTATCACAAACATATAATCACACTCATACAATCATACAATTAAGCATATAGAAGGGTTTACAAGATTACCCAATACATATCATTTGCTATTAAGAGTTTACTACAAATAGCATAAACCATAACCTACCTTCACCAAGGATTTGTGTTCAAGCAAGAAATATTCAAGGAAGCCTTGCTCCTTCTCTCTCAAGCTCCTCTCTTTTCTCTTCCCTTTTTCTTTCTAATTTTCTTCCTCAAACCTTCCTCTTCTTACCCTAAATCACAAGATTTCAAGTATCATAGGTGATGAAACCAACCCACCAACTAACTCAAAGTTAGTCCTTTAACCCCCAAGGAATTGAACTAATAACATTAACCCACTAATTTTATAAATTTAAGCCGGAATAGTCCAAACACCCCTTTAAAAATTAGCCAGAAATCCGACCCCGCCTGGGATTACGCAACCTGTGACGGTCCGTCGTGCCTGCGATGGTCCGTCCTGTAGGTCCGTCTCAACGGTCAGAGACTTCCATTTCCTCGAAGAGTCTGTGACGGTTCGTTGTGCCCACGATGGTCCGTCCTGCACTTCCGTCACGACTATCAGAGAGTTGTTCCCAGTACCAAATTCTCAAGAGTTGAAGTGTTTTGAAACGGGGCCTCACGACGGTCCGTCGTGACTGTGACGGTCCATCCTGCAGGTCCGTCACAAAGTTCAGAGACTCAATTTCAACACTCAAATTCATAATTCCAAGTGTTTTGGAACGGGACACCCTCGACGGTCCGTCGTGCCCATGACGGTCCGTCGTGGTGTCCGTCGTATCAGCCAATTTTTCCAGAAATAAAATCTGCTACTCAAAACGACTAAACAGGTCGTTACAAATTACCACATACTCACCTACCTCATACCACCTAATATGGGATCTACACCTTGTCCCATAAAGTGGCTCGAATGGTGCCATAGAGATAGTTGAATGGTAGCTATTGTTGTAAGAGAACTCTATCAATGGTAAGTGGTCATCCCAATTGAACATTAAACGATGCCACATGCCCACTACATATGTTAAAGAGTTTGAATAATTTGTTCCGCTTGACGATCTGTATTGAGATGATAAACTGTACTAAGCTTTACCTTCGTAACGATCCCACTTAAGAATGTTATCTAAAAATGTGTGGAAATTGATTACCTCTATCCAAAATGATGGAAAAAGGGGCTCCATATCACTTCACTATATCTTTGATGTACAATTTGGCATAGTCTTCACCCAAATATGGGACTTTGATGGGAAGGAAATCTGCGGTCTTGGTTAGCCTATCCACAATGACCTATATCAAGTTATCTTTTTCTCTAGTACGAGGCAATCCCACTACAAAGTCCAAGTTAATATTCTCCCATTTCCAAGTAGGAATATATATATTTTAAGTCAAGCCACTCAACCTTTGATTGTACGGTTTGACTTGTTTGAAGTTTTGACACTTAGAAACAAAATCCTCTATATTCCTTTTCATACCATTGAAGCAATAAATTTCTCGTAAGTCTCGATAAGTCTTTGTAGTAGTTGGGTGAATTAAATATCAGGAGCCATGAGCCCATTGCATAATTAATTCCCTGAAACCATCCACATCAGATACAAACAACCTTCCTTGGTGCCTTAACATACCATCTTCTCCTTGACAGAAAGACTCATCAAAATTTACTAAGGATTGTTTCCATCGACTACATCAATAGGGGATCAAGGTGTTGTTTTTATTTCACCCCAACTACTAAATATGACTCGTAGTTGTGGAGAACCACGAAACCAGCTTTTGCTGAGTCTTTTAGTCAAACATCCAAACGAGCCAACCTATGAACTTCTTTTACTAACTCTTTCTTTTCATCAACCACATGAGTCACACTACCCATGATACTCTACTCAAGTCATCCGCGACCACATTTGCTTTTCCGAGATGGTAAATGACACTCATGTCATAGTCCTTTAAATCTTCTATCAATTTGCTTTGACATAGGTTATAATATTTTTGGGGAAACACATATTCTAAACTCTAGTGATCGGTGAATACATCAACATGTAATCCATAGAGATAATGTATCCAAACATTCAACTCGAATACAACTAAAGCAAGATCTAGGTCATGAGTTGGGTAATTTTTTTGATTTGGCTTCAGTTATCTAGAGGCATATGCTATTACTTTCCCACGTTTCATGATCAAACATCCTAGAACCACTCGAGAGGCATCAGAATAAACCCCAAATACCGATTAAGTCAATCCAAAAGTGGAGGTCATGAGTCTATCTTTTAGTAATTTCAAACTCTTTCCACATGATTCCGACCATTAGAAGTTGGACTTTTTTGGGTTAAGTCCGTTAATTGAGATGTAATAGATGATAATCCCTCAATAAACATCCTATTGTAATCGTCCAATCCAAAAAAACCAATGGATGTCGACAGGACTCTATGGTCTAGGCAAAGTGTTGAAAACTTCCTTATTCCTTTAATTAACCTCTACCCCTTCACTATAGACAATTGACCATGGAAGGCAACCTATTTCAACAAAAACACACAATTGCTACACTTAGCAAAAAGTTTTTTTATCATTGAGAACTTGCAAATCTATTCTTAAGTGTCTCATATGATCATTTTCACTCCTACAGTATATCAAAATTTCATAATGAAAACAATTAGAAGCAAAAAATATACTTTCTAAAAACTCTATTAATATGGTCCAGGAATGTCATGAGGGCAATAGTTAGACCAAACGACATCACTAGGGATTCAAAGCTACCATATCTTAATCATAATTCTATTCTCGGAATGTCAACATCCATCCCTCTAAGTTGATGGTAACCCGACCTCATGTCAACCTTTGAAATGTAACTTGCTTCTTATAGTTGATCAAACAAGTCGTCATTCTAGAGCAGGTACTTTATTTTTATGATGACTTTTTTTAGTTGATGATAGCCAATTTACATTCTCAACGACCCATCCTTCTTATATGCAAAGAATACGAAGAACCCCATATAGCCATGCTCGGTTGAATAAAGCCCTTACATAAAAAATCATTGAATTGATCCTTTATCTCCTTCAACTCTACGGTTGCCGTCGGATAAGGATTGATTGAAATAGCTTGTGTATCAGGTAACAAGTCTATCCAAAAGTCAATCTCACATTCAGGAGGAATTCCAGAAAGGTAATAGGGAAAGACGTATGGAAATTCATTCACTTCGGGTACCAACTCTATGAGAGGGACCTCGGATGAAGGATCTATAGCTCTTACTATGTGGTAGAGTCAACCCTTTCCAATCAATTTGCAATATTTTAGACATGGGATGATCTTACCCCTAGGACTTGAGTTTCTTCCCTTCCACTCAAAAATGGGTTCATTTGTGAATTGAAATTTCACTATACTTGTCCTACAATCAATACGGGGTAAAACAAGCATGCAACCAATCCATACTAACTATAACATCGAAATATAGCATATCAAGTACTATCAAGTAAACTAATGTAAATCTATTGGGCAAGGAAATAGGACATTCTTTATTGACTTTATTACAACCACGGAATCACCCACCGCGGTAGAAATTGAAAAAGGTTCGTTTAAAATGTTGGGTAGTATTTCAAATTTCATGGCTATACGAGCGGTCAAAAAATACAATGCAGCTCCCGCATCCAAAACAACATATACATCAAATTTGAGCATTTTTCTTTGGAGCATCCGTATATGGGACACTTGTTTAAGTTGAGCATTTTCCCTTTTTTGAGTCTTCATAATAGGGCAATCTCTCTTAATGTGCCTAATATTTCTACAATTGTAGAAATTACCCCTACCAACTAGGCACTTACCATCATGTTTTCTACCACATTTTGAAAAAAAAGGCTTCTCAATATAAGAACCACCACCTTCCCCCTCTTAGGTATTAGGAGTAGAAAACATACTCTTTTTCACCCTTGCATAATTTGGAGGTCCTTTGTTGGAAAACCTCATTTTAAACCTTGGTTTGTCTTAGATCTTAAATTTACTCTTGGAAGAACTCCCGTCATAGATTCTTATCTTCTTCAACTCTCTATAAACATGCTTAATCTTTTACTCCTAAATTTTTTACATCTTTAAACATTTCCATGTAATCTGGACATCTATAACTTGCGTCTCATCCTTCCATTTAGTTCCTCTTTTAGCTGTGAAGACATACCCATAGCATCAAGTGCAATGAAAAGTTCATCAATGAACCCTTGTGGGTCCTCTTCCATATTATAACCAAATAAAGTAGGGGGATTCATCGTTGTGAAATCCTTAATCCTTGAACCAACAATGTTAGTATTGGGTTTAACTGGCACTATTGCATCCCTAGAAACTTGGGTAGTAAATACTTGAGTCAACCTAAGAATAGCCGACTTTATCTCAACATTAGACATATCCCATTCTTCAATAGTAACTTAAGCATTTTGAGGTGCTTCAAGGGGAACACCTCATGCAAATTCTCCTCTCCAGCCTTTCGATCATTGTTACTCCTGTATTCATTGACTATAAGAACAATAAAATGATTAGAAGAAAGAACTAGATAGATTTAAGACTCTTAGGCATGAATAAGGAATAAGAAGCGAGTGAAAAATCCTAAGCATCACATAGACTCTCATTCATAAGTGTGACGCACTTCACAATTATGAATATGACCCTACATAGACGTGCTTTAGTGAGATGTAAATCCTAATGTTTACTTTAACCTAATGATATCATATAAAGCTTTTTATGATCCTAAGCACCCCTAGGCGTAACGAACATCATCGTCCTGTAAGAGGACTACGACAAGCCCTTAACGTACATCATCGCACATCATAGGTTAAAAATTGCTGAAAAATTAGAAACATTACATATGAAGTTTAGAAAGACTCCTAAAATACGAAGTGTACATAGACTTCTCTTTTAGCATGAAAAAACATATAAAACTCTAAAGTCTCATCTCACATATAAATAATCTATAAGAATATGAATCACAATAGTTTGGGTATAGTCCTTAGTCTATTACAATATGCCATATAGGCTATAATGAAGTCTCAACATGAGAATTGGATAATTGTCTCAAAACGTATACAAAACTAATATGGCTTGATGAGTGGATCTATCCTCGGAACTCATTAAGACTCACCAATTGACTTTGGAAAGAGCCTAGTATTCTTCTACAATAACCAAGAATCATTTCAATGGCAGAAACTGATACTGTTTGGGAAAAAGGGACAAAATATGGGTCTGCACAAAACCACATGTACTAACTATGACCTAATGCACAATAATCATTAATGCATGAGAAAAGGAAAATTTAATTGAAGTCATGATTTCTATCAGTTTGACCCAAACTCCATATATAAGAAGCATAATAAGTCAATTAAACATTATAGCAACCCAACATGTAGATCAACAAAGCAATATTTGTGCAATGCCAAAGATAAATGCCCATAATCTTATCCAAGGTCAAGTATCACATTAATCAACCCAGTTCATACTCACAACATATTCTCTTAATGTAATCATAGCATGATTAATACGTTAATACTACTCACATCTTATAAAATTGGTATAAGAGAATGAGGTTAAAGTAATCTTAGGGTTGATGTCTCACTAAAACACGCCTATGTAGAGTCTTGTTCATAGTTGTGAAGCGTGCCACAATTATGAATGAGGGTCTTTGTGATGCTTAGGAAAGTCCCACTTTGTTTGTATTCATGAAGTCGTGACTCTAGAGTCTTGACTCTGCATGCCCTTATCTTCTAATATCTTTCTTTGTCTTATAGGCAACGAATAAAATAAATAAAAAAGCTCGAAGGGTCCATGTGGAGAATGTGAATGAGGCAGTTTCCCCTGCGGCTCCTCAAACCCTCAAATTCCTATTGAAGAAGGGGCTATGTCTTACATTGGGATAAGGGAGATTATTCATACCTTGAATCAAATGTTCGCCACTTAAGTTTCTAGGGATGCAAGGGTGCAAGTGATCTCCAATGCTAACATCACCTCTTCAAGGATTAGGAATTTCACAAAGATGAATCCCTCTAGTTTTTATGATTCTAAGGTGAATGAGGAACCACCAGGGTTCATTTATGAAGTTTTTATAGTTCTTGAAGCTATGGGTGTGTCTTCTAAAGAAAAGGTTGAACGATCCTCCAACAAGCTCAAAGAGTTGGATCAAGTGTGATATGGGAAATGGAAGGATGAAACTCCGGTTAGATAAGGCTGATTTACTTGGGGAGCTTTCACGACGACCTTCCTTTATATGTTTTTTCCATTGGAACTAAGGTATACGAAAATGAAAGAATTCATCAACCTTCGTCAAGGGGGTATGAGTGTAAAGCAGTGTAGCCTCAATCTCACTCAACAATCAAAGCATGCTCCTATTTTGTTGCGGATTCTAGAGATAAAATAAATAAATTCTTTATGGGGATATACATCAATGTTGTTAAATGAATTATGGTCGGCTATGTTGATTCTTAGCATAGACGTTTCTCGTATTCATGGTTCATGCTTCAAAAAATAAGGAGTAAAAGCTCTACCAAGTTGTGAGGGAGTTGAAGAAGACGAGTATTGAAGATAGGAATTCTTCTCAGACTAGATTTGAGGTTCATGAAAATCCAAGGTCTAAGAAGAGGTTATCAAATAAAGGCCTTCCTAATGATCCAAAGATAAAAAATATTCAGGTGCTTACTACCAACCTTCAAAAGGGAAAAGGTGGTGGTTCTTATGTTGAGAGGCCTTTTTTTTTCAAAATGTGGTACAAAACATGAGGGTGAGATCCTAGTTTGCACGGGAAATTTCTATGGTTGTGGCAAGACTGGTCACATGAAGAGATATTATCCCATTATAAAATCTCATCGAAGTGAAAACTCTTAACTACAAGTAAATACCCCAAATTCGGATTCTTTTACAAAAGATCTCTTTTATGTTAACCGCTCTCGAGGTTACCAAGAGAGCTCACCGGATGTGGTTACCAGTATGCTACAATAATTTTCGTTTAATGTATATACTTTATTAGATTTTGTATATATATTCTCATTTGTGACCCCTCTTTTATCCATGAAATTTAATATATTACCTAACATATTAGATGAACCCTTTTTGATTTCTACCCCGGTGGATAATTCTGTTGTGGCTAAAAAAGTTTATTAAGGTTTTACTATTTGCTTGCTCAATATAGTTACATTAGTTGACTTTATAGAAATTGATATGCTAGGTTTTGATGTCATATTGGTAATGGATTTGTTGCATTCTAGCTTTGCCTCTATTGAGTGGAATGGATAAAACACAAATCCTAGTGGTAAGTTATTTTCGTGTCTAAAAGCTTACAAGTTGATAGCAAAGGTATGTATCTACCACATAGTTAGAGTTAGGGATTTTAATCGGAGGTCCATCCAACAGAGTCGGTACTCGTAATGAAGGAATTATCGAAGGTATTTCCCAATGAAAATCAAGAAATTCATCCAAAATAGGATATTGAATTCGGTATAGATTTTAGTGCAGGATACGCATCCTATTTCGATCACACCTTATATGATGTCCCCGTCTGTGATGAAAGAACTAAAGGCTCAACTCAAGGATTTACTAGATAAGGGTTTTATTTAACCAAGTTTTTTTTTGTGTGGTGCACCGATATTGTTTGTGCAAACGAATGATGGGTCTTAGAGAATGTGTATTGACTATCGTCAATTTAACAAACTCACCATAAATAATAAAAACTTTCTCCGTAGAATTTTGATGACTTTGTCGATCAACTCCAAGGAGCAAGTTACTTTTTAAATATTGGCTTGAGATTGGGTTATGACAAACTTAGAGGGAGGGAGGTGGTGTAAAACTCAGAAAATCCATGACCTAAGCTAGAGCCTCACATGTTGAACTAAAACTTATGAAGATTTTGATAAGCCTAAAATAACTTTTTAAAATCATATAGGAAGTTTTATCGTAAAGACGTCATGAAACATGCAAGACCTCCGGATGATAGTCTAATTTAATTAGTGAACTGACCTTCAATTTTGGGTAGGTTTAGAGGTATTGTATGAGGTATTAAACCTATAAAATGAATTTAAATAGGTAAAATGATGTATATATGGTTGAAACATCCATGAAAGGTCCCCAAACATTGCCAAGCATGCTTCCAAAGCAGCAAACAAAATACACATAGAAGAAATGTGTCGAGGTTGCGGACTTGGGGCCTTTGGTACAAAATCATGTTTTTGCCATGGGAAGGTCGCGTACTCTACTATCACGATAATTTCTTTTGAAAATCTTGCGGTAGAATATCCGCATCACGTGTTTGTTTTCCGACAAAAATCTGAAATTTTGAATTGAAGTTTAACTTCATTAACGGGTCAACATAAGTAAAGGGTCTTTTGGGTATTTCATGGGGGACCTATATATTTATATTCAAATAGTTTTCCCTCACATTTACTCATTCAAATGAAATCCCAAAATCAATACCCAAAAGCTCTAACCTCTCTCCATACTTTCTCTCTCCATTCAACCTCTATTTAATAAATAAGAAGGCTTAAAGAAGAAGACCAATTTTTCTAGGATTTCACTTAAATTTCGTGGATTAATCTTCATTAAGGTATTATTTTTACACTCTTAGTATTCCTTTCCCCAAGAGGTTCTCTCAGATTAGATTTCTAAAACACCTAAATTTTTAGGGTTTTCTTCGAGAAATGGGTTTTCTTCAAAAATTTAAATTGGTGATTGATTATGACTAATTTTTATTACTCATTACTAATTAAGTATAGATTGTTGAGTAACTGTTTTAAGTTAAGGGAATTTCGTGTGGATCATGTACCCTTCCCCAATTCCCCAAATATTTGATCTGGCTTATGAATTGGTGGATTCATTATTGTATTAATTGTTAGATTTTTTTGAACTATTCTAGTTCATTCATGTACAGCCTATGATAATATATTGCTTCGATTGGATATATTTGTTGAGGAATTCATGATTAACCGTGTTCCCCTAACCCTATGTTATCAATTGATGTTGAATTGGTTAGTGTTGATGTATTTGACTTAGTTCTTGTGTTAATTACTATTGTATAATTTTGTTACATCTATTATTTGATGAAATCAGTTGGTCGATGGTAACACCGTGTATGATGACATTGGGAAGGGATTTGGTAAGTCTTTATGATCTCAAACCTTTACTTCAATTTTGATGGCATGTACTTGGTGATGAAATTTAATTGAAGTTATATTGTGAATCTATTAAGTAGGTTTGGTATGATGTTTAAATTTATATGTCTTTGTTATATGATTATGACATTATTCTTAAGGCGAATTCATATAAAGTTGGTGATGAAGTACCTATGTACCTTATTATATTATGTTGATGTTAATGTGCTTATCTCATATGTGAAGGCTTGTATTGAAATGCGTTCTAATTCAACTCCTACTGAGTTAATGACTATTACTATATAAGGAGCTACTCTCATATGACCTAAACTAAGTTATAATTGTTTGAGAAATACATTTCAAACGGGATTCTAGCTTAGCACCGAGTAATTTAGTAGTAAGGAGTGTCACTTCCCACATAGTGACGGTAGGATCACTATTGTACTCATGACATTAGAGACTATAATGCACGTAACATAAAGAGGTTCCCAATCACATCTCCTAGTTGTTGAACTATGTTGCCACCATAGGAATACTAGCTAGTGGATCTACCTAGAATTCTATGTTCATGTTTTGGTTCTACCTTGTCAAGTAGACCACTTTCTTTTCTCGTGGGGTTAAATGACACCGAATTCAATGTTTAGATCACATGGTGTAATGTCGGTTAAGGAGAATGTTCTCTCAATTAAAATGAAATAAAAGTAAATTTAAATTGACTAGGGTGACTTGAGGAGTCTACATAGTATTGGTAAGGTTGTGGGACTCTACTTAGACATTTCAAAAGTTTACTCTAAGGGATGTCGGAGGGGATTTTTCTCATGTAGCATTATTATATGAAATTTAATAATTATTATGATATATGATGTTTCTCTCTTTTTATTTTTGCTATGTTGATGAACATGTTATTGGTCTATATTGCTACATGTGATGATGACTACTTATCGGATAAGTTATATGAAGAAAAACATTACTTATGATCTCCTATCTTGTTTAAATGGTTCTGTGGGGTCATGGGGATTCAAATGGTCGATGCAATTGTAGGATTGGTGTGATATTAGTGGAAAGTGTTTTGTCTATTATTTTAATATGAACTACTAATTGTGATAATGTTAATATGACTTTATGATGATATGCCTTTGGTTATGATCATGCTTTATGTTTTTGTGATCCTTATGTTGTATATGATCTAATGTATGTGCATTAAAGGTTTTCAAGTTACCTGACATGCTTTCTAAAGAGATGGTCTTTTTCATGCATGTCCTTAAATTTTTATGTGCATATACCCATAATTAGTACATCTGGCGTACTAACCCCTATACTTTATATAACTACATATGTAGGGTCCTGCCATTGAAGATTAAGATGGTCGATTTAAGACACTTAGAACTCTTTCTCCAAGTGTTGGTAGGCCCTCATGTTCGGGGATGTTTTCTTTTCATTCTTCTAGCTATTACGACTATAGTAGTTTATGATATACTTTTATTCCTTTAATCATAGGATTCTATTTTAGTAAGGACTAAATGGCATATTTACATTGTATTGGCTAAGTCCAAGATTCATATTATTTACATGGTTTTTAAATGAGACAATATTTAGGTTATCGCATCCATGTTATCATTTTGTTATGTGAGAAGTCTAAGTATACTTCACATAGCATGTAAAAGTTTTTAACTAACCCACATTTTAACCTATGATATGTTAGGACAAATACTATGAGCTAGTTTGAGTACTTTGAGAGGATGACATGACGCATCATGAGGTAACTTTTTTCCCTCCTTGCTTAGGGTGCTTGACGCAAGGTGGATACAAAATCTTGGCTGCCACAAGATGCTTTGGAAGATTGCTCGCCAATGTGTGTCTCCTCCACAAGGGACCTTCTGGCTGTCCTTGAGGAGTTGTTATTGGACATTTGGATTCTTTGTACTATATTCTACTTATTTAATGTCTTTTTACATGTTTTGGACTTCATTTGACACTCCCAAACCTTCACCACACATATGGACGTCTACCAGTTCAAATTAGCTTGGTTACATTCGTCAAGGTCTTTATTTGTCGTTTTAACTCTAACATTTAATAAATGAGTTTAATACTTTAATATAGGTCTGGAAACATAATTTAAATCATTATTTAACAGGTGATGCTCTATTTTAAGTCGTGGAAGTTCGAATGTGTTACATTATCCTCCCTTAGGATCATTGATCATGGAATGAGTGTAAAATCTTTTTGGATGATAAGATTAGACCCAACACTAAAAGATCAACCAGAAACAACATATAATCAAAATGAGTCACAGATCTTTGAAGTTCTTCAAAACTCCTTTCAGAATATACCACAACATTGCACATAGCAACACAATTCACGATGTACAAAATATAAGAGCTCAACATTTCATAACACATATAAGGAACTACCTTCTCAACATCAACATCAGCTCAAAAATACATAAAAAAGGTACCATTCTATCATTATTCTCAAGAACAACAAAAGAACAAAAAAATCTTAAGAAGACAACATGCATACACATTTAATGTAAGTTCAAAAGTTGAACATGAAGGCATTTTCTTAAAACTCAATTTTGTAAAACTTTGACAAAAACACTATCCTATTTAAAAAAACACGTCAATTTCAAATTATTCATTATTTTCTTTCTTAAGAGGAATGTCTATCCTCAAGCATTAAAAAGATGAGGGTAGCGGGACATCTAGAAGATGCTTCCTCCAAAGGACTTTTACGGAGGCAAACTCATTTTTCCTCATATTCTTCACATGGCGATCTAGAATAGACACTGGGTCACCTATACATATCTTCAGCATTGAAACATGAAACACCAGATGAAATGAAGCTAGTTCACTAGGTAGTTTCAGTTCATATGTCACTTTTCAAACCCGTTGTATTACCTCATAAAGACCAACATGTTGGGGACTTAACTTCCCCTTCTAACGTAATCTCATCATCTATTTCATAGGTGAAATCTTCAAATAGACATGATCCCCTATTTCAAACTCAAGATCTCTTCTCCTATTGTTGTCATAAGACTTTTGTCGACTATAGGTTGTCTTCTCCTATTATGACTCAAAATTCTCTATATCCTTATAGATAATCTCTACACTAAGGAGTGAGGACTCATCCACATCAAACCATACAACCGAAGACCTACATCTTCTACCATAAAGAGATTCAAAAGGTGTCATAGAGATTCTCGAACCGTAGCTATTGTTGTAGGAAAACTCAATCAATGATAGGTGATTATATCAACTTCCTTTAAAATAAATAACACATGCTCTTATCATATCTTCAACGGTATTAAAGTAAGTTCCCCTTGACTATGTGTTTGAAGAAGAAGAGCACAACTAAGTTTCAATTAAGTACCTAAACCCTTCTGAAAACTTTTCCGAAAATGAGAAGTGTATTGGCTCCCCTATTTGAAACTATTGACAAATGAATACCATGTAAACTCAGAATATCATTAATTCTAGATTCTTACATAATCTTCAGGAATGTAATTAGACTTAATGGCAATAAAGTGGGAAGATTTGGTCAACATATACATAATAACCCATATAGACTCATTTTTCCATCGGGTTTGAGGCAACCCAACAACAAAGTCCACATTGATGGCTTCCTACTTCCAAGTAGGAACATTCATGATTTTGGTTAAGCAACCCGGTTTTAGATTCTATGATTTAACTTGTTGGAAATTTGGACACTTTGAACCAAACTCAGCTACGTTTCTTTTTAAACCATCACACCAATAGACCTTTCTAAGGTCAGCATTCATTTTAGTGGGACTCGGATGTATCCATGCGCTTCATCTAGAATTTGATTCCTCAAATCATCAACATCCGGTACACATAATCTCACTAGGTACTTAAAAACACCATCCCCCTATTGAGTGAATAACTTATTGAGCTTACCAAGTACTAATTCCTTTCACTCCATCAATAGAGGTTCAAGATGTTGCTTAGATTTCACCTCAACCACTAATGATGATTTGAAGGTATGATGGACCATATTATAACAAACGGGAGAATCTTCTAACCGCACACCTAAACGAGCCAATGTACGAACATCTTTCACAAGGATTTTCTTCTCTTCTTCCATATGAGACACACTTCGCATTGACATACAAATGAAAGCATCCGCGACCAAATTGGCCTTGCAAGGGTGGTAAAGGACACTCATGTCATAATCCTTCAAAATTTCTAACCATCTTTTCTGTCGGATATTTAAATCCTTTTGTACGAACAAATATTGAATACTTTTATGGCCAATAAACATACAAATATGCACACATAGAAGTAATGTCTCCGTTTTTTCAAGGCAAAAACTACGACCGCTAACTCAAGGTCATGAGTTTGATAATTCTTTCCATGTTGCATGAGGACCACATCCCATGCCTACTCGGTAAGCATCACAATTCAGCACAAAGACCTCTTTATCCTCCGTCAAAGTAAACACTGGTGAGGAAGTAAGCTTATCTTTCAACTCTTGGAAAACTTTTTTACAAGCTTCGCATCACTCAAACTTGACTTTCTTTTTACTCAAAGATTCAAAAGGAGATGCAATAAATGAAAATCCTTCAACAGACCTTCTATAGTACCCACCTAGATCTAAGAAACTTCTTATGTTGATAGGAGTCAAAGGTCTAGGTAACCACATTCGTCTTCTTCAGATCGACCTCTACACCCTCAGCAGAGATAAGATGGCAAAGAAAAGCAACTGACCTCAACCAAAATTCACACTTACAAAATTTTGCATAAATTTGGTGTTCTTAGAGGACATGCAAGGCCAACCTCAAGTGAATCTTATGCTCATTTTCGTTCTTAGAGTATATAACAGTATCATCAATGAATACAATAACAAATGAGTCGAGGCAATCTCAGAAAAATATATTCATCTATTGAATAAACATTGTCGAGCATTCGTTAACCCAAAACACATAATTAATAGTAACAATATCTTGTTCAAAAATCTGTTTGGGAACATATTCACCTCTCACCCTAAGTTGGTGATATCCTAACCTTAAGTTAATCTTGAAAAGTAGCTAGCACCCTGGAGTTGATCAAATAGATCATCAATCCAAGGGAGAGGATATTTGTTATTTAAGGTGACTTTATTGAGTTGACGATAATCATTCAGGAACCAATCCTTCTTCTTCATAATAAACACCGGAGCTCCCCATGGACAAATACTAGGTTAAATGAAACCCTTGTCTAGTAAATCCTTAAGTTCGACCTTCAAATTTTTATATTCGGCCGCAGTCATTCGATATGGTTGAATTGAAATGGGGTTCTTATCCTATTAAAGTCAATGCCAAAGTCATCATGAATAACCTCTAGAAATTCCCTCACTGCGGGGACAGACTGAGTATAAGGAGTATGACATTCAAGACCTTTAATCCTCTTCACATAGTATAGATAACCCTTGGCTTTAATCTTAAAAGACAAAAACAGAGAATCGATTTGACCCCTTGGAATACAGTTTCCCCCCTTCCACACTCTAATGGGTTCATTTGGAAATTGAAACTTAACTACCCTCATTCTACAGTCTATAAAAGAAAAACAAGCATGAAACTAATACATACCAAAAATGATAATCAAAATCAATCATGTCAAGTTCTACCAAGTCAACAAGAGTAACATTATTGGGCGACATTACAGGACATTTCCTATAGACTCTCTTTAACACTACTGAGTCACCCATTTGGGTACAAAACAAAAAAAGGTTCAATAAAAACATCAGGAAGTATATCAAACTTCCTAGATGCCAAAGGTGTAACAAAAAAAGGTTATCACCTGGATCAAGAAAAACATAAACATTAATAGATAAGACTTGAAACATGGAAGTCTCAACATCGGGAGAACTTTCTTTGTCACTCCTAGCCTTGACTGCATAAATACGCTTCCTTTTTAGATCTTTGAATCTAAGAACGTGTAATACCTTTAAAATAACATAGGTGAAACTTGAGCCTTCCTCTTGTGTCATGATGATTTATGTCCTATAATGAGTTAAAATGTGGTTAGGAGGCAGTGGTTAAAGTTTCATAATGTTTGGAGGTAAAACTTCCAAGAACGTCCATGATATTCGAAAGCTTTGCCTTTAAACTACATTGTGTGTCTTAGTGTGTTGCGTTGAGTTTTACATATTTGTTTTGGATGAAATTAATGTGGAGGTCAGAAACTCGTATAAGAGAATATTCATGTTGGAAACTTCTATGAAAAAGTCCCCAAGGACCAACGAGTCATTGATGAACGACCCATATGTTAGGCCAAGGAAACTTTACCTACGGAGGGCATCGACTCTCAGTAGCTGGAATGACTCCCCATAGGTGGGAGGCATAGGTAAGTACATAGCCTAGGGAGATTAATATCCCAAAGTGAAGTCTTTGATCCCATCAATGTTCAGTCATGATGGTCCGTTTGTTGACCTATGCCCCGTCGATGGGTAGGTGTCGAAAGGGTTTTGACCTGTAAAGAACTCATTGTAAAGTGAGGGGGTGGATTGGTAAATTCACCCCACATCCAAATAATTGTTAGGACGGTTTCCTCAGGGTATGCTAGGTATTTTTAGTCGGTTTTTAAGTCCTAAACACCTACATGAATTCATTATTCTAAATCAAAACCCAAATTCGTTATGAAATTCTCTAGAACTCCATTAGAGTCAAAACTCAAGATAGAGGTTGGATTGTAGATTTCATTGATGATTCTTCATCAATGCTTCATCAGATTCGTGGTATAGCATCAATTAAGGTATGTACTTCATCCTTGAATATCTTTTTTTCAAGGAGACAAACTTCAAAGTGATCTCCAATGACTTTCGGAGATAAACTTGTTCAATTTTTATATCTATCCTTAGGTTCTTGCATAAAACCTTTTGAACCATTATGTTATGATTGAATTGATGTTAATTTGATGGTTTAAACTTATTTCCTGTAACAACACACAAGTACCCCCTAGAAGTTAGGGAGAACCCTTGGATCATCACAAGGTGTACTTTATCCTTTGGGGTATTGTACAAGCCCTTTAACTATCATTCATTGCATAAGCCCATCAATACTTTTAATGACATTCAATATAAAAAAAATACTTTCATAAACATAAAGAAAACACATGGTAACAAGCCAACCTAAAGACATGACATAATATCTTAGGGACAAGCCGCTTTACATTTGGAAGAAATACATAATATGTCTTCAAATAAAGAACAAAGAAAATAGGACTATGTCCTCATATATATGATGACATACTTTGTTTTAAGAAATTCTTTCCCAAGCTTTTCTTTCTAGACTTCAGCCTTGTTTCCAAACCAATACTTATAAAGTATAGAAAAGTATGGCTTTAGTACAAATAGTGTACTAGGTATGGCATATAGAAAAAAAGCGAAAAGGGACATTTTTGTATAAATTGACTTTCATGCAAAACAAGTAAAACCTTCATCAATATAGTATTAAACAACAGAAGAATCATCATTCATCACTTAGAGAAGGATTTCAACAATTTTAACAAAAATGACCATTCACAGTGAACTCTCAAAAATAATAGTGAATTCATTTTAGCATTATAGTGAAATATCGTAATCCTAATACAGTGAACTTCCAAAGTCAAGCCAAGGAGAAGTGAAGTCATTTTCGTAGTAGTTTCCCTAGCTAATGTTATCCTAAGACTCACAAAGGTATGACATAAGGACAATCTCATACACCTCCTTCAATACACAACTACGTGATCCTTAAGACTACCCCTTCTATGATTTCTCGCCTTGGGAGAACAAGTCCCCACTCAATGACAAGACATTAGAAGCACACTCAAACACTTCAGACCAAGACATCTATTTCGGAATGCCTACTTAGTTCAATGAGTATATTGTGTCCCATTGGACCACCTACCCTAAGTAGTACATTCTTTTAGAAGACTTAGTTCATTCAATTCATATAAGACACACGAAGACTCCCTTTTCGGAAGGTCTAATTAGTGAAATGGATAGGTAGAGTCCTATACAACCACTTACCATAACTAGTACATTTTTTTAGGAGACTTAGTTCATACACTTCATACAAAACACAACAAAACTCCCCTTTAGGATGTTCTACTTATTAAAATGGACCGATGCCACCACCTACCTAAGTAGTACGTTCTTTTAGGAGACTTGGTTCTTTATTTCTTTTGTGGTGGTTTGCTTACTCGACATAGACCGTGAGAACTAGACATCGAATCCTGTTACTAACCTTATCGAATGAGGGATCCCCACATTCCTAGGGTAAATTAATTATCTTAGTTGTTACATGGATTTTCCAATAGCTACACCTATGCCGACACATATTTAAGGGATAAGGAGATAGATACTAAGTAACTCATTCTCTACTAATGTGGAGGACACATCTTAAGAGGTACATTGGAATACAACATCCCGACTCATAAAGTGTAACCACCTCTTCTTCATATCCTTTTGGTGCTAGGCATAACTCCCCACATATTCTAAACATTTCATACTATAAGTTAAGGATATCTAGTGGACACCAAATCTCAACTCACGAATAGTATCTATCCTCCTACCTATCGTAGAAGGCTCTTCGAAGATAATGAGGTTGCTACTAAACACTTCATCTCAACTAATGAAGAGTGTTCACCCCAAAACTCCATGTTTGACTTAACTTAGCTTCATTCATCCAATCAAGTGTGTGTGTGTATAGGTGAACACACCTTGCAGATAAGCAGCATTACATTCACATTCAATTCTATACATGCTTAGACCTTCATTCATTGCATTACACACTTTAACAAGTTTCACATACTCATATATTAATTTACATATAATCTCTAGCATACTTATGATAATAAGATTTATAAGTTGCACAGACAATAATAACATAATAATAATCTTACTTCACATAAAATGCATTCATGGGTCTTTCACAATACATAAGTAACTATACAATCATGAAATTCAAGATTCATTATACACGTTACAAGAACCATCTTCACTATCACTTCATTCCATACAATAGTCCTTCCAATAAAAACTTATAATACATACAAAGTATATCCGAATTGATAAAGTAAACAGCGCCACCAAGAAGGTGGAACATACTTGTCAAGAGCATTTCATAAGAAGTGTTAACAATGAGAAAAACTTGCCATTCTTCCAAATCTATCACACCTATTTAAAATTTACTCAAACATTTATCATAAAATAGCCTTCAATGAAGTAGCTAACTAACAATGTCAATAAAAGGAAAAAAAAAGCTGAAGTCTACAAAATAATTCTTATTTAACCCATTACTTAAGACAAAATATGATTAAAACAATTAACATGTTTTCATTGAAGTTTTAGTATTAAAATCACAACTAACATTAGAAACATCATTTATGAATCATTTAAAACATTTTCATGCAACACACATATTTATAGTTAAAGAGAGGAGAAGATAGAGTTTGAAAACCCTTTCTAAAAACATTTAGAAAGGAATCCTTGAACGGAAAAGAGAGTTGAAGGATGAGTACCACACCTCATATAAGAGAAACCCCACCGATGTTTTATGAAGAAACGTCCACCAACAACCCTCCGAGTTCCTTTTTGACTATTAGCTTCTATGGAGGGTTGAGAGAGTTCCCTTGAGTGGGTTTAAGAAAATGAAGTCAAAAATTAGGTCTTAGGGTTTAAGAGAACTTATTATAACGAAAAGACCCTAAAATATAAACCAAGGTTCATAATAGACTTGGCGCCAATTTAGTAAACATCCAAAGTAAAAACAGATCTGACAGCTTTTTGACAGCAGCAGCAACAGTTCCTCCATCAATGGACCGTTTCCAAATCGACGCCCCGTTGGTGGCGGTTCGTCATTTGTACTGAGGCTTCATTTGAGCAATATCTTGATAGAATTGCAGGACACTTGATGCCCAAGGTCGACGGGCCATTTGTGGACAAACAGACCGTCGATTGTGGTCGTGAATGTTCACTTCTTGGCAAACTCTTGCCAAATGAATGGGGTCCTCTCCTAGGGCCCCTCGTGGATCCGAGGTCGGGTCGTACTCGTATGTCAAACCCCTAATCATCGACTTCTAGGTCATAGGAATATCCCGTATCAATTTCGATTACAACGAACATCTAAATCTCTACAAAACACATGAAGAGACTCAACCACAATCTAATGCAAACCCTCCGAACGTTATTGACGTTCTCAGACGGTTGACCACCAAATTAGTCCAAACTTCATACACTTACTAAGAACATCAATTTAACTCATTTTAACACAAGACTAACACATGAAACATTCACTAACCTCTAGTTCACTTTACATTGTTTAAGTGTGTTACATTCTCCCCCACTAGGAATAACATTCGTCCTCAAATGACACTTACCACTTTAAGTCCATCAAGGACTCAATTAGCAGAACATAACACATTACAATCATGATAAAAATCTTTATATTGAAGAAACCAACTAAGATGGAGCACAATTTCACGTTTCAAAACATTTTGCTACATATGCACCTTTGTAACAACATTCATATTTAAAAATTAACCCTTATACTTCTCTTACTTAGGAACTACATTTTACAATATTAAAAATGATCATATACAATAATTTTACATACATTGAAACCATTGTTCATGAAAATGGAAAATTCGTAAATTTTTTAATTTCTTACAGTGAACACAAAACTTTAGCAGTGAAACATGCTAAAAGTCCCTTTAATCCATCTTTCAAGCAATTATAACATTAAGGCAAGACCACATGAGATACAACATCATACGAACTCACATTATAACATGATAACACAACTTTGAATCAATTAAGCACTATCACTAGCTACACTTTAATAAGAAAAATATAGGTTGACTACCAATTATCCCAATTTGAACATAATCTCATCTATAGATTCCAAAACATTATACCATCCATGGCGCTCATAAGATTAGGAGAAAGGCAACTCATACTAATATGCAACACACTTAACCATTTCTGAACTATCAAGGATTTTGGTGTCAAGCTTGAATAAGGATAGAAGAAAAGATATGGATATCAACTACTCTTCTACTCAACTCATTCCCCCCACTTAGGGTAAAACCATCTTCAAGATACCATACTTCAAAGTACCACTATACTTCTCAAAAGGTAGGAACTCACACTACTGTAAACTCATGCACATCAAGATTAAACATCACCTTGCAAGTAAAGCATAACACTATTCTCTTAGCATTAAATCTAGAACAAACCCTTAGGATCCCTCATTCAACTTTTAAACATCATATATCTTAACTTATGGATTAAAAACCCTTCTTGCTCACAACGTTACCACATTTTATCAACACTCTCTATATTTACCCCTTAGTTCTTCTACTATCATTGTACACATTCATAAGATCACTCATTTTCACTAAAAGAAATTTCACTCAACCATTTGAACTCTTACCAGGCTTTGAGCTACATCACTATACAATTTAGCATTGTAACACTTCCAACCACATAATTCACACATAGCCATAAATATCAGGACATCACAATTCTCAAATATATCCTTGACATTTACTCTTTAAGCAATAAAACCATCATAAGCATCTAAACTCACTTTATCTCCCTCAACATTGAAATATCTCCCTTTCAAAGCAATCATACCTATCACATCCCGAGAGCACACCTTGAAGATATGTCACTCTCGGAGCGCAACCAGCCTACTTGACTTCTCGAAGGTCTTGTACAAGTCCTTCCATATCGTTCATCACATATGAACATATGAAAAGTAGTGTGAAAGTTAAACTATTAATAATAATTCTATATTTCTTTAAAAACTCTTTTATATTAAACTCATAGGAAATACTATGTATAATTTCATCATTTCTTAGACACGAGAATACTTTGTGAAACAGTCCATAGAAAAAGAATGTAGATATATTTAGTTTATTACAATATTTCAAAAGAAAAAAGGGACATATATGATCTCGAGTTAAATGAGGACATAATTCACTTCACTTGAATGATGTTAGATCCATGTATTTCTTCCCAAATTATCCTCACCTACCAACCACAATAGAAACAGATATAAACATAGAATTAGTACAAACACATGTACTAAGTATGGCATAACGCGCAAAATCGTGATAACGAACATATATTGGAAATATGCATCTTTTTAATTTAAATATCATATAATAATCATAAGAATAACATTTAACACCTTATAAACACATAATATAACATTTAAGAAATTTAGTAGATTTTTAAGGTCACTTTACAGTGAACGAATTCACTATTGCATAAAGATTATAGTGAATTTCTCATCTTATCCTTATAAACCTTCTGGAATGCAATCCTCTAATTAAAAATTATACTAAGACTCACATAAGTAATGCAAAGACATAACACCCATACACCCTCTCTAGGAACACCTAAATGATCCTTACGACCATCTATAATGAGATACACAACTAGCGAATAAACATGAGATCCTCTTACCAAAGGTATTTCAAGGTTCACTAGAGTGAGTTGTGAAGCGACCGCCCATACAATCTCTTACACAGTAAAGAGATCCTATAGATTACCTAATCTAGAATTATTCAACTTAGTACAACAAAATATAGATGATATGACATTATCCTTCCAAAGGCTATCAAAATACTTACCAAAGTAAATCAAGAAGATAACGTCCATGATTGACCTCTTCAAAATTACCTAAATAATACTTTAGACTACCTATGTCTTAGGTCATGTCTACATAATCAACCAACATCCCTAACTAGAATCATTCATAAGACTTCTCGGGACAACCATTCCGATGCCCCCTTCACACATTAACTAGACAACACTTAACTACTCTAGATATGTACTTATTCAATTAATATAAATTAATAACTTAAGTCATTACCTTCCTTAGTTCACTTAGCAGACATTCATCACATAATGTCATTCAAGTGATGGTCTTGGACAAGACCTAGGGACTCTAATTAACACCTTCAAATACTATTGCGCAATGTCTAGATAGATGCCCATACAACCACCTAAAATTCATAGAGGTTCTAAAATGCTAGTAGGTATTCTTATTAATAGAATAGGCAATAACTGACAAAGACCATGGTAGAAAACAATAGTAATTCTATATAACTCCATTTGGCTCCAATGGAGTTCTATAGAATTTCCATTGTTTGCTACCATTGTTTTTGTCGGTTCTTGCATATTCTAATCATAAGGAATACCTACTAGCATTAGAGAAGTTCTATGAAGTTTAGGTGGTCGTATAGGACTTTATCTTGACATTGCACAATAGACATTGAAGGTGTAAATTAGAGTCCCTAGGTCTAATTCAAGAGCATTACTTGAATGTCATTATGTGATGAATGTCTCCTAAATAAACTAAGGAATGTAATGACTTAAGTTTATAAAGTATGTTTATGGAATAAGTATATATCTAGAGTATTTAAAAGTTTTCTAGTTATGGTGTTAAGGGGGCATCTGAATTGTCACTTTTTATCTTACCTAGATGGGTCTTAAGAATGACTCTAGTTAGGGAAGATGTTGATTTTGTGGACATGATCCGAAATTAGGAAGTTATAAGGATTATTTAGGTAATCTTTAAGAGGTCAATCATAGATTTTATCTTCTTGATCTAATTAAATAAGTCTTTTGATAGCCAATGATGAGGAAATTTTATATTATTTATATGTTGATATACTTTGTAGGAATGATTCTATCCTAGGTAGTGTAAAGGATATCTTGAGTGAGTGTGTAAGGGATTGTATGGGCGACAACTTCACAACTCACTCATGTGAGACTTAGAGTCACCTTTAGTAGAAGAATATTATATTGATGCTTTGATGTCTTATAGTGTGTATGTGACTCATTATAAGTAGTCTTGAGTATCATTTAGGTATTCTTAGGGCGGTTTTATGGGCGGTCTTCTTTTTGTTGATTAAGTGAGACTTAGGAAAACTTTAAGTGATATGATTACATACTAAGAGATTCCTATGCTGAAGGTAAAACTATGATATTTGCTTAAATGTTATCTTATGTGTTTCTAAGATGCTGAATGTTGTTATTTTGATTATAACTTGATTTTAAAATGAAAAGATGCATATTTCTACTAAATGTCTGTTTTCATTATTTTTATTCATAATAATATACTTAGTACATGTGGTTGTGCTATAATATGGTTTTATCTATCTCTATATTTTTGGTAGGTGAGGAGCTTTTGTGAAATGAAGACTTAGACTATGCATCGTTCAAGCGAAGTGGGAGTATGTACTCATTTGACTCGAGGGCATATATGTCACTACTAGGAATTTGATCTAACGCCATGGTTCATTTACTATTGAAATAGATTATTCTACCGTAGTCATAGGTCTAATGAGAAGGTAAAGGTTTCCGCTACAACCAATCACGTAGCATTAGATCTTTTACTATAGTTATGTGGGACAATTCTTATAACCGTAGTCGTCGATAGAACTATTGCTATGGTTTTTACTTTATTTACTTGCCGACAATTAGTGTCGTATTGGTACGGTTATGAACTATTGGAAAGTGGTTTATACATCAGTTTTCTTGAGGCTATGACTACAGTTATTATTTCGCTTTAATAAACCATTTTATTCTATTGTGAAAGTTTTATAGGGTAATGCAACAATTTTAATAAATTATAAAAATGTTTCTTAAAAGCTATGGCAACGGTTATTACATGGTACAACAATGATTGTTATTACATTCGCAATAGTTATTATTTTGTTATTGCAATGTATATGTATATATATATATATATATATATATATATATATATATATATATATATTTAGTACACTTCCTCAAATATTATATTATTGAGCTAATGCAATAATATTATAACATAAAATACACATAAATTACTCATGAGAAGAAATGGTCATTACAAAAATTAGAATTCAAGATCCACTATTCTAATATCAATATAACAAAAACATACAAAATATTTTTTACCATTCAAAAAAAGGTGAAAGACATGTAACAAATAGTTCTCAATCTTCAAAAATAAAATATTTCTAGAACACCAATCAAGCTAACATCAACCATTCATCTCCTATGTCAAGTCTTCGTTGCTACTTTCATCGCCTTCATCGATTTCATCACCTACATACAATTAAGTAAAATATAAATAATATTAGAAAAAATTTCGCAAAATCATAATTGATCTACAATATATTACAAAAATAGTACTTAGAAATTCCATGTTAAACACCTAGCAATATAAGAAATAAACAACAAATGATTCATGCTTTCTGCAAATTTATCTGTAGACACGTCAAACAACGAAACAAGAAAAAGGTTCACCGTTTCAAGTAACTCATTCAAAATTCACCAATCACTGTAAAATATAAAAGAAAAAGGTATCAAAAGTGGAATGTATTAATGCTCATTCCTATGTTAAAATCAGTATTAAAGAAGACTAAATCTATAGGCAAATTCAACCCCAAGTAAGATAAAACACTTTAGTTCCTCTTCAAGCTAAAAAAACAATACAAGAATCAATTTGTAAATTCGTCGAATAATCGAAAAATGAAAAGATTTAATCTTTCAAGAAACACATTAAGAACTCACCAAACACTATATACCAAAATGCAATGAATTGCTTTTTCCTATATATGTTAAACAGAAAAGGTGGCAAGTAAAGGACTTGAAGCTGTCCAAATTGAAATTATGATTTTGATTGGTAGATAACTTTCATATTGTAACATCTTCCTATTTCCAATATATATGAAGTTCCTCACTACGATTATGAATACAGGTTAATAAAAAAAACCAATTTTTTATCCTCTAATATAAACAAAAACAATGCTAGCTGGGTCCAAATATCTGGGATATGTATTAGTTCGACGTGTCAATTATAAAGGTCAAGCTATTCTGTTGATTAGATAATTCAGCTTATCCTTAGTTTTGAGTCTTTATTAGTAGCTTTATTTGTTTTACTAACTTTCTATTACCTATAAACTCATGATAGGGAAGTTGAGAAATATTTTGCTAAATTTGTTTATAAAATCTATTGAACTAATATTTTGGATAAATTTTCAATGTTTTTTTCAGGTGGAGGTTGCTGTATATTCCATTTCTTTATCTTTTTAAGATACCATGGAAAGGGTAGATGTTAGAAGAATTACTTTACATGTCGGTAGTCTTGATTTGTGAGTTACTATTAGATTATGAAATTCGAGGACTTCTTTACCTTGACAGATATGAGAATGGGATCACTACTCCTTTTAAAGTCCAGAAGCTAGTCTCCATAATGCGGAAGGAAAAAAATGTTTATGTCAAGAATGCTGGTGAAATAACAAACTAGTTTGTCTACTGTTGAAAGCATGATAGCTACAGCTGAGTATAAAGAGTGTGTTGACTATTTATCCTACGAGACATACTCCACTTAATTCAGAGTTGGTTACGGGATACTTTAAGGTTAAGAAATGAGGAAGGTGTGTTCTTTGTAGTTGTGTATATCAGTCATTTGATTGATCTTTTACTGTGAGTTTTTGAAAGGCTGCATATAAATGATAGGAAGTTTGTATCTTCTGGAATCTGGCTAACAGTGAAGACCCTCTTTTGCCACAATAATTCTAAGGTGCAAGAGATGACTAAAACACTATTTGATAGTAGGAATAAAGGGAAAGACGACTGTATGGTTTCAGTGGGTATTGGAAAAGGTTGTTAGTGCATTCGAATCCTCAAGTCTCTAACCTAAAACTGCCACGTCTTTTTTCTTTAAAATCACTACTTCACACTTCATCATTTAACACTATCAAAAAAAATAATTCATTTTCATTCATCGCATTTTTTATCCACTGCCAAACAACATAATTCATCACACACTCCACATTACCATCAATAAAAAAAATGAAGAAGAACATGAAGAAATATGAGTCACAAACGAAACCCATTAACTCAATGAATTAGAGATATTCCATATCATAGGAAAGGAATGTTTGATTCGTTACAAGTATACGAACCAAACTACACTATCAGTTAAATCAATGATCAAAGCTGGAGAAAAGATGGATAAAATGTAGCATGGATGGTGCAAGCGAAGGTAATCCGAGAGTGAGTTCTTTTTGTTTCTATATTAGAAATCAAAATGGAGATTCATTTTATGCGGACGCAAATAGGATAGGAATAACTAGAAATATGGTAGTAGAATTAACAGGATTATGGCAGTCATTGAGATACTGCAAAGAACAAGGTCATGAACACTATCAAGTTAGAGACTGATTCTCTAAGTCTAAACAACATGATTCGGAAGGAGCGGAGAATACCTGGGGAGCTACATGAGATAATAGAGCAGATTCATGAACTAATGAATAAATTACACATTCATATAAAACACATCTTTAGGGAAAAAAATCAATTAGCTGATTTCATCACAATTACAACTATAGATCAAGAGGAAAGACAACAGTTTCTTAATTTCAATCAGTTACCAAGCAGCGTAAAAAAGATATTAAACATGGATAAACAACAAATAGCAACAATCAGGATAAGAAAAGGGAAGATAACACACAATCCATAACATGAAAAAACAGAGGGGAGAACACAGACTCACACAAATACAATATTTACATCAAGGTTTGTAGTCTGTCAAAGGACTAGAGAGTCCTTATGTCCAACTAGGAGATTCAGTGAAAGTAATTTTGGAGCAATTTTTATCCTGATTCACTTCAAATGGGGAACATTAAGAAAGAATTCAAGTGTAACAAAAAAAAGGCAGAGAGAAATACTTAAAGATCCACAAACATGGAGCACTAGATTTTGACTCACTTATGAGATTTCCCATCGGCAGGTACAACTAGAACGAAGAAGACATTTTCATATGCAAGGAAGAAATGGATGGAAATGTACATTTTTTTTCATGGTCTCATTTTGTGTTCAGTTGACGTTCTTTTTCAATAAAATGGGACCAATGGTCCAAGATTAATTTTAAAAAATGAACTAGAAGAGAAACTATTAACATTATTCACCTTTATATGGAAACGTTCAAGTGTTCTCTAGAAACAAAAAGGCATAAACAGAACTACCGGAATATTAAGCTTAATAATTTTCAAGTATGTAAAAGGAAGCAAGCACATAAACAGAACTATAGGAACAGTAAAGCAACCAAACAACTTGAAATCATGCTAACCAAACTTTAATAAAATTGATAGAAAACTCCTAAAATATAATTGACTATAAAATTCGATGAAACCATTGATTAAAGAAATAACACTCATGAGCAAAACAACAATAAAAAAAAAGCATAGTATATACCTCCAACAACTCAGACACACTAATTTTGAAATCAAACAGTCCATTACTATGCATCAATAGTAAATAATAGATGAAAATATGCATTGGAGCGAAGGAGAATAAGCTTCATATTATCAACAAAAAATGTCAGATAAAACAAGTAGAGGTCAAAAGTATTATCATTTTGGAGAAGCAACACTGTGAAGAGATCCCAGAAAGGTTTCTAACCTATTCTTCTACAGTTCTACTAAACCAAAAGTTGTCTTATTCTATATTTTGTTTCTTATTCAATACAAATAAATATTTTATAACCCTACCCTAAAATTTTTTTCCATCAAATTCATTTCAATAAAGACAAGACAACATTTAAAAAATAAAGAGGAAATATTCAATAGAAATTTAGCTTATCTTATAGGCATTAGGCATTGTGAGTCAGCTTGCACATAGCACAGAAAACAAGAAAACATTAATGTTTTGAATCTAGATCATTACTCAATCCCAAATCCTATTTAATTTTAACCCCAAATCAACTTTATCTTTAACCCTAAATACTCAACTGTAACTTCAAATTCGGACTATTTTCTTTTCCTATTTAACTATATATCACATAATAAAATTGGGGAAGTCTATACACTATCTATATTTGAGCAAATAACATAGATTTATGACTAACCCATATATTGTTCTTTATGATTTTTCAAAAATCATTCAATGGGGATTTAGAAATCATATACTAGCATAGAAACTTAAACATTATTAACCTTTAAGATGAATTCTTAGTCGAACCTCAAAAACTTTACCAAAAAGAATGAGCTGGTTACTTTCCTTAACGAACTTCACCAACAGTTTCACTAACAAGCTTCACCAACAATCTTTACCAAGAGCTTCACCAACGAGCTTCACCAACACCTTCACCAAAAGCTTCACCAAAGATCTTCACAAACACATTCATTTTTCTTCACAAAATCTTCAAAAATTCCTATCACAGCTTCACCTTGAGAAACACTCTCTCATACCGCGTTGATGAATTTTTATGGAAAATCAGCGTTTGAGAATTTATTTTTCTTTTACGTCTTTTTATAAGGGACAAATATATGTAGCCAAATTATATTGGAGGGAAATATATTTTTTTAGGAGGAGAAAAAATTTAGGGCTAAAAAATCAGAATTAGTTTTCTTAAAAATACTGTTACCATAGAGTAATCTATCGTGATAACTCTAAAACTTGTTGCTATAGATTATCTATACGGATGTAATAGGTATGATGCAACAGTTTATTTTAAGAATTTTTCAATTAGATTCAAGGATATTTGTCTACGGTTAGAACTGTTGTAAAAGGTGATCCATAGCTAAGATAGTATAAACGTTACTACATAGGTTGTGCAGTAAGGCAAATTTCTAGTAGTGTGTCTCTTATGTTTCTTATTGAAGTATTTTAATACAGTAAGTATTTGTATATTTTAATATGTCGATCATGTCCCAACTATTCATGTGTGTTAAGATGATGAGATTGAAACTTAGTATTTCCTATTGCATTATATGAAAGAGTTTATAAATACTATGAAGTATATTTTATAAAAAGTTTTCATTCCACACAACTTTTCACTACGTTTATGCGAAGACTGATATGTAAGGGCTTGTTACTGACCTCTGAGAGGTAAAGTACGCCGGTTGCATTCCGAGATTTCACCTAAGTTTTAGTGTGTGGTTTCGGGAAGTGACAAGCTTGGTATCAGAGCATAGGTTTGTGAAAATAGTATTAGGAATTTAAAAGTCTCATCAAGTAATGTCTAGTAGAGTCTTGACCCTCAGTGTGAGTTGCGACACACATGTATGCGAGAGGCTATAGGATGATAGAGTTTCCTTTATTCTCTACTCCTATATCTTGTCGTGGAGTAAAAGTTATGTGTACTCTTTTGTTGTGGTTTTTCCTTGTACTTCTATGAAGAGTAATACGAGGAGGACCCCGGCTAGGATACGTGAAGAGAATGAGGTACAAGAGGAGATTCCACCTTAAGTTGAGGAAGTTGAGCAAGTTTCTCAAGGTGCTCAAGTAGTCTAGTCCATATTGTGGGACGAGGTAATGAGCCCCCGGAGTTGAGTAAGGGGGATATTAGGTAGGCTTTGCTTGATTTAGCCTGATTCATGACTACTCAAAGGAATTTAAGTAAAGTGCCTAGGGCGAATGTCATGGAGAGTACTATGACATCTACGTTAAGAGACTTTGTGAGAATGTATCCTCCTATAATTCTTTAATATAAAGTGGGAGAAGATCCCCAAGATTTTATAGATCAGGTGTGCAAGATAGTGCATGCTATGGACTGACATCTAGGGAGAAAGCGGATTTGGCTTCGTATCAATTGAAGGATGTGGCTCAAGTGTGGTACACGCAATTGAAAGGAAATAGGCTATAGGATTCGTGTCCTATTGACTGGGAGGAATATAAGGAAGTTTTTCTTGGAAAGTACTTTCCCCATAAGATGAGGTAAGCTAAGGTAGAGGAGTTTATCAATCTCAAGAAAGGAAATATGAGTGCCGAGGAATACTCTTTGAAGTTATCTAGATTGTGTATGATCTCTCGCTTGTGTCAAATCCAAGGGGTGAAATGATTCGTTTTGTGACGGGTGTTGTCGACTTAGTAAGGGAAGAGTGTCGTACGGCGATGTCACATGATAATATGACCGTAGCTAGATTCATGGTGTACGCAAAATAAATTCAAGAGTCTAATCATAAGAGGATGGCTAGAAACTTGAAAAGGGTTTGTTCTATTGATTATTATCAAACTAATGTTAAGAAGAGGGCTCAAACTCAAGAAGAACCTAGGAGTTCTAAAGTGAAATTTGAGAAAGCAGCTGGTTATCAAAATGAAAATGCTACATGTGTCACTCATTGAAAGTGACAATATGGGAAGTGTCTAGCCGGTACTAGTGGTTTCTATGTGTCACGACCCAAAACCGAGCCACGAGTGGCACCCACACTTACCCTCCTATGTGAACAAACCAACCAATACAAAACCCAACACTTCAATATAATATCAACAGAAAGTAATGCGGAAGACTTAAAACTCATTAATGAAAGTCAATTCAATAACTTCTAAAACTCAATAACTATTATTATCCCCAAAATCTGGAAGTCATCATCACAAGAACATCTATGATCAAATTACTAAACTAAGAGTATTCTAAGAATGCTAAAATAAAACAAAAGCTAGTCCATGCCGGAACTTCAAGGCATTAAGACATGAAGAAGAAGATCCAGTCCAAGCTAGAAGCATTAGCTCACCCTGAAATCCGGTGTATTAAAGACTGGCTAGAATTACGGTTGAGTTGAAGACGACGGTACGTTTGCTGCACTCCACAAATAACAAAGAAAGAAACACACAAGTAGGGGTCAGTACAAAACACGGGTACTGAGTAAGTATCATCGGCCAACTCAAAATAGAAAACAGTATATATCAGATAACTGATATATACTGTTTTCTATTTTGAGTTGGCCGATGATATCTACTCAGTACTCGTGTTTTGTACTGACCCCTACTTGTATGTTTCTTTCTTTGTTATTTGTGGAGTGCAGCAAACATACCGTCGTCTTCAACTCAACCGCAACTCTAGCCAGTCTTCATTAAACCGGATTTCAGGGTGAGCTAATGCTTCTAGCTTGGACTGGATCTTCCTCTTCATGTCTTGATGCCTTGAAGTTCCGGCATGGACTAGCTTTTTATGTATTTTAGTTTCTTAGATACTCTTAGATTAGTAATTTGAGGATAGATGTTCTTGTGATGATGACTTCCAGATTTTGGGGAATAATAATAATAGATGTTGAGTTTTAAGTCTTCCGCATTGTATTTTGTTCATTATGTTTAAATGTTGGGGTTTAGATTTGTTGGTTCGCTTACATAGTAGAATAAGTGTGGGTGCCACTCGCGACTCGGTTTTGGGTCGTGACAAACTTGGTATCAGAGCATTAGGTTCGTTGGTCTCATCACACAAGAACGAGTCTAGTAGAGTCTTAAGGAACGGTAGGGGGACGCCTTTACTTTTCTTTGAGAGGCTATAAGACTTTAGGAAAAATTCCATTCTTTCTTTGTTTCTTTCGTGCTATTAATTGGATCCAATTTGTATCTAGGTGATACAAATTGGTATCTGACCATCTTCACTCTATTTTGCAAATGGTTAGAACTAGAGCAACGTCCGCGCCACCACCGACACCGGCAAGACAGGATGCGTCTGAGCCAGCCAATGGGGCTGTAGCTCGGAGGGGAACAGTGGCGAGAGGCCGTGGAAGTGGTCGTGGGAGGACGTCCTCTAGAGGAAGAAGACAAGCACCTAGCCCACCTGGTACTAGGGCGCTGACTCCTCCACCGACTCAGGAAGTGATAAGAGAGGGTGAGGAAGGGGAGAATGAACAAGTGCAGAATGAGGAATTACCACCCCAACCTACCCCAGAGATGATTAATAAGGTTCTTGCTTATCTTAGCGGGTTATCTGATCAAGGCCAGACACCTCCAGAGTTTTCTGCACCAGCACCTCAGCTTCCGGAGGTACAACATGCAGCTACTGTGGCTCCCCGCATGGATGCCTCATTGGAAATAGGCACATTTCCTCGTCTGACTACAGGGCCTATAATGACAAATGATCAGCATGAACTTTTCAGTAAGTTCTTGAAATTGAAACCTCCAGTCTTCAAGGGTGCTGAATCTGAGGATGCCTACGATTTTCTAGTTGACTGTCATGAGCTACTACACAGGATGGGTATAGTAGAACAGTTTGGTGTTGAGTTTGTGACTTATCAGTTTCAAGGGAACGCCAAAATGTGGTGGCGGTCACATGTTGAGTGTCAACCAACAGAGGCCCCACTTATGACTTGGGCATCATTCTCTAGCTTTTTTATGGAGAAGTATATCCCCCGGACTTTGAGGGATAGGAAAAGAGATGAGTTCTTGAGCCTAGAGCAAGGTAGGATGTCGGTTACTGCATATGAGGCTAAGTTTCGTGCATTATCCAGGTATGCCACCCAACTTTTTTTCAGTCCACAAGAGCGGATTCGCCGTTTTGTGAAGGGGTTGAGGTCAGAATTGCGGATTTCAGCCTTACAGGTAGCGGCTACGGCAATATCCTTTCAAGAAGTGGTAGACTTCGTGATAGAGGTGGAAGGAGTGAAGCCAGATGACATCACCATGGCATCGACATAAAAAAGGTTTCGAAAGGGAGGTGAGTTTAATGGTTCTTACTCTAGAGGACAGGGTTCAGGAGGTTACTATGTTCGACCAATTCAGTCTTCACTACAGACTGTAGTTGGGGGTCCACCTCAGACCGGTCAACACTTCTCTGAGAGACCGATGCTTGAATCCAGAGAGTGTTATGGATGTGGGGAGACTGGACACATTAAGAGGTATTGTCCAAAGCATAGTTACAGACCTCCCATAGCCAGGGGTAGAGGTGGTCATGGAAGAGGCTGTTATTCTGGAGGACGTGGTGGCCGAGGTAATGGTGGACACCAAAACGGCCGAGGTGACGGGCAAACTGGAGCTACTACAACACCACATGGTAGGGGCAACGGGTAGACTAGTGATAGGGCCCATTGTTATGCTTTCCCCGGGAGATCTGAAGCGGAGACATCTGATGTTGTTATCACAGGTAATCTTTTGGTTTGTGATTGCATGGCTTCTGTATTATTTGATCCTGGCTCCACGTTTTCATATGTATCTTCCTCATTTTCTACTGGTCTTAATTTACATTGCGAATTGTTTGACATGCCTATTCGTGTTTCTACTCCGGTGGGTGAGTCTGTGATAGTTGAAAAAGTATATAGGTCTTGTCTGGTGACTTTTGTGGGGAGCGATACTTATGTAGACTTGGTTATCTTAGAAATGGTTGATTTTGATGTAATTCTGGGTATGACTTGGCTTTCTCCAAATTTTGCGATCTTGGATTGTAATGCTAAAACTGTGACGTTAGCCAAGCCTGGGACAGATCCGTTAGTGTAGGAGGGCGACTACACTTCCACTCCGGTTCGTATCATCTCCTTTCTTCGTGCTAAGAGAATGTTTAGTAAAGGGTGTTTAGCTTTCTTGGCACATATCAGGGATGACACTACTCAAGTACCTCCAATTGATTCGGTTTCGATAGTCCGTGAGTTTCTGGATGTGTTCCCTGCAGATATTCCCGGTATGCCACCGGATAGAGATATCTACTTTTGCATTGATCTGGAACCGGGTACTCGCCCAATTTCTATACCCCCTTATAGAATGGCTCCCGCGGAGTTAAGAGAGTTAAAGGCCCAACTTCAAGAGTTGTTAAATAAAGGTTTCATTAGACCAAGTGCATCCCCTTGGGGTGCTCCGGTGTTATTTGTGAAGAAGAAGGATGGGAGTTTTCGGATGTGCATAGACTACCGGCAGTTGAACAAGGTAGCTATTAAGAACAAGTATGCCATTCCTCGCATTGATGACTTGTTCGATCAGTTACAAGGTGCTTGTGTCTTCTCTAAGATTGATTTGAGATCCGGTTATCATCAATTGAAAATACGGGCAACGGATGTGCCAAAGACTGCTTTTCGAACCAGGTATGGGCATTACGAATTTGTAGTGATGTCTTTCGGTCTTACGAATGCCCCTGCTGCGTTCATGAGCTTGATGAACGGGATTTTTAAGCCATATCTGGATCTCTTTGTGATCGTATTTATTGATGATATACTGATATACTCAAAGAGTAAGAAGGTACATGAGGAGCATTTGAGAATTGTGTTGGAAGTATTAAGGGAGAAAAGGCTTTATTCCAAATTCTCCAAGTGTGAGTTTTGGCTAGATTCAGTGTCCTTCTTGGGGCACGTGGTTTGTAAGGATGGAGTGATGGTGGATCATTCTAAGATTGAGACAGTGAAGAATTGGGTAAGACCTACTAATGTGTCAGAAATAAGGAGCTTTGTTGGGTTAGCTAGCTATTACCGTCGATTTGTCAAGGGATTCGCTTCTATTGCTTCCCAATTGACGAACTTGACTAAGTAGGATGTTCCATTTGTATGGTCGGATGAATGTGAGGAAAGCTTTCAGAAACTCAAGACCTTGTTGACTACTGCACGTATCCTTACCTTGCCAGTAGAGGGTAAGAACTTCATTGTTTATTGTGATGCATCCTATTCTGGTTTGGGTGCAGTGCAAATGCAAGAGAAGAATGTAATTGCTTATGCTTCGAGGCAATTAAAGGTGCATGAACGTAACTATCCGACCCATGATTTGGAGTTGGCCGCGGTAGTATTTGCATTAAAGCAATGGAGGCACTATTTATATAGGGTCAAGTGTGAAGTCTATACGGATCATCGTAGCCTACATTATGTCTTTACTCAGAAAGATTTGAATTTGAGACAGAGGAGATGGATGGAACTACTGAAGGACTACGATATCACTATTCTGTATCATCCGGGAAAGGCTAATGTTGTGGCAGATGCTTTAAGTAGGAAGGCAGGAAGCATGGGAAGTCTAGCTCACTTGCAAGTTTCTAGACGCCCGTTGGCTAGAGAAATCCAAAACTTGACTAATGACTTTATGAGGCTAGAAGTAAATGAGAAGGGAGGATTTTTAGCTTGTGTGGAGGCGAGATCTTCTTTTCTTGACAAGATCAAGGGAAAACAGTTTGGTGATGAGAAACTAAGCCGAATTCGGGATATGGTGTTGCGAGGAGAGGCTAAAGAGGCGATAATTGATGAGGAAGGTGTTTTGAGGATTAAGGGAAGGGTATGTGTGCCCCGTGTTGATGATTTGATCCACACAATTCTTACAGAGGCTCATAGTTCCGGATATTCTATACATCCTGGTGCAACCAAGATGTACCGCGACCTAAAGCAACACTTTTGGTAGAGAAGAATGAAGCGCGACATTGTTGATTTTGTTGCCAAATGTCCAAATTGTCAACAAGTAAAGTATGAACACCAGAGGCCCGGAGGAACACTTCAGAGAATCCCCATTCCTGAATGGAAGTGGGAGAGAATTGCAATGGATTTCGTGGTTGGTCTTCCAAAGACATTGGGGAAGTTTGATTCTATTTGGGTAATTATGGACAGATTAACTAAGTCTGCTCACTTCATTCCGGTCAAGGTGACCTACAATGCAGAGAAGTTAGCCAAAATCTATATCTCAGAAATTGTTCGATTGCATGGAGTTCCACTCTCCATCATATCAGATAGAGGTACGCAGTTTACTTCTAAGTTTTGGAGAACATTGCATGCGGAATTAGGTACTAGGTTGGACCTTAGTACTGCATTTCACCCTCAGACTGATGGTCAGTCTAAGCGAACGATTCAAGTGTTGGAGGATATGCTTCGTGCATGTGTGATAGAATTTGGTGGTCATTGGGATAACTTCTTACCCTTAGCAGAGTTCTCCTACAACAATAGCTATCACTCAAGTATTTATATGGCCCCATTCGAAGCATTGTATGGGAGGAGATCTAGGTCTCCCATAGGTTGGTTTGATGCCTTTGAGGTTAGACCTTGGGGTACTGATCTTTTGAGAGATTCATTGGAGAAAGTGAAATCTATTCAAGAAAAGCTTTTAGCGGCGCAAAGTAGGCAAAAGGAAAATGCAGATCGAAAGGTTAGAGACTTGGAGTTCATGGAGGGCGAACAAGTCTTGCTGAAGGTTTCACCCATGAAAGGGGTGATGCGGTTTGATAAAAGAGGTAAGCTAAGCCAAAGGTATATTGGACCATTTGAAGTACTTAAGCGAGTAGGAGAGGTGGCTTATGAATTAGCCTTGCCTCCAGGACTGTCAGGAGTGCATCCGGTATTTCATGTGTCTATGTTGAAAAGATACCATGGGGATGGGAACTACATCATTCGTTGGGATTCAGTCCTGCTTGATGAGAATTTGTCTTATGAGGAGGAACCTGTTGCTATTTTAGATAGAGAAGTTCGCAAGTTGAGGTCGAGGGAGATTGCATCCATCAAAGTTCAATGGAAGAATCGACCAGTTGAAGAGGCCACTTGGGAGAAGGAGGCTGATATGCAAGAAAGATACCCACACCTGTTTACAGATTCAGGTACTCCTTCTCGTCCTTGTTTTTCTTCTATTGATCGTTCGAGGACGAACGATGGGTAAATTGGTATCTATTGTAACGACCTGTTTAGTCATTTTGAGCAGCAGATTTTATTTCGTGAAAAAAAAATGGCTGAGACAACGGATCCCACGACGGACCGTCATGGGCACGACGGACCGTCGAGGGTGTCTCGTTCCAAAACACTTAGAATTCTGAAATTTGAGTGCTGAAATCGACTATCTGAACTCTGTGATGGACCTGCAGGACGGACCGTCACAGATACGATGAACCGTCGTGAGCCTCCGTTTCAAAACACTTCAACTCTTGAAAAATTGGGTACTGGGAGCAATTCTCTGAACTTCGTGACGGAAGTGCAGGACGGACCGTCGTAGGCATGACGGACCGTCACAGACCATTAGTAAAAAGTTAGTCTCTGAACTCTGTGATGGAAGCAGCAGGACGGACCGTCGCAGGCACTACGGGCCGTCACAGGTTGCGTAATCCCAGGCTAGGTCGGATTTCTGTAAATATTTTAAAGAGGCATTTTGGACTATTCATGCTATAATTATGAATTTCGTGGGTTAATATTAATAACTCAAATTCTCGGGGGTTAAAAGAGGTAACCTTGAGTTAATTAGTGGCTTAATTCCTCATCTTTTATACTTAATTATATGCTAATTAGGGTAAAAGAAAGAGGGTTTGAATAAGAAAAATAGAAAGAACAAAAGAGGGAGAAACGAACGAGAAAAAGGGGGAAACGAAGAGGGAAAGCAAAGCTTTGGGAATTTACTTGCTTGATCACGAATCTTCGGTGGAGGTAGGTTATGGTTTTTATGCTATTCGTAGTAAACTCTTAATAGCGAATGATATGTATTGGTAGTATTGTAAACCCATTTATATGCTTAATTGTATGCTTGCATGAATGTGATTATATAATTGTGATAAAATAAGCATGATGAAGCTATTGAATCCTAAATCTTGAAAGAAACCCTAATCTACTTTGTTAATGATGATGCCTTGGTATAAAAGAAGGCTTGATGAACGAAAGTAGTGAGATTAGGGGATCGGGTGCCACGTTCCGGTACCAGGATAGTAATAGAGGATCGGGTGCCAAGTTCCGGTACCAGGATAGTATATGAGGATCGGAATGTCACATTCCGACACCAGGATAGTATATGGATCGGGTGCCACGTTCCGGTACCAGGATAGCATGAGGATCGGAGTGCCACGTTCCGGCACCAGGATAGAATATGGATCGGGTGTCACGTTCCAACACAAGGATAGATGAGGATCGGAGTGTCACGTTCCGACACCAGGATAGAATATGGATCGGGTGCCACGTTCCGGTACCAGGATAGTATATGAGGATCGGAGTGTCACGTTCCGACACCAGGATAGTATATGGAGCGGAGTGTCACGTACCGACACGAGAGGAATAAAGATAATGAATCTTGAAATATGTTAATATACTCAATTTAATGAACCTAATTCCCAAATGAGTATGATGGGGAGGCGTGAGTCCTCATTGATGTGCTTGGTGTTGTGACCAAGAGATATGGTAATTATAAATGCCGCAGGTTGAGTATTGTAGTTGATTTTATGATATTATCTGATATATACTATTTTCTATTTTGAGTTGTCCGATGATATCTACTCAGTACTCGTGTTTTGTACTGACCCCTACTTGTATGTTTCTTTCTTTGTTATTTGTGGAGTGCAGCAAACATACCGTCGTCTTCAACTCAACTGCAACTCTAGCCAGTCTTGATTACACCGGATTTTAGGGTGAGCTAATTCTTCTAGCTTGGACTGGATCTTCCTCTTCATGTCTTGATGCCTTGAAGTTCCGGCATGGACTAGCTTTTAATGTATTTTAGTTTCTTAGATACTCTTAGATTAGTAATTTGAGGATAGATGTTCTTGTGATGATGACTTCCAGATTTTGGGGAATAATAATAATATATGTTGAGTTTTAAGTCTTCCGCATTGTATTTTGTTCATTATGTTTAAATGTTGGGGTTTAGATTGGTTGGTTCGCTCACATAGTAGAATAAGTGTGGGTGCCACTCGCGACTCGGTTTTGGGTCGTGACATAGAAACACCTATTTTTTGTTAGACTACACTTAAAAGCGTTGACTTTTCAGATTTATTGGTCACACTTAAAAAGTGTTGCCTTTTATTGGTCATCTATTGCAAAACTTTAAAAGTGTAACTTTTTATCTACCTAGAGCAACACTTACAAAGTGTAACTTCAACATTTATAAGCCTACATGTAGCACAAATATATATAATATATTCACATACATACAAGTGACCTAAAACACAAAATTAACTAATTAATCATTAAATTGAAGGTATATATTTCAAATAAACTTCGAGAAACATTTCATGTACAACCAAAAGATAGTATGTGTTGTGTACATACCCATACTTATACATTAATATTCTAAATGTGTTCACAATAAATCAAATATGTATTTAAACTTTTACAATAGTTCAAAAACTCTTCATCATCCACTTCAAATTTGATCACCTCCATTTCCCTACACAAATAAAATATTGGTAGTTATATAGAAGAGGTAAGAAGTTCAGATTGCAACAATATAGAGAGGCAAGAAATCCAGCAGTTACAGAAAATTAGATTGCATCTTTTGATGTTCAAAGTAAATGCCTACATATCTTTTGATGTTCAAAGTAGATGATTTTCCCTTAGGTGTCTAGAATTCGAAATGAGTTCAACAACAATGAATAATTGCATTGGGGTTCAGACTTTATAAGAAACAATATAAAATATTTGGTGTTATACAATAACCATGATGCACGCGAACTAACACGAACACTAAAGAAAAAAGGAATTAATGAGGAGACACAAACAATTAGATTCTCCTAATAATTATTTGTTTATTTGTTTGTAGTTATGGAAGCATGCCTTCAACTAGGATGTCAAAAGTTATGGTTATAACATGGATATTCTATATAATAAGAAAGAAAATAGACCATACTGACAGAAATATTTATCTATAGAAGCAACAATTACACAAAACATTAACAACAAATCTGCAGATTGCAGATTTCAATGTTCTATACAAATGCCAAAAAAACAGTGAAACAAAAGAAGCAAGACCTTAGCTCAATTTAAACCAAATACCTTAATAACAACTAAAGAGAGACAAGTCCAGATTGTAGATTACAGCAGCAGCAAAATTAAAGAAAAATAGATTAGTTTCCTTGTGTAGTTAATATGTTCCACACGATCAACCAAGGAAACTAAATATGACATAGCAAAACTACCCTTCAACCTTACCAAATAAGAAAGATGAATAGTGGTCAAGAGAAACAAAACCTTAGCTCAATTCAAACCAAAGCCACTAACAATAAATTACCAATGATGAAATAGCAAAAACAATATATAAGTCAATAAGCAAGATTAAAGATCTGTTATACATACCTTGTGCAAATACGTTTCGGGGTTCTTAGGAAAATCAGAATTGATAACAACGTTAACTGCTTGAATATCAATTCCTCTAGTAAACAAATCTGTTTCATCAAGAAAGAACACAAAATTAGGAATTTAACAATTAATCAATTAGAAATTTCACCTGTAATGGAAAGCGTGACGGACTGTCGTAGCCATGACGGTCCGTCCTGCATGTTCGTCATGAAGATCAGAGAAGTAGCAGAAGAAACTTGCAAGTATGGGACGACGGAGTCCACGACGACCCGTCATGACAACGACGGATGACCACAACAGCCCGTCTTGACCACGGCCCCTCATGAGCACGACGGCCTCTCATGACTACGACTGTATGTCGCGAGGTCCACGGCGGCCCATCACAAGGTCCATGACGACCCGTCGCGAGGTCCGTCGTCCCAGCCGCATTTTGACATATTTCAAGCAAATAGAGTTACTATCTATACTTGAAAATGCACTAGACAAACCAAGCTTAAGGTGATCAAACTATGAACTCAGGAAGACAAAAATCTCTTACCTGATAAACACTATTCCAACAACCTAAAGCTTTAAGACATGAGGAAAGTTGATTTGTGAAGCATTGTCTTTCAATTGTCAAAAGGAAATCTGATGGAATAGCAGTTTACGCAGAAATCTTTGAAGAAAATCGTCTTCTTCAGCTCTCCAATCTTGAATAATGAATCTTTGAGAGGAAAATCGTGTTCTTCAGTTCGTCTTTAGAGAAATCGCATTGCTCTTCGATTCTTCGGTTTAAAATGGTGTTCTTCAGCTGAAGTTTGATAGAAATATGACGAAAACTGATTTATTTCGTTCTTTGATCCTCTTCTTCAGTTCTTGCAAATGGGTTCTTCATTTCTGGATGAAAACTTATTCTTCAGTTGAAAGTGAAAGCTTCAGCTGAAGTTTTAGGAATGTTGCCCTTTTTTTTTTTTAATGTTTTATTATTTTTAATATTTCTTTAATTTTTTATTTTTTTGGCCAAATAAAAATGGGAGGGAGATCAAACTTAAATGTTAAAATGTTGGAGGGAATATAAAATTTAGGTGAAAACACTAAGGCCACATTTTTAATGTGTTGTATTTTCAATTATAAAAATAACACACTTAAAAAGTGTGGCCAATCATGTAAATAGAAGTTTCCAACTATAACAACATTTATAAAGTGTAGTTTATCCCATTAAAGAATACACTTTAGAAGTTTTGCTAAAATTAATGTAGCTAAAAGTCAAAATCATTGGCTACACTTTAAAAGTGTTCCCAAAAGTATTTTAGGCAACACTTTATAAGCGTTGTCATGATTTAGTGTTGCCGTAGATCTAAAATGGTGTAGTGTTCCTTTAGGTGTTGACTGATTTGTAAATGAACTAATGACTTATGTTATGAAGAATATTAATGGAATAAGTACTTATCTAGAGTAGTTAAGGATTGTCTAATTAAGGTGTGATGGGGGCATAGGAATGGTCACTTCAAATATTACCTAGATGATTTTTACGAATGACTCTATTTTGTGAAGACTTTTATTATGTGGATGTGATCCAAACTTTGAAAGTCCGAAGAATTATTTAGGTAGTCTTGAAGAGGTCAATCATAGAGGTTATCTTCTTGAACTACTTAAGTAAGTCTTTTGATAGCCTTTGATGAGGAAATGTCATATTATCTATGTGTTGGTACTTTAATGTCTTCCAAATGTGTATGTGACTTATTATAAGCGTTCTTCATGTTAATTTAGGTATACTTAGGGAGGTTGTATGGGCGGTTTCTCTTTGTTTTGCTTGATTGGCTATGAGGATAACTTTTAGTGAGAAGAATACACATTAAGAAGTGTTATGAGGAAAGAGAAGAACTTCACTTTACACTGAATTTCTTCATTGTATAGTGAAAGTAGCTTACTGTAATAAGAGCTCGTAATTTTGAATAATGGGCTAAATGTTATCTTATATATTTCTAAGTTGAAATGTTGTTCTTATGATTATAATATGATTTTTAAATGATAAGATGCATATTTATAATAAATGTCGGTTTTCATAATTTTCTCGCATTATGCCATACTTAGTACATGTGGTTGTACTAACTCAATGCTTTCATATATCTTTATAGTTGTTTGTAGTTGAGGAGCATTTGTGAAGGAATACTTGGACCCTAGCATCGTCTAAGAGCATTCAAAGTATGTCCTCAATTAATTTGAGGGCATAGATGTCTTTTATGTTTCATTTGAAGTATTGTAACATACTATGTATTTCAATATTTTGAAGTATGGTCTGTGTCCCCAGTATTGTTCTGTCTTAAGATGATGACATTGAGACTTAGTATTTCCTACGATTTTATACAAAAGACATTTTAAAGATTATGATAAATTTTTTGAAATTTTTTAATTCTGCACTACTTTTCACTATGTTTAAGCGATGAATGATATGTAAGGGCTTGTACAAGAACTCCGAGAGTTCAAATACGCCAGTTGCAATCCGAAATTGCCCCTAACATCTATGGTGTGATTTTGGGATGTGACATTTAAGGGGTGTTTATATCATATAGTAAGATATAAAGATCTATACTTTGAAATTCCTCACATTGAGTCGGTTCGCGTACTAAGGGAATTTCTAGGGGTCATTCCTAATGATCTTTAGGGTAATCCTCCTGAGTGGGAAATTTTTTTTTGGTATCGACTTGTTAATGGATACAAATCCCATTTAATTCCTCATTATCGGAATGTTTCAGCCGAATTTAAAGAGTTGAAGGCTCAACTCAAAGATTTACTTCATTAGACCTAGTATTTCTCCATAGGGTTCCCCGTTTTTTGTTTGTGAACAAGATGGATGGATCCCTAAGGATGTACATTGATTAGTGACAATTCAATAAAATCACTATTAAGGACAAGTATCCTCTCTCTCAGATTGACGACTTGTTTGATCAACTCTAAAGGGAAAGCTACTTTTCTAAGATTGACTTGAGATTGGGGTATCACCAACTTAGGGTGGGAGGTGAAGGTATACCAAAGATTTCATTTAGGACAATATATGGTCACTACGAATTCTCTAAATATCCTTTGATCTCATTAATTCCCCGATGGCGTTTATGGATCTCATGAATAGGGTGTTTGAAACATACCTAGATTCATATGACGTCTGCATTGAAGACATCTTGATATATTAGAAAAATAAGGGTGACCATATGAACCATTTGAGGGTGGTGTGACAACTACCTAAGAAGAACCAATTATTTGCTAAGTATAAAAAGTGTGAGCTTTCGTTGAGGTCGGTGGAATTTCATGGTCATATCATCTCTATTGAGGTGGTTTAGGTTTATCAAAGGAAAATCAAGGCGGTGAAAAATTAGGCTAGACCATTGGCTCAAACCGATATTAGAAGTTTTTTTGGGTCTAGCGGGTTATAATAAGAGGTTTGTGGATGGTTTTGTATCCATTTCATCTCCCTTAAGTTCTTTATCGCAAAAGAGTAAGAAATTTAAGTGTTCGGAAGCATGGTTTTGTATCCATTGCGTCTCCCTTACTTCCTCTTCGGTGTTGACTTTAATGGAGGGTTGAAATGGTTTTGTTGAATATTGTGAAGCATCCCGAGTTGTTTTAGTGTGTCTTATTATGCAATATGGGAAGGTAATAGCATATGCTTCTAGGAAACTTAAGGTGCCTGAGATAAACTATCCAACTCATGGTCTTGAGTTAGTCGTCATCGTATTTTCCATAATAATAAGGAGTCATTTACTTGTATGGAGTCCATGTTGATGTGTATACCTATCATAAGAGTCTCCAGTATGTGTTTACCCAAAAGGAGTTGAATATCTGATAAAGACAGTGGTTAGAATTATTGAAAGATTACGACATCAGTGTCCTCTACTATCCCGACAAGGCCAATGTGGTTGTGGATGCTCTAAGTCGTATGACCATTGGTAGTATTTCTCACATTGAGAAAGCCAAGAAAGACCTAGTGAGTGATGTTCATAGGTTGGCTAGATTCGTTGTAAGGTTGGAAGATACTCCAAATAGTTTTTTTGTGGTCCATCATAACTCTGAGTCATCCTTTGTGGTTTTGGTGAAGTCGAATAAACCTTGATCAAACCTTGATTAAGTGGGAGGAATCGGTCCTCAGAAAGCTTAATGAGGCATTCTCCTTGTGGGGGATGGTGTGTTGAGGCATCAAGAAAGGTTGTCTGTTCCCATTATAGATGGGTTGGGGACTTGGATCGTTGAGGAAGCCCATGAGTCCCGTAGCTCACCTCATCAAGGTTCGACAAAAATGTACCATGACTTTAGGTAAGTATTTTGTTGGGAAGGTTTGAAAAAGTAGATAACAGACTCTGATGTTAAGGGTGCAAATTGCAAACAAGTGAAAGAGAAGAATGAAAAGTCGGATGGCTTGTTACAAGAAATCTAAGTTCCTACTTGGAATTGCGAAGCCATTAAAATTTATTTTGTAGTAGGTTTTCCTTAGAATCAAAGACAATATAACTCTATGTGGTTGATTGTGGATAGGTTGACCATGTCCGCGCACTTTATTTCCATAAAGTCTACTTATTCGGCAAAAGATCATACAAGGATCTACACATATGATATTGTGTGTCCCATGTTATTCGGTTACCCTTCATATTGGATCGGGGTGCACAATTTACATTTAGGTTTTAGAGGTCATTAATAAAGGGTTGGGTACTAAGGTACCCTTCATATTGGATCGGGGTGCACAATTCACATTTAGGTTTTAGAGGTCATTAAAAAACGGTTGGGTACTAAGGTAAAGTTAAGGTCCGTTTTCATCCACAAATAGATGATCAAGTGGAGCACACTATTCAAACCCTTGGGGATATTCTTAGAGATTATAATATTTATTTCAAGAGAAATTAGGATAAACATTTGCCTTTGGTGGAGTGTCCATACAATAATAGTTTACATTTATCCATATTCATGGCTCCTTATGAAGCCTTGTCTGGTACGAGGTGTAAGTGTTCTATTGGATCGTTTGAAGTTGGTGAGCCTTCGATTATTTTTCCAGATTTGTTTTATAAGACGTTGGAGAAAGTTCACATCATAAGGAACTGGTTGCAAATGGCCTATGCCCGGCAACAGTCATATGCTGATCATTGGAGAAGGGATTTATATTTTGATTAAGGTGATAAGGTATATTTGAAAATTTCTTTTATGGTAGGTGTGGTTAGATTTGGCAACAAAAGGAAGTTGAGTCCTCGTTATGTGGGTCATTATGACACCTAGCAAAGAGTTCATAAAGTTGCCTATGAATTGAAGCTTCCTAGTAAATTGGCTTCAGTTCATCCAGCTTTCGAAGTTTCTATAATTAAGAAGTGTATCGGTGAAAAATTGATCTAGATCATTTACTCCAACCGACAGTAGGAATTTCATTGGTCTAGCGGGTTTATATCAGAGGCTTGTGGATGGTTTTCCGTGAATTTAATCTCCCTTGACTATTTTAACCCTAGAGAGTAAGAAATTTTATTGGTCAAAGGCATGTGAGAGAAGCTTCCAAATGTTAAAAGAGAAGCTTACTTCAGCTCTAGTGTTTACTTTACCGGAGGGTACAAAGGGTTACGTTGTGTATTGTGATGCATCCCGATTGCAATTAGGGTGTGTTCTTATGCAACATGGAAAGGTAAAAGCCAACGTTTCTAGTCAACTTAAGGTGCATGAGAGAAACTATCCAACTCATTATCTTCAGTTAGTAGCCATGGTATTTTCCTTAATAATCTGGAGGCATTACTTGTATGGAGACAATTTTGATTTGTATGTTTACCTATCATAAGAGTCTCCAATATTTTTTACCCAAATGGATTTGATTATCCGACAAAGATAGTGGTTAGAATTGGTTAAATATACGACATGAATGTCCTCTATCACCCACTAAAGGTCAATGTGGATTCGGATGCTCTAATTCATATGACCATCGGTAGTGTGTCTCACATAGATGAAGCCAAGAAAGACATAGTGATAGATTTTATTAGGTTCACTAGATTGGGAGTGAGGTTGGAAGATTCTTTGAATGGTGGTTTAATCGTCAATCATAACTCCGGGTAATCCTTTGTCATGACCCGGATTCAGGAATCCGGATCGCAACCGGCGTCGTTGACCTCTAAGAGGTTGCAGACAAGCCTCGTCTTGCATTAATCACATTCATCTAGTTAAATTTACGGAAAAAATAAAACGTTTCATATGTATGAAGTATGCATAGACTTCATATTATTATTAACGAGATACATCATATACTAAGCTAAACATAAGAGAACAACCATCTAACATAAAGAATCAATTCGAAACTGAAGATGAATATATCATAAATAGTTTGTCAAACAAGGCCTTATTACAAAGCTTCGAAATGAAGGTACGAAAGAAACTCTAGGGAAAACATAGAATAGCTATGTCTAAAACGAAGGCTAGACTATATTTGAAGACCAACCAAATGGTTTGGAGAAACGCTGAACTCCAAAACGCTGCAACTGTCGTCAACCTGTCCTCTGACTTGCACCTATTAAATAGTAAATAGTGTTGGTTAGTACACCACTTGTACTAAGTATGGGTGTATGCACACATTCACATAAGTCTATGCATGATCAAAGAAAGCTCTTCCTAAACAACATGCTAATTCTAGAAAGCCGATTGAGTAGACTTTCCTAAATCATTAGATGTGAATTGTAGTATGAATTTGACGTATTTTAATGCATTCAAATCACACAAGTCATTTTCTATATGATTACAAAAAAATAGTATCATCCACATATTTTTTGAACAACTCGGCCGAAGATTTGAGATTTTGATTCTCTTAGGATAAGAGCTCCTCTTTATACACTTAGATTATTTTTCAGTCTTTTTCAGCTCTTCTTTGTACACTTAGCTCTTCTTTGTACATTTGAAAAGATCTCCACTTTGTACACTTAGCTCTTCTTGGTCACTACTTAATCTACATAATCATTTTAATTGATCGTGTGAAATGGTATCTAGGCTTGACACTTTGATGACTCATATCTTTTTGTGAGTTAAAGAAAAAGCATTTTCGTTTAGGGTCTTCTTTGCAGGTACATTTCTAAACAAGCTTGGACTATATTTTTCTTATTTGGGTATATATAGAAATCGGCTAACATCCCTTTCCAATTTTTTAAACTATGCGCAATATTTCTCCATATTGGGCATTGGAATGCCTATGTATCCCTAATATGTATTCTAACGTACTTACTGGCTCTTCACTAGACATATGATTTTTCGAAATGTTACATTAACCCCCCTAGGAGCATTTGTCCCCGAATGACACTTACACATAATTTAAACAAAGAGGGTGATTTTTCAAAGATAGTTTTTCACGCTTAAACTTTTCTCCATTGCGAATATCTGATACACACATATGTGGATGATGCATATCATTCAAGCTTATCAGAAACGTCATATTTAAGATCGAGGAACATCCTTCTTAATCACACTTAACTTAATTCACATCACAAATCATGCAACACATAAAACATACCTATGCTACAATAAAACTACAACATAAAATGAAACATAACTTTGCTTTAACTCACATAGTTCTATTATAAGACATACGATTAGGGACATACCACGACAAATCTACTAAAGCACTTAAACTTAGAGTTTCTAAAATATAAAACCAGACTTAGGAAGAGTAAATCTAACCTCAAGATTTGAATAAATGAAGGTAATAAGATCTCATATCGTCCTCGGCATCCCATGTTTCTCTCTCAACAAGGTGGTTCCCCATAATACTCTTACGGAGGCAACCTCCTTGTTTCTAAAACGTTTCACTTGGGGATTCAAATTTGAACGGAAAAATCTTCGTAGGAAATGTTCTCATTGACTCCTGCCCCCATACATAACATCTTGTTGGACTTAAGGTTTGAAACTTTTTGACTTGTTTTATTCGAACCACACCCTTTCCATCTCAACTCTAACTCATTTAGAAACAGAAACCTTACTACCTTGTTTCTATAGTCTATTATAGCATAACGCTTATGAAGCAAATCCATGTATAAGCCATATTCTTGAGTTGTTACGCAGCCAACTTATCCTTTTCCTCCTGATCAATACTCATAGCTGTTTCTTAGACCATATCATGCATTCACCTCCATGCAAACAACCACACTCACCACACGTCTTTCGTCCACGTTGGGCATTTGTATTATGGGCCTTTCTTTGGAAGCCTAAATCTTGATTCTGGTGCCTTAGACCACTTGTACATCATAATTTTCATGTGTATCCCTATACGTGCTCACACAGGTAGGATGTTTGATACATAGAATGACAAAAAGTGTCAATGTTCTAGATAGCATGATAAGGAGTAGAAGAATTGAGAATTTCCTATCAACGCATAGTCTCTAAGTCATGATTGTGGTGCGCTTCACAACCATAAGCTAGAAACTACGTAACGTGGTTGTGTTGAGGTTTAGATACTAGGTTATTTAACCTCATGCTATTATACCAAGTTTGACACTACCCGGATTCTTGAATACGGATCACAACCAGCGTTGTTGACCTGTCAGAGGTCGCAGACAAGCTTCATCTTGTATTCATCACATTCATCTAGTTAAAATTGTTGAAAATTTAAAACATTTTATATGTATGAAGTATAAATTGAATTCATATAATTATTAACTAGATACATCATATACTAAGCTCAATATAAGAGAACAACCATCTAACATAAAGAATCAATTCAACACTTATATCATAAATAGTTTTTCAAACATGTCCTTATTACAAAGCTTCGACATGAAAGTGCGAAAGAAACGCTAGGGATAAAATCGAATAACTATGTCTAAAACTAAGGTTAGAATAAATCTGTAGCATCCTCGAAATCATGAGGACCTGGCAAATGGTTTGGGGAAACGCTGAAGTCCAAACTGCTGCAAGTGTCCTCAACCTGTCCTCTAACCTGCAACCTATAAAAATAATAAATATTAGGGATTAGTAAACCACTTGTACTAAGTACGGGTGTATGAAAACATAAACATAAGGATATGAATGATCAAAGAAAGCTCTTCTCAAGAAACATGTCATTTTTGGAAGGTCTTATCATTACACTTTCCTAATTCGTTAGTTGTAAATTGAGGTGTGAATATGATGTATTTTAATGCATTCAAAGAAAACAACTCATTTTCTATATGATTACAAAACATTATTATCATAAACATAATTTTAGAACAAATCGGGCGAAGATTTTAGAATTTTGATACTCTTAGGCCAAGAGCTACTCTACGTACACTTAGATTATTTTTCAGTATTTTTCTTCTTGTTGCTGTGTAGTTCAATAACTTCTTTTGTCCTATGTTTTACTTAAAAGTGCAATGATTCATTGTAGTCGCATACCTATAAATAATAGATGTATGTAATCTAAGGACTAAGTAATGATTTACATACCTTATAGTGTGTCATTCTTTACACTATATATTCATTACCTTTCATAAGTAATTCTCTATTGATCATTCCATTGATTTAATTACTTTCATGTTTTATATATTATATATTTCATATACATGAGACTTTTGAATCTTTGATGTAGCATAAGACATATCAAGTGAGGGCCCAACATATGGGACCTAAACCCTAGGGCCTTTTATTAGAAAACATAGAGTTTGCTTCATCCGTTCATTCGTACTTCACTTTATTCATTTTATTTCATTCGTAGGATGACGTAAACACAACTTATACCTAGGTTGAAGTTTAGGACTCTTATAGGGATCATGAAGTGTAATGACAAAGAATGACCTAATGTCATTACTTAAATCTTATTTCACCTCATTATTGTCTTGCACAAACACCTTTGGTATTGTTCATTTCATTATCTTTCATACATTGAGGAATTCCATCCTAAAGCGACATAGATCATGTGAGAATCATAAAATCAAGTGTCTACCCTACAACGAAAAGAGGTGGAATCACCGTCTAAAGTGACCCAAAACATTCTAGCGTACATGGGAATTTAACCCTGCCAGATCCCTATATTGGCAGTATATGTTCGAATACTAGTATATATAAGGAGACCCATACCCGGCATGCCGAATAGTCTTATCTCATGAGTGATACGTCAACCTCCGCCCTTCCCAAAAAAAGGCATCAGCGCTCATAGCTAGCGTATCGGTGCTCAGTATAAAGTTCCATTGCATTCAACTCATATGTAATGGAAGATGGCTTCTAGTATGAGGAAATCATAACTCGATAGATGATTTCTCATCTCATAATTAGTAGTAAGTATACATCATTCTCAATACTTTCATTAGACTGTACATAGAGACAGGTCTATATATTATCTTTACACTATCGTAGGTGAGTACATTTTTGTAACATTTACTTAGGCTCATTTGAAATTGCTCTCTTCTTTCACATTAGCCTCTTATCATTTTTTAACCACATTTATTAACATAAGCACATTTGCTTTTCATAATTACTCACCTCTTTACGTGAACGTTCATTTCTTCTTTGTCTTCTTGTATTGCCTCAAGCATTATGGAGTCTTTTAACTAGCTTGAGATTTACTTACTCTATTGATAACTGGTCATCCTTTCTTTACATTTAAGAAATGTGAATTTTCCTTAAATATAATCCTTTGTTGTTAATAATACTAGCTCAAACATTCTAACACCTTCATACATGAGTATTCTTTTAACATAGTAGCTTAGGTGTAAGTGAGACTTGTCTCCCTTCTTTTAACACCCCATTCTGTCACTTAATTAGTTTACACCCCTTTAATTATTATATAACTCAAGTTACTTACTTAATTTAGTGTAGTAGAATAATAGCATCGTTTATGGACAATGAGCACTTCATTCAATGAGTTTCACGAGTTCATATGTCAATTAGAGCATGTTGGATGTTGTCCCAATGTGTGGCATGCCGTTGATTATGGGTTCATTGAATTAGGTTAGAAGAAATTATATTATCATTTGATACTATAACTATACAAGATTGGCATATGATTAGTATTGGCCTCAACCTTTGAATATTGAACTACATAACCATTTTTCGGCATGTGCTAATTCTACGTATCTTCATAGTTAAATTTAATATGCATGAACCATTAGTAAATCTTTTAATGATTTAACATAAAATTATAGAAATTTACATACATCACTTTTATACAATGTATTGTTAGCCATTTTATTGGCGTACGATTAGTATTGACATAAACAATTGGGCATAGATTTCATAACCATATTTGTTGGCATAAGCCAATTTCATGTGCAACATGCATAAGTTTTTATACATTATACATTATCCAATATTTTACTTATTTAGAGAAAAAATTATAGCCAATTCCCATTTAAATTTTGAACGATGTTTTTGTTAGCCATTTTATTGACACAAGGCAAACATTAACTCGAATTATGATTTCGCGGAGATCCTTTTTAGCTAACCTTATAACATAACTTTAGGCATAACATTTTTTGAAACATCTTGGACAACATCATATTAGCATTTGATGAATATCATATTTATAATTCCATATTAACAGCAAGTATGCACAATAAATTAAGTAGGTAAACTAGGGGAATTACTAAAGTACGCCTAAGTTGTTAGGATGATAACTAACCTTATGGACAATCCTAGGTTAGGTACTAGGCTGTCTCTTTAAGTAGTACAAGATTAGTGTCAACCCGGTTTTTGTCCTAGGTTGTCGGTTGCACTAATGGGTCCAATTAGTTTAGTCCTAGGTTATTTAGCTATTTGGGGAAGTAGGTTAGAGTCTAACATTGTTTAGAACGTTACGCCCACATGGAGTGGTCACTTATGCACGTTTTTATCCCCTTAACAATCCTAACCGAATTTAGTTAGGGGTGTCCCCTCGTTTGGTGCTTCGTGACATATCTTGCACATGTGATTTCACATGGGTTTGTTGTACATTCCTAAATAACTATTATTTATGGTTCCTTTTGAAATGTTAACTATCGTCCCAAGGATCCTCTCTATGTCCTTGGGCACTTCTTACTCTACATGATCATTCTAATTGATCATTAATATGGTATCTAGGTTTGACACTTGGATGCCTCACACCTTTTTGTGAGTTAAAGGAAAAAGCATTTTGTTAAGGTCTTCTTTGCAGGTACATTTCTAAATAAGCTTGTACTATATTTTGCTTATTTGGGTATATATAGAAATGGTCTAACACCCTTAGCCATTTTTCTATACTATGCCCAATATTTCTCCGTATTTGGCATTAGAATTCCTATGTATCCCCAATATGTATTCTAACATACTTACTGGCTCTTCACTAAACATATGATCTTCTGGAATGTTACATCCTTAGTGGTGAGTGAAGTACAAACAACACCTTGATCAAACCTTGATGAAGTTGAAGGAATCGGTTCTCGGTAAGCTTAATGAGGCATTCTCCGTAGGGGGATGGTGTCTTGAGGCATCAAGGAAGTGTCACATCCGGGGAGAACCCCCTAGAAGTAACACGGCTTACTTTACATCTCTAAGGTCTTATACAAGCCCATACTCATCATTCATCGCATCGACATAGTAAAATTAGCGGAAAATTTAAACCTTTTCGTTGCACCTCATATGGTAAAAACTTTACTTCATATACATATGAAATAGATGTCATAACACATATATAGACTCTAAGTCTATTTGCCATCTTACACTCAATAACTTTGGAGTACATTAGGGACAAGACCCTTGAGACATAATAAAAACTATACAATACTTAAACACTTTTCAATAAAGACATAAGTAGGAGATCGTTGAACCTAGGATTCCTTTCCATGAGCTTGAGAATCACCTATCAAGACCTTCACCCTACAACAAATCCTTAGGCATGCATACCCTACACTTTGTATAAAAATTTGAGAAGAACGGGATTAGCACAAGAATGTACTGAGTATGACAACCATGCAAAAACATGCATTTAAAAAGGGACATTTTCTTTGAAATCATACTTAATGCCATTTTGAGTAAATCATCATAAAACCTTTATCAATAGCATATATATACTTTTCATACTTCATAGAAACACAATCAAAGACCAAACATCATAGAAAAACACATACCATCATAGAAGTATATTTTCACATAGTCATACTACAGTCAAGATCTTCATCATATAGTGAACAAGATCAACATCATGCATAAAGACTCATATGATGCACATCTCCATAAAATATAGACAAATGCTACAATGTCATGCATATGGAACACATACATAGTGACATGGATTAGAACACCTTCCAAAAACATCCTATTGACCTACTTTTGCAATGTCTAGATCGGTTCATTACTTCAATTTGTCCTACGTAATGTCCGTTAAGTAATTCTATTTAGGGTCCTAGTCATTAACTTCCATTTTTCATTTTACATTAGGGAAACTATAGCCTTAACCAACATAGACCATGTGATACTAAACATGGAATTTTGTTTCATAAAACCCTGCATCGATAAAAGGTGGTCTACCGGCCAAAGTAGAACCTAATGTGACCTAGCTTTGTAGATGGATCCAGTAGATAGTATCCTATGGTGGCAACATAGTTATGGAACTTGGAGGTACATGTGAAAACCCTCTTTATGCTAAGATTAGTTGTTGTAGTTATTCACTTATGGAAACCCTATTTATACCCATTGAGGAATAGTGGTTATCCACCTCATGAGATTTTTTGTGACCTACCTTCCAACAATGGGAAGGGACACAGACACAATGCGTGAGTCTACATGCATAACTATATGAGCAATCCTTTCATATAAACCCACTAAGACTCTATTCACATTCACACTTCGTCCATTCATATACATCATACTCATAACATGTTCATATATTCATCTTCAATATACATAGAAACAAAACCTAGGAACTATCATATCAAGATACACATGTGAAATGTATAGACAAGGTCCCATACCCTTGCCCATACTAGTACACCTATCAAGTCATCCTAGCAACGAATACATAACATACTTCCCATACATAAACTTTACAAAACATAATTGTAGACATTATTTAATATGAGAACAACCTTTCATTTAGACACCATAACCTATATTACTTGTAACATGCATTTAAGTGAGAGTGTCTGTATATTATTAAACATGATCACATAATGGCTATCAATTACTCGTCCAGGCAGCAACAATCTTAGAACACATTATACTTCCAAGAACATACCATAAAACACATAATAGACTATGAGGGAAGACAATATAAGCATTATAACTAAGACTTCTAACATTAGCTATTTACACTTTTATTAAGAGATACATGGGTACGGACACTAACCATTTTAATACATAAATGGCAGCACATATACAATACCCTAACATGAATATACACATGCTCATACAATAGCCACACAACCTAGATCACAACTTGATAGGAAGATAGGCACAATTACAGAATAGGGTGATCATCTAAATCTCTAAATCATATATTCATCATTTGACTTCAAGGCATGGTAAACACATATATAATGACAATAAGATAAACACCTCCACAATAAATAGACCATACCACACAATGCCATACAAGTCTTTATCAACATTACTATAAAGAAATAGAGAAGTAGAAGAGTAGAGGGAATAAGCATTCTTGCAAATTTCTCATCTTTTGATCATCATTGATCAATACACCCTATTCATCTATAATACATATATATGGAAGTATTTAGATGTACTTTAAAAACATAAGAAACCATGTACAAGTCGATACAAAATTGTACTATATCATTATACAACACATCAACATACTAGGAAAGTAGAATAACTAGATCATTAGATAATTTCCCTTGCATTGATTTAGATAATATTTCATACATATTACGAGTCTATGGCAGTACATTACACAACATTTAACCATATTAAAGTCATAATTACATAGCCTCAAGTTTAAGGTTACAACATAGGCATTTAGGCGTAATGATTTGCTAGAGTATAGAAGACTTAACCAATACCATAACTCTCAAAGGCTTTGATCGTATTTCATATTTTATCAACAATAAAATCATTAGGAAGTAGATAATTAGGTAAGAATCGAGACGAAGTCATGCTTTATTTAATGACAATTCGAGATCCATCATACACTTAGGTTTTTGACTTCATAGCCTAGAGGAATCTAGATTAATTCATGCAATCCTTTATTAGATTGTTCGTTAAGGATTTATGCCTACTAAATTCATTCATTATATTACCCTAAAACAGTAGCTACAGAATTTCATAGATAATCACAACCTTACACAAACGATCCCACAATCAAGTTCAACATAACACGTAGAAACATAGGTTATTCATGTTCAGATCTTCATATATTTATCATCATATACTGATCATCATCAATTACCCATCAATTAACGTAAATGAAAATAAACACAAGAAATTCAACGTAAAAGAATCACTATTAAATCAAGAACAAGTCATAATCACAAGGCCCATTCAAAAGCTATATCAATTTTGAAAGGAACATGGGTTCATCATGCAATTGGAGTGAAATCGCGTTCAAATCATTGTATTAACTTCAATTCATCATGATTAATCATTAAAATGTTCTGATAAAAAACCAATGGATATATTGGAAGATTGGAAACTTGATCATAAGATATCTTTGAAAATATTGAGAAAGGCTCTCTACATTAAAAGATAACTAGAGATGAAGATCACCATTCTTTTGATTAGTTGAAAACCTCTTAAACTTGATGATTCATCCATATAAAACCCAGCTTGAATCTTTTCCTGGTCTTCACCAACAATAATGGTTTTAGACAGAACATTTTTGGAGGGAAAGGTTTCGATGTTGTGAGAGGATTCTAGAATTGGGTGATCATGGTTTTGATGACTTATATACACTCAAAATCACTTGAATTACCCCTTAATAATTAGGTTAAGACGTGGGATGAATTTCCCATTCACCCATTTAATGAAACAGGTGCAGGCTGCCAGTTGCAGGCCACCCGCGAAAAAGGCAGTGACGGGGCTTCACAGCCACGACGGACAGTAACATGCCTTAGTCGTGGGGTACTTCATTGGACACTACCCAGGCAGTGTCTTAGGCAGCTTCGGGTTGTTATTTTAGGGCCTCTTGTTGACCCTCTAGAAGTCGTACCAGGACGTTTCCAATGGGATTACGAACCTTAACCAGTTATAGACCTTACACATAAATTTCATCCTAAACAAACACATATAAGACGTCCAAAGTGCCTTGGTTCCAACATGACATACGATGAACATTTTAGGGGCTATCTTTCGAAAGCCTTGGACGTTCTTGGGCGTTTGACCTCTATAACTTACGCAACATCATATTGCAACAATAAACATCATTTTAAAACATTTCAAGACTTGTTAGTATCATTTAATACAGAATTAAGCATGCATAGACACATGAGGCACATAAGCGACTAGTCGTCGAACTTCTTGATCGTCCCTTGACGTTCGACTTCCAAATCACTTCAAACTTTGCACACTGACTCTAAAAAATATAATAAGATATTTTAGAATATTATAACATCATGAAACATCCATAAACACATAGAACCACATATTAGGCATCTAGGTCACTTAACCGTCAAACGTCTTAATCGTCCCTTAACGTTCGACTTCCAATACTTCTAATATTTTAGCTACTGCCTATATACTATATTTTAAGCATATTTATAACATTCAAACATCAAGAAAAACATGTTAAGATATAGACACCTTCTCCTATTTTCGGGGTAATACAATATCCCCCTCTTGGAAAAATTCGTCCTGAAATGACACTTAGGGCTCTTTAATCACAAGAAGGACTTCAATACAAATAAGAGCAGTGCATAACATTTAAAATTCCATCAAATCATTTTAGCACTCGATCAACACAAGCAATCAAAACCATTACTCACTCAATCTTTAATGTATAAAACACAAAGGCTCCTATCATGTTCATAGGAGGAACATCCTTCTCCTACTCATATCATGATCATTACATCTCAATTCATTACAAGACAATCTTGAAAATCTACTCATAGGCATATCATAACCCATAGTCAAAGTTACTTAAGCACTCATACTCCAATACACATAAAGCTGAGTTAGTTAAATCACAAAGATCTTCATTAGTTAGACCTAGTACCATAAAGGTCATACTCAATCATACCATACTTATTGATGTCCAAGGAGAAATTTCCTTCTCCTCAACACACTTACATGTATAATGAGTTTCACACCATAGAAAGTACAAGGTCAGTTACTCTTAAAATGACAAATTCTCAACTTTTAACCAAGACATACTCATGGTTCCTTCCTAGTTAAGTCTAAGTGGCAAATCACACGAAGTACATCACAAAAAAATACGAAGCCATTCGACAATTTTTTTTTATTAACATATTACTCACCTTTATAGTAAGCCTCATTTTGGAAAAATAACACAAATTATAGGCACACACATGGACACTTAGCTAAACATGCTTTCACTTTTCATGAATGAGCCTATAATTATGCATTCCGAATCATAAAAGTAACATAGTTTTCAAACAATTGAACATAATTCATTTTAAAGAGACTTAAATTTTTCATTTTAAGGCTAAACATTTTACCTCACAAGTGACTATTACCATGCTTCTTATCTCATATCATAAAGAAAAATCCACAATTAGCATATCAATATGTAATTCAACATGAGAAAACATGGACTTTATTAAAAATTTACTTTCATGCTCTTTAGAAGATTCACCATGTCCCCCAAGATGATGTCAATCAATTCATAACAATCATATAAAGGTCATGCAATTCACAGTTTATGCAAGACTATATTCATTAACAAGCTTACTAAGACCTAATTAATTTCTAATCCAAGTAAGAATAGAGGACAATTTAGACAATTTCTACAACCTCACTACTCAAACCCCATACCCGACTTAGGGTAAACCCAATTAAAAACATTTTAACCAAACATATAGAGGATCTTAACTATACTACCTTCATTTTCATCACTTAAAGTAACCACTACTTTAGAGGGAATTTTTAATAATTCAATTTACAAACACTAACGCATTCCAAACCTTATTAATTTAGGTAAATCATCCTCAATTATCGATTTCGATCATACTATGCCATTAACATAAGGTCTTCCTACAATTTAATAGACACTAAGGTCATACATAAAAAGAAAAAGGAGGTTCATAATACAATAAGAAATTTAGAAATAACTATACGAACCATCATGTCATAAGAATCTCATTCTAATTTTCGAATAGTAAAACTCCTTTTCACATTCATTATCATGTTCATATACTTCAATTCTACACATTTTCCAACAATATCCAATCAAAGGACAATTTAGTTGGTTTTCGACACATGTTACAATAAATAGCCTAGTCCTTAAAGTGAGCATGCTTTCAAATATCCAGAAATGCAACATTTTGACATTAGATGGAACAAGCATGGAAATATAAGGTACAAAGCTTTACCAACTTATCCTTCATAACATGTATACTATCTTTACAACTATGAACAAGTCTCTAAAAGGGGCGCCAATTTACACTAGAAACTTAAGTATCCCTTATATAGAAAAGGAAACAATTCACACTTTCAATCACAAATATTCATATGATAGCATACTTCCATAGGTAGTTTTTAAACATTCCAAGTTCAAATCCTAGTATTTGGCTACCATCATACAAGACCATATAGGAATACAAAATATAAGAGAATTCACTTTAACCACCATAACTTCTACCATGCTTAAACTATATCATCACATACATTATTCGACATATTTTCCTATTTTACATAGATTTCATGTATTGCCATAATTGGCATCACATTGTCAAATAAGAGATATTTCATAAATAGTAAGGTAAAATAACCAATCATAATCCCCATAGAGTTAACATGTGCAATGATCAAGTAAATCCCATAACAATACTAAATTAGGTAATCCAACGGGAACTACAGTAGCACCATACTCCACTCATCTATAATATTCATGCATGCATAACTCCATATCTTAAGCACAATAGGCTATTTACATATTTATAAGCATAGAGATCATCATATAAGTACATTTATATCTATCATCATTCACATAAATAATATTAACCTCCTAAGGTCTCAATCAAGGCAAACTAGTTCAAGACATAGGTAGAGTCCCATACCACATCCTAAGTTAAGTTAACTCTTCAAGTCATCTTAGATAGTTTATACATCATCAAATTAGGAGAACTGTCACCTTAACATATACTCATTCAAACAAAAAAACAAAGATAAGAACTTTAAACTCACTCACTCAAACTTAGACTAATCTTATCCAAGCAATCACATCTAAATGACCACCGGAGAAGAAAACATAAGAGAAAGATCTTATAGAGTTTAGTTTTATGGCATGACATGAGAATGATGAAGAAGGTAGACTCTATCGTACTATAGCCTTTCGTACCATTTGATGTGTCCCGACTCACCACGAATGATACAAGACTCTACTGGACGTTGCAATATGAGACTTCTTAGAACCTAAGACCACTTTATAAGCCTCGTGCTCTGATACCATGTTTGTCACATCCGGGGAGCACCCTCAAAAAGTAACACGTCGTACTTCACCTCTCGGAGGTCTTATACAAGATCATAGTTATCATTCATTGCATCGACATAGTAAATTTAGTGAAAATTATAAAACTTTTCATAGCACCTCATATGCTAGAAACATTACGTCTTATACTTATAAAATTTAAGTAATAATACATATATAGACCCTATTTCACTTTGAAATCTTATACTCAATAACTTTGGAGAACATTAGGGACACGACCCTTAAGACATAATACAAACTATACAATATTTGAAGACTTTACAATAAAGACATAAGTAGGAGATCCTTGAACTTAAGGATTCCTTTCCTTGAGCTTGAGAGTCACATATCAAGCCCTTCACCCTTCAACACATCCATTAATCAACCATATCCTACACTTTATGTAAAAAGTAGAGAAGAATGGGATTAGGACAAGAATGTACAAAGAATGGCAACAATGCAAAATTATGCATTTAAAAAGGGACATTTTCTTTCAAATCAAACTTCATGCCATTTTGAGTAAATCATCATTAAACCTTTATCAATAGCATATATATCATTTTCATACTTAATAGAAACACAATCAAAGGCCAAACATCATAGAAAAACACATATCATCATAGAAGTGTAATATCACATAGACATAGTTATGTCAAGACCTTCATCATATAGTCAAGAAGATCAAGATGATGCATAAAGACTCATATCATGCACATCCTCATAACATTTAGATAAATAGTACAATGTATTTCATAAGGAAAACATATATGGTGACATGTATTAGAACACCTTCCTAGAACTTCCTAAGGAGCTACTTGTGCAATGTCTAAATGGGTTCATTACTTCCACCTATCCTAAGTAACCTATGTTAAGTAATTCTATTTACGGTCCTAGTCTTTAACTTCTCTGGTCCATTTTACTTTAGGGAAACTATAGCCCTAACTGACATAGACCATGTGATCCTAATTATGGAATCTCATGTCATAAAACCTCACATCGATAAAGGGTGGTCTACCAGCCAAAGTAGAACCAAATGAGAAATAGCTTTATACGTGGATCCACTAGGTAGTATCCTATGGTGGCAACATAGTTATGGAACTTGGAGGTACATGTGAAAATTCTTTTTATGCGAAGATTAGGCATTGTAGTTATTCACTTATGGAAACCATATATATTCCCATTGAGGCATTGTGGTTATCCACCTCATGAGATTTTTAGTGACCTACCTTCCTACCATGGGAAGGGACACAAACTCATTTGAAGTTGACTCGGTGCTAAGATAAGTTCCATTTTATTGAAACCCTTTATTATACTTTTGCTTTATAAATCATTGGGTTAGGAGTGTCATCCCCTCATATGCGTAAATCATAGGTAATATATGGAAGTTCATTAACCTATATCATGTAAAGAATCCATTGGCATTAACATAGCGTATGTAAAGAATCATCTAGTTTAGGGTACACATGAATACAACATTCAAAGCCCCTCTTTTTACTAGATCTTCGTACATGTGTATGTGTATACATATATGTGAACAAACCTTTCACATACCACATTAAGTCTTACAAGTTCATATATCAATGCATGAGTCTATAGGCACAACTATATGAGTAATCCTTTCATATAAACCCACTAAGACACTATGCACATTCGTATTTTATCCTTTCATATACATCATACTCATACATGTTCATATATTCATCTTTCGTAGATACAAAACCAAACCTAGGAACTATCCCATCAAGATACACGTGTGCAATGTATAGACAACGTCCCATACCCTTGCCCATACTAGTACACCTATCAAGTCATCCTAGCAAGGAATACAATACATACTTCAAATACATATACTTTAAATGCATATTAGTATACATTCGTGAATATACTTTCATTTAGACACCATAACCTATACTACTTGTAACATGCATGTAAGTGAGAGTGTGTGTACATCGGTCAACATGATCACATAATGTGTATCAATTACTCGTTGAGGCAGCCACCCTCTTACAAAACATTATGATTCCAAGAGCATACCACACAACACCTAATTGTATAGGTTAAAATACAATATAAAAATTATAACCAAGGCTCCTAACTTTAGGTATTACAATTTAATATAAGGGGTATATGGGTAGGGGCCACTAAAAATATTAACACATTAATGGCAACACCTATACAATACGCTAACATGATAAACACATATATAATGAAAATAATATAAACACCTCCACCATAAGTGTACCATACCACACAATGCAATACAAGTCTTCATCAACATTACTATAAAGAAATAGAGAAGTAAAAGAGAGGGGGGAATAAGCATTCTAGCCAATTTCTCATCCTTTGTTGATCATTGATGAATACACCCTATTCATCGATAATTCACATATATGGCAGTAGCTAAATGTAATTGAAACACATAAAAAACCATGTACAAGTCGCTACAAGATTGTACTATATCTTAAAACAACACATCAACATACTAGTAAAGTAGAACAACATAGATAATTAGCTAATTTCCCGTGCATTGCTTTAAATAATATTTCATAAATACTACGAGTCTAATTCAGTATCTAAACTTATATTTAACCATATTTAAATCATAATTACATACCCTCAAGATTAAGATTACAACATAGGCATTTAGGCTTATCGAATTGCTAGAGTTTAGAAGACTTCACCAATATCATGAACTCTCTAAGGCTTTGATCATAATTCATATTTTATTAACAACACACTCATTAGGCAGTAGCTAGTTAGTTAAGAATCTAGACGAAATCATGCTTTATCTAATCACAATTCAAGAACAATCATACACTTAACTTTTTGACTTCATAGCCTAAAGGAACCTAGATCAATACATGCAAGCCTTTATTAGATTTTTTATCGAGGATTTATACCTACAAAATTCATCCATTATATCACCCTAAAACAGTAGCTAAAGCAGTTCATACATAATCTCAACCTTACACAAACGATCTGACAATCGACTTCAAAATAAAATGTAGAAACATAGGATATTCAAGTTCAAATCTTCATATATTAATCATCATTGACTGATCATCATCAATTCACCATCAATAACGTAAATCATAATAAACACAAGGAATTCAACATAAGATAATAACCATTTAATAATCGACAAGCCATAATCACAAAGCCCATGCAAGAGCTACACAAATTTTTTAAAGAACATGGCTTCATCATCCAATTGGAGTGAAATTACATTCAATTCATTGTACTAACTTCATTTCATCATGATTTAATCATTAAAAAAGTTTTGAGAAAGAACTCATGGCTAGATTGGAAACTTCATCATAAGACTTCTTTGAAAATCATTGAGTAAGGCTCTATAGATGAAAATATAACTAGAAATGAAGATCACCATACCTTTGATTAGCTTAAACCTTTTAAACTTGATGATTCATCCATAGGAAACCCAGCTTGAATATGTTCTTGAGCTTCACTAACAATGCTGGTCTTAGACTGAACATTTTTGGAGGAAAAGGTTTCAATCTTCTGAGAAGATTCTAGAACGGGGTGATCACATTTTTGATGACTTATATACACCCAAAATCACTTAAATAACCCTTAATAATCATGTTAAGACGTAATGTGAATTTCCCATTCACCCCATTGATGACACATATGCAGGCTGCCAGTTGAATGACAACCGTGACGAAGGCAGTTACAAGGTATCACAGCCACGACGGACCGTCACTGGCCTCCGTCCTGAGCTAGTTCATTTGACACTTCACGCAGTGTCATACACAACTTTGGGTCCTTCTATAGGGGCCTCTTGTGGGGCCCTTTAGAAGTCTTACTCGGATGTTTCATATGTGACTAGGAACCATAAAGAGTTATAGACCTTACACATAAATTTCATCCAACAAAAACACCTATAAGACGTACAAACAACCTTGGCCCCAACATGAAATACGATGAACGTCTTAGGGGCTATCTTTCGAACGCCTTCGACGATCTTGGGCGTTTGACCTCTAAAATTCACGAAACTTCATAAAATAGCATTACACATAATTTTAAAACATTAAAAGACTAATTAGTCTCATAACAGACCTAAGCATGTGTAGACACATGAGGCACATAAGCGACTAGTCATCGCACGTCTTGGACGTCCCTTAACGTTCGACATACAAATAACTTCAAACTTTTCAAAATTACTATAAAAAATATAATAACATATTTTATAACTTTATAACATCATGAAAAACCCATAAACATATAGAACCACATATTAGTCATCTAGTTGACAGTCGTCGAACGTCTTAATCCTTGATATTCAAGTAAAGAACTTGAGGAATAAAGAAGTAGCTTCCTTAAAGGTGTATGGATGAATCACCTAGTTAAGGGTGCAACATGGGAGGCTGAGGACGATATGAAGTCTCGTTATGCTCATCTGTTTGATGACCAGGTTAGTAGTTCTTACAAATAATGAGAATAATGACTTAAAAATTTATGTTTCTTGATTTTTGGGGTAGTGATTCAAAATTGGAATTGTTGATACTGTTACAGTGAAGTTACTAAGAAACATGCCTAATTTACTTGAAAATTTTCAATTTAGCTCTTTGTCTTGTTTTGAGTTATTTTGTGCATTTTGATATAGTGATTATTTATGAAATGACATGTAGCATGTTGGTAAGTTTAACTTTCTTATCATTGACTACTAAATGCTATGTTGAGCTCTTGTTTTTATGAGAAGAATGTTACTCATAATGTAATGTTGAGATTTATGTGTGGTAATTGAAGTTTTGAATTGGCTTGTGTAAGTTATATGGTTGATGTTGTTATCTATTGTTGTTTATTGGGCTATGTAACTCCTTGAAAACCCAAGACTTATGGTAAAGCCTAAAATAGGTGTAATAAAGCCTAAAAACTGTTTTAAGTCCATTTTTAATGAATATAGGTCATTTAGAAGGTTTAAGAACAAAAATGTCCAGTTTGTTTAAGGGTATGTTAGTGTGCCTTAGCCTTTTTACTAACTTTTAGGAGTTAGAAATGTATTAAAATGGGTGTAAAGGTATCAAATGGATGTTTGAGTTGTGTCATGATTGAAACATCTGGGTACAACTCATTAAGGACCAACAAAGGGCACTTAAGAAGGACCCCTGCAGTTTGATGCAGCACTGCCTGACAGTGTACATCGACGGGACACATGACGGTCTGTGCCTCGCTCAACGTGGCGTCAAGGAAACCGTGGCCCCACACTTAGAAAGATTCATGAAGGCCCTTGTTTACCTTGCTACTGTTACACGCGACGGAAGGGGTTGACCAGGCGTTACTGGCTCAATGCGGCGTCGAGGACACAATCATTCCACACTTAGAAAAATTGGAGGAAGACCTCGCCTGCAAAGTCTCTGAAAGATACGAGGGAGTGCAGGACGGAAGGAAAGGGGTTGTCCGTCGACTTACCAACGGACCGTCGATCTTGATCTCGTCGGTGAGGGTCGAATTTCACTAATAAATTTCAAATGATTTAATTTAATTAATTAAGTGCTTTAGGGGTTAGTTATGGATTAAAGGGAGACTAATTATGTTAATTAATACCCTTAATAAAATACCCTTAACCATCATTAACCTAAGGACAACTCTCAAAATAAACTCCCTTCCTTCTTTCTTATTTCTCTCTCTATAAGAACTCACCATTGAAGGTTAGCAAGAACTAGGGTTTGGGAGATGGAAAAAGGATGGATTCCTCATCTAATTGTTAAGAAACATTAAGGTGTGGGTTCTATTAACCTTTGAGATTCTTTTGTCTGAGGGTTCTTTTAAAATAAATTTCAAAAAGTTGAGTTTTCTTATGGGTTTCATTCAATTATGAAATTGAAGTTGTGTATTGAGTTGTTCATGAATTCTTAGGGTTCTATTGAGTAGATTTACATGTAATTCAACTTGTTTATGATATTTGTTGATGGTTTTCTCTAATTGAATAATATGATCCTCTATCCCTAACCCTAGGTAGTGATCTTGACCTATGTTGTATGGTGATCATTCAATTGAGTTGGTTGATGAGTATATTACTATCCTATGGTGCTACTATGATTAAATTGTAACAACCTGTTTAGTCGTTTTGAGCAGCAGATTTTATTTCTGGAAAAACTGTCGGAGTCGACGGAACCCACGACGGACCGTCATGGGCACGACGGACCGTCGAGGGTGTCTCGTTCCAAAACACTTAGGAATTATGATATTTGAGTGCTGAAATCGACTCTCTGAACTCTGTGACGGACCTGCAGGACGGACCGTCACAGATACGACGGACCGTCGTGAGCCCACGTTTCGAAACACTTCAACTCTTGAAAATTGGGTACTGGGAACAATTCTCTGAACTTCGTGACGGAAGTGCAGGACGGACCGTCGTAGGTACGACGGACCGTCACAGACTCTTCAAGGAAATTGAGTCTCTGAAGTATTTGACGAACCTGCAGGACGGACCGTCGCAGGCACGACGGGCCGTCACAGGTTGCGTAATCCCAGGCGGGGTCGGATTTCTGTTTAAGTTTTAAAGGGGCGTTTTGGACTATTCCTGCTATAATTATAAAATTCGTGGGTTCATATTAATAACTCAATTTCTTGGGTGATAAAAGAGGTAACCTTGAGTTAATTAGTGGATTATTATTGTCATCTTTTACACTTAATTATATGTTAATTAGGGTAAAAGAAAGAGGGTTTGAATAAAGAAAATAAAAAGAACAAAGAGAGAGAGAGAATCGATAGAGAGAGAGGCGAACGAAGGGAAAAACCAAGCTTTGGGGAATTTGCTTGCTTCATCACGAATCTTCGGTGGAGGTAGGTTATGGTTTTTACGTTTTTCGTAGTAAACTCTTAATAGCGAATGATATGTATTGGTAATATTGTAAACCCTTCTATATGCTTAATTGTATGCTTGCATGAATATGATTATGTGATTCTGATAAAATAAGCATGATGAAGCTATTGAATCCTAAATCTTGAAAGAAACCCTAATCTACTTTGTTAAAAGGATTGATGATGCCTTGGTATAAGAGAAGGCTTGATGAATTGATAGAATGATGTTAGTGGATCGGAGTGTCACGTACCGACACATAGTATTAAGGGATCGGGTGTCATGAACCGATACGTAGAGTTAGGGGATTGGAGTGTCACGTACCGACACATAGTATTAGGGGATCGAGTGTCACGAACCGACACGTAGAATTAGGGGATCGGAGTGTCACGTACCGACACATAGTATTAGGGGATCGGGTGTCACGAACCGACACGTAGAATTAGGGGATCGGAGTGTCACATACCGACACATAGTAGTAGGGGATCAGAGTGTCACGTACCGACACAAGAGGAAGAAAGATAATGAATCTTGAAAGACGTTAATATACTCAATATAATGAACCTAATTCCCAAATGAGTATGGTATTGAGGCTTAAGTCCTCATGGATGAACTTGGTGGTACTTGTTGATGATTATAGTACTTGTTGTTGCTACATGTTGAGTATTGTAGTCGATTTATGATATTAACTGATATATACTGTTTTCTATTTTGAGTTGGCCGATGATACCTACTCAGTACCCGTGTTTTGTACTGACCCCTACTTGTATGTTTCTTTCGTTGTTATTTGTTGAGTGCAGCAAACGCGTCGTCGTCTTCAACTCAATCGCAATTCTAGCCAGTCTTCATTACACCAGAATTCAGGGTGAGCTAATGCTTCTAGCTTGGACTGGATATTCTTCTTCATGTCTTGATGCCTTGAAGTTCCGGCATGGACTAGCTTTTGATTTATTTAGCTTCTTAGATACTCTTAGTTTAGTAATTTGATCATAGATGTTCTTGTGATGATGACTTCCAGATTTTGGGGAATAATAATAATAGTTGTTGAGTTTTAAGTCTTATGCATTGTATTTTGTTCATTATGTTAAATGTTGGGTTTTGTATTGGTTGGTTCGCTCACATAGGAGGGTAAGTGTGGGTGCCAGTCGCGGCTCGGTTTTGGGTCGTGACATAAATTGAGATTAATTATAGGCCTATCATGCTAGTTCTTGAGATTAAATTTAGGTTATGAATTATAATGTGAAATTTTCCTATGTACCTTGTCTCAAATTATGATCTAAAGATGAATTGTGTTATAGAGATGCAATTAGCCTTGTTATTCTATTGGTTATCATTGTTATATCATGTTACTCCCCATGTAGGGTTGAGTTATGAGTTGATAGTAAGACCCTGATGATAGAATATGAGAAGACTTGGTAATTCTTGCAATCTCTATCTTTATCAGTTGATTAAGGTTTATGTGTTATAAAGGTGGTGAAAACTATCAATAAGCTTTAATATGTTATGAAATGCTCAAGTGTTAACCTCACTTTTATGAATTGTGATGAAAGAACTTAAGCTCATACATTTCTTATTGAGGTATTGATAATTATTATTATACAAGGGGTTGCACCTATGGCCTAAATTAACATATGATTGATAATTTAAGGCTTAAAGACATTTCAAAAAGTTACTTTAGCTTAGAACCGAGTGAACTATAAAGAGAAGAGTCCTTGCCCACATAGGGAAGGTAGGAACACTACATTACTATTGAGACTAGAGACTATAACGCATTGAGTATAAAGAGGGTCCCAGCTAAAACTACTAATTCTTGGACTATGTTGCCCCCATAGGAATATTACCTAGTGGATCCACATAGTTGCTATGTTTTATGGTTTGGTACTACCTTGGCATGTTGTCTGCCTTCTTTTGGTGTAGGGTTTTATGACACCGATTCCACACTAGATGTGGTCTATGTCGGTTAGGGAAAAATGTTCCAAAATGGTAAAACGAATATAGGACTTGTAGTCTAACTTTGATAACCTAACGGGTCTAGCTTGACTCTACCGAGACATTGCACTAGTTAGTCATAGGAAGAGGTTCTTATATGTTTATTTTATGATATTATATGATGTATATATATGATGATCTTGTCATATTGTTGATACTATATATTGATTTGTTCTTTTATGAATATGTCTTGGATTATAATGAGAATATGGGATGAAATGCAAGCCTAAATTCCATCATATTTAAAGTTTGACATTGATCATGTTTTTTTTGTTGAGGATACTTTATTGAGTAAGGTTATGGGGCATTGCTTCGTCATTGCACTTGTTGACCTGATAGGGACTTGTGAGTATTTGTCTTGCTTATTAAGATATGTTTAACTTTTGTCTATTCTTGTGAGATTATTACTTGATGTTAGGGCTGTAGTAAATCATGATTGGAAGTGTGTTGGGATAAGTATTACTTTTTGAGATATTAAGCATGTTTACTTTGCATTAAGCCCTAAAAAGAGTAGAATGAATGGAATGCTTTGATAAAAAGTCCCTTTTATCATGGTTTGCCTGTGTTTGTGCATAAGATCTCATACTTAGTATATGTAGAGTACTAACCCCATTTTCTTCCCTTGTCCCAAACATTTTAGGTTTCGGTCGTTGAAGAGTTTGGGAGCAATATTGTTGAAGGCTTGGATTCTTCCTTTCAACCAAGTAAGGTAGGTCCTTATCTTTCGAGGGCCATGCCATCTTCTAGCTTTGGATTTTATTATGAGCTTATTGACTCTACGATTTCTTTTCTTTTTATTGAAATATTGTACCTTAATATGACATATACATGGTCTTGTGGAATTGATTTAAGGGTTATTCCCATATTGTGAAATCCGTTTAGATGGTACGAGATGAGACAATCGTTGAGACTAGTTATATATATATTTATACATATGTGTAATAAAAGTAGAAATCAATGTAACATTTCTATATAAAGGGTCTATGTATACTCGATACGACTATATATTCTGTGTGCGCAGAGGTTTATGTAAACCTCTTAGTAGAGATCTTTCTGCATTTTTCAAACTATGAATGTAATGACATGAAACAAATAGGCTACTCTTAGTACTTAAAAAGGAGGACGCTGCTGGTTACGTCTTGGGGGTAAACCCGGATGTGACAGCCTTCTATTTTTGAGTCTATGTCTTCCTTCAATAAATTTTTGTGTCATTCGGGGATGAATGTTCCTGGGGAATCATATATCCTTTAAAAAATCCAAGACCTGTTCTAGAGCCTAACATCAATGTTCTATGGTCTAGACACTATTTTAAGGACCATTTTGATGAATATAAGTCATTCAAAAGTCCATAAACCCAAACATCGAAGAACGTCCATGACGTTCGGAAACTAGTAAAAGGAGGTACTAGCGTACCTTAGCCTATTTGACTATCCTATAGAAATTGAAATATGATTTAAATTTGTGGAAAGGTGTATAACATATGCTTAATTTGATCCCTTGCCTAAACGTCTATGTACGACTCCCCAAAGACCAACCAAGGTCCCTTGAGAAGGACCCTTACAGTTCTTTGGTCAAAGACTACCTGGTAGTGTGCATCGACGAAGGCAGTCGACAAGCTGTAGTTTGATCGATGGGGCGTAGATGCCATTAGTCGACCTACAATTGAAATTTTGGACAATTTTCCTTTTGGAACAGTCTATAAATCAAACAACATAGTGCAGCAGGAAAGGGGAACAGTGACCGTCGATTTTCAGACGGACGGTCAATTGAGGTCTCGTCTGTGAGGGTTGTAATTAGTTGCACGTCATTAATTAGTTGGAAATAATTACTAAAAGGGTTAAGGGGTTATTTAAGGATTGAGGGAAGACTAATTAAGTTAATTAACCCCCAATATAAAGACACCAAACCCATTAGACTAATCACAACTCACAAAACTAAACTCCTTTCCCCCTCTTTTTTTTGTTTTTTTTTTGGTGTGAAATCCATTGAGACCATGCTAGGGAGGGTCATAGGGCTTAAATTACCAAGGTTTATCCATCAATATTCATCAATTAGAGAGGTATGACATCTAAGTCACCTTAGAGACCTCTTTCCTCACAGGGTTCCATGAAGTTTATTTTCCAAATTAAGTTTTCAAGTGGATTTTCATCCAATACGAAATTGATGTTATGAATTGATTTGTTAATGATTCATTGTGTATCTTATGAATAGATTAAAATTTACAATAACCGACTTATGATATATCTTGATGGTTTGGTCTAGTTTTTAGGAGATGACCTATTACACTTAACCCTAGGTTTTGATCTTGATATGAATTAGGTTGTATTGATTCATTTTACTTGATTATATGTTGAATTACTACTAGATGATGTTGTTACACTAACCAAAATTTAATTAGGGTGATTTTGAGTCCATCATACTATTTCTTCATAAGATGATCTAGGTTATGAAGTATATTGTAAATTGACAAAAGTATCTTGTCTTAGCTATGATCTAGTATTGAATTGTGATGTAGTAATTATTCTATACTTGTTATCATGTTGGTTATTTATTTGTGATGATGTATACTCAAATTGGTTTGAAATGAGAGTTTGTGGTAAGACCTTGATGATGGATTATGAAAGAGACTTGGTAATTCTTGTGATCCCTATCCTTTACTTCAAATTATGGTTAATTGTGAATAAGTCATGATTTTATATTGGTGCATGCCATGTATATGGATTTATAGGCTGGTATGATGTTTTTTATTATGATTGTGAGGTGTTTTCTTATTATGTAAATGTTATAAGTATGGTGAATGATTTACCAATGTGCCTTATCATGATATGAGAATTTTAATGTGCTAAACTCACATATATGAATTGTAATGGAAGTACAATACTCATGAAATTCTTATTGGGTTATGATGATGATGATGTTATACAAGGATTAGGCCCTATGACATACAATAAGCTATGATGATTAATAAAGACATTTCAAAAAGGGACTCTAGCTTTGCACCGAGTGAACTACAGTGAGGAGTGTCCCTTTCCACCTAGGGATGGTAGGATCACTAAAGTACTCTTCAGATGGCAGACTACAATGCATGTAGTATGAAGATGGTTCCAACTATATCTCCTAGTTCTTGAACTATGTTTCCCCCATAAGAATATTAGCTAGTGCATTCGCATAGTTGTTATGTTCATGTTTCGTTGGTACCTTGGCAAGTAGTCCGCCTTCTTTCCGTGTAAGGTTACATGACACCTTATTCCACATTATCTCATATGGTCTATGTCGGTTAGGCCAATATGTTCCCAACAGGTGAAATAAACTAAAGGATTGAACTTTAATTGAGATAATATAAGGGGTTTAGCTTTGTCTAGGTAGTGGTATCAGACTCTACCTAAATATTGCACTAGTTAGCCTTGAAGGGAGTCTTAGGAGGATGTTCTTACGTATGAAAATGCTTGTAATGATATGTGACATGTATGTGGTGAATTTGTACATTGTTGATACTAGATGTTGATTAGTCTCACTTATGAAATTATGTTGGTCTATATGGTTAAAGTAAGATGATATTTACTCTTAAATATTATGATATGTGAAGTAGTATGTTAGTCATGATTCTATATCTGTTACTTGATTGAGTAAGCTTATGGGGTTTCTCTTGGTCAGTGCAATTTTTTACTTGATAGGGGTTCATAGATAATGTCTTTCTTTGGTAATATTGAAATGTACTCTTATTCATTCATGTTGATATTATGACTTGATGATAGAGTTACTTGGTTATATGTTGAATGATAGTATAGTTATGGTTGATTTGATGTTGAGTTGCTTTCATTATATAGTTCTTATTATGAATTGATATTGAGTTGTATGGTCCATCTAATGTATTGCGGTGCTAATTGAGGAACTTGATGTTATTTAGTGTATTTTGAATATTTAATCTTGAAGTTCTAACATGTGAATGGAGAGATATTGGAAATGGGTCTTGTATTGTGTTTTGTGTAGCTTGAATTGCATGTTTGACCTAGTTTAGGTCTAAATGAAGTATATGATTATGAGAAACATGTAGAGTGTGCAACTTGATGAGTCAAGGTTAAAGTATGTAGACAACTTGATGATAATTAAATGATTCTTATATGCAAGGGGTGCTCATGTACACACATACACACTTTAAAGAATGTATTATGCGACCTTTAGTAAAAGGGGAATCATGAGGTGGACACACTTCGTGTGTTCAGATGTAGTGTCTAGTAGCAACCTCTCCATCCCCTAGTGAGATTTATATTATAGACTACTATGCTAAGATTTCCGTTGGGATTTATGCCTACCAACGAGAGGATATGAAGGGGAGGTGGATTACACTTCATGAGCTGAGATGTTGTAGTCCAAAGTACCTTTTGAGATGAGTACTCCTTGTTAGTAGGGAGTGAGTTACTTAGTAACAATCTCCTTATCCCTTAACTATGTACCCTAATAGGTATAGCTATTAGAAAATCCATGTAACTGCTAATAAGCATGACCTTATACTAGGTAAGTAAGGATCCCTCATCCGAGAAGGTTTAATATCGTGATTCCATTTCTAGATCTTCTGGTCTTTCTCGGTTAAGCTAACTCCCACAAAAGAATTGATTTGAAACTAGTTAGCTCGTATATTGTTGATATTGTGTATGTATGTTGTGAAGTGCTCTATCTGCATTACTTACCTAGTAGGAGCACTAAGTGGGTGTAGCAGTATGGCATGATATTCTCACATTGCACTTAATTTGACCTATACCTACTATGGGTGAAGAGTATTTTCATGAAATCCGTGTGAATGAGTTCTATGGAGTAGTGTTATGGATGATTATTGTGGAGTACTTGAATAAATGGAATCCATTGGGAGTACTACGTGGGAGTGGTAGTGTGGGATGCTACTATCAGATTGCACTTAGTATGACCTAAATTTTCATGAGTGTTTTGCATGTGTTAGCCAAGGGCATGGATTTGATTTCCAATGAAGTAGGCCTAAGATTTTGTTGTTTTAAGGGTCACTTTGGTGGGTGTAATAAATATCCCTCCTTTACTCATCTTTGGGAGTCTTAGGATAACCTTGGGTTAGGGAAACTTTAAAGGAAAAAGAGTTCACATGACTTGGACCATGCCATTCACTATAAGGTCTTCATTGTAAGAATTGAAAGTGTTCACTGTAATACTTTATTCAATTCACTCTAATGTTTCTCTTAGTTTAATGTAAGTATTGGTGAAGTTACTGTAAAGTGTTCTTTTGGTTCAAAAGTATTTGATTTACCCATTAAATGTTAAATTACTATTCTTATGTTGGTTTGTTTCTAAATTAATGAATATTATATTTAAATTGCATGAAAATTTATTTTACTAAAATGTCCCTTGTTGTTTGTTTTTTCATATGTCCTACTTTGTACATTGTTTTACTAACCCCACACTTTTATGTAGCTTATGAGTATAGGTTGGAAGCCTTTTGGAAGATCGGAGTTGAAGCTTGGGAATTCTAGCTCTAAAGAATTGGTAATGTCCTCTCGTATTTCAGGACATAGTTTTATGTTTCTTAGTTTCATTATTAAGACATAAAATGTAATTCATTTTATTATAAAGGGTCGTGTCCTTAAGATTCTATGTTGTATCTTTAGGTTGGGTTGTGACGATTAGATTTCCTAATATCTATGAAAGGACTTATTATCATGAAAAGTTTTATTTCCACACTACTTTTCATGCTTTATGTTATGAACTCTAGTTATAGGGCTTTTACAAGAACCCCAAGGGGTCAAGTACGCCCAGTTACGATTCAAAGGTTTTTCCTAACTTCTACTGGGTGATTTTGGGTCGTGACAGACTTGATATCAGAGACTAAGGTTTCAGAAATTGTTTAAAGTCTAAAAGTCTCTGAACCAACATCTAGTAGTATGTTGGTCATTGGTTTGAGTCGCAACACATCCATTGACAAGAGGATATAGGATGCTAGAAGATTCACTTTCTTCTCTATCCTAGTATCGTGCGTTAGAGTTGAGTTTATAGGGTTCTTTTCTTAAACTCTTCTCTTTTTGTTTTTAAGAGCTAAACAGAACGAGATCGACCGCTAGAAGGGAGTAGGGTGGTGTAGGTAATGAGAGGATAGCTCTTCGTGACCAAGTTCCCGTTGTTGATCTAGAGAAGAAAAAATAATGTGGAGGTTCCTCATCAAGAACCTCATGTACCTCTTAAACCTCAAGTGCCTCGTATGCCTCAAGCTCCTTTTGTGGAAAGTGATATGACTAATGAGTAGTTGAGGGATGATCTAATGAACTTTACCAAACTCATGACGGCTCAAGATCATGTTGTGAACAATCACTTTATGGGCCAAGCTAACCAAAGAGATAGGCCCAAACCCAATCATGTGAATGAAACCTCAAACCATTCATGTCACTAAGGTTGATTAAGATCTACAAGGCTTCATAGATTATGTGTTCTAGGTGGTAGATGATATGGGTGTGACCCCTAGGGAGAAAGTGGAGTTATATGCTTACCAACTTAAGGAGGTAACTCAGTTGTGGTTTGAGCAATGGAGGAATGAGAGACCCCTAGAAAGGTGGACGATCGATTGAAAAGAATTCAAAGAGGCCTTTTTAGATAGGTTCTTTCGACTAGAGTGGAGATAGAAGAAGATGGTTGAATTCATGAATCTTCGTCAACATGGAATGAGTGTGCAAGAGTACTCTCTAAAACTTACCCAACTCTCTATGTATTCCCCATCCATGGTAGCCAACCATAGAGATAGGATGAACATGTTTGTCTTGGGTGTTTCTAGATTGGTGGAGAAAGAATGACGTATGGCAATGCTTCTTAATGGCATGGATATCTCTAGGATCATCGTTTATGCACAACAAAATGAGGAGTCCAAAATTAGGGAGATAAGTCAAGAGGGTAGGAGGCCTATGTCTGATGATTCTAATCACCAAAAGCCTAAGAAGAGGTTCTATCACAATGATTCTTGAATGAAAATCACGGATGGTGCTCCAAATCAGCATTCTCAAGGTGGTGGCCACAGTTATGAAAGGATTGGGTAAGTGTCTTTCCAATACGGTTGGTTTTTTTCATGTGGTACTAATGTCAACAAAATTAGGGACTGCTCAAACGTCAAATAAAGGGGAAAATATGTAGATCAAGCTTCCCTAGATCCTAACGCTCTTAAGAAGAACACTTCCTATAGGATGGGGTCTATGAAGGATAATTAATCCGGATTTTATGGTTTTTTTAAGTATTAACTATTTTTTATTGTTGCTTTTATTCTATGAAATTAGTGTATGTGGTTTAATAGTTCATATGTTCATGTCATCTCAATGAATTGCCTAAATATTTATTTTCAAAAATTTTTGGTAACTTGGTAGTGAACACAATGAACTTCACTGTAGGACTTTGAATTTGTTTGTAACAAAATAGTTTTTTCTTGAATTGAAATTACAATGAGTGTAAAAAATATGGTATATGATCAAGTTTAATATTGGAGAAGTTAGTTTCTCTACAAAAGAAGTTTAAGGTTGAGTTTTTACTTTGTGAAGTTTGGCAAAAGTTGCCTATGTTGCTAAGTGTTGAAAGTGTGAAATGATGTTCCTTGCTAGTTGATTCTTTGTTTGTTGATGTTTTTATCATGATCTAAGTGTATTTTGTGATTCTAACTAAGTCCTTGTTGTTCTTAAAATTAAAGTGTCATAAAAGGACGAATATTATTCCACATGGGGGAAAATGTGACGCCTTAAAACAAACTAAGGTGAACTAGAGCTTCATAAGTGTTCATTGAGAGAATTTTGTGCATAACTAAGTTAGTTTAGTTTCCTAATGTGTGTGTGAAGTTTTGTTGAGTTTGGAGGCTAAACGACCTTTAATGTTCGTGACGTTCAAAAGGTATACCTTAGAATGTCCTTGTTTGTCTTGTTGTGTATGGATGAGTTTTACGGGTTATTTTTCCTTGAAAATAAGGTGGGATATTACTATGACCTACACAACTTATTTTAGACATTTAATGTCAGGGCACGACCCCACCTTAGACCCACAAGGGGCCTTAGATGAAGGTCCCAAGACTTGGCCAAAACTTCCAAAAAGTAGTGCCCATCAATGACCCTAAGGACAGCGCATTGGTCCAACAAATTTCCATCAACCTAGGGCGTCGATTGTACCATAAAGTCTTGGTTGATAGGCTCCCCTTTGGAGCTAAGTATCCACCCACAAGACCCTACCAACTGTCTGTTTATGCACAGACGGTCCGTTGGTGAAGGTCTCGTCAATGATGGCCTGAAAGACTGTGAAGTTGTTGCCCAACATTTAGTGTTTATGTAAATACACACCAAGTATTTTAAGACCCTAGATGGATAATTTTATTGTTTTTAGGTTATATTAAAATATTTTTAAACCCTAGACCTAAAAAATACCCCTCTATTCTAAAATTCACACTATCACTCTAAAGACAAATTCTCTTCAGACTCCATTAAAAGCTAGAGGTAAAGGAGGGAAAGTAGGGTTGCTTTCGACGTGTTTCCACTACACCATTTTAGGTCTACGGAAAATCTAAATCTTGACAACGCTTATAAAGTGTTGCCTAAAATACTTTTGGGAACACTTTTAAAGTGTAGCCAATGATTTTGACTTTTAGCTACATTAATTTTAGCAACACTTCTAAAGTGTACTCTTTAATGGGATAAACTACACTTTATAAGTGTTGTTAAAATATGATATAATTTGAAACACCTATTTACATATATGACCACACTTCTAAAATGACCTATTTTTATATTTGAAAAAACAACACTTTATAAGTGTTGCCTTAAAATTTTTCACTAAAAATTTTAATTTTTTCACTCTCCCTCCAATTTTTATTGGCCAAAAAAACATTAATAAATCATAAAACATTTAACTTTTGTCTCTTTAATCTTTACTCCCTCCTTCAACTTTCCTCTTTCACTTTTCTTATTTTGTGTAGGAACTGAAGAACCAACTAAAGGAGCTGAAGAACCAAGTTGAAGAGCTTAAGAACAACGTGAAGAGTAGAAGTCGACCCAGAACAGAGATGAAGAGGTGAAGAGCTGAAGATCTCAAGTCGTTTTCTCCAATAACAATTTCTTCAATAGTAAGTACAATTCTCTTTTTCAATACGTTAGCTGAAGTGTTTGATTTTTTGTTTTGTGTTTAGAAAGAATGAATGCTTTTGGGTTGTTGGAAAGATGATGAATTGAAGCTACACTTTTCTCTCAAGTTTCTCACTTAAGAATATGATTTCAAACAGGTTTAGTTGTTTTCCAGTTCACTGCCTGAAGAAAGCTACTCGTCCCCTTCAAGTTCACTTCCTGAAGAAAGGTATTGTTGTTTTCCTAAAAGTTTTGGTGCATATTAACTCTACCCTCCACTTACTTCACTTGTTTAATTATGTTGTGTATGTTGTTGTATTCCCTGACCCACTCGTGGGACTACACTTTTTTGTTGTTGTTGTAATAATAGTAGTGCACATAGTTGAATATTACAATCTGCCCATTGAAGAGAACCATCAGGTTTTGATTTGTTGTGCTATGTCATGAATAATATATCACAATCTGCACATTGAGATGATCTCTTTTCTTTTGCCATATATCAAATATCGGTCTATCTTCAGGTGGGGGTTATTGGTTTGTAAACAAATACTTTTCCCCTGCTTGGCCATAAATGATTTTGTAAATAGGTGACTTTGTGGTTCTTCCTTTTCTTTTCAAGTTAATTTCTGCAGATGCTTAAGATTTTCTTTGTTCTTATTCTGATTGTTGGTACTGTTGCTTGTCCATGTTTAAGATCTTTCTTGCACTACTAGGTAAATCTAGAAATCTGTGATACTACTGCCTGTTTTCTTGGTTAATAGATATGTTTGTGATGCAATTAGCTAATTGATTAACTTCTCTAAATATATGTACTATCTGGATTTGAATTGTTCCCATAATCATATGCAACTCCTCTATCTTATCAATTAAACTCCAAGTTAACCTCCACTCTCATTGAATCATGTTCTTGAGACTTAGCGAGTCAGTCTGTAAAATGGAATTTGTGATCCCACACCTCTTGCAATAACTTAGTGCTTTCCAAATTAATGTGATTTCAGCTTCAATATTTGTTGTGTTGCCTATGCTTTGTGTTTCTGCATATACTAGATTTCCTTGGATTCTTATTATACAAAATCCGTAAGAGTCCTCTCCTGGGTTGACTTTGCTAGAGCCATTCCTTCTCTCTTAGGTTGCCTTGGGGTGGTAACAGGGGGTCTATGATCTTGATTCACTTTTCAACAATTCCAATTGATTGCACTCACAGAAAGGGTGGTAGGAGAGGAAGAATGATGTAAGCTTGTTTCTCTTGTCAAGAAGGAGATGCAATTTCTCTTTGAGATCGCTGCAGGTGTTAGTCAACAAAAATCACCAACACTCAATGATAAAAGTTTCAAAATAACCTAATAATATTACATAGTCTAATTAATAATCCAACGTCTAACAATGGGTACTGGGATTACTTCTCTTAACTTAATGACGAACCTGTAGGACGGACCGTCATAGATTCGACGGACCGTCGTGGACTCCGTAACCCCACACTTAGACTTCCCGATCTTCCTTCACCAGCTGCACTACGGTGCCACCTACGGACCATCACAAGCATGACGGTCTGTCGAGGGTATTCGTTCCAAAACACTTAAACTCTTGGAATATGGGTAGTGGGATTACTTCTCTGAACTTCATGACGAACCTGCAGGACGGACAGTCACACACTCGACAGACCGTCGTGGTCTTCGTAACCCCGCACTTAGTCAGACTTCCCCATCTTCCTTCCGCAGCTGCACTACGCTACCACCTACGGACCGTCACAAGCACGACGGACCGTCACAAGCTCCGTAACACCTTACTTAGTCAGACTTCCCCATCTTCCTTCAGCAACTGCACTACGCTGCCACCTACGGACAGTCACAAGCACGACGAACCGTCACAAGCTCCGTAGGTGGTCTCTTCTGCATTTCTTCGCTCAAAATCTCCGCATTTATATATGGACAGATTTATGTATATCCTATTAATTGTACTTAGTTTTACATTTATAGAATCATCAACATTGAAAAACATTTGTGAAGGATTAAAGGTTTTATTTGACATAGCGAAAGCCTCATGAATAGGTAAGAAACATTTATCATCTCATTACACATGATTCTTATAGATTACTCTTGACTTTTAAAACTTATTTTTTAACTGGTTAAAGATTATTTCTGAAAGACAAAAATTGATATATTCTTCTAGGAGTTCACATATCCCATCCAAGGATTGAATGAATTTAGCAAGGTATAGCTAAGAGTATATTGATGGCATTGAATCATTTCTAGATTTTGCTTACTCTTATGGAGATCCTCATGGAGAGAAAATTCAGTGTCCATGTGCGAAATGTTGTAATATTCTTTGGAACCGAAGGAATCTTGTGTATGATCATCTAATATGCCATGGATTCGTTAAAGGCTATACTAGATGGATCAATCACGGGGAATGGGATATCATGTTGAATGTTGATGATGATATCGATTACTCATGTGATGATATTGATGGGTTATTGAATGATCAATTTAGAGATGTTGCACAGGCTGGAGGAGTTTATGATGGTCCAAATGAAGATGCCAAGAAATTCAATAGCTTACTTGAAGAGGAAAACCAAGAATTATATTCTGGTTGTATAGGTTTCTCTAAATAATCATTCACACTTCGCTTATATTTTTTGAAGTGTTTACATGGATGGAGCAATGAATCATTCACTTCTCTTCTATAGTAATGAAAATAGGAGATGCCCGAGTTGAACATTCCTCAGTCTTACAATAAAACCAAGTCTATGGTTAAGAATCTAGGTCTGGATTATGATAAAATAGATGCATGTCCAAATGATTGCATGTTGTTCAGGAATGATCATAAGGATGACGAATTTTTTCATACTTGTGGAGCTTCACGATATATTCAAGCTCCTAAAGTTGATAGTGAGCTTGAGTCTTCAAAAAAACAATATCGAGTTTCTCCAATGACTTTGAGACACTTTCCATTAATTCCTAGACTCAAAAGGCTATTTATATGCTCAAAGACGGCAGATTCTTTGAGGTGGCATGAAGAGGAACATTCTAAAGATAGAAAGTAAAGGCATCCCGCTGATGGTCTAGCATGGAATGACTTTGATATGGTGCATCCAGATTTCGCACAAGATTGTCGCAATGTGACTTTGATATTCCATACTTTCTTTACCTATACCTGGACCGCGATCACCTAGAAATGACATTGATATTTACTTACAACCATTGATAGACGAGTTAAAATTATTATGGGATTCTGGGGTTGAAACATATGATGCTTCCAGAAATGAAACTTTTCAAATGCGGGCAACTCTTATGTGGACAATCAGTGATATTCATGCATATGCTATGCTATCTGGTTGGAGTACAAAAGGAAAGTTTGCTTGCCCTTGTTGTTACTATGGCACTAATTCTCGCTATCTTAAACATAGTCGGAAAATGTGCTATATGGATCATCGTGTTTTTCTACAGATGGATCATCCATGGAGATCAAACAAAAGACATTCAATGGAAAAACTGAATTTAGTCCTCCTCCAGCTCCTTTAAAGGGAATTGATGTTCTTAATAGCTTACGTGATTTTGAAAATGTGTTTGGGAAGAAGAAAAAGAGATCAAATGATGCCCCATGCAAAAGAAGGTCAATTTTTTTTGAATTACCTTACTGGTAGCACAACTTGTTACATCATAACTTTGATGTCATGCACATAGAGAAGAACATAGTTGATAGCATACTTGGAACTCTTTTGGATATTTCACGAAAAACAAATGAGCATGCAAAAGCGCGGTATGATTTGAAAGATATGGGAATCAGGAAGAACCTTCATCCACAAGATACAAAAGATAGTAAGAACAAAGTTTACAAAGGCGTGCTTCTCAATGACAAATGGAGAGAAATCCATCTTTTGTGGAGTTTTAAAGACAGCCAAGCTACCTTATGGTAGTGCCTCCAATATATCTAGGTGTGTGCACTTGGATGAAAGAAAGGTGTCTAATTATAAAACCCATGATGCTCATTTCATGTTAGATTACTTGATTCCAATACAAATTAAAAGCATTCTTCCTGATCCTGTGGCTATTCCTTTGATTCGTATAAGTTCCTTCTTCCATCGTTTGTGCCAAAAAGTAATCACATTGGAGGAACTAGATTGCTTAGAAGTAGAGATCAGAGAAACAGTAAATCAGTTGGAGCGAATTTTTCCTCCTTCATTTTTTCATATCATGATTCATTTGCCTATTCATTTGGTGAATGAAGTGATATTAGGCGGCCCAGTGCAAAATCGATGGATGTATTCCGCTGAAAGAGAAATGAGTACATTCAAATCATACATTCGCAATAGGCGTTTTCCACAAGGTTGCATAGCACGAGTGGGAATAGATTGCATGAATTTATTCTCAAAATATCTGCATCGGGGTGTGCATACCAGATTTAATAGGAGAGAGCGAAATAATGATGAATGTGACCCAAGTGACGTAGAACCTGTGAGATTGTTTTGTAACAAAGGAGTTCCTTTAGGAGCAAAGAAAACTGGTCCAATCATTTTAGATGACAAGTCACTAAGTCACGCACATGCATACTTATTGGGAAATTGTGATGATGTTCAAGAATATATTAGGTACCTTAATTTCAATATAGCATTCCTTTTGTATAAATAATTTTTATCTTATTTACTTTATTATTTTAACAAATATAGTAAATGTTTTGTAGAGAGCATGAACAAGAGGTTAATAATGAGTCACGAAGATCTAAATAGAGCAAAGCCAAGAATAATTGTCAAAACTTCTCTCACTGGTTTGAAACTCGTGCTTTGCAAGAGGATGTGCCTGATTTGATAAAACAATTGTCTAGAGGACCAAATTCTGTTGCAAAAAGATATTCTGGGTATCTCATAAATGGATATAGATTCCATGTTAGGCAGCGTGATTCAAGGCGTAAAACACAAAATAGTGGTGTTACACTAATTTTCTCAACTACAAGCTTTGCAAGCTCAAAGGAGAAAACTCCGATTGCTGCAGATTTGACTTATTATGGTAGAATAGTTGATATTGTTGAATTAAACTATTACAACCATTTTAAGGTTATTTTATTTAAGTGTGATTGGTATGAGGTTGAAAAATATGTTTATGGCCTTACTTATGTCTACTTTAACAAGAGATGCTCTCAGGAAGAGCCTTTTGTGCTTGCATCTCAAGTACACCAATGCTTCTATGTGCAAGATCCATATGATGAAGATAAACATTATGTTATGAAGACTGTTCCAAGAGACTCGTTTAACATGGGTGATGAAGTTGAATCTAATCTCCCACAAAGTTATGAAAATGAGACATCTGAACATTCGAAGTGTCTATCTATACCAAAAGATAATGATGAAGTACTCTTAACAAGGACTGTTTTACCAGAAACAATCATTGATGTGCCTGTGGAGGAATTTGTCAATAAACAACTTGAAGTCGAGTATGAAGAGGAGTTTGAAGATGAGTTCTAAGATGAGTTTGAGAATGAGTATGAAGATGAGTTTTCAGATGCGTTTGAAGAGGAGTCTGAAAATGAGTATGAAGATGAGTCTTATAATGTAGTCGAGTCTGAAGAAGAGTCTGAATAAGAAACACCATGAGTTTCATTATTGTTGTGATGATCATATAGTGTTCACTCACTGTTTTTGTAATATAATAGTTTTTTTTGTAAAATACATTAATATATCGAATCTGTGGAACATAATATGTTTCCTTCTTATCTGATTATTATTTTATTGAGGAACATATACTTCTAGCTTATTTTTGCTTGATTTGGTTGTTTGTTATATATATACTTTCTGGTTTCATTTTATTATCAGGCAGTTTGCATTAAAGGCATTCAACTGTGTAGTTTGAAGTTGCTTCTTCTTTGGTTGTTGTCCCGAGTTTGTCGCTTCGAGAGAGGTACAACTCTTTACCTTTTATTAAATTAAAGTAATAAGAAGATCTCCAGTTTTTAAATGTGGATGCAACCAACGACCTCTGTTGAGGGAAGAACCCCACCCAGGATTGGAAACATTGGGCATGTGACGCGAATAACTAACAAACTTGTTCAACTAGGGAACAATAATAATGGCATACAATCGCGTCTGCAGTTGTTTGACATATCTTGTTTCATATGTTATCAATTTTTTCTGTTTGTTCATGTAGTTCTTCCAATTTGAATCCGTCCTGCTACTTCTTTCACTTAAACAATCTTATTATTTTGTAGGTTTACTTACTATTGGGAAACAAATCGATGAGATTTAAACAGAGCAAAAACAATGAATCAATAAATAATGCTAAAGAAAAAGGGTTTGAATCCAAACAAAGCTCAAAGTCTATTGAAGGATCTGGATGTTTATATGCAATACCAATCAAGTGCTGAATTGGCCAACAAATTCAAGATTAAGATAAAATAACTTGCAAATGAACGCAATGATACAACTAAGAATGATCAGGCACTAATATCACATAAAAGAAAGAATTTTGAGGATTTCATTCCACAACAAGGAAAGAGTAAAATGCTTGGGCACAAATCAGTCATTCAATCGTCTTCAAGGGAAGATCTTAGAACCTCACGTATGATTGCAGGGAAAGGACAAACTAAACAAAGGTTATTTCAATTTGAAGAGTCCATTCAAGATAATGGAACTAAACTTCCTATGAATAATTCTAGGTTCCATACGTCATTCAATAAAGATGTTACTGTTTCAGCACATGCGACTAGAACAACACTAGGTTAATGATAGGCATGACATAATATTCTTGATCTACCGAATTGCAAACAGGTAAAAGGGAAGCCGTTCATACCAGCTAGTACTCTTGATCAGTTTCTAAAAGATCAAGGGATACACAAAGATGATGAAACAAAACCTGACAACAACACAACAAGTGATGTCGAATTTATGCATACTCCTATTATCAATGAACATAACAAAGGATTGGATGATCGTGTGGAACAAGAAGAGGAAATTGACATTGATTGTAGTACAAAAGGTATGTTTTAAACCTTGTAAGATTTAGAACTCATTATAAAAGAAATATCTTATTTCATGTCTGTTACATCAATCTAGAAATGTCAAAGCCAAAAAAAGTTCGAGGACATACAACATGTAAGGATATTCATGCATGAAATTTGGAAGAAAGAAAGGAGGTGACATTTGATAAAGGACAAGCTGTGGGACCAACTAATAAGATAGTGTCACAATTAAGAAACTTTATAGGAACAATTGCAAGGAATCCTAGATTCATCTGCTTGATGTACACTAGTTGGCATCTGGTGCCAAATGGTACTAAAAAGCGCATGTGGGAATACGTCAATGTAAAAACAACCACTCTTGAGAATTCATATTCTTTTTCACTTACTGAAACTAAATATATTTTATTTTGCATAGTCCAAATTTCTACTTCCATTAGAAGGAAAGAAGTGGGTGATGAATGGTCTTCGTGATGCTTTTAGGCGATACAAACAAGAAATTAAAAAGATTTTTTTTGATAAAAACAATACCCTTGAGGATATGCTAGGAAAATGTCCTGATGGCATTCCAAATAATCAATTCCGCCAGTTGATCGAGTATTGGAAACACCCAACTGTTCAAGTAAGGTTTAAATGGTGCATTTCCACTCATCGACTAAGTCTGTGTCATATCTATACTTTTTATACATATCAATTCAATTATCTCTTTGTTTTTAACAATAGGCTATATGCGAGATGAATTCTCAAAACAAGAAAAAAACAAAAAAGGAGGCATCGAATGGGACCTATTAATTTTGCTAGAGTACGCGTGGCATTGGTAATACTTAGCTGACATTTCATACAAAATTTGATTTTCATTTTTTTGTACTTTATAAGAACTTACTGATTTTTTAAAATTTCTTTTGATATAATCTGTAGCGTGCAGCCAAAGACAACAACGAAAAACCATCAAAGCCTGAAATATTTATTGCAACTCGTACCAAGACGGGAAAGGAAATCCAGGCTGATACCCAAATTGCAATAGTAAGTTTTTCAAAGAGGATTATTAGTGAACTTTATTCCGACTTAACATTTATATTGTGGGGAGTTTGACTACATTAAATTTTAATCTTGTATGCCTTCTTCTTCTTCTTCTTCTTATGCAAGTTCGAGCAGATATCAATTATTTTGTCGACATTGTTTAATTATTTTTTACGAAAAGTTTTCGTAATGTTTTAATGCTTGATCGCTATTATAGAATTGGTAATGAAATAGTACTTACAATTCACTATGGATGCCAATTTTATTCAGTAGGTGAACTTCAAAATCGCCAAAATTCTGGGGAAACAGCTGATGAAGCATTTAGGGCAGTGTTTGGAAAGGGGCAGCCTGGTCGAGTTAGGTGCTATGGTAGATCAGTGACAACAAGTTCTTTGAAGAGAGATGAGGAAATGAACAATCTAAAACAAAAGCATGCCGATGAAATCACTTCTCTTAAGGAAGAATTGAGAGAAGAAATGCGACATTTATTCACTCAATTGTTGCAAAACAACCCTGGATTGAATTTTCAATATATACCAGGGTGTGTTGGATCTAACCTTGCTTCACCTATTGATGCAAGTAGTTCAAAAGATGTAAGAGGCACAAATCTTCCATTTTTTTCAGGGGCAGCTCAAGATTCGGTTCTTCAAAAGGTATTTTGTATTTCAAATTCTCTTTTAATAGTGTCAATATTGTTTTTCTTCTAGTTTAGCTGGTGTTCTTGGTAATGAAATTCATAACTTATTTTTACTTGTCTAAGTTTAGTCCACCAATTTAGAACTGTTAAGAATGTTTTTGTTTTTGGTTTAAGCATTCGAATCATTAGTTGAATAACTGTTCTTTTAGTATTGTGAAATTGAGGAGTCTGTGGCTAACACATTAATGTGCTGCAGCATGTGATTAACATGTCTACATGCTAGACAATTATAATACTTTGTAAGGTAGAGAAACCATCTAGAGCATGACCCTTAATAGAATATCTTGTGGGTAGATTTATTATGTTTGATAGATCCTTAATGGTTACTTGTTTAAACTACAGACAAGGCAGAGAAAATTGGAGAGCAAAATCTGCAGGGGATTTTCTTGCAGCCTGGTCCTCTATTTTCTGTTCACTGTCTGTTAAATATTTACCTTGTTCAAGATTTTGTTTTCGTCTTTTTATAGCATTCCTTCTTTTCTTACTAAATATTTCTCTTGTCTGTATTTTTTGTTTGTCTCTTTTTTGTTCACTGTATGATGATGAACCTTGACCTAGAGATTACTTCTCTTGGAATATGGGTACTGGGATTACTAGGATTACTTCTCTGAACTTCATGACGAACCTGCAGGACGGACCGTCATAGACTCGACGGACCGTCGTGGACTCCGTTACCCAACACTTTGACTTCCCCATCTTCCTTCAGCAGCTGCACTACGCTGCCACCTACGGACCGTCACAGACACGACGGTCCGTCGAGGGTCTCCATTCCAAAACACTTAAACTCTTGTAATATGGGTACTGGGATTACTTCTCTTAACATCATGACGAACCTGCAGGACGGACCGTCACAGTCACGACGGACCGTCGTGGACTCCGTAACCCCACACTTAGTTAAACTCTTGGAATATGGGTACAAGGATTACTTCTTTGAACTTCATGACGAACCTGCAGGACGGACCGTCACAGTCACGACGGACTGTCGTGGTCTCCGTAACCCCACACTTAGTCAGACTTCCCCATCTTCCTTCAACAGCTGCACTATGCTTCAGTTATTTGAAAATATCATGTCATGTTGTTATGAATTGATTTTTGTGGACATTTCTAAACTATGTTATGAACCTTGTTTCTAGTGGTCATCACTGGTTTGTTTGAACTACTTGTGTTTAATTTTTACATTGAAGTTTACAACAGAAGACTGCACAAATTAAACTTTTGAAGTTTAATTTTTGAGAGCCAACAACAGAAGACTGCACAAATGTTGTAGTCCTTATAATGTGTAATTTTTACGTTTAAATTGTATTTAGATTTGGATTGGTTGTCTTATAGTGAATTCTCTCAGATTATGCACTTCCACAATTAATTCACAAACTTATTATTTTATTTTAAATGTGCAGGAAAATGAAGGTAATTTAATTTCAATTTGGCCAGAAGTAAACTCGATCCATTGTGGCAAAAGATGAAGAAATTTTTGTGTTGTTGTCATATACGTTGAATGACACTTTTGGGTTTTTGGAACTTGTTGATATTAGAGATCTTAAATCAATCACTTTCTATGTTTTGGTTGTACATGAAATATTTCTCGAAGTTTATTTGAAATATTTAGCTTCAATTTAATGATTAATTAGTTCATTTGGGTTTTAGGTCACTTGTATGTATGTAAATATATTATATATATTTGTGCTACATGTAGGCTTATAAATGTTGAAGTTACACTTTGTAAGTGTTGCTTTAGGTAGATATAAAGTTACACTTTGTAAGTGTTGCTCTAGATGAGATATAAAATCAACACTTTATAAGTGTTGCTATAGATGAGATATAAAGTAACAATTTATAAGTGTTGCTATAGCTTACATATAAAGTAACACCTTATAAGTTTTTCAATAGATGAGATATAGAGTTACACTTTATAAATGTTGCAATAGATGACCAATAAAAGGCAACACTTTTTAAGTGTGACCAATAAATCTTAAAAGGCAACACTTTTAAGTGTATTCTAACAAAAAATAGGTGTTTCTAATGCACTTCTTCAAAGCGTGCCCTTATACCTATTTGGCTACGCTTTATAAGTGTTGCCAAAGATGGCAACATTTAAAAAGTGTTGCCTAATGTCAAAGGTTACGCTTCTATTGGGCAGCCCTAAAAAGTGTTGTTGAATGTCCAAAATTGTAGCCTTTTTTTAAAGGCCACACTTTTTTTCTAGTTTAGGCTACACTTACGTGGTGTTGCTGTAGGCCGAAAATGGTGTTGTGTTCTTCACAAAAATTAATTTATTTAATTCTCTTAAGGGTATGGTATCCATTCTTGAATATCTTTTTATTCATGAAGCAATCATCCAAAAAGTTTTTCGAAAGTATTTCTAAACATAAAATTCTTGTATCTTTGATTTCTAGTATGGGTCTTCTTGTATTTAAGTTCTAATGGTTTAAATGTATTTAGTTTGGGTTTAATTGATAATTTTTTATGTTAAAAATCTAATGAAACTCTTGTTTATGCATACTTCAACTTTTGTCTTAATAATGGGTTATGTGAGCATGATTTGAGTAGGGTATGAACTTTGATCTTCTTGTATTTGTTATGTTTGTGTATATACTGCCCTAATGGACTTAATATGGAGAAATAATTATAAATTTCTTAGGAGTGATGATTATTTTATTTTATGTTGAGTTTCTTTCATTATATAGTTGTTATTATTAATTGATATTGACTGGTATGGTCCATCTTATGGATGGTGGTGCTAATTGAGGAACTTGATGTAATTTAGTATGTTAAAATATTTAATGTTGAAGGTCTAACATTTGAATATGAAGAGATATTGGAAATGGGTCTTGTATTGTGTTTTGTGTAGCTTGAATTGCATGTTTGACCTAGTTTATGTTTAAATGAAGTATATCATTATGAGAAATATGTAGAGCGTTAAAAATGATTATTCAAGGTTAAAGTATGTGTAGAACATGATGTTAATTAAAAGATACTTATATTCAAGGTGTGCAGATGTAAACACACACACTTTAAAGAATGTATTATGCCAAGTTAAGAAAAAGGTGAATCTTCAGGTGGACACAATTCCTGAGTTGACATATAGTGTCTAGTAGGAACCTCTCCAATCCTAGTAAGATTTCTATGATAGAATACTATGTTAAGAAATCCGTGGGGAGTTATCCCTAGCACCGAGAGGATATGAAGGGGAGGTGGATTACACTTTGTGAGTTGATATGTTGTAGTCCAAAGTACCTCTTGAGATAAGTAATCCTCCTTAGTAGAGAGTGAGTTATGTAGTAACAATCTCCTTATCCCTTTACTATGTGCCCGCATAGGTGTAGCTATTTGAAAATCCATGTAAACGCTAAGAAGCATGATCTTACACTAGACAAGTAAGGATCCCTAATCAGATAGAGGTTAACATCGGGCTTTCATGTCTACCTCCATGGACTTTTTCTGAGAAGCTAACTCCCATAAAAGAATTGATTTGAAACTAGTTAACTTTTATATTGTTTATATTGTGTATATGACGTGAAGTGTTCGATCCACATTAGTTACCTAGTAAGATCACTAAGTGGGAGTAGTAGTATGGGATTCTATTTTCACATTGCACTTGTTCTGACCTATATTTTCATGAGTGTTTTGCATATATTAGCCAAGGGCGTGCATTTGATTTACAATGAATTAAGCCTAAGATTTTGTGTTTTTAAGGGTTTCTTTGGTGTGCTTTGAAGAGAGGTGTAATATTAATCCCTTCTTGGCTCACCTTAGGGAGTCTTAGGATAACCCTGGGTTAGGGAAACATCAAAGGAAATAGAGTTCATGTGATTTGGACTTCCATTAACTGTAAGGTCTTCATTGTAAGAATTCAAAATATCACTGTAATTCTTTATTCATTTTTCTATTATTTTAGTAAATTCACTGTAATGTTTCTTTTAGTTTACGGTATGTTTTGGTAATGTTATTGTAAAGTTTTCTTTTTGTTCAAAATTATCTGAGTTCTTCCTTAAATGTTAAATGACGATTTTTATGTTGGTTCTTTTCTAAATTTATTAATATTATATTTAAATTGCATGAAAATTTATTTTACTAAAATGCAAGTTTTTGTATGTTTTTGCATATGCCATAATAAGTACATTGTCTTACTAACCACATACTTTTATATACTTTCTGAGTATAAGTTAAAAGACTTTTGGAGAATGGGAGTTAAAGATTTGGAATTCTATCTCTCAAGAATTTTGTATATTACCATACATTTGAGAACATAGTTTTATATTTCTCAGTTTCATTATTAGTTAAAATGTATTTCATTTTATTGTAGAGGGACGTGTCCCTATATTCAAAGTTGTGTCTTTAAGTTGGCTTGTGACGGTAAGATTTCCTAGTAAATATAAAAGACTTATTTTATTATTATTATCATGAAATGTTTTAATTCCGCACTAATTTTTATGCTTTATGTTATGAATGGTAGTTATAGGGCTTGTACAAGACCCCAAAGGGGTCAAGTACGCCCGGTTCCAATTCGTAGGTTCTCCCTAACTTCTAAGGGGTGCTTTTGGGTTTTTACATTATGTTATTTGTCTTGTGATTAATATGGTTATGATTTCATGAACATGTTCAATTTGTTTGTGTGATCGTGTTTAATATGCATCAATGTATGTGTGAATATGGTCTCATACTTAGTATAAGTTGTTTACTAACCCCAGTTCTTACTTTTCCCAAATATTTTAGGTTCCGGTCGTTGAACAGGTTTTAAAGACGACTTCAAGAAGGCTTGGATCCCTTGATCATCCAAGTAGGGTGGGTTCTCACTTTGGAGGGCGATGACACTATCTAGAAAATATAGTTGTTTGGAGTTTAAGACTTCTATGTTTCTTTCTTTTCCATTTAGTATCAAACATTGTATAGCCCATGTGAGGCATTCTAACATTCATCTACGTGTTATGCCAAATTATTACACCTTATTAGATGGTTATGAGATGAGACTACTATTATGACTATGTTATACTTTTTATAATTAGGTGCAATAAAAGTAGAAGACTAAGTAATCTTCCTATATGAAGGGCCTATGCATACTTGATATATACATATACAATTTTTTTTGAAGAGGTCTATGTAAACCTCCGACTAGACGTAATGAAAAGTTTTAAATTTTTTTGCTAAATTTTACTGACGAATGTAATGATGTAAGCGAAGACGCTAGTTTTAGTTGTCAATGAAGATGACGAAGCCGGTTATGTCTAGGTGCTATTCCCAGATGTGAGAACGTTAAACCCCTAAAATTATTGTCTATGTCATAGGAACATGTAACACAAATTTTAAGCAAAAAGAACACGTAAAATTCACTCAAACACACAAGAACACACAAGCACTTCCTAATACACAAGGAGACAACAAGCACTTTCTTGGATGTTTGACCTCCAAACATAACAAAACTTCACACACTGCCAAGGAAAAGTAATATAAATAATTTTAACTTAAAATTAACTCAAGAGACAATCGTTAACATTAAAATGTTTTAGGGTGTTACATTCTCCCTCGCTTGGAATAACATTCGTCCTTGAATGACACTAAAAAGTTTAAGACCTTTCAAGCAATCACACCTAGAGGACCACCAGGAAAATAGGAGAGACACACCTTATGGAGTTAAGTTCTATGGAATGATTCAAGAGTAATGAAGAAAGTGAAACTCTATCCTCTTATTGCCTTTGTCCATGGTTGTGTCACGACACACACTAATGACAAAGACTCTACTAGACGTGGCTTGTTGCACTTTAGACCCTAAGCTAATTTCCATAATCTGGCTCTGGTACAAAGTCCATCATGACTCACAAGACCCCCTAAAAGTCAGGGAGAACCCTTGGGTCATGACCATGCGTGCTTGACACTTGGGGTTTTGTACAAGCCCTCTAACTATCTTTCATTACACAAGACATGAAAAGTAGTGTGAAATTAAAACTTTTTATGATATTTAATATAAAAAGGAATTCATTCATAAATACTACAGAACCTCATCTACAGAAGCCAACTTAAAGACACGAAACAATATCATAGGGACACCGCCCTTTACAATAAAAGAAATACATAATAAGTCTTAGCACAAAGAAACTAAGAATATAGGAACTACGCCCTTAGATATATGAGGACATGTTTTGTTTTGAGTGAAACACTACTAATCTTTGCCTTATAGTCTTCAGTCTTTATTCCAAACCTATACTTATAGAGTATAAAAAATTAAGAGGTTAGTACAAATAATGTACGAAGTATGGTATATGCAAAAACATGCAATGAGACACTTGAGTAAAAACACATTTTCATGCCAATCAAGTAATACATTCATGAATAAACAAGTTAAAAATATAAGACTCATCATTTAACTCTTAGAGAAGAATGTACATAATTTTAACAAAAAGGACCAATATACAGTAAACTTATCATAATTTACAATAAACTTATCATAATTGACAGTAAACTCTTGAAACAATATAGTGAACTATACTATTCCAAATAGTAAACTTCCAAGGCCAAACAAAAATAAAGTGAACTCATTTTCTTAATAGTTTCCTAACTAAAGTTATCCTAAGACTCAACAAACTAAGACATGAAGGAAGTGAACATATTCCTCCTTCATTACACACCAAAGTTATCCTAAAGAATACCCTTTTTTGGATTACTCACCTCGGGAACAAGCCCCCCACTAAATGACAAGATATTATAAGAAAACCCAAGCAACACACAATTACTTCTCTTTCAGAGTGCCTATTTAGTTGATTGAGTAGATAGTGTCCCATATCACCACCCATCCTAAATAGTACACTCTGTGAGAGGCATATCACCAAGACTCCCTTTTTGGAAGGTATAATTAGTGCAATGGATTGATAAAGACCCAGTCCACTACATACCCTAATAATACATTCTTTTCGGAGACTTGGTTCAATTAATTCATATAAGGATCACCAAGACTCTCCTTTCGGAATGCCTACCTAGTGCAATGGACAAATAGACCCATTCCACTACCTACTAAAGTAGTACACACTTTTAGAAGACTTAGTGCTTTCATTACTTTTATGGACGTTATCTTAACCGAAATAGACCATGAGAACTAAACATGGAATCCGGATACTTCCATTATTGGAGAAGGGTCCCATCACTTTCCTAGAGTGAGTTCTTAATTTTAGATTTTTACATGGCTTTCGAAATAGCTACACCTATGAGGGCGCATAGGTAAGGGATAGGGAGATTGGTACTAAGTAACTCATTTTCTAGTAACGACGAGTACTCATATCAAGAGGTACATTGGAATACAATATCTCAACTAACGAAGTGTAACCACCTCTTCTACATATCATCTAGGTGCTAGGCATAACTCCCCATGAATTCTCAACATTATGAACTATAGGCTAAGGGTAACTAGTCAACACCACATCTCAACTAATGAAGGACAATAATCCTCCAACCTATCTTATAAATCTCTTAGGATGTAGTGAGGTTACTACTAAACACTTCATCTCAACTCACAAAGAGTGTTTACCCAAAACTCCCTTTTTTTATTTAACTTGGATTCATTCATTCATTCAAGTGTGAGTGTGTATGTACATGTGACCACACCTTGCACATAAGCATCATTTCATGTACATTTAATTTTGTACATGCTTAGACCTTCTTTCATCATCAATAACATCACAAGTAAATTAAAGCTCAAAGAATAAAAAACCAAGCTCATTTATCCCATTTCCTAGGCCATAATTTTATAAAAAGATTTAACATTTTTTAATTCAAGTTTTAGTATTAAAATTGTTAATTAAAATTTGAAACATCATTTTTAAATCATTAGAAACATTTTCATGCAAGCCTTATATTTAGAGTTGAAGATAGAAGAAACTAGGGTTGAAAGACTCTTTTTGAAATCTTTTAGAAATGTTTCCTTGAACGGCAGAGAGTTAAAGGATTACTACCATACCTAAAATTGAATAAAACCCACTGATTTTTAGTGAAGAAATCAACCACCAACATCCCTCGTAGATGTTCTTGACTTCTAACATCCATGGAGACTTGAGAGAGTGTTTTAAGAGAGAAGGGATTTGGGTTTTAGGAAATGGAGTTTAAAATTAAGTCTTAAGGTTTGGAACTCTTTAATATACCTAATTACCATAAAAATGACTTACTAGGTTCATAAAAGACTTGGGGTGAATTTCTAAAACACCCCAAGTCATTTACAGGAAAAGCAACTTTTTGGACAACCTTCAATCGACGAATGCAACCAACGGACCATCTATCCATCAACGGTCCGTTGGTGGAGTTCTGTGGGTGGACACATAGATCCATTTTGGGCGTGTCTATACAACCTTGCAGTTGCAATTGACGTTGCAAGTCAACAGGCAGTTGGTTTGACCACTGGCCGTTATTTGCCCTCGTTGGTGGACACTGCCAAGTTAGTGTTGGGTACTTCTCTAGGTCCCCTTGTGGGTTCTATGATCGGTCGTGCCAAAACATTAAACCCCTAAAAATAGTTGTCTATGTCTTAGGAACATCCTACACCAATTCAAGAAAAAAACATGTAAAACTCACTCAAACACACAAGGACACCCAAGAACTTTCTAAGACACACCTTCCAAACGTCACAGACATTTTTGGACGTTTTTCCTCTAAAATTAACCAAACATCACATTGACTAAAAACAATAATATAAATCATTTAAACTTAAATTAACTCAAGAAACAATTATGAATCTCTAGTTAACATAAGTTCATTTCAGGGTGTTATAATTTTCTCGATTAGTTCTATAAGATTCTCTATGCTACAGATGTGACCTCAATTAAGAAGGCCTACTTGGAAGCCTATCAACTCAATGATGTGTCCAAAACTTGGTACACACAATGGAAAGACAATAAGGCATTAAAAGATGGTCTTGTTACTTCGTAGATCTTCAAGAATGCCTTCCTTGATAGGTTCTTTCCTAGAGAATTGAGGGAAGATAAGGTCAAAGAATCCATCTAGATTCGTCAAGTATTTATGAGCGTTCTTGATTACTCCTTGAAATTTATTAAATTGTCCAAGTATTCTCAATTCTTGGTGTTAAAAACAAGGTATGATATTAGTCGTTTTCTTACGGGTGCATCTAATTACTTTGTAGAATAATTTCGTTCAACTATGTTTCATGATAATATGTTTATTTCTCGTTTCATGCTCATGATAATTATGTTGAATAAACTAGACTAAGGAGGAATAATAGGGAGTCCAATAACACAACTTCATATCAAGATGGTTCTTCTAAAGATAGGCTTTGCATTCAAGACAAATCTAAATTCAAGAATAGGTTTTCTAATAAAGTTCCTTCCAATTTTCCCAAGGTTCTTGATGATAGGGTGGATAAACATATATCTCTAAAGGGAAGAAGTACTAGTTCACCAAATAAGAAGTCAACTTGTGAAATTTCTAGTAAAAAGCGTTTCGGTGATTGCCTTGTTTGGACGGACAATTGCTTTGGGTTTTGCCAGAGGGGTAACAAGCTTACAGATTTATCTAATGTGAAGGGGAAAGACAAGAGGAGTGGGAAATCTCAAGCTAGTGGTTCTTATATTGATGCTCCAAGAATGAATTTCTTTTATGCTTTTCTCTCTAGGGGTGAACTAGAGATTTCTCCAAATGTGATGACCATTATGTTACAATTATTTTTTATTGGAGTGTATTCTTAACTTGATCCGGGTGCTTCATTATCTTTTTTTACTCCTTTGGTAGCTATAAAATTTTATGTTTTGCCCGATATCTTGAATGAACCATTTATGGGAACTATCCACTAGGTGAGTTACTACAAAAAGGCATTTAAAAATTATCCTATAATATTGACAAATAGAGTTACTCATGGGAACGGATTTGAAGCATGACTGTTTTGTTTCAATCAATTGTAGGGCAAGAAAATTGTCAAGTTCAATTTTCCTAATGAGCCCTTTTTGGAGTGGAAATGGGGTAGTTCTATTCCTTGAGGTCGTATCTTTCTTGTGTAAAGGCTTGTAAGATGATCTCAAAAGGGTGTTTATACCATATTATAAGAGTCAAAGATTTAGACTCCAAAAATCCTCCCATCAAGTTGGTCCCCGTATTGAGGGAACAACCTGGAATCCCTCCAAAATGGGGAATTGATTCTTGGATTTACTTGCGATCAAATACTAACCCCATTTTAAACCCTCCTCATTAGATGTCTCCGGCAAAATTGAATAATTTGATGTCTCAAATCAGGGACTTACTAGATAAGGGCTTCATTATATGTAGTATTTCTCCAAGGGGTGCACTGATATTGTTTGTGAAGAGAAATGATGAGTCCCTTAGAATGTACATTTATTATTGCAAATCACTAAAGTCGCTATTAATAATATGTATCCTCTCCTTGGATTGGCGACTTCTTTGATAAAATCCAAGGGGAAAATAACTTTTCTACGATAAAATTAAATCGGGGTATCACTAACTTAGGGTGAGAGGGGAGGAAATACCAAAAATGGCATTTCAAACTAGATATCGTCAGTATTAATTTTTGGTATTTTTCTGTGGCCTCACTAATGCCCCGGGGGCATTTATCGACCTAATGATTATGTTATTTCAGAGTTACTTAGATTTATTTTTCTGTGACTTTATTTAAGACATCTTGGTATATTAGAAAAATGAAAGTGAACACATGGACCTTTTGAGGGTGGTATTACAAGGGCTTAAGGACAACAACCTATTCGCCAAGTATATTAAATGTGAATTTTGGTTTAGGTCGGTGGAGTTTCTTGGTTATATCATGTCTAGTAAGGGATTTGAGGTTGATCCAAGGAATACCGAAGCGGTGAAAAATTGTTCTAGACCATTGACTCCAACTTATATTAGGAGTTTTATTTTGTATAGCCAGATACAATAGGAGCTTTGTGGATGGTTTTGCGTCCATAGCATCTTCTTTGACTACCTTGACCCAAGATAGCGTGAAATTTGCGTGGTTGGAGGCATGTGAAAGAAGCTTCAAATTTTGAAAGATAGGCTTACTTCTGCTCTGATGTTTAATTTATCGGAGGATACCAAGGACATCTTGGATATTGTGATGCATCCCGAGTGGGCTTTGAGTGTCTTCTTATGCTACATGGGTAAGTACTAGTCTATGACTCTAGACAACTTAAGGTGCATGAGAAGAATTATCCAACTCATGATCTTGAGTTGGCGGCCGTGGTATTTGCATTGAAGATATAGAGGCATTACTTGTATGATGTTCATGTTGATGTGCATACCTACCATAAGAGTCTTCACTGTGTGTTTATTCAAAAGGAGTTAACTCTCAAACAAAAAAAATCATTAGAATTGTTGAAGGATTAAGACATGAGTGTTCTCTATCACCTCGGTAAGGCCAGTGTGGTTGCGGAGGCTCTAAGTTGTATGACCATGGGTACTGTGTCTCATGTGGAAGAAGCGAAGAAAGACCTAGTGAAAGATGTTCATTGGTTGTCTTGTTTTGGGGTTGGATGGGAAGATTCTCCAAATGGTGATTTTATGGTCCATCATAAATTTGAATCATCTTTGGTGGTTGAGGTCTCGTCTAAGAAACACGTTTATCAATAATTGAAGAATTTGAAAGAAACGTTTCATGGTAAGCTCAATGAGTTATTCCCCTTAGATTTAAACGGTTTTTTGAGGTATCACGAGAGGTTTTGCGTGCCCAATGTAGATGATTTGAGCAAACAAATTCTTGAGAAAGATCATGGTTCAACTTATTCTATTCATTCGGGCTCTAGTAAGATATATCATGACCTTAAAGAAGTTTTATGGTGGGATGTCTTAAAAAGGGACATAGAGAAATTTATGGCAAGGCGCCTGAATTTCAAACAAGTGAAAGCCGAGCAACAAAATGTGAGTGGCTAACTCTAAGAGATGCAAGATGGCACTTGGAAGTGGGAAGAAATTTATATGTACTTCATAGTGGGTTTTCCTCGAACTAGAAGGAAAAATGACTTTATAGGGTGGTGGTGTATAGATTGACAAAGTCTACTCATTTTATTCCCGTCAAGTCCACTTATTTTGCAGAGTATTATGCAAGGTTCTTCATAGATTATATTTTGTGTCTTTATGGTATTTCGTTATCCATAATATCAGATAGGGGTTCACAATTCATATATAGGTTTTGGAGGTTATTACAAAAAGGGGTGGATACAAAAGTGAAGTTAGGCCCCTCTTTCATCCCCAAACGGATGGTTAAGCAAAGTGTAATATTCAAACCCTTAAGGATATTCTTAGATCTTGTGTAATTTATTTTAAGGAAAATTAGGATGAACAATTGCCTTTGGTTGAGTTCTTTTAAAAATAGTTACCATTAAACTATAGCCAAGTTTTATTTTTTGAAGTCTTCATATGGAAGGAGATATAGATCTGCGGTTGGGAGGTTTGATGTGAGTGGTTTTTCGCTCCTTGTTACCTAATTAGAATATGAAACTTTGGAGAAGGTTCATGTAATAAGTGATAGGTTGAAAGAGGCCTATAGTCGGCAAAAATTCTTATGCCCACTACAGGAGAAGAGATCTTGAAATTGAAGATGGTGATAATGTGTATTTGAATATTGCACCCATGAAAGGTGTGATGAGATTTGGCATGAAGGAGAAATTGAGTCCTTGTTATGTGGGTCCTTATGAAATTTTACAAAGGGTTGGAACGGTTGCATTTGAGTTGAGGCTACCTAATGTTCTAGCTTACGTTTATTCGGTGTTCCATGTCTTCATGCTGAAGAAGTGTATCGGTGATCCCAGGTCCATTCTTCCTATTATGGATCTACGTGTGGATGAGAACCTCTCCTATGAAGAGGGTCCGGTGAAAATACTTGATCTACAAATGAAAAAAATTGAGGAACAAAGAGGTGGCCTCCGTAAAACTCCTATGGAGAAACCACCTAGTTAAAGGAGAAACATGGATAGCCAAGGGCAACATTAAGTCCCGTTACCCTTATATATTTACTAATAATGTTAGTTGTTCCTATTAATAATTAAAATAATGAATAAATTGAATTTGAATTGTTTAGCAAAGATAAGAATAATAATGATAAAGGTTGTTGCTAAAATGAGCTTTCATGAAAAATGCTCTTTTACTTGATTCATACTCATTTGGTGTATTTTGGTATGTTGTTGGCTATATGAAATAATATTGAGCATGTTGATGTGTTTTGATAGGAATTTTTTCATAAGTGACTATATATAAAGTGTTGAGATCCTATTGTTGTTGAGAAGGAAATTTCTCATGTAGTAATTTTGATCTGTTATATGAAGTAATTGACGATTTGAGTTAGTGTGTGTAAATTACATGATATATTGATTTGAGTTTTAAATTATGCTTAGTTTTTATAAATTACATGATATATTGATTTAAGTTGTAACTCATGTTTTTTTATGTGGTTGTTATTTGGATGCTTGTATTGAGTCTATCCTTTTCCCTACAAAAGATTTTATTGTCATTCGCAGACGAATGTTCCTAAATGGGTAATAATATAAAACTCTTAAAGTCCATACCTAATCAAGAGCCTATCATTATTTACTAACCCTTAAACACTGTTTCTAAGCCTAAAATAATGGTATAAATCATTTAGGAAGTTTTATAGTCTAGACGTCAAGAAACGTCAAGACGTCCGTAAGCTAGTCTTATTTAACTAGTGAAATGTCCTTAATTTTAGGTTAGGTTTGTAGGTTTTTTATGAGGTCTAAAAAATGTAAAATTACTTTATATAGTTAAAACCATGTATATAGGGTGCAAACGTCGAGGTATAACCCCTCAAGGGTCGCCCTCGATGTCCACAAAAGGACATCAAACATGGCCAAGCAAGCTGCCAAAGCAGCAGCCAAAATACACTAAGAAGAAATGTGTCCACGTCGCGGACTTGGTGGTCCTTTGGTCAAAAATCAAGTTTGCATAGAGGGTAGGTGTCACGACCCAAAATCGGGGCCGCGACTGGCACCCACATTTACCCTCCTATGTGAGCGAACCAACCAATCTAAACCTTAACATTTCAATGTATAACAACAGAAAATAATGCGGAAGACTTAACTCATTAAAAAAAACCAATTCAATAACTACTAAAATTCAACAACTATTATTCCCCAAAATCTGGAAGTCATCATCACAAGAACATCTATGATCAAATTACTAAACTAAAAATGTCTAAGAAGCTAAAACAAATAAAAGCTAGTCCATGCCGGAAGTTCAAGGCATCAAGACTTGAAGAAGAAGATCCAGTCCAAGCTAGACGCATTAGCTCACCCTGAATTTCAGATGTAGTGAAGACTGGCTAGATTTACTGTTGAGTTGAAGACGACGGCCCGTTTGCTGTACTCCACAAATAACAAAGAAGAAAAAATAAAAGTAGGGGTCAGTATAAACTACGGTACTGAGTAGATATCATCGGCCAACTCAAAATAGAAAACAGTATATATCAGTTAATATCATAAATCAACTATAACTCAACATGTAGCAACAACAAGTACTATAATCAACAATAAGTACCATCAAGTTCATCCATGAGGTCTCAAGCCTCAATACCATACTCATTTTGGGGAGTTAAGTTCATTATGTTGAGTATATTACCACCTTTCAAGATTCATTATCTTTCTTCCTCTTGTGTCGGTACGTGACACTCCGATCCCCTACAACTATGTGTCGGTACGTGACACTCCGATCCCCTAATTCTACGTGTTGGTTCGTGACACCCGATCCCCTAATACTATGTGTCGGTACATGACACTCCGATCCCCTAATTCTACGTGTCGGTTCGTGACACCCGATACCCTAATAATATGTGTCGGTACGTGACACTCCGATCCCCTAATTCTACGTGTCGGTTCGTGACACCTGTCCCACTAATACTATATGTCGGAACGTGACACTCCGATCCACTAATACTATGTGTAGGAACGTGACACTCCAATCCACTAATACTATGTTTCGGAACGTGACACTACGATCCACTAATCTCATTCTGTCAATTCATCAAGCCTTCTCTATACCAAGGCATCATCAATCCCATTACTTTAATTCATTAGGCCTTCTTTTATACCAAGGCATCATCATTAACAATGTAGATTAAAGTTTCTTTCAAGATTTGGGATTCAATAGTTTTCATCATGCTTGTTTTATGACAATCACACAATCATATTCATGCAAGCATACAATTAAGCATATAGAAGACTTTATAATACTACTAACACATATCATTCGCTATTAAGAGTTTACTATAAAATAGCATGAAAACCATAACCTACCTCCACCGAAGAATTGAATTCAAACAAGCAAATTCCCAAGCTTCGATATTCCCTCTGCCTCGTTCGATCAATTCCCCTCTCTCTCTCTCTGTTCTTTCTCTTTTGTTTTATTCAAACCCTCTTTCTTTTACCCTAATTAACATATAATTAAGAATAAAAGATGGCAATAATAACCTACTAATTAACTTAAGGTTACCTCTTTTAACCCCCAAGTAATTAGACTTAGTAACATTAACCCTCTAACTTTATAATTAAAGCAGGAATAGTCCAAAACGTCCCTTAAAACGTGTAAAGAAATCCGACTCCGACTGGGATTACGCAACCTGTGATGGCCTGTCGTTCCTGCGACGGTCTGTCATGCAGGTCGTCGAAATGATCAGAACTCCATTTTTCACTAAGGAGTCTGTGACGGTTCGTCACCCCTGTGACGGTCCGTCCTGCACTTCCGTCACGACGTTCAGAGAATCGTTCCCTGTACCAAATTCTCAAGAGTTGAAGTGTTTTGAAACGGGGCATCACGACGGTTCGTCGTACCTGTGACGGCCCGTCCTGCAGGTCCGTCACAGATTACAGAGAGTCGATTTTTGTACTCAAATTTTAGAATTCTAAGTGTTGTTGGACGAGACACCCTCGACGATCCGTCGTGCCCATGATGGTCCGTCGTGGTATCCGTCGTCTCAGCCAGTTTTTTCAGAAATAAAGTCTGCTGCTCAAAACGACTAAACAGGTCGTTACAATAGATACCAATTTACCCATCGTTCGTCCTCTAACGATCAAAAGAAGAAAAACAAGGGCGAAAAGGAGTACCTGAATCTGTAAACAGATGTGGGTATTTTTCTTGCATATCTGCCTCCTTCTCCCAAGTGGCCTCTTCAACCGGTCGATTCTTCCATTGGACTTTGATGGATGCAATCTCTCTCGACCTCAGCTTGCGAACCTCTCTATCTAAAATAGCAACCGGTTCCTCCTCATAAGTCAAATTCTCATCAAGCAAAACTGAATCCCAACGGATGATGTAGTTTCCATCCCCATGGTATCTTTTCAACATGGACAC
>CM064974.1:23785986-23847015 GCA_032847665.1 Solanum chilense
TTGAGTTGAAGACGACGGCCCGTTTGCTGTACTCCACAAATAACAAAGAAGAAAACATAAAAGTAGGGGTCAGTACAAACCACGGTACTGAGTAGATATCATCGGCCAACACAAAATAGAAAACAGTATATAACAGTTAATATCATAAATCAACTATAACTCAACATGTAGCAACAACAAGTACTATAATCAACAATAAGTACCATCAAGTTCATCCGTGAGGGCTCAAGCCTCAATACCATACTCATTTTGGGAGTTAAGTTCATTATGTTGAGTATATTACCACCTTTCAAGATTCATTATCTTTCTTTCTTCTTGTGTCGGTACGTGACACTCCGATCCCCTACTACTATGTGTCGGTACGTGACACTCCGATCCCCTAATTCTACGTGTCGGTTCGTGACACCTGATCCCCTAATACTATGTGTCGGTACGTGACACTCCGATCCCCTAATTCTACGTGTCGGTTCGTAACACCCGATCCCCTAATAATATGTGTCGGTACGTGACACTCCGATCCCCTAATTCTACATATCTGTTCGTGACACCCGTCCCACTAATACTATGTGTCGAAACGTGACACTCTGATCCACTAATACTATGTGTCGGAACGTGACACTTTGATCCACTAATACTATGTGTCGGAACGTGACACTCCGATCCACTAATCTCATTCTGTCTATTCATCAAGCCTTCTCTATATCAATCCCATTACTTTAATTCATCAGGCCTTCTTTTATACCAAGGCATCATCATTAACAACGTAGATTAAAGTTTCTTTCAAGATTTGGGATTCAATAGTTTTCATCATGCTTGTTTTATCACAATCACACAATCATATTCATGCAAGCATACAATTAAGCATATAGAAGACTTTATAATACTACTAACACATATCATTCGCTATTAAGAGTTTACTATAAGATAGCATGAAAACCATGACCTACCTCCACCGAAGAATTGAATTCAAACAAGCAAATTCCCAAGCTTCGATATTCCCTCTGCCTCGTTCGATCGATTCCCCTCTCTCTCTCTCTCTGTTCTTTCTCTTTTCTTTTATTCAAACCCTCTTTCTTTTACCCTAATTAACATATAATTAAGAATAAAAGATGGCAATAATAACCCACTAATTAACTTATGGTTACCTCTTTTAACCCCCAAGTAATTAGACTTATTAACATTAACCCTCTAACTTTATAATTAAAGCAGGAATAGTCCAAAATGTCCCTTAAAACGTGTAAAGAAATCCGACTCCGACTGGGATTACGCAACCTGTGACGGCCCGTCGTGCCTGCGATGGTCCGTCATGCAGGTCGTCGCAACGATCAGAACTCCATTTTTCACTAAGGAGTCTATGACGGTTCGTCACCCCTGTGATGGTCTGTCCTGCACTTCCGTCACGACGTTCAGAGAATCGTTCCCTGTACCAAATTCTCAAGAGTTGAAGTGTTTTGAAACGGGGCCTCACGACGGTTCCTCGTACCTGTGACGGCCCGTCCTGCAGGTCCGTCACAGATTACAGATAGTCGATTTTTGTACTCAAATTTCAGAATTCTAAGTGTTCTGGCATGAGACACCCTCGACGGTCTGTCGTGCCCATGACGGTCCGTCGTGGTATCCGTCGTCTCAGCCAGTTTTTTCAGAAATAAAGTCTTCTGCTCAAAACGACTAAACAGGTCGTTACAGTAGGTCGTAGAATCTACTGTCTCGAAAATTAATTTAGAAAACCATGTAGGAGCAGCTCCTTGTCGCGGACTTGTTCCCCGACCAAAATATGATATTTTGAATTCAAATTTGACTTCATTAAAGGGTTAACACAAGTGAGGGGTCTTTTCTGTATTTCATGGTTGGCCTATATATTTATTTTCAATCAGTTTTCCTTGCATCTGCTCGCTCAAATCAAATCCAAAATCAAAACCCAAAAGCTCTCACCTATATCTACTTTCTCTCTCTATTCAACCTCCATTGACGGAAGAAGAAATCTTGAAGAAAAACACCAATTTTACTAGTTTGCACTTGAATTTCATGGATTGATCTTCATTAAGGTATGGATTCTTTAGTCTTGGGATTCCTTTCCCCATGAATGGGTTTTATTCTAAACTTTAAATTGGTGATTGATTATGACTAATTGTGATTACCCATGGCTTATTAAGTATATATTATTGAGTAATTGTTGTTAGTTAAAGAAATTTCGTGTGGACCACGTCCCCTTCCCCAATTTCCCCAAATATTTGATTTTTCTTATATGTTGGAAGGAATTGATGAATGTATTGATGCACAGCCAAGGGTAGTCTAATTTATGGATTCGACCTATTTCTTGAGTAGCTTATGATGAACCCTATTTCCCTAGCCGTAGGTTATGAATTGATGTTGAATTGGTTAGTGTTGATGCGATTTACTTAGTTGTTATGTTAATTACTATTATATGAGTTTATAACACTTATTATAGGATGAAATTTGGTTTTTTATGGTAAGACCATGAATGGTGACTTTTGAAGGAGATTTTGTAAGTCCTTATGATATCAAACCTTTACTTTAATTATAATTGTCTGTACTGGGTGATGTATTTCAATTGAAGTTATATTGTGAATTAATGAATTAGGTTTGGAATGATGTGGAAATTGAGATGTCTTGATTATATGATTATGATATTATTCATAAGATGATTTAATATAAGGTTGGTGATGAAGTACCTATGGGCCTTATTATATTATGGTGAGTTAATGTGTTGATCTCAAATATGAACGGTTGTATTAATGTAATACTTCAAAAGTATAAAGCCTAATATAGAGCCTAACATGAGAGTCTAAGAGTTGTGACACTGTTTATAATGTACATAAATCTTTTAGGAGGTTTTACAATCAAAGCATCAAAAGGTGCTAGTGTTCTCTAGCCTATTTGACTGGGTTTTAGGAGTTGGAATTCGATGGAATTTGGTAGTAAGATGTCTAATACGTATTAGATTTGATTTATAGACAATAATAATGGGTAAGACTCCCCAAGGGCCAACCAAAATGTCCTTGAGGAGGAACCTTGTTTTTTGGCTAAAAAGACTCTTGAGTAAGTAGCCATCGACGAATGGCAGGCTACGAGGCGTGATCCAATTGACGGGGCATAAATTGCCAAAGTCATGGTCACGTAGCCATTGTGGAAAAGATTCCATTTTTGACACTCTCTGACAAAAACGATGGTTGTGCGCGATGGTTTTACAAAGGAACCGTATACTGACCTACAACCCGTAAGTCGGGGTCTCGTATGTCAGGTTCCCTCTTTACTGCCAACTTTTAAGTTAGTCCAATCAATTAATTTAGTGGTTACTTAATTTTTTAGGGGTTAAGAAGGTCTAATTATATTACTTAATTACTTATAAAAAGTCCTAAACCTAGTTAAACAAACCAAACTCTCATAATTCAAAAAATCTAGTTGCTCTTTCTTCTCTCTACTTTCTCTCTCCCAAAGAAACTACATACATGACCCAATTCAAGTTGGGTTTTAGGGAAGCAAAAAGTGATGTTTCCTAAATCAATCTTCTTCATTTAAAAACATATGGGATTCCTTTCACCCTTGGTATTCTTTCCCAAATGGCTCTTCTAAAAATTGCTTTCGAAAAATGAGTTTCAAGTGTGTTTTCTTCTATTACGAATTTGATCTTCTAGATTGCATTGTTTATGATTTTTTTTGTTATTATAATAACATGATTATGTAATAAGATTTAATTATGCTAGTTATTCATGAGTTGAGATATTTTTGTAGATTAGATAATGAAATTGACCCAACTCCCTAACTCTAGGTTATGAACTAGTGATGAATTGGTGTGTTGTTATTTAATTGACTTTATTATTGTATTAATTACCATTGTCTTATGATATTAGACCCATTTTTGGGTTGAATTGTATGGTTAATGGTAAATACTTGGATGATGTCTTGTGAAGAAGAATGCAATAAGGCTTGTGATCTCAATCCTTTACATTAACTATGAGTTCATGATTTTAATGAAAAATTTATATGGAAGTATACCTTATGATGAGATTGATTATGTTTGGTATGATTTTGAATTGGAATTTTTTTATATATGACATGTGAGGTGTTGGTTAAGATGTAATGATAAAAGGATGGTGATGACTTGCCTATGTGCCTTATCACAATGTGATTATGTAAATGTGCTAACCTCGCATGTGTCAATTTTATTGAAAGTACATACTTGTGCAAATTTTATTGAGCTATAATGATTACTATATAAGGGGTAGACCTGATCACCTAAACTAAGTTATGATTCTTCATGAAAGATTCTTCAAGACGGGCTCTAGCTTAGCACCGAGTGAACTAGAAGTGAGAAGTGTCCCTTCCCAAATAGGGAAGTTAGGATCACAAATGTACTCATGTGATTGGATACAATAATGCAGATAGCATAAAGAGGGTCCCAACTACATCTCCTGGTTCTTTATGTATGTTGCCCCCATATTAATACTAGCTAGTTGATCTACATAGATTCTATGTTCATGTTTTTATACTACATTGTCATGTAGTCTGATTTCTTTCGTTGTAGAGTTCCATGACACTGGATTCCAAATTGCCTCATGTGGTGTATGTCGGTTAAGAATATATGTTTTTAAAAGTAAAAATGAAGTAACAAGTTGAACCCTAACTAGGATGACCTAGGGGTTTGACTTGGTCTAGGTAGGGGTATGGGACTCTACCTATAACTTGCACTAGTTAGCCTTGAGGGATGTCATAGAACTATGTTCATATGTGCTTATGTTCTATAAATGTAAATTAGATGTATATGTTGATCTTACATGTTAATGATACTATGTGATGTTAGTTTGACTTATGAACATGTGGTTGTTCTCTATTTCTAATGTATGATGATGTTTTCTCTTAATGATATAGTATGTCAAATGGGTATTGCTTATAATTCTTGGTTAGTCTACTTGGTTGAGTGAGGTTATGAGGACTAACTTACACTGTACTAGTGGACTTAAAAGAGGTTCATGAGTGATGGTCTTGATTAGGTTATAAAGTTATAAACTCTTATGCATGATTCTTGATGTTATAACTTGATGATAGAGTTGTCACGATTATCTTCTCAATTATGTGGATATTCACGTTGACTTGACTAAACATTGTATTTTTTGTCTTGTGATTTTCATGGTCTTGACTTAAGAAATATGTGCTTATTGATCGGGATTGGTTCTTGAATGTGCATAAGGTGTCTTTAATGTAAATTAGCATGTTTTAATGAAATGTCCCTTTTTAGCATCATTTCTATGTTTTATCTACATATGATCACATACTTAGTAAAAGTGATGTGTTAACCACATTTCTCCCATTTTCTCCAACATTTTAAGTTCTGGTAGTTAAAGGGTTCGTGACAATTTTATAGGAAGGCTTGGATCATTTCTCCAAGTGTTGGTATATCCTCATGTACTGAGGATGATGCCTTGTTATTACTCTAGCTATTGTTCTTTGTTATAGTCTAAATACAATCATTTCATTCATGTTGTTTAAAGATATTGTTGTAAGCCCTAAGTTACATTTCTACGTATGTGTGGTAGAGAGCTTTGGCATAACTGAATACCCGTGAGATGAAAATGATGTTTTAGTGGAATTTGTGTAAAGTTCATGTGGTTATGTTGATTTGAATTGTAACTCATGTTTTGATATGTTGTGTTTGTTGGGCTGTTAGTCTTTAGTATATTCATTCCTTCCAATGGATTTTAACTGTCATTCCATGACGAATGTTCCTAAGTGTCATTGAGAATTTAGGATTTGTAACACTATTTTAAGGTCATATTTAATGTATACAAATAATTTAGGAGGTTTGAACAAAAGCGTCAAGAAACGTCCATGACGTCCACAGAGTAGTTCAAGAGGTGCTAGTCTGTCATAGCCTCTTTTACAAGGTTTTAGGTGTCGGAATTTTACGGAATTTTGTAATAAGGTTTCTAATACGTATTAGAGTTTATTTATAGTCAAAACGATAGTTACAAACCCCCAAGGACCAATCAAAGGGTCCTTAAGAAGGACCCTTGCTTTTTGGCAATAAGATGTCTTGAGACAGTAACCAACGACAGATGACAGGCTACAAGGCGTGTTCCAATCGACGGTCCATTGATTTACACCGTCGAAGGTCACTTATCCAGTTTGGTAAAGAGTTCATTTTTGATACACTCTTACAATAATGACGGTTATAGAGGGCGGTTGGTCCAAGGCACCGTCGACTGACGTACAACCCATAGGTCGGGGTCCGTAGGTTGGGGTCCATGTTTACTGCCATGTTTTAAGTTAGTCCAATTAATTAATTTAGTGGTTATTTAATTATTTAGGGGTTAAGGGAGGTCTTATTATATTAGTTAATGACATATATAAAGTCTCAAACCTAATTAAACTAACTCAACTCTCATAATTCCCAAACCCACTTTGTCTTCCTTCTCTCTACTTTCTCTCTCCCAATGAAACTCCATAGAAGACCATGGTCAAGGTGGGTTATAGGTCATAAATAAGTCAAGTTTAATCCATCAATCTTTATCAATTAACAAGGTATGAGAATCCTTTCACCTTTGGTATTCTTTCGCCAAAGGGCTCTTCAAAAAATTGATTTCAAAAGATGAGTTTCGAGTGAGTTTACTTCTATGTATGAATTTTATCTTCTAGACTGTATTGTTTATGGTTTTTCTTGGTTATTATAATTATATTATGATGTATTATGATTCAAATATGCTAGTTTTTTATTAGTTAACCTAGTTTTTTAGATTAGGTCACGAAATTGACCCAAGTTCCTAACCCTAGGTTATGAACTACTGATGAATTGATGTGTAGTTATTTAATTGAATTCATTATTGTTTTAATTACTATTTTTTGATGATATTACACCCGTTGTTGGGTTGTATTGTATGGTTTATGGTAAAGCCTTTGATGATGGCTTGTGAAGGAGATTGGAGTAAGTCTTGGGATCTCAATCCTTACTTTAACTATGAGTTGTTGTGTTTAACGATGAATTTATATTGAAGTATAACTTATAATGATATTGATTTTGAATATCTTGATTTATGACTTGTGAGTTTTTTTTTTAATATGTAATGATATAAGGCTAGTGATAACTTGCATATGTGCCTTATCATAATGTGATTATGTAAATTTTATAACCTCAAATGTGATTTGTATTGAAAGGACATACTCATACAAATTCCATGAGCTATGATGATGACTATATTAGGGGTACACAGTATGAACTAAATTAAGTTATGATTATTAATGAAAAACATTTCAAAATGGACTCTAGCTTAGAACCGAGTGAACTAGAAGTGAGGAGTCTCCATTTCCACCCTTAAACGGATGGACAAGTGGCGCACACCATCCAAACTCTAGAAGACATGTTGAAAAATTGTGTTGTTGAATTTAAAGGGAATTGGGATGATCACCTTCCTTTGATAGAGTTTTCCTACAACAATAGGTACCATCATAGCTAAGGTATATCACATTTTGAGGAACTTTATGGCAGGAGGTGTTGGTCCCTGTTTGATGGTTTCAAGTTGGGGAGTTTTATCTCTTTTGCCCTTGAATAGTGTATGAGGCCACGGAGAAGGTTCAACTCATAAGAGAGAGGTTGAAAATGGTATATATTCTGCAAAAAATGTTATGCCGAGAACAGAAAGAGGACCCTTGAATTTGAAGTAGGAGATTTGGTCTATTTGAAAATTTCACCCATGAAAGTGGTGATGAGTGGAAAGATGACGAAACTAAGTCCCCGTTATATTGTACCTCATGATATTTTAAAAAAGGTAGGGGAAATGTCATATGATATAGAGTTGCCAATTGAATTTGCCTCGATTGATCCTGTGTTCCATGTGTCTATGATCAAGAAGTTTATAAGGTTTTCAGTGTCGATTCTTGCGCTAGAAGGTTTAGGGGTAAAAAAGGACCTTTCTTATTAAGATGTATCGGTTTATATGTTGAATCTTGAAATTATGAAATTGAGGAAAAAGGATGTTGCCTCCATAAAAGATCTATGGATGAACCACCTTTTTTAGATTGCAACATGGGAGGCCGAGGCCGATATGAAGTCCCGCTACACTAAACTTTTTTCTCCTACTCCCTTCCAAAGATATGTTTAGTAGTTTTTCTTAAATGGGTTCTATGAATATTGTTGAACTTGTCATGTTTTGTAATATGTACATGCTATTGTAGAAATTCGTGCCTAAATTAAGTTTTCATAAGTATGCTTCTTATAGCTAGTTTGCACATATATATGTAGGGTGCTATATTTCATTCATGTGAGTTGTGTTGAACATGTTTAGTGTTGATTTGATAAGAAAGTCGCATGTCAACTCTTTCAAGGTGTTGATATTGAACCTATGTTAGTTTGGAGAAGGTAGTCTGTCCGTATGTGATGTAAATAATAAGCTCTTATGTGTTATGAAATGTGGAGCAAGCTCCTATTTGTTGACGTTTTGTTATGTGTTGAAGGGAGCTAAAATTTACTCCTATGAGTTTGCCTCATCATGAGATTTTTTGTTGTTTTGATGCTAGTCTTGAGGCTACTTTTATTTCATTATCCCAATAAAATGTTTAACGAACCATTCAGAGACGAAAATTCCTAATGGGGGGATGTTGTAACACCCCGTAATTTCCATGACCTCACCTAGAGACTCACATGAGTATCTAAGGCTAGAAACACTATTTTAATACCCAAAATAATGTTTAATAGTCATTTAGAAAATGTTAGAGTCAAGACGTCCGGAGAATAGATAGAGGTTAGTGTGCATTTGCATGACTCATGGGGTTTCAAGAGACGAAATTTAATAAAATTTACTAGACACGTGTCAAACAAGTGTTAGAGTATGCTAAGGGTGGAAACGTGTGGGTATGACTCTCGAAGGACAACCTTAAGGGTCCTCCGAGAGGAGCCTTTTATTTGACCCAAAAAATGATCTGCTCGAAGTGGATACCTACGAAGTCAATCGACGAGGCATCGTCTAAGTGACGGGGAGTCGATAGCTCTGTAGTCCCACAATATCTGTTTTTTAAAAATTAACAAAAATCATGTATCATATACAATCGATGTATGTGCAAGACGGTGCGTGCAAGGGGCCATCGACTCACCTACGGACCGTAGGTCGAGTTCTCGTAGATACGGTCTAGTTTTCGCTGGTGAGTTTTATGTAGGGTCATTTAATTAGTTACTGGGTTAGTCGGTGTATTAAGGGTTATGGGGCGTATAATTTAGTTAATTAAGGAAATATATAGGGGCCTAACTTTCATTAATCTAACCCAACACCCACAATTCTCAAACTCACATCTCTCTAGACTCTCTCTTCCCCAACTTTCAACCTCCATTGAAGAACACTAGATCTCAAATTTAAAGAAGAAATCACCAAGTATTTAATCTCAAATTTGTGGCACGATCATCACTAAGGTATGATTTCTTTCACTCTTGGGATTCATTTCACCAAGAGGCCCTTCCAATGATTATTCTCAACTTCCCCAAAACCTAGGGTTTTAATCTATACATGGATTCTCTTTTAAAAACGAAATTTCTAATAAATTGTAGTTTTTTTTAATTGTTTAACACGTATTAATGGTCAATTTATTTTAATAACTCAAGATTGACCCTTTCAACCATTGTCCTTTCTTACACTTACTAAGTCTTGTAATTCTATAGTATTTGTAAAAGGTGATGACTATATGAAGATGTAGAATAGTAAATAATATGTGTTACTTATTCAGTTTACCATGCATTGGCTATGTGTCTTTTGTAATTTAAGTATATAGGAAATTAAAGGGAAATAAGGTATTGATACACTTAAATTACACTTCCTTAAAGAAGTATAAGCGGTCGTATCAAGTAAAGTACCAAACTACTAGGTTGGGGTCATTCCCACGAGGAAAATGATTTATACATAGCTTCAATGAAAGACTACTTCTATTTAGTCAAGTACTTTCCAAAAACTACTAATTAAAAAGGGGGGGGGTTGTGAAACAAAAGTAAAGCAATATTGCAAAATAAAACAAGTAGCAATAATGAAATAGTCGTATTTATCAAGTTGTGAGAGAAACTAGGGTTTAAGTGTTCCCCATAGGTTCATAATTCCATAATCCTAGCTATAACAATTCTTCCCTAGTTTTTTGCATGCAAAGTGATAAGTTATGAATCTCTAAATCCTTGGTAAGACATTTAGAGAATATCAGCTAGTACTTTTGTCCGGATACGTGTGTCTAAGTTATAACCCTTAACTTTACTTCATATTAAGCATAATCTCCGATGTACGACTTAGTAACTACTTAGCACCGTCGAAACTAGCCTATTAGATAGTATCGCACTAAATCTATGTTGATAATTATTTTTCTATTAACTACCCCCTTGGTCCGGCAGGTAGCTTTAAGGGGAGTTGTAACGCGTGCACTCGTTAAAAAAAATCTAGAGCAAACAATTACTGTACATGCAATTACCCATTTGAGAATTTTTATTAAGATTGGTTTATTTTGTTAATCACCAATGGTATCAACAACCCTTGATGTCTATTTAGTTACCCATGCATAAAAAGAACACAATTCATAGTTGATAAACAATAAATCATGAACTTACTTTGAAAAATTCGAAGAACATGCAAAAATTAAACTTGGAATCACAAAATTATCTTTAAAACCAAATCAAGAAATTTTAATTAATGCCCATGTTGCAAAACAAATCTCCAAGAACAAATCTAAGAAAACTACTAATATAATCCAACCCCAAAAATGAGGTTTTACACCCTATTTATGATAAAATAGAGTCCTAAATTAAAAGGAGTTCAATTAAAGAAAGTCTGTCCTAAACGTGGCCTTAATCGATTACCCCCACAGATGGTCCATCAATAAAATAATGGACCGTCAACTCCTTCTGACGGTCCATATTTAGCATTTTTTCTCAACCTTCACTTTGCATATTCTCCGATCCAATGGACGGACCGACAGCAGGGTCAGTCGATGCTTTTCGTCATTCCTTATCTTTTTTTTTTAACATCATACTGGGACATTCTCTGATAAAATCGACCTTATTCCAGTATTGTCCGTCGATCTACCTACCGGCAGTTGATCGTTCCATAGCCCCACACTTGGTCAGAATTCCCTGTGTTGCTTCCTGACGCCTGAACGTACAATTGACGGTCACTACCTACGGTCTGTCGATGTGACGACGGGCCATAGATGGCCTTTGTGGGTCACCTCTGCACTACATTTCCATAGCCTTTTGCTTTTCCGATTTGGACAACTTTCCTCCAAAATGAAAATAAAATTAATTACAATTACTACAAAAAGGCTCTAGACACACACTAATCTTAAAGAAAAAGCATTGGAAGTATCGGGAAGCCACAACACATAAACACACTCAAATTAAATTTGTTGTTTATCTTAAGGCGATGTACTATGACTCAACACAACACTTTGTACACAACTATTCTCTTTTAATCATTCGCAATCACATGGTTATCAATAATGACTTTCTCGTTGTTTTAGTGCATGTTTATCTACTTAGGCTTGATAGACTTACTTACGCGATCACACTATGAAACTGACTCAGCATTGCACTGACACCTCTACTCTTTTGTTTCTCACCACAATACAAACTTTTTTATATTGCAACTAGTGCCCTTACCTCAAATGATATCCTCCTTTTTCGCTTAGTTATTTTAACTTTGAATAAAAGGATTATTTTTTCAACGCTAATGCTAAAAAAAAAACTTCACACCTAGTTCGTACTTGTCCCATAGGCTTGCCCTTATTTTCACTGCTTAAGCTCACCATATTAGACTCTTAGAATCACGATATGACTTTCTTGAGTTGTAATGTAGGCTCAGGGTAAAGTTTGGTACATATGAGTACATTTTAGTGACTTGCTGCCCTGCTTGACATTACGGATAAGCTTCCAACCTCTTTAATTATATATTATGCCCTACTTTTTTTTGTCATCTTTGCCTTATTTTATCCTTTCATTCTCCTTTGTTGAAATTACTCTTACTTCTTTTTGTTTAACACTCGTTTTCTTTATTTTTTAATTCAATTGACAACTTTCAGTAAGTCACTTCTCTTGTTCACTGTTCCTTTTCTTTTTCACATTTCTCTTTTCATACACACTTTTCGGGTCATCTCTCATAATAGCCACCCTCAACTTATTTCTTTACCATTACTTGAAGAACATGTTACCAAGTTTTGGTCAAGGACAAGACGAGGTCAGTTTCTATATTAGCCACCGTTAACTTATGCTTTTGGCCTAAGTTGAGGTGCACATGTCCAATGAGGGACCATGGCCAATATATTCTACCCAGTGAAGCTGAGTTGGTGAAGAAAAGAAAGGTCTATTATTGAATCAAAATATTTGGTTAAAAAAGTGATAACAATTTCATTCAACTCACTTTAATTTAGGCTAGATTTTTGCTAATTTTGAACAAGGGACTATGATGCTTTCCTAATTGTCTAACACAGATTCTTTTTAGAGGACCGTCCGGGCAAGTTCTAGATATGTACCAACAGGGGAACAATCAAATATCCTCATACTCTCTTGACACCTCATAACAATATAAGATTATAGGTTACCTAGTTGGAGTTTTAGAGTGAGGATCATGCCATGGGTGCATCCCTATGTCATGATTAGAGCCAACATTCGACATTCATTATATCTATTCATGCAAGAACTTTATTAGAACATAATATAATTCATGTTTACCCATCCTGATTCATTTTTCACTTTTATACTTTTTACAAGTTAAGACACATGTTGGTTAAATAGTAATGTAATTAGTCTCTTGGGGCAAAAGAACATAGGAAAGAAACCACCAAGAGAGGATTGTGAGTTGGGCTACTCATACATCATCCTACGAATCACTTTCCATATACCTGTTCCGCAATAAAAAAACATGAAATTGTCTCCAATGCATAATAAATATAAATATAGGGTAGTAGCTGTAGCAAACCTGAGGTACATAGCGCCAAAGATCAACAAGAAGGAAGGTCCGATTTCTCGGAACCCACACCGTAAGAAGGGACACCATTAGTAGTGCTCAATATATTATCCGCACCCTCAGTGATGCTCTTCTCAACAAGATACTACTTGCAACTAGATTCTCCAGGATCACACTCGCGAGCCCTAATTTTTGGAGACTCCTCATCAATAAACAAGATCTCCTCATAGCCTCAAGATCTGTATGCTCCTTCTTTTTAGAACTTGCCTGATCTCCCTTAGTGGTACGGTTTGAACGATGCCTCTTGGCAATCTCACGTGGCTCTGGTGGCGGTGTAGTGAGAGGAATGAATAGTACCGCAGGCACGGTGTCCTCCGCAAGCTCAAACGGTGCAGTATCGGGCTCGGTTCCCCTTATATAAATTATTCAATCAAAATCATCCCGCAGACTCTCCACAAACTCTAGAAGAGTATGAAGATCAATGGTGGGTGCTGGGCATGCTAGAACTCGTAGATCGGATTCAATTAGGCACTGGTGGACTGCCTAAATTTTTATGCTACGTTTGTTGAGTCACTTTCTTCTCAATCATATCCTCAACCTCGGGAATGGATTTTTGTATCCATGGCTGAATATGATGCATCAAGGTGGCCATCCGGGCCTCAAGTTTCTGGACCATAGAAATCGGGACTAGTGCTGCTGATGGTAGAGTAGATCGGGAAGAACTAAGCGTCCTACTAGTTCCAGGGGCTACTCAACCAAGGTGGTATTGGTGGGCTCATAAATGGCAGGATCAACCACTTAGCTTGGCCTACTGTATCCACCAAGATGTCACTAAGCGACTTCAAATCCATTCTGGGTCCTCATCGTGGTGCTGCACCATTAGTATCATCCCCGATGAGACCGATATCCACAATCCCGATCGGAGTACGAAGGACATCTTAGTGACAAAGGGTCACTCCAGCATCCCAACATAACTGGAAAATCATACAGGTGAACGGGTAAGTGGTAGAGGTATTATGGGCGCTCTCATGTATCACGGAGATCAACAAGCTCGCGAAGTTAATCTCCAACCCGACTACTAGTGCTTCTACCAGTATCGCTCTATCCCATGAAAGGATATTATCTGCTGCCATAGGGGAAAGGCTGTGGCAGACTAACAACCACAAGAACTTGGCTGCAAAGGTGAGGTTGACCTTCTTGATAAGGCATATGGTGTAAAAAACCGAGTCTGATCCTTCACCATCAATGGAGAGTTATTGTGCAATCCAGCTCTTGGTGGACTCTCATTGATCTCTGCACCACTTACACTGCCTACTCTTGACAAACTCCCACCTGTAATCGAACTCTGGAGTGAAGCGAACCCTCGCGATATCATTGGACCCACCGTACAGGAAGCGACAGATGGAAGTAGAGAAAATGTCCACCAGACAGCCTCTAACTCGAATATTAGTGAGTGGTTCGTGTTTGGCGAACCCCGCCTGTCCAAAGAACCTGGGAGAGTCACTATGTATGACACGTAAAACTCTCGCACAATCTCCTCACAGTAGGACCTCATACTTCTCTCCATCCACTCGAGCCGGTGGTGGGTAAATAAGTAATGCACCTCAGGTATTCTGTGAAGGTTACTTGTAAGAACTCATCGCTCGACTGTCACCAACCGACACATCATCATATTATCATTTAATATCTTTGCATCCCTGTTTACCAGGTAATGGCCATCTACGCACCACCAATTGGACATATCATAAATCGGTGTAGGGACCTCATGGTGGGGTGCTGAAGCTGACTCCAAATTCTTGGCCTCATCCGACGAGGCATTAAAGGAAGGCATACTTCGGAAAGTGCCTCCCTGTGATCCCAAAGTGGAGGCAGTAGCCTTATTCCACACCGTGGAGAGGGCCGACACTGAACCGAAAGCATCATCATAGCTAGAGGCTCCTTCAAAACATGAGGCAGACCTAGATTGTGTGCTTGTCAGTTGCACTCCTAAACAGAATGTGAGGCAGTGACTACGCTAGACACCACCTTTAGATGGATGCCCCGAGTGGCTATAGCGGTTGGTGTAGGGGTCCATGAGTTAGGGGGAACATATTCCGGATCGTGCTCATCATCGGACATGCCTATCAACCATTAGGAAGGTGCCACGAACTTGGACCTATCCCTAGATTAAACGAGGTCTGATTTCGAGGCCATAAGTACCAGGAAAGCAAAATTTTAGTCGCAATGTAATCAAACTACACAAAAAATGATCAAGACAAAGCCTGGATTAACAAGACCCCGGCTAGTGCAGAAATGGAGTATTGGGAGATGGCCATTATTGATGGACTGTCGATGAATTGACTATCCGTCAATAATGTCCTTGGTGGACACGTAGAAAATTTTAGAAGTTTACATTCCATAAACCTCTCAGTTAGAAATGATGGACATGAAGAACGTCCTGTGACAATCAACGAATCGTAATAAACTCTCGTCGTCTGACCCTTAGAATAATTCAGAATTTCTTAGGAATCACATTTTTAGTTAGAAATGACAAATGTACAGAACGGCCCGCCGAATAACCGACAAACCATAGTCAACTTTCGTCTTTCCAAAGTTCAAAATTTTAGATTTTATCCATCGACGAATCCCATCGACGGTCCATCGATCAATCAACGGTTTATAGACGTGGTCTCATGCTATTAGTTAAATAACACATTATAATAAGTATACGACAAATTATAATCCTTAGGGATTTGATTTTACAATTTTAAAACATGGATTCTATGAGACTATTAAGCCCAAAATAAGGATATGAACAAGCATATTTAATTTACACAGATTTCACCCCCAACCAATTAACTTTAATAATTCTAAGGCTCATAGATCCTAATTTTAACAAGTTTAACATGCAATTTTTCCCTATTTCAAGACCCGCATAAAATCTATTTATTTCCACAAGAAATTGAATGAAAATTCATTAAGTAAAGGGAAAAAAATACCTGTAAACTGTAGTGGAGTGAATGAGTGGGTTATCTTGCAACACCAACCTACGTTCCCACTTTCTATCACCGATCGGAAAACACACAAAGGAGAGAGAGTGAGACATGGGTTAGGATTTTGGGATTTCCGAGAGATTGGGAAAAGTGGGATTTTGAAGAAAATTGAAGGAAGAGAATCAGGGAATTAATGGAGAAGGAGAGGATTAATTGGAAGGTAACGGTTGAGGGGCTTTTGAAAAGGTGTGGGAAGGTTAGTGAATAGTTTAATTTAATATAACATGTCGGGTCGGGTCGGGTCACTTGTTTTTGTGAAATGACGACACATTGTCGGCATCCGTAAGTTAGTTGACGGACCATCGAATAGGCCATATATTGTGTACAAATTCAGACAAAACTTAAAGACATACCTGGGATATACAGATACCATCGATGGTCCGTCGATTGAACGACGGCCCGTCGTTTGGTCCGTAGATTAGTGCACCTGATTAATTTCTCTAGATTTCATGGGATAGATCCCTACACATTGAACACCCATTAAGCTATTCTTTTTGTATTTTTCTAGATACTTTTGAGCCACGAACCTTAAAGTACTCTCTAGCAAACACACTAAAAAAATAACACATGAATATGATCATACCAAAAATGACACAAGAGAACGGAAATGTTCTTAAAAAGAAAAAAAAGGCATTATTTGATACGCTCAAATTACACTTCCCTAAAGAAGGATAAGAGTTGGCATCAAGAAAAGATTCCAACTATTAGGCTGGGGTCGTTCCCATGAGGAAAATCATTTAGACTTATCTTCAATATACGATAACTTCTATTTAGTCAAGTCCTTTTCCAAAACTAGTAATTAAAGGTTAGGGGGTTTTGTGAAACAAAAGAATTGTAATATTTCGAATGAAACAATTAGCAAGAGTGTTTTGCATGCAAAGTTATAAGTTATGTATCTCTATATCCCTTGTTCTGCATTTAGAGAATTTTACGTTGTACCTTGGTCTGGCTAAATGTAACTAAGTTATAACCCTTACCTTTACTTCATATTAATCATCATCTTCGATGTATGGCTTTGTTACTACTTTGCACCAACCGAAAGTAGCCTATTAGATAGTATCCCACTAAATATATGTCAATAATTCTTTTCCTATTATCTACCCCCTTGGTCCACAAGGTATCAATAAGGTGAGTGCTAATGTGTGCACTCGATAAAAGGACTTCTAGACGGAAGAATTATCAATACATGCAATCACCTATTTTAGAATAGTTACTAAGGTAGATTTATTTTGTTAGTCAACCATGGTTCCCACAACCCTAGTTGTGGATTTAGTTACCCATGCTTAGAAGAATACATTTCATAGTTGATAAACAATAAATGATGAACTTACTTTGACAAATTCAAAAATATCCAGAAATTCAATTAGAAATCAAAAAATTATCTTGAAATCCAAATAAGGAAATTTGAATTGATGCCCAAGATGTAAAAACAAATCTCAAAGATCAAAACTGACAAAACTAGTAATAGAATCCAACCACAAAAATGAGATTTTACACCATATTGATAACAATACAGAGTCCTAAATAAAAAGGAGTTCAAATATAGAAAGTTTATCCGAAATGCGGCTTCAGTCGAATACCCCCATAGACGATCTATTGGTGAAACAAAAGACCATCGACTCTCTCCTCGTTCCATACTTTCTATCTTTTCTCAGCATTCACTATGCTTCTTCTTTGATCCGATGGACCAACCAAAAACATGGTCCGTTGCCTCACCTACGATTTTTTAATTCTTCTCGTCACTCAATACTTAGATTTTTTTCAACATCTGGTACTAGGACATTCTCTGATCAAATCAACGTTTTGCTAGGACGGTCCATCAATCAACCGACGGACCTTCAATCCTTCCATAGCTCCACACTTGGTCGGAATTCCCCCACTATTTGGTTCCAAATGTCTGAACCTCCAACCAACTGTCACCACCTACATTCCATTGATAGGACGACAGGGAATTGATGGCATTCGTGGGTCACCTCTGCACTGAATTTCCAAATCCTTATACGTTTTGGTTTTGGAAAAATTGTTTTGCAAAACAAAGATATAAGGTATTAAAATTACCATAAAAAGGCTATAGACACATGCCAATTCGAAGGAAAGAAGAATTGAAAGTACTGTGAAAGCACGGTACATCAAGTATCAAGATTAATTCTTCTTTAATTCTATTATAAAGGATGAGTTATTTAGATTATAATGTTTTTATGTGATGTGTGGTTTTGATGTTGATAGCATGTATTAGCCATCCTTAACCCTAGGATATTGAATTGGTTATGAAGAATACAAGTATATTATGGTATGATTTTTATATGTTTTAAAGAAGATCCTCATGATTATAATAAAGTGTTGAGTAGAATGTTTAATCACTTATATATGGTTTATAAATTGAAAGGATAGTTTTCAACTATGAATAACTATGAGCTTTTATGATAATCTGTTCACATAGGGGTCCAGAAGAGACTAATGTGATCTTCTATGAAGAATATGATGATTACTAAAGGGAATAGGTTTTTAGCATCGAAAGGGCATGTAAATGATATATAGCTATCACGTTTAGTATGTACGGCCTCCCACATGGGTTTCTTCACTCTTAGCAAGTCCGGATTCCCATGTTATGTGTTGTCGCATGAGATGGAAACCTCAACGTTCGTAACTCAATGTTTTTTGTAACAATATCCTTAACCCTTAAATATGTTTGCACGTAGGACTTTATCTTAAACGACCAATCTACATAGATACGTACAAATGGTTACACCTTAGGCAAGTGTTACCCTCTATTTTCGATGTGGGAGTAGAACACCATATTCCTTGTAGCTCACATGGTCTAATGTAGGTTATTGCACTTCTTTCCCTAATGTAAAAAGCATGTGACCTATTATTAGGGTTGTCTTAAAGGGAACTACATAGTGTGTGGAATGGTGGTTGACTTCTCTTGCACATAGCAATTCTGGGATCCTAAGGGATGGGAAAGAAGTATTATTTTATGATATTCATTATGATTATGTTGATAATGTATGAGTAGTGTGATGCATTAATCATGTCAGGATGAAATATGAGAATAAGTCGTATGTATGAAGTGGGTTGTATGAAGTGGGTTTGTTAATGTGATGCTTAGCTTTTGATTGGGTTATGTGACTCTATCTTTGGCATTGCACAATTATTGCTTAGGAGGACTACATATTGAGCCACTATTATGTTGAATTGATTTACTATGCTTATTATATGTGCATGTTGAGTGAAGTTAATACAAAGCATGAATTCAACTAAAATGTCCTTTTTATCTTGCATTTATGATTTTTGTTCTTAGAAGCCATACCTGGTACATGTGATGTACTAACCCATATTCCTTCACTCTCAGCCAAACATTTTTTGTTCGGAACATTGAAGAGTTCGTTGTCAATCGCAAGACTTGGATCTTTTCCTAAGTAATTAGTGAGTATTCATATTCAAGGAATCCGCCCATGTTACACTTTACCTATAATGTTTCTTATGTTTAGAGACCTTTATTATTTCCTATATCATTGAGTCAGTTTATATAAGCCTATAATGGCGTAATGTTTTTGTATTTTCTATGTCTAAACGTTTGTACTCTTGTAGATGATGTATATGTGAGATGATACTTTAGACTCTTTTATGATTTTCTTATGCTTAAAGCGAAGCCTAAGTAAGCTTCATATGTGAGGAGGCTAAGTAAACTCCATAAGTATTATATGAGAGGTCTATTTTAAAATCAATATAGAAAAAGTTTTAATTTTTACGCACTTTTTCACCTATGAATGTAACGATGAATGATGAGAGGCTATTCGTAGTCCTATTCGAAGAAAACGATGCTGGTAATGACTAGGGGTACTTTTTGTTGTAACAATGATTTTCACGACCTGGAAGTACAAAATAAAATTTAGGGAAACCCTTGGGTCGGAACACGGCATACTTGACCTCTCGGCGGTGTTGTACAAGCCCTTGAACATCATTTATTGCATATATATGAAAAGTACGAAATTAAAACTTTTCTTTCAAAACGTATTGCGTAAGTCATTTTATAAAACGTCTAACCTATGTCTAAAAAACAATCTATTACCTCTTGAATACAATAGTCTTAGGTCAAAACCCATAAAAGCTTAACATACTGAAAAGACATAAAAGTCAACATAGTGGTGGTGTCCTTAGGTGCTATGAGGACTTACCAATATTTTCTTCCTGGAAACCCAGGAATCTCTACCCGTGCAAGTATTCAATCTCCTCAACACCCAACATGGACAACATGTAGGTAATATGTGTTTGTACAATAATTACTAAGTATGGAAATATCATACCAAACATAAGATATCTCGAAGGGTTAGTCAATAAAAGACATAATCATAAGAGATAAATACATAAGCACAACATACATACCATACCCTCAAATCATTCTCCAAAACTCCACTACAGAACCCTACGACACACTAGTATGACTCTGACTAGTTTCCAGACGTCTTGGACATTCATTGGCTTTTGACCTCCACACACTTCCAAACATTGCACACTAACTCTTAACACAATTTTAAGTCCTTTTAGGGCATTATAAGATCATGACACTTATGTTACGCTCTATTTTGAGCTACCTCATTTTTTGGGTGTAAAAATATCCCCCACGTTAAAAAAATTCATCCTTGAAACTTTTCTAAGTGACCAACTCATAGACTAGCAGCCATCGTACATGGTTTATACCTAAATGCACGTACCCAAATTAAGGAAACTAATAAATTCCAAGCTATTCGTATCTACAAATAATCATATAAATACCTCAGAAAAAAGCTACTTATCCCACACTTGGGAACAAGCAAAACAAATCTTTCTAACATCAACTCTTCATTATAAAGAAAATATCAAAAACTGCAAGGAAAATCATAATCATAAGAGATTCTAGAAATTTTCATAAATCAAAAAAGAGACTATACCAGAAAGGGATATAAGGAGATCATTATGGATCACCCTTGGATTGGAGATAAGAGAACCTATTATTTTCTTTAGGAACACTTTCAACATTACTAGAATAAACTTTCTTTCTTCCTCTTCCTTTTACTTTAAGATCTAGACAATCTCTCACTTTTTGCCCATCCTTCACACACCCAAAACAACCTTCCGTGTCGTCTTAGAACTTAACGTAGTGACTCCTTCATTACATGGGGAAATAAAACTTGAAATTCTCACTAACCTTCTCCTTGATATCATTAGAGGTGTTGGAAGAATCTTGGACGGAATATCTTGGTTTAGTTGTAGTCCTTTCTTGTTCCTCGGGCTTAGCATGGAAAGGTTTATAACCTTCATACCTAGACCTCTTCTTTTCTCCAGCCCTTTCCTTACATAGTTTTGGCTCTTCTATTTGTTGGAAAACACCATTAGAGAGGAGATAGGAATTTCATCAACAAGTATGACCATACAACATTCTTCTTCTTCTAAATCGGACACCCCTGTCATGAAAATATTCATCATGTCTCTAGGGTTTTCACCAAGCATGGAGCATACTTAGACAAAAGAGTGAACTTCATAGGATATTCCTTTACACTCAACTACCTTGCTTCAGGTTTATGAACTCCTCCAAATTACCCTCCCTCAATTCCCTAGTAAAGAACCTATCAAGGAAAGCCAACTTTAAAGTCTCCCACTCAATGGAACCCGCTCCTATTGGTTTACTATCCTTCCATTGATCAAACAAATGTTGGGAAACATATTTCCAATTGTTAGGCAGCAAACACCGCCTATTTAATGGAAGACACTCTTATGATTTCACACACCTCATAAACCTCATGAATAAACCCATTCGGACCCTCATCAAATTTTGGGCCATAGACCTCCGGTGGATTCAAATTCCATTACTCTAGTAGCACCCATTCCTCAAATAGGATTTTTTAGAGCCACCACTCCTCTAATAGCTTGTTACGTTAAGGATTAAGTCAAAAGATTCATAGAAGCCCTAAATTCCACCAACATACCATTCCCTAATGGAAAGTCATTAGGAACTTGAGGTGGAACTTGATCTTGCACTTAGGGAGGCACATTTCATCGCACTTGGGGAGGAATTTCTTAGTGTCCACTTTTATCTCCTTCCCTTCTAGCATTATCCCTACTATTATCCATAACCTATAAAATCATAGGCAAATATTAGAAAAGGGCTTACTCAATCCATACTCTATGGCATCACTTGAATAATGAAGAAGTGAAACTTTCCTAAGTATCACATAGCCTCCTACTCATAGATGTGTTGCGACGCACCCCGATAAACAAGACTAAACTATATGCGCTTTGGAGACATCCTAAGACCATTTTCATAATGTTATTCTCTGATCCCATATTTGTCACGACCTGCAAGTCCACCGTAGAATTTGGGAAACCATAGGGTTGGAACACGACATACTTGACCTCTCGGCGGTCTTGTACAAGCCCTTGAACATCAATCATTACTTATATATGAAACTACTCAAAATTAAAACTTTTCTTTCAAAACATATTGCAGAAGTTATTCCAAAAAAACGTCTAACCTATGGCTAAAAAACAATTTATGACATCACGAATACAATAATCTTGGGTCAATGTCCACAAAATTCTAACATAATGAAAAAAACATAAAATACAACATAGTGGTGGTGTCCTCTGATGCTATGAGGACTCACCAATCTTCTCTTCTTGGAAATATATGAAACTATACCCTTCCAAGTAACTAAATATCCTCAAGACCCTACATGGACAACATGTACGCAATTTGCGTTAGTACAATATGTACTAACTATGGAATCATCATAACAAACATAAGATATCTGAAAGGGTTAGTGAATAATAGACCTAACCATAAGAGATAAAGACATCAACATTGACTACATAACATAAGCATAATTAATGAACCAATAAAGAATAGAAGAGTACCTTCTTAACTCATTGTCTTCTTTACTATTATGAACAATCTCACAATCCACCTCCAAGTATTTTGTGAAAGGCTACGGTAGCATCCCATAATACGACAAAATCTAGGTACCTATCTTTGGTCATACTTGATCATAGTTCATTTTCATAATCAAGACCTAAGTTCTTAATACTAAAAATTACTATACCCTTGTGTTCATCTCAAATCATGTTTGTTCAACGTCGATAAGGCCGCCTATACTACCCTACATACTAATTCTATCTTGAAAACCATCCTTAATGCGTTCCCTTACATATCCTCTATATTACTTAACTTTATCTACTAAGATTCTCTCATCTTTAATCTACCATACTAGGAAAGGCAACTCTAGTCCAATCCTATTTTCGATCTCTTCTTCAATAGTGACCCTATATTATATCATGTGCAATGCACTCATCATATCACCATACCCCCATTTATGCAAGGTACTACATTTGGATCCTTTCTTTATTACTTCTTACATTGGAGCCTAGCCCCTATTTCTATCTTATGAACACTATGAGATAGTTATTTTAAGTATGTCTAAGTTTTATTATCATACGGATCCCACGAAATACATTTAAAATTATGTGTTGATCCCTTAATTATGAACACTAAGAGATACCCCTTGGGCATGTCTAAGTTTATTCACACATTATGAACTCTACGTGATATCCCTTGGCCATGTCTGAGTTCATCTATTTCTCTGAACTCTATGACATGTTTCTGAAGCACTTCTAAATTCATAAGACATAGAGATGTCTAATAGGATACCTTCACTCTACTATGTGAAGGACTCCCACATTAGGAGACTTAATTGGATAATCATCACAACTACTAGGTGTTGCTATACTTTCTACTTAGAGTCCTGATCCTTTGTAGACTATCGGTCTCACTTTGCATATCCACTTGGAGCCAAACATATTCTCCAAGTTTTTAATGTCAAGCCATGCTCAACCTTTTCTCTTATGGATGGATGTCCTTGATAATATCTCCCTGCTCAAGTGAATCTATCACTTTTATTAAATTGTCTTAAATATACAGACAACACAACCATCCTGAGGTTCATTATTCATCAATTAATTCTATCTTCATTCATATATAGATTATAGGATCTTCTGGCCTTAGCTCTCTTCTCACATTCTTCAGTAATAGGTGAATATAGCCACAATTCCTTTTCAAGGTTTAATTCAATGAAGACCAATATAAGTTCATCAAGTATAATTAAATTTATACTTAGGTGATTCAATCATGATCAATTAATATAGAAAATGATCAAGTTAAAAAATGAACACAAAACCTTCATCTAGTCTTTAATGGCCTAACATCACCATGATCACCCTCAAATTTAAATATTATAATTCCCCATGAAAAATAACTAAAAAGTATATAATCATCACATAAACATTATTGAATGCTACCCACTAGATTGGGATCACAATTAAGGCTTACCCGTACTGCAATCACAAGCCTCTATTGAATAGGTTTCTTTGGATTCACAATTAAAGGGATACTAGGGGTCTTCATTGATGCAAGAATCCATAAATAAATAAGATTCATGTACCTGAGATTATACCCTTAAACCCAGCTTTAAACCTTGATGAAATTCGTCCTAAAAAAATCCTCCAAGTTCTCTTCTTCTTCAATTGTGGTTTTGGGAGAATTTTGGGAGAGAAAGGTTTTGATTTTAATTATATAGTCTAATTGGGTATTTTAATAGTTAAATACTCATAAAATACCTAATAATAACCACCAATAATTAATCCTTAAAGTTTTCTAAATACCCCTTCACTTAATGGACATTTTAACCAATTAAAATTTGATTTAAAAAAGACGCAACCAAATCTGGAGTTTACTGTGCGTCGCAGAGGCATTTTTGTTTCTTGGTTAAAAAAAGTTTTTGGGAGAGAATGGTACGCGATGTCCGCGTGTTGCAAGGAGAAAATTCCCCTTTACATGATGGCTCTGGGTCTCACAACCACTGCCAGATCTAAGCCGCCCGGCAGCTTCACTGGTATATCTTTGGGTCGTCCTCCAGGACCCTTAGGCTGGTCCCGGGGGTGTTGTTTTCGGACGTTTCAACCATTTATATGTCAGGATATGTATAGGAACCATATATACTAAATTTCACAATCAAAACATCCTACATAACTCAATTACAGAACACTACACACACTAGTTTGACTTTGAATAGTTTCTGAACTTGGACGTTCTTGGGCGTTTGACCTACAACCACTTCCAAACATTATATACTGACTCTGACAACTATTTAAGTAATTTTAGAACCTTATAAGCTCATTAAATTCATGTTAGGCTAGATTTTGATCTGCCTCATATTTGGAGTGTAACATGATCATCTTGATCAATTCGCAACAATTCATAATCAATTGACATTAAGGAATATAAAACTAAGCAATTCATTACAATCTAAACATAATATAATCATCATCTAATAAAGATCACAAGACAAATATTATATCATAATTTTAGAGGTTACTTCATGGAATTGGATTGAAATAATGTTAAAACAATTGATTAATCACATATCCACCATTAGAATTCTTTTGAAAATAATTTTAGAATGAACCCATGGCTAAATTGAAAGATAGGATTTTTGACTTTAGAATCATGTTTGAAAACATTTGAAGAAACACCTTATATGGAAGATTATCGAAGGATGAAGGGTTACTACACCTTACTATATAAGAATCTAGGAAATTTGGAGAAGAATGCACTTGAAATCTATCTCCATGGGTAGTTCTTGAGCTTGATCTTCAATGGGGGATTTTGGGAGAGTTAGTTTTGAGAGGGAAAGGTTTAATTTGAAAGAGTGACTTCTAATTTAGAGTTTAGGATCATAAAGGTATTAATAATACCTTAATATACGTAAAATAACTGTCTATATTTTAATTAGGATGTGGGGTGAATTTCCCAATTCACCACTAGCATGGCAACGTGCAGTAGAGAGAACTGCAACTTCAAACAATTTGCAGACTGATAGATCATCGTTGGAATGAAGGCATCGTACTTAATGTTCATTAATGGTGACTAAGTCTCCCATTTTTGGGGCTGAGATCAAACGTATAAGTTGGGTGCAACGCCCCCAGTTGATTGGTCGTTGATCTGAGTATGGGGCGTCATTTGGGAAGTCCTTGGACAACGTTTGGGTCTTCCTCAAGGACCGTTTAAGTGGTCCTTCAGGATTAGTGACCAGATGTTTTGAACATAAATATTCTCATGTACAAGTTAGGAACGTTACCTATCATTTTAGACCCCAAACAACACATGAAAAAATCTAAAGTCACACCAGAACACACTAGTACGTCTAATTAACAACTTTCAATAATCTTTGTTGTTCTTCAACCTTTGACCTCCAAACCACATCAAATAAGTTAAACAAGCTATAATAACCCTTATCAACAAGATAATAACCTTACTAGGCTCATGTAAGTTTCTAGACACCTTATTTCATTTTGAGGGTCTTCACAATATCCCACAGTTGGGAACATTCATCCTCGAATGACCTTTGGAACATTGAAACACTTTCAAGGACTCAACAAACCATAGATTAGCTCACATAATTCAACATGTTGTACTGTAATAGTCAATGTACCAATCTCACAACGAACACTAACTTCATACAATCATGCATTTAAATCAACATTATCAAACATGGACTACTTCTACAGTTATTTTGCATGCATACATGCTTCTTGATACTCATTGGAATTTGGAGGAACTACATGCTACATATTTTATGCATGTTCATTATTTCACTATAAAGTTATACATAAAATGGATTTCAATTGCAAACATAGGCCTAATCCACACTTCAACTCACGAGTAATTAATCAATTCATTTAGTTGCACAAAAATCATGAATCATGTAGATCAATTACAACCTTATAGTATAGACATAATACCACCATGGTAATATATAACATTACCATGTAAAATATTTGTTCAAGGAGGAATTACGTTCTCTTAGTCACATCATACACACATGGCATCATATAGTGCACATAAAATAATGCACGAAGGTCAATTCATTGTAAGGAGGATTTCTTTACTCTGAAAAGATTATGCTCATACTCTATTCATTATGAATTCAAAATATCAAAATCCACTACATCGTTTTAGGCCTACGTCCACACTAAATCTGAACAACGCTTGTAAAGTGTTGCCTAAAATACTTTCAGGGACACTTTTAATGTGTTTCCCATGCTTTTAACTTGTAGCTACAATAATATTAGCAACAATTCTAAAGTGTACTTTTTAATGGCATAAGCTACACTTTATAAGTGTTGTTATGATTGGTAACAACTATTTATATAAATGATCGCACTATTAATATGTGGTATTTTTATAATTGTAAAAATAACACATTAAAAATGTGGCCCTTCGTTTTCCCTAAATTTCATATTTCTTCCAACATTATAACATTAAAACTTGTTCCCACTCATTTTTATTAGGAAAAAAATATAAAGTGTTCAAAATTTTTTGATCTAAAATAGAAAACCTCACCTAAAGTTGTCATTTCCCTGAAACATCAGCTAACTTTTCCACTCCTCTCAAACATCATATAAGTATGCGATTTTCAGCTGAGGAGATGAAGAAATTGGCTTTATCTCAAGAATAACTTAAGAATATGTGCCATTCACCTCAAAGTTCTCCGTCAAACTTTAGTTGAATAACACAATTTTCAGCCGAAGAACTGAAGAAAAACATATTTTTTCTTAAGAACATCTTAAGAACATGATTTTCCTCTCAGAGTTTCCTTGTTAAAGATTGAAGAGATGAAGAACGTGATTTCCTAACAAGTTCCTTGTTGAAGAGATGGTCCATCAGATTTCGTGTTCAAAATTTAACAAAATGCTTCATAGATTAACTAGCCTCACGTCTTAAATCTTTAGGCCTTTTTGAATGGAGTTTATAAAATAAAATTTTTTCTTCTTAAAAGTGTAAATTCTTGGTTTAGGGTTCTGATATTCTTGTGTATGTTGGAAAGTCTAAATTTGAACTTAGGTTTTCAATATCGTGTAGTTGATAAAAATTCTATTGATTTTTGGTTCTCTAGGTCTTAGTTGTATTATTAATTATAAATGGGATGATTATCTTAGGTAGTTTTTTATTCTCTTGAATGTTGAATGTACCACCTGACGCTAAGTAGTCTTTCTCAAAGAACTAAGAAGAAGCTAAGTCGTCTTCCCTGAAAATGGAAGAGCTGAAGCTGGCAATAACTATGATTCTCTTCTCACTAATACAGATTTCGACAAGTGTAAGTAGCTACTCTATAAATAATGACGTACTAAAAAGTCTTCTTGTCAATTGATTGAATTTTGTTTTGTGTTCATTAGAGGAGAATAAAAATGAATTGTTAAATGTGGTGTTGTTGGAATGGAACAAATCAAGAGTTACAACTAAAATTCCAATGTACAAGAAGAAAATTAAAAAATTGTAAACAGTGGGCATATTCATATGTCAAGATATAGGAATTTACTAATTGTAAGCATTTGAGTAAGTTAATTTCCATCAGTAATACCTTGTTTTAAATTATGATATAAATTCCCCTAAACTAATTCCAAAGCACATTGTTGAATTTTAGTATCAATTATGAATTACCTTCTTTATTATGGTCTCAGTATGTCTCGTAGTCTTATTGTACTCATGTTTGAGTTTGTGTGCTCCTTTAGATGTCTCAACATAGCCTTTTAATGGGAAGTTTAATGAATGTTTCAACATCCACTGATTAAATCCTTAGATCGTTACTTCCTTATGTTACCAAACTCTGCTTAACTTCACACCATTGGAAGAATCACATTTCCAGGTTATTGTAAGGATGGTTTTTTATGAAGTCATTTTCTATGTGTATTTGGTGTCATTTTCTTTATATTGTAGTTATACAGTACAAACCACTTTAGTAGAGATGTAATTGTTTTGTTTCTTTTCTCCAAGATTTCATGTGTTAATTTACCAAAAACGTCTAACCTGCAGGGATATCTTATTAGCATATAAATGAAACACAACCTCTAAGAGTTATCCCTTCCATAAAAGTACCACTTACATTTAGTTACACAAGATCCAATTGTTCGGTGTAAGATTAGTTACTTGTCTAGTGTTGAAACAACCTATAGTTTACATAATAGAAAGTGCTATAATCTATTGAATAACAAGAACCTCATTTGATGGAGCAAAAAAAATCGTGATTGTTGCATCTCAGATAAGCTTAATCAATGTTGGTGTTGGTTCATCGATTCTCCATTGTTTAGGGAAAGATTGTCCTCCTCCAATACCAATAGAGAAGTACTCATGATACATATTAATCTTTCTATAGATACTATTATATTGATGGTGAAAAAAGAGCAACTGAAGCTATATTTTTTTTCTTAGACTCTTGCGCTGATATTTTTATGTTTGCTACAAGAGATGTAATTGTATTAGTATGTACATATTCCCTGCTAAGAAATAATTGCACTATAAGTGTTAAGATATATAAATTTTTACAAAATCCAAAATCAATTGTAGATGTTAGTACTAAAGTGTAGACTATAAAAATATTTTAACAACTCATCCTACAAGTGATATTTGTTCGTTTTGGGCCTTGTCCAGCATGTAACAAATCATTTGTGACCGTCGATGGTGCTTGCAACAGCAACCTGCACACTGTTTAATTATAGGGATGAATGGGAAATTCACCCCATGTTGTAACCTCACCCTAGTTTGTTTATTTTGTTATATTTGGGTGTGTTTAAATGACAAAAAGCGTGACAACCCCATTCCCAATTCCATTCACAAAAGTTAGACTTCCCTCCCAAACAAAACTCTCTCTAGTATATCTATTGAAGGTGAAGCTGAAGAACATCTTGGAGCTTTTATCTCCATTAGTTATTCATAAATTTATAGAGTTTTTCTTTTACATTAAGGTATGGTGATTCTTCATCTCTAGTTAATCTTCCATCTAGAGAGTTCCATTCTATGTTTACAATGCAAGTTCATGATCAAATGTCATGTTCTTCAATCTAGCCATGGTTTATTTCTTAAAACGTTTTCATAGGCTTTATCATGATTAATTGATGGTAAGGTATTCATGATGAACAATTGCTCTCTTCAAATTATCGTTTTAGCCTAAGTATGGGGTTTGCTATATTGAATTCTCGTTGATCGAATTGTTATTCTAGGATGCTAAATTGCTTATACCAATTTCCTACATTGTAATTTTATGATGAATTATGTGATATTGGATGGATGTGGATTGATGATTGAAGACTTGATTTCTACTTCCAATTGAATGTAAATGCATGGCCTTCACTGTAATCTTAATTTTATGGCACTTTTAGTAGGATTTTGTTAGTTTATGATTTCTTTATCTACTACCTTATATTGATGTTATTGATGAGTTAGGAGTATGAATCATTCATGATCAATGTAAAAGATTCTTGGTAAGGATTGATTTAGGTTCTTCTAGTCTATATATTGGATGTTGTAATGTACGTGATGTTATCTTAATTCTAGGGTAGATGAAGCACAAGTTAGACTTGATTATTATGTCTTTAACCAGTTCCCTAGATTGATACTATTGATGAAATATGATTGAGGATCAATGAAAAATAAATTTTGTTAAAGATCTATGTCCATCTACTTTCTAGTATGTTAATGAAGTGTTGTACTAGTTTGTTGCATGGTCTTCTAGTGGATTATGCATGATTTCTTTTGTAATTAAAGTAAATTTATATAATACCCTAATTATGTATGAAAAATGTGTATTGATCAATGTTGATCCAAGGTTGATGAATTGGTATGAATGGATCTTTCTCTCTACATCGTATAGTATTAAAATTTGATGAAGCCTTGTATGGCATTGTGTGGTATGGTCCACTTGTGGTGGAGGTGCTTAATTTATTTCCAATATATATATGTGTGTGATATTATCATAGCCTTGAAGGCAATTGCATTATGAATGTGTATTGGTGATGATCATCCAATGTGAAGCCTATGCATAGTTTTCCTATTCTAGCTATCATAGATGTATGGCTAATGTTATGAGCATGTATACTTGATGCCTATGATTAGGCTTTGTAAATTTATATGTGAAGTAAAGTTAATATATGTTCATAATGACTAGAATTTACTTTAAGGATGTTTTATGTCTTGAATAAATGAGTATTATGCTATGTTATCTAGTCTATGCTTTTGTGTGATGTATCATTCACTAGGATGAATTGATAGGTGTTCTATTATAGGAAAGGGTATGGGACCTTTTCGATGCATTACACATGTCTACCTTGTTAGGATAGTTCCTAGATTGATCTTCTGAGTACATGTATAGGAATGGATGAACACGTTAAGAATATGACTTATATTCTATGATTTAAAGTATATAATATGATGAAGTACGAATGTGCATAGTGTCTAAGTGTTTATTTGAAATTATTGCTCATATATTTATAGTTATATACATATGCATTTATGTATGAACATTTGTCGCCTTAATGTGTTATGTGAAAGGTTTGCTCACATATAAGTATACACACATATGTATGATGATATTGTCTATGGAGGCAACTTGAAAGGTGTGCTCAAGTGTATCCTAAACAAGATAGATGCTTTGCATCTGTTATGTCAATGTGAAAGATTTTCTCACATGATATAGGTTGATGAAAACACATATATGACCTATAAGCTAAGCATATGAGAAGTCAATCTCCTAAAACATACATTTAATAAGTAATGTTAATAAAATATATTAATAGAGGGAACTTAGCGTATCACCGGGTGAAGTTGACAATGAGATGTTGGCTTTCCTTGGCGGAAGATTCACCACTAGATTCTCATTAGTTGTTAACTTCCCATGGAGGAAAATTTTCATGTGGTTCCACATGAGGTGTTGCGTTTTGTTGAGGAAGATTCTTCCATGGTTTCTCATGAGATGAGGGTCCAATGATAATAAGCATGTAAAGTGTTTTTTTATATCTCTTAGTTCCATAACTATGCTTGCCACATAGGATCTAGAAAGTAATTTCACGTAGTATGATGGTATGTGTAAATTTTCTACCTTGGCTAGGTAAGAACACCTTACCTTGGTGTAAGGCTCTACAACACCAAATTCTATGTAGCACCTGTCGTCTTACTATCAGTTAAGTCTATGGTTTCCCTAATGTAAAATGGACAATGGAAGTAAAGTAATGATTCTAACAGGATAACCTAAGGGTAGTTGTTTAGTGTAGGTGGGGGTATGAAAATAACCTATGAATTGCACAAGTACCTCTTGAGGAAAGTCCTAGGAAAGTGTTCTATCTATATTACTATGTTTATGTTCCTTTTGCCTGACTTTGTAGTATTTGTCTACTTGTTGTGATGAAATGCATGGTATAAGCCTATATGAAGTGGTCTTGTTGTATATGCATAATGTTGGTCTTAATGACAACATGATGAAGGTCTTGCCTACTTTTGAAGAATTTTTCTTCACTTACTATGTTGATGTATGAATTGGAGATTAAGGCTTGTAGTCTCAATATAGCTTTACTAAGTATGTGTGATGTTATGGGGATTCACATGTACATTGTACTAGTTGAATTATATTGGGATTTTGAGTATGGTCTCATGACCTTCTAGGTGACGTGAAATTAGCATATGTGCAAAGTGAATAGACTTCACTATAATGTCCTTATGGGCTCGACTTGAAGGTGTCTTGTCGTGTGCTATATTTGTATGATGATATGTGTTGGCTTATGTAGGTTTTACGTATGCTTTATTTGTGGTCTTAATGTGATGAATTGCACCACGTATCACTAGAACGGTATTTGGGAAGTTAAGAAATTACAAGGAAGGAAGCTTACTATAAAGTGCTAATTGGTTAATATAAAGTGAGCCAAAATGTGACTTAAATTCTCGGTGTTATTTTATACGATGGATGGACTTTGAATATGCATATATGAAGTATTGGGATTGTATAAGTGTTATTGTATCAAACTTGTATGAAGTTTTCTCAAAAAGGCATTAAGTAGGATCTCAATTAAAGTGTCCCTTGAAATGCATGTTTTTGCATGGTTGCCGTACTTAGTGCAATCATGTACTAACTCCATTCTTCTTTACTTTTTTGTACAAATATAATCTATTGATTCTTAAAAGGATGTTTCAATGTTTGAGTCGATCGTTCTGTGTTTCCCAAGCTCAAGCGAAAGGATCCCTAATATTCAAGAATATCCTATGTCAAGTTATGTTTTACTGTAATGTCTTGTAAATTCAATAGTTATGTATTATGTTATAAGGGTTGTATTCCAGATGTACTCTTATGATGTTGAGTCTAGGATGACACAAAGTGACTAGAGTCTAAATTTATATGCTGATGATATTTTATATATATGAAGTCAAGATTCTATAATATGAAGTGCCATGAAAAGCTTTAAATTTTCCGCTAATTTACCTATGGAAATGCGATGAATGATAACTATGGGCATGTATAAGACCTCGGAGAGGTCAAGTACTCCATGTTACTTCTAGTGGGTGCTCCCCCATCGTGGCAAACGTTTTATTAGAGCATGAGGTTTATGAAAGTGGTTTTAGATTTCTAAAGTTTCATATTGCTACATCTAGTAGAGTCTCGATCATCATTTGAGAGTCGCGACACATGTATCTCGGCTATAGGACGATAGTGTTCTCTTCTTCATCATTTTCATATCTTCTTATAGAGCTTAACTCTATAAGATCTCTCTCTATGTTTTCTTGTACGATAGTCTTTTAGATGTCTTTGCTTGGATTAGATTGTATATCTTTGAAGGAGAAAAGCTGAGTTTTGATACTTATGTTTGTTTAATGATTTCATGAGTATGTCTAAAGGTGAACTTTGGTATGCTTTGATGATATGATGTCTTTTGTTCCTATATGTGAGAGCTATGTGAAATGGTATCTTATGTTGAGAATTATATGTCATGATTTTTTTATATCATGTTAGAAGTTGTTTTATTTAAAATGAGTCTTATTTTTGATTAACATAATACTATATGCATAATGGTAGCCTAATTTTATGATTTGCGTTTTAAATGCTTAGTGACTACCTATGGAAGCATGTTGCCCTAAGTATTTATAGAATAAATGTTGCATTTATCTATATGTATGAAGCTTCTGATTGATTTAAATGGATTGGAGTCTTTTGTATAATCTTGGTCCTAGAAGAAAGGGTAGCATTATTTTCATTGTGGGGTGATGATATGGGTTTGATTGACGTAGAATTTAACTTATTCTAATGTTGACAGAAAAGAAAGAGGGCTTATTGTTAAGTCTCCTCTATTATTTACCCTAATGTTGTATGACCTTGGTATCAATTAAATTTTTTAAAACCTTATGTGGTTAGGTAGTACGACCTAACTTGATCATTGGGGGATAATTTTCCTAAGTTGATAAGGTTTAGAATGCCTTTGTGTTCCTATGTTGACTTACTGTAATTCCTTCTAAAGTGATAATAACTTTTAAGTGATGAAAATGAATGTTGATAAATAAGATCCTATTGAGGTTGGGTAGAGTTACTCTTAATTGTGTTTACCCTTAGTGGGGGATGGTGATGTGAGTAGTAAAGTTGTAAGTATTTCTACCTCGTCCTTTTATTTTTACTTGATCTTGAAACTAATGAGTTCTTTGTAAACTTGTTCATGATAGGAGTCTGGTATAAAGTATGAATTGCATGACCTCTATTGTTTGGTATGTCTTGATTAAAACTATATTAAGAGTATTTTGAAGATTCTAATGTATTTAAAAAGGATTTTTTTAAAAAATTCATGATTTCTCATGTTTTTTTATTCTTGATATGCTAGTTGTGCATTTGACTTCATGAGATAAGGAAAGAAACATGTTTAAATTCACTTTAAATGTGTAATGTATAGCATTATAATAAGAAATCGAGATTCCGTAAAATCAAAAAATGACTAGTCTCGTTAAATTTTTGTGACTTATATGGTTTTGAAAGCATGATTTTAGGCTCACTCTTGAATAATGAATGCATGTTCAGCTATTTTCCTTGTGTATGCCTATAAATTGTATGACTTTCCCTAAATGATACATGTTTATGAAAACTACTGTCAGGCTAGGAATGGAAACTTTGTGAAATGACATTCGATTGTTGTAATTAGGGTGGTGTGATTTACCATTTTGACTTCACAAGGAAGAAAGTATGAGCATGCTTTGGTTAAATGTTGAGAAATTCTCATGTTACTGTAAGTTGACTTTTGTGCCTTGTTTTAAGTATGTACTCATGAGTCATGCAAGTGTGTTGAGGAGAAGGACATTCCTCAATGGATACAACTAGGCATGGTATGGTTTAGTATGACCCTCATGGCACTAGGTCTAACTTATAAGATCCTTCTTGATTGAACTTACTCAAATCTATGTGCATTGAAGTATGAGTACCTAATTATTCTCTTGAGTGTTGTTGGAATCTTCCTATATGTGATCTTAAATGTTTATCTCTTAATAAAATTAAATGTAAATATCATGTTATGGTGAGGAGAAGTGCTTTCCTACTATTAACATATAAGAATATATGTGTATGATTCATTAAAGAATGAGTGAATAAAGGTTTTCCTTCCTTGTGTTGCATTGAGTGCTAAATGGTATGAAGTTGTGCTCCCTGTAAGTTTGGTGCATTAACTTCTATAAGAAGATGTTATGAATGTTTTGAGGTTCTGTATGATTCATTGTAGACCTTGTTGTGATTAAAGTGTTCTAACTTTAATTAGAGGACGAATGTTCCCAAGAGGGAAATATTGTAAGACCCCCATAACGAGTTAGGGTGTCTAGAGCCTGACTTTTTACTTTAAGTTTGGGAGCATTTTCATGAACTATTTTAAAGTATGCATGGGTGATTTGAAGTCATTTGGAAGTCAAAACTCAGTGGACGACCAAGACATTCGAGGACTAGTAACCAAAGGGGCCTTTTGTGTTTTTATGAACTTCCATGTGTTTCATCGGATTATGAAGTCCTTATATCAGTAATAATGATGTTTATAGGTAGTATGTTGAGTTTCATGATATTTAAAAGTCCAAAAAACCAAGAACATAAAAAATGTTCGAAAACTAGCCCTTGAGACATGTATGTATGTGTCATAAATGTGCCTAGCATGTCTTGACGTGTTGCGAGTATTTATTTTAGTTAAACTGATGTGTAAGGTCCTTGAATTGTAAAGATTTATGTTTACATTTGAATTGTCAAGGAAGGACTACTCAAGGTCCCCGCAAGAGGTCTTCTAGGATGACCCAAAGGGTGTCGAGACAATGCCTTGGCATTCTCAATCAAAGGAGCCAAAGAACGCCTCGTCAGTCCACCAACGCCCTGTAGATTGTGAGGAATCGATGGAAACATAGTTTTGTGAAGGCTTAAGGTTTTTGTCAAGCCTCAGATGACAGCGACATGAACTTGGCATCATTTTTACCCGTCGATTGTACCTGCATCTGCAACCTACCTACTATTTCATTAAAGGGGTGAATGGTAAATTCACCCACGTGCTAACCTTAACCTAGTTGGTTTATTTGGTTTTTTTGGTGTATTAACGTGATAAAAAAGTGACAACTTCATTCCCAATTCAATTCACAAAATTTAGAATTCCCTCCCAAACAAAACTCTCTCTAGTACCCCCATTAAAGGTGAAGCTCAAGAACCGCTTGGAGCTTTGATTTTTATTGGTTCTTTATCATTTTTTAGAGGATTTATTTTACATTAAGGTATGGTGATCCTTCATCTCTTGTTAATATTCCATCTACAGAGTTCCCTTCAATGTTTTCAATGTAAGTTCATGATCAAATCTCTTCTTCTTCAATCTAGCCATGGATTCTTTCTCAAAATGTTTTCAAAGGATTTATCATGAAAAATTGATTATAATGTATTATTTATAATGTGTATTTCAATCCAATTGCACAATTACCCATGCTCCCTTCAAACTATCATTTTAGCCTAACTATGGGTTTTGTGATCTTGAATTGTTGTTGATCGACTTATGATTCTAACATCATGAATAGATTACACCTATTGCCTACATTTTAATTTTATTATGAATTATGTGATATTTGATAAATGTGGTTTGATGCTTGAAGACATGATATCTACTTCCGTTTGAATGTTAATCCATGGCCTTCACTATAATCTCAATTTTATGGCACTTGTATTAGGATTTAGTTTAGGTTATGATTTCTTTAACTACTGACTTATATTGATGTTATTTATTATTTTTGGGTAATGAATCATACGTGATCAAAGTAAAGGAGTCTTGCTTAGGATTGATCTAGATTCTTCTAGCCAATAGATTGGATGTTGCAATGTACATGATGTGATCTTAATTCTAGGGTAGATGAAGCATGATTTAGACTTTATTATTATGTATTTTGTTAATTCAATGGTTTGATACTATTGGTGAAATATGATTGATGATCAATGCAATTGAATTTTTTTAAATAACTATATCCTTCTACTTTTTGGTATGTTGGTTATGTGTTTTACTAGTTTGTAGCATGGTCTTGTAGTTGCTCATGCATTGTTTCTTTTATGATTAAATTACATTTAACTACTGCCCATATATTAATTGTTCATTAAAAAGGTGTATTGATCAATGATTATCCAAGGTTGATGAATTGGTAAGAATGAATTTTCCACTCTACTTTCTTATAGTATTGATAGTTGATGAAGCCTTGTATAGCATTGTTTGCTATGGTCCTCTTATGGCGGTGGAGATAACTTTTACCAATATATATATATATATGTGTGTGTGTGTGTGTGTGTGTGTGTGTGTGTGTGATGCGATCATTGCCTTGAAGGTAATTGCATTATTAATGTGAGTTTGTTATGATCACCCAATGTGAAGCTTATGCTTAGTTTTCCTATGCTAGCTATGATCTAGGTTGTATGGATAATATTATGAGCATATAAATGGTTATGTTATGTTTATGTATACTTTATGCCTATGATGAGTCCTTATAATGTTATGTGTGAAGTAAAGTTAATAAAGGTGCATAATGACTAGACCTTACTATAAGGAAGTTCTAAGTCTTGAATAAATGAGTCTTATACTATGTTATCTATTCTATGATGTTGTGTCATGTATCGTTATCTAGGATGATTTAATAGGTGTAATTTTATGTTCAAGGGTATGGAACCTTGTCTATGCATTGCACATGTGTACTTTGATAGGATAGTTCCTAGATTGGCATTCTAAGTCCATGAATAGGAATGTCTGAACATGTTATTACTATAACTTATATGCTATGATGTTAAGTGTATGATATGAGGAAGTGCGAATGTGCATATTCTCTTGGTGTTTTTATATGAAAGGATTTCTCATATACTTATACCTATATACTTATGCATTGATATATGAACATATGTTGCCTTGATGTTTTATATGAAAGGTTTGCTCACATATAAGTGCACACACACATGTATAATGATCTAGTCTATGGAGGAGACTTGAAATGTATGATAAATTGTAACGTAAACTATTTAGGTGCTTGATATATAATATGTCCATGTGAAAGGATTTCTCACATGATATAGTTTGATGAACTCTCATCTATGACATACAAGGTAAGCATATGAGAATTTAATCTCCTAAAGCCTACACATTATAAGTAATGTTAATAAAGGATTTCTATAAAGGGAACTTAGCTTAGCACCTAGTGAACTTGACAATGAAAGGTGTTTTCTTTCCTTGGAAGAAGGTTGACCATTATGTTCTCGTAAGGTGTTGACTTTTCCTAGAGGAACATTCTCTTATGGTTCCACATGAGTTGTGGACTTCTTTGAGGAAGATTCACCTATCGTTTCTCATGAGATGATGCTCCAATTCTAAAATGACAGCAGAGCGTTATGTAATTCTCTTTATTCTATAACTATTCTCTCCACATAAGATGTAGCAAGTGATTGCACCTAGTATGCTATAATCTTATAATATTTTACCTTGGGTACGTAAGAACACCTTCCCGTGGTGTAAGTCTCTACAACAACAAATTCAATGAAGCACACATGGTCTTAATGTCGGTTAAGTCTATATTTTTCCTAATGTAAAATGGACAATGAAAGTAAAGTAAGGACTCTAACTAGTATAACCTAAGGGAAGTGTTTTAGTGTAGATGGGGGTATAGGACATCACTTATGCATTGCACAAGTAGCTTTTCTGGGAAGTCCTAGGAAGGTGTTCTAATTTATATTACTATGTTTATATTCCTTATGCATGACTTTGTAGTAATTGTCTACATAATTTGATGAAATGCATGGTATGAGCTATATGAAGTGGTCTTGTTTTATATGCATTATGTTGGTCTTAATGACTACATAATGCACGTCTTGCCTAGTTTGGATGAAGTTGTCTTCACTTTATATGTTGATGTATGAATTGGATGTTAAGGTTTGTGGTCTCATGATAGGTTTATAAATTATGTAGGATGTTATGGGGATTCAGATGTGTCATATCTAGGAATACCCCTTAGACGTAACTGGCATCGTCATCCTATTTGAAGACTAAGACTAGCCTTTTAGATTACATCATTATTTCATAGGTAAAATTTAGCGAAAAATATAAAACTTTTCCTTACTTCTAATCGGAGGTTTACATGGACCTCTACATACACATAGAATATACATATATAGAATAAACATAGACCCTTCGTATAGAAAAATTACTTAGTCTTCTACTTTTATTGAACGTAGACATATAAATTATAAGATCGTCTCAAAATAGTTATCTCATATCATGACCATCTAATAAGAGTATATCAAATTGAGAGTAGCCCATACATCAAAGAAACAGGACGACATATAGGTCATAAAACGTTCAATATCAAAATTAAAAGGAAAGAAAAATAAAAGTCTTAATACTCAAAACAATATAATAGGCTTGATTGTGACATTGCCCTACGAAAGTGAGGACCTACCCTACTTTGATGATTAAGAAATCAAAGTCTTCTTCAAGTCATCTCCAAAAGTCCTTCAACGATCGGAACCTAAAAGTTGGTAAAAAGAAAGAAATGGAGTTAGTACACCAGTTGTACTAAATGTGAGACCATATCCACACATTATTTAAAATAATGCTAAGAAAAGGGACATTTCATTAAGTATGTAATTTACTTTGAAAAGTTTTATGCATATTCAACAAAAATACAAAATCAATAAGGCATAATCATTAAGTCATGGGAAAATATATCACAAGACCAACAACATCAAAACTAGCCAAGTCAACATGCATTTCATGTAATTGTATACATAATCGAGTAACAACATCATTAAATCATAAATAATCACAAGCATGAACAAGAGTATTTTTTGTCATAACTAAATAAAGACAATTACCCATGAACCCTTATCAACATAACAAGTGCAATGACCAATCAATGCCTCACATCCTTACTCAATCGAGTAAACTAACATAAATCATGACAAACCTCCGATTAACCATCAATAGTCCATATCATGTTACTTTAACAATGTAGACCAACACATATTCATAAGTGAAACTAATAAACATATATTATAAAAAACGTTCAAGTTCATATAAATCATATACCATCATAAGCACGTTCATACATAAGAACATCCTCCTAAGGTTTCGCTCAAGGTACACAAGTGCAAAGCATAAGTAGAGTCCCATACCCCTACATAAGCTAAGTCAACCTCTCAAGTCACCCTAGTTAGTTTGTACTTCATTACTTAATTTTAATTTAGGGAATCTTTCCTTAACCTACATAGACCCTAAGAGCTAAGTATGAAATTTGATGTTGTAAACCCTTACACCAAAGAAAGGTAGTCTACCAGCCAAAGTAAAACAAAATATAAACTTAGCTTTCTAGGTGGTCCACTAGCTAGTCTTCCTTTAAGGGAAACATCGTTCAAGAACTAATAGATTGCTATAATCCTTCTACATACCACCTAGAAATTAATCCATTGGATGAGTATCCCTCATCAGGTAGTCAAAACCTCTTATGGAACTATAGGGTGAATCTTCCTCTATGGGAAGCCATAACCTCCCATTATCAAGTTCACTCGGTTTCAAGCTAAGTCCTTTTTGAAATGTCTTTAATGTCTTTATTAATCATCATAGTTTATTGTAGGTCCTAGGGTCTAATCCTTGTATAATCATCATCATCATCATAGACCAATAAGAACTACCTCAGTAAAATCTTTTCATTACAATTCATATAAATAGTTAGCAGATTTACATTTTACTTCATGATAAGGCACATTGGTAAATCATTCACCATCCTTATAAAATTTACATCTTATCCAACACCTCACAAACCATAGTCATGACATTTCAATTCAACATCATACAAACCCTATCATTTCCAATACAAGGAATACTCCAATACAACATCATGACTTAATCACAATTAACCATAATTTGAAGTAATGGATGGGGATCACATGACTTACCAAATCTCCTTCATAATCAATCTTCAAGGTGTTACCATCAACCCTTGACTCAACCCAATTATGGTATAAAATCATCTTAGTTCAATGATAAATATTATAACAATGTTAAAAGAATCACTACATCACAATTCAATACTAGTTCATAGCGTAAGACAAGATACTTAGGTCAAACTCGCAACATACATTAAAACCTACATCAACTTCTCAAGAAGTACCCTATAGGACTTTAATAAACCTAATTCATTCATGATTAATATAACCAAATCATCTAGTATTTATTAAGCCAATAACTAATTAAATTTAACTAGTATAACATAGTTGATATGAAGATCATAACCTTGGGTAAAAGGGGAATACATTATCTTCTACACATTCATCCAATGCATAAAGATACATCATAATTTAAAATACATGTTAATATAATAAAAATATCCACATGAAATCATAAAAATATTGAATTCATAACATTATTATCGAGATTGGATGAAACCCACTTGAAAACCCAACTTTGGAAATCAATTTGATGGAACCCTTTGAGGAAAGGGGTCTCAAATGTGAAAGGGATTCCATACCTTTATAATTGATAAAGATTGATGGTGAAACTTGAATCTTTGCAGATCTTATACCCTCCCCTATCTTGGTCTTTAATGGAGTTCTTCACTAGTGAGAGAAAGAAGAGAGAAGGAAGACAACTTGGGTTTGTGTGTTTTGAGAGTTTTTAGTAGCCTGAATTAGGTTAGGACTTTTACATAGGGTGTTAACTAAGTGAATTTGACCTCCCTAATCCCCCAAATAAGTAACTTACACTTTAATTAATTAATTGGAAGAAAATAAAAATGTTCTAAAAATTCGGCCCTCATAGACGACGCAATGATCGACGGATCGTGGGTCAATCGACGGCCTACTCCTGCTTCCGTGCTAAACATTTGTTGTTTAATTCATAGAATGGTTCAAATGTTCCATTATCCTAAATGTCTATGCTTTGTCTACGGATAACATTGACGCCCGTCGATCCACACACGCTCCATCGACTCCCCTTATGGGTGCACACTGCCTAATAGTCCTTTTGACACCAAAACAAAAGTGTCCTCCTGAAAGGCTATTGGGTTGTACTTGGGGTGTCTTACCCATAGGTTTCGACTATGAATCAACTTATACAAGTGTTAGACACACTTCCACCAATTTTTATTTTGGACTTCTAAAAGTTAATCGAATAGGCTAAGGCACACTAGTACCTCCTTGAACTAGTTTCCGGAAGTCATGGAAGTTTTTGGATGTTTTGGTTTATAGACTTATTAAATAACTTATATTTATCAAAATGGACATTAAAACAGTGTCTATACCTCATGACACTTATGTTAGGGTCTAGAACATGTCTTGGATTTTCGAAGTGTTACAACTTGTACATTGCATTAGTAAAATTAGATTTGGATTGTGAGTAAGGTATCATCATGTTCAATATGAAGTGAAATTAGTATATGTGCAAAGTGAATAGAGTTCATTGTAATGTCTTTAATGTCTTGACTTGAAGGTGTCTTATGGTGTGTTATGTTTCTATGACGGTATATATTAGTTATATAAGTTGTATGTATGCTTTTATTGTGGCCTTAAGGTGATGCTAAATATCACCACAAAGGTACTTGGGAAGTTAAGGAATTAAATTGAAGGAAGCTTACTATAAAGTGAAAATTTGTTATTGTAACGTTACCCCAAATGTCACATAAATTCTATGCGTTATATTATATGATGGTTGGCCTTGGAATATGTCTACATGAAGTAAGTGGATTGTATAAATACTATTGTATCAAAGTTATATGAAGTTTTCTCAAAAAAGGCATGAGGTATGATTTCATGGAAAAAGTCCCTTTTTAAATGCATGTTTTTGCATGGTTGTCATACTTTGTGCATTCTTGTAGTAATTTCATTCTTCTTAACCTTTTTACACAATGTTTAGGCTATGTAATTCTTAAAATGATATTTCTATGATTGAGGATCTAGCTATGTGTTTCCCCAACTCAGGCAAAAGGAATTCTTAAGATTCAAGGATGTCCAATGTCAACATATGGGTTACTGAAAAGTCTTATAAATAGTATTGTTATGTAATATGTTATAACGTCTGTGTCCTTACTAAACACTTATGATGTTGAGTCTATGATGGCAGAAATAGACTAGAGTCTAAATATGTACTTATAATATTTTAATTATTTGAAGTTAAGTTTCTATCATATGTAGTGGTACAAAAAGTTCTAATTTTTCGCCAATTCACCTATCACCATGCGATGAATGATAACTATGGGCTTGCATAAGACCTCTGAGAGGTCAAATACGCCATGTTTCTTCTACGGAGTGTTGCGCGGTCATGACAAGAAACCTTGACTTTTTATGCGTTGAGGTTTTCATCTCGTCAGACAACATCTATGCTGGGAACACCAACTTATTGTACGTGAAGGTTCTCTTGTAGGAAGCTAGACTTACTAAAGGCGAACATCCACTTTCATTTTTCATATTCACTCAGTGCTAATCTCAAACACAACTTTTAAACATATTTAATCATTTAGTACATTAGTTCATAAGGTAGGATTTTGGAACTCTCTCCTTCATACTCATATAACTCAAAGGTTCCAAATATTACAATGTCCTTTTATAGTAGAACCTACTTTTTATACAATCATTTGTGTGTGCATATATATGTGAGATCTACCCTCATATAAACACCTCTAGGTACACATGTTCATAACTTCATTAATCATATACTTTACATGCATAGAAATATGTAATGATGCATATGAGAACTATCCATTCCTTAGTAATCATGAATCTTTGCCACTCCTATATATGCATGAAGTGTGTGTGTGTACATTGGTCAAGATAATCACATAATGGATATAACAAAGTATTGAGGAAGCCACCCTCTCACTACACCATTTTATGCCTGTCGCCATACTAAATTAGACCAACGCTTGAAAAGTCTTGCCTAAAATATTTTTGGGAACACATTTTAAATTTAGCCTAAATTTTTAATTTTTGGCAATAATAATATTGGCAACACTTGTAAAGTGTACCATTTAATGGTATAGGCTACACTTTATAAGTGTTGTCATCATTTGAAATCAATGGCAACAATTATTTATATATATCGCCAAACTTTTAGAGGGTCCTATTTTTATAATTGTAAAAACAACATTTTAGAAGTGTGGCCTAAAATTTTTCACTAAAATATTAGATTCCCTCCAATATTTTCTAATCTCCCTCCCATATTTTTATTGGACAAAAAAATATTTGATAAAACATTATTAAAAACATTCCTATCTTAGAATCAGAAAATAAATTGGGGCTATTTCTCTTCACTAGAACGGTAACTGCAATCCGTTCCTATCTTAAAAATCCACATTTTTTCTTCTCTTGAACATCATATCGACGAGAAGATAGTGAAGATCGAAGAGAGGAAGATGAAGACTAAAGTGCTAAGACGAAAATCGGAGGAGCTGAAAATTTGAGGACCTTAATATCGGAGGAGCTGAGCTGAGCTTGGCTGTTGCTGACGAACTGGGGATTGATCGAAGAATTTGAGAACATATGCTGAAGAACCAATTTTGTCAAGAGTAAGTACCAATATCGTACAATTGTAATTTCTTCTTACTCTCTAATAATCATCTAATATTAAAAGCATTCAATTGATTGAATATTTGTTTTGTGTTTCAAATTAATTAATTAGTTTGGGGTTGTTATAGATGAAATTCGAAAGTAGTTTAGGAAATTGAAAAAAAATTGAATGTGAAAGTTTGCCTTAGTATATTAAGCAGACAAGATTTTTCTTTTATAAGGATACAAGTAAAAGGCTATATTGTAAATATGGGTAAACCTTGAGAAGATTGAAGAGAACTTCCGAATAGACATTTATGCATTTTGTAAATGAACGCACTACAGTTAGGGTTTTTTACTTTTTCTTTGTCCGCTCCTCATACTATAGAATGAAGGTGAACTATTGACATTGTAGTTCGTAGGGCAAACATTCTATGTCTTTTATCATCCTGTCACATTAGTTTGGGGGTAGACATTATAAGTATTGGATACCCAAATACTAAACTCCTGTACCGAATACACGTTTATGTGTATATGTGATTTTATATGTTATTTAAGTAAAGTGCAGCATCTAAGGTGAAGACTTTGTTCAACTTTGACATAGACATAGCGGTATTTATCCCAAGGAATTTTTTTATTGTATCATCTAATTTTTTTTTATTTATGTGTGTGAAGTACCCTATAATTAAATGATCTTATTTGGTTTTCGAGTGTACAACTAATAACGGTCCAGCATCATTTTCCTTGCTTTTAATTAGAAATAGTGAGCTCTTGTTAATTATTTTTTTGTGAAGATATGAATCTCTAGTTTCTGTGAAAAGAATATTAGACTTTAGTCTTCATACAATACTTCCTAAAAGAAAATCATATAACCAAATAAGCACACTACCAAATGCTCCGAAGGGATTCATTGTAGCATTTATGACTATTTTTATCTAACTAAGTTCACATCAAAGTAAGAATTTAAAAGTAATGGTTGTATTTTACATCAAATAACTTTTTTTCTCAAACAATTGCAACTGCAAATTTTTATCACAGGCATTTTCCCATCTCTCTTTAGCTCCTGTATTTGTCGCAACTTCCTAATGTGGCAATAAAAGAAAATTCCCGAAGTCACCTAGATTGACTAATAAAACTAACAATAAAACTACAACAGTTGACATTAACAATCAGTGAAGTACCTTCAAAGAGTCAATATAGCATAACATTCTCGAGGAGTTAATAGTAGAATACAACAGTAAGAGATGTACTTGTATTGTGGCGGCTGGTTTGTCTACTAATAATTCTCGGTGTACGCATTGGAATAGATACGTCTGCACATTCCTCCATAAAGGAATCATCAGATTGGTTATACTGTCCGCCATAGAAAATGATTGAAAAATGTTTTAATAAGTATCGTGCATATAATATGTTGTGTGTAAGAGATAGTGTGTTTAGTTATGATTTCTCAACAAGAATATATTGCGTATGGTTTCAGGTAATGAGGCATTTCTATTATCATATAATGTTAATCAATTGAGATGAATAATAGTGTCTATAGTGTTAGAGTCTGTGATTATTTTAAAGATTTTTTGTCTTTGTTCCTAAGGCAGTTTTTATGGTTCGAAACCAGTGTATGTAGTTAGTATAATAAATAGTTTAAGGTATTTGTGGGTTGTTTGGTGGATATATTTGTGTATAGAAACTTACCTTGTATTTGATGATGCCTTTGTATGGTATGAATATTTATTAGGTTCACAAAATCAGTTCTAATAAAAGAAACAATGGGAGATCCGAATTTTCGTAAATCTTTTGGTCCTCTTTAGCTATGTAAGCCCGTTTATTATACTTGTGATAACTTGATAGAACTTAATTTGCCAGTAGTTTGTTTTTGAGCTTTTCGTACAGGCCAAATGTGTACTAAAACCTAAAATGTATCATCTCAATTTATGCTTGCAGGTTATCAGCAGTATTAATAAGGGTAGTAATTGCGTTATGAAGGTATAAGGTACACAAAGAGTATAGATAACATTCTATGGAAACTAAAAGCCTCATGATGTACAGCAGCATCCCCTCTTGCAATTACTTCCATAAAAGAGTAAATGTTTTTAATAGCAAATGATATGCAGATCACATATGGTAATGTTTGAAGTATGTATGATCTTGTGAGGGGGTTAGAGAAGATAGAACAAGGATTATCATGATGGATTTGTCTTCGCACCAAGGATATAGTAATCAAATTACTGTAAGGGCTTCCCATGCAAAAAAGCTTCTTTAGTGGCTTGATCCTCGTTTTTCGATAGAGTCGTACTAGAAAGGTCCTAATTTTAATTTATGTGCTTTAATTCTATATAACACGTGGGAAATAATATTAGATCTGTAGACGAATTACAATTAGCTGACTCGATCTCAACTTTATTACTTCAATATTGGAGGAATAGAGGCCCGAGGATTTATATTCGAGCACCAATTGCTTTAGCGATAACCCATTGTTTCCCTTTCTCTCACTCATATATATATATATATATATATATATATATATATATATATATATATATATATATATATATATATCTTTACTATAGAATGCTTCTTAAAATAGTGAGGTCATCATGTACGTTCTCGATGAGTGCATTCTACTAACATCATAAAATACTAACTAGGTCCAAAGCGGACAGTACCTTGTTAAATAGACTTGGAAAGTTACAGTTTATGTTCTTTATGACATACAAGCAATTTTCACAATATATTGTACTTTTGGTCTTCTACATAAAGTATTTGAACTTCTTTAAAATGTTGTTTACAACTTGAACCTTCTTCTCCAAAGAATTTCTTAATCTTGATTAGTTCATTTAATTGTGTCTATCCTATTAGTAACTTTATTTCTTAATTATGTCTATCGTATTAATAGTATCTTTTTTTCTTCTTAGTATTATAAACATTCAAAAACATTTTTGGAGTCTTGAAGTTTAATTTGGCATAGCACAAATGCAATGAATAGGTAAGAAACTTTTATCATCTCATAACGCATAATTCAGATAATTTACGCATGACTTCTAAAACATATTTGTTAAGTAGTTATTGAGTTAATGATTCTTGATAAAATATTATATATTTAATATATTGATCTTCTAGGGATTGAAATATCCCATCCCAGGATTGAATGAATATAGTAATGTATAGCAAAGAGTCTATTCATGGTGTTGAATCCTTCCTAGATTTTTCTTACGCTTACGGAGATTCAATAGGAGAGGAAATTCAATGTCCATGTGCAAAATATTGTAACATTTGTTGGACACCAAGGAATGTAGTGTATGATCATCTAATATGCTATGGATTTTTTAAGGGTTACCAGATGGATCAATCACAGGAATGGTATATTAAGTTGAATGTTGATGATGATATGGGTGCTCGCATGATGATATTGATGGTTTGTTGAATGATCCATATAGATATGTTGCACTAATTAAAGGATTTTATGATGGTCCATTTGAAGATGCCAAAAAATTATATAACTTACTTGACAAGGCAAACAAAAAATTATATACTGGCTGTACAGGATTCTCTAAATTATCATTCACGCATCGTTTATATTTGTTAATATGTCTACATAGATGGAGAAATGAATCATTCACTTCTATTTTTGAGTTATTAAAAGGGGCGATGCCCGCGTTGAACATTCCTCCATATAACAATGATTGCATGTTGTTAAGGAATGATCATATGGATGATGAATTTTCTCATACTTATGGAGCTTCATGATATATCAATTCTCCTGAAGTTTATCATGAGCTTGAGCTTCCAAACAAACAACATCGAGTTTCATCAAAGACATTGAGACACTTTCCATTAATCATTCGACTCAAAAGACTATTTATGAGCTCAAAGATGACAGATTCTTTGAGGTGGCATGACGAGGAGCATTCTAAAGACAGATAGTTAAGGCATCCTGCTTATGGTCTAGAATGGAATGATTTTGATAGATTGCATCCAAATTTTGCACTACATTCTCGCAATGTGAGACTTGGCTTGTTAAGTGATGGGTTCAATCCATTTCGGACTATGAGTATATCACATAGCACATGGGAAGTTATATTGATTGTATATAATTTATTGCCTTAGATGTGCATGAAATCGGAGTATTCTTTAATTTTTTACTCATACCCAGGTCGCGATCACCTCAAAATTTACAATGATATTTACTTGTAACCAATGATAGATGAGTTAAAAGTATTGTGGAATTCTGTTGTTCAAACATATGATGCTTCAAGATATGAAACTTTTCAATTGTGGGCAGCTCTTATGTAGATAATCAATGACTTTCCTGCATATACTATGATATTTTGATGTAGTACAAAAGGTAAGTTTTCTTGCCCTTGTTGTAACTATAGCACTAATTCTCGCTATCTTAAACATAGTCAAAAAATGTGCTAGATGTATCATCATGTTTTTCATCCCAAGTATAATACATGGAGATCAAACATAAGTTCTTTCAATGGAAAAACTGAATTAAGGGTTCCTCCATCTTTATTAAAGGGTTTTAATGTTCTTAATAGCTTACAAGAGTTTGAAAATGTGTTTGGAAAGAAGAGAAAGACATCAAATGATGGCCCATGGAAAAAAAGGTCAATCTTTTTTGAATTAGCTTATTTCAAGAAAAACTTGTTATGCCACAACCTTGATGTAATGCACATAGAGAAGAACATAGTTGATAGCATTTTTGGAACTCATTGGATATTTCTTGAAAAAAAAAGGATCATGCAAATTCCCGATATTATTTTAAAGGTATGGGAATCAGGAAGATATTTAATCCAAAAGATACGAAGGTAGTAAGCTAACAAAGTTGGCAAAGGCATGCTTCTTAATGACAAATGGAGAGAAATCATTTTTTTGTGGAGTTGTAAAGACACCCAAGCTACCTGATAGTAGTGCCTCAAATATATCTAGGTGTGTGCAAACAAATGAAAGAAAAATGTCTAATTATAAAATACATGATGTCCATTTCATGTACTTTTTTCCAATACAAATTAAAAGCATTCTTCCTTAATATTTTGCTATTCGTTTGATTCTTCTTAGTTCCTTCTTCCATCTTTTTTGTCAAAAAGTAATCACATTGGAGGACTTTGATTTCTTAAAAGAAGAGATCATAGAAACAATAAATCAGTTGGAGCAAATTTTTCCTCAATTTTTTGATATAATTATTCATTTGGAAAATGAAGTGAAATTAGGAGGTCCAGCTCAAAAAAGATGGATGTATTCCACAGAAACAGAAATGGGTATATTTAAATCATACAACCGGAATAGACGTTATCAAAAATGTTGCATAGCAGAATAATGAGTGAGAATAGATTGAATGAATTTATTCTACATTATCTATGTGGGGATGTGCATATATGATTTATAGAAGATCAAATAAAAATAATGAATGTGATCCAAGTGATGCAGAAAAATATGACATAGTTTCCTTACAAAGCAGTTCCCTTAGGAGCAAAGAAAAATGATCCATTAACTTTAGATGACAAGTCACTTAGTCAGGGACATGCATACTTATTGCAAAACTGTGACGAGGTTGAAGGATATATTAGGTATCTTAATTTGAATATTGTCTTACTGTTTTATAATTAATTTTTAACTTATTTTATTTATTGTTTAAACAAGAAAATATCATGGTGTGTAGATTGCATGAGAAAGAGGTAAATAATCAGCCACAAAAATCTAAATGGAGCAAGACCAAGAGTCATTGTCAAAACTTCTCTCAATGGTTTGAAACTCGTTCTATGCAAGAGGATGTTCCTGATTTGATGAAACAGTTGTCTAGAAGACCAAATTCTGTTGCAAGAAGGTATTCTGGGTACCTTATCAATGTATATAGATTCCATGTTAGGAAGCGTCGTTCAAGGCGTAAAACAAAAAATGGTAGTGTTACAGTAGTTGCCTCAATTACTAGTTTTGCAAGCACAAAGGATAAAAATCCAATTTCTTCAGATTTGACTTATTATGGTAGAATGTTTATATTGTTGAGTTTGACTATTACGACCAATTTAAGGTGGTTTTATTCAAGTGTGATTTTTGTGAGGTTTAAAATGATACTTATGGCCTTACTTACGTCTATTTCGACAAGAGATGTAGTCTAGAAGGGCCTTTTGTTCTTGGATCTCAAGTACAACAATGCTTCTATGTGCAGGATCCATATAATCAAGATAGACATTATGCTATTAAGATTGTTACGATAGATTTGTTTAACATGACTGATCAAGTTTAATCTAATCTCTCACAAAGTTATGAAAAATATCCATATGTATATTTAGTGGGACCATCTATACCAAAAGATAATGGTGAAGTTCGCTTAACAAGGATTGATTTACCAGATAGTTATTGATGTGCCTATGGAAGAATTTATTGCTCATAAACTTGAAGATGAGTATAAAGAGGAATTCGAACATGAGTCTACACATTAGTTTGAAACGAGACTAAAAATGAGTCTTAATATAAGCTTGAAGATGAGTCTGATGAAAAGTTTGAAGATGACACACCATGAGTTTCATTAATTTTTTATGATTATATGGTGTTCTCTTACTATTTTGTTATTTAATTTTTTTTCTATAAACAAATTAATATATGTAATATGTGGAATTGAAGATTAGATCGCTACAATCTTTAAGTGTTTTTTCGGCTTTATCCTTTGATATCTGCTATGATATAGATATGTGGAATATTTTAAGTTTTATACATTAGACAGGGTTGATTGGTGCTTTTGCTCATAGGTTTATGTGACCATTGAAGTTCAAATATGTGGTTTGCTTGAAGACTCTACTGTTGAAACAACAGTCCAAGTGAATAATGTAATGTGCTTTTCTCCACTTTACTGTAACATTTCAGAGTATCTCTTTATCTTTTGTTTGAAATTGACCACAAATCATGGAGTTCACCAAAAGCTTTATTTAGTCCTTGTGGGATTCTTTTATTTAGACGTAAAGCTTGAGAAGCGGCTAGCAGGTATGAGTAATCTACTTTTCATTTACACTTTCAAGTGTTTATTGTGTTGGTGGGCAGTTGGATGTTAAGCTAGGTAATAGATAAGAGGAAAAACAATATTCTCAGCTAGTGGACTAATTTTCTCCTATTATTATCATCTAGTGGACATTATAGGTAGAACTGTGAGCTCTGTAGTATTTCTGGTATAGTTATCAAACTACTAGGTGTGGTCAAGTTAGTTCTATGTTGTTCTTGATATTAAGCTAGAAAAGACGTTTTGGTTATTGTTGTTTCTGTTTGGCCTCACTTATTGGTGTTGATGGTTGAATGTCCTTTGCTTATTATAATAGTATTCTTGCATTTCAAAACCTTGTTGTCTTATTTTTATCTTAAGGTTAAATTGCTACTTAATCAAAGACGAAAATGGTATTATTTACTATCAATTGAACCAATTGCCTTATTGGAAGTATCAAATTGCCTTAAACACTTAATTGGTTTCTTTATCTATGAAAGCAGCCTTGCTTATAACTTATTTAATCTTTACTTTAGCCTCTGAAATTTTAACAACTGTTGGACGACTATCAGAAAAAATAAAATTTCACAATTATTTGATATAAGTAGCGAAATATTTTTGCAGTCCTAGGTTAATATTATGTTAAAACAAGAAAATCCAATTTTTTTACTTAGAAAAGCTGATGCATCATTAGAAGCCCTGTCAAAAAAACCTATGTTTTAAACATATAATGCCAAAGACACTGCAACAATTATAGCAATTGCTGGTGTTTCCTTATGTAAAACTTTTGTTTTTTGAATAAGTATATGGATGAATGAGGTAAAGAATTATCAAGATATGTAAGGTGAAAACTGAAAAACATGAAATGTAGAAAGAAAGTATGAAGACTATTATGTAGAAGGGAAGTATGAATGCCAGGATTTCATCTACCAATATGTTTGTATTTGAAACAGAATAGTCTTCAATATTTCTAATCTACCACTATGATGATTCTTGACGGTAAATATTTCTGATTATTATTTTGTAGGTCTACTTAATACAAGAAAAAGGCAAGAAAAAGGGTTCAAATCCTAAAAAAAACTAAAAGTCCATTGAAGAATCTAGATGATGATATGCAATACTGCTCAAGTTCTTAATTGCTCAACAAATTTAAGATTAAGAGAGAAAATGTTGCAAAAGAACGTAATAATAAAGCTAAGAAAAAGCACCTACCATAGCGCTTAAAAGAAAGAATTCTAAGGATTTCATTCCACAACAAGGAAAAAGTAAATTTGTTGGCCACAAATTAGTGATTCAATCATCTTCCAGGAAAGAACTTACTACTGCAAATATGATTGTAAGGAAAGGACAGAACAAACTAAGGTCATTTAAATCTAGAGAGTTCATTCAGGAGAAAGAATTTAAACTGGCTATGCCCAATTTAAGGTTCCAAATGTGGTCAAATGAAAATGTTACTTCTTCTGTATAAGTGACTGGAACAAAACTAGGTAATCGAGAGTAACAACATGAAATTTGGGATCTATTAAACTTCAAATAGGTGAAGAGGAAGTTGGTCCTACCAGCCACTAGTGTTGAACAATTTCTGAAAGACTAAGAGATACAGACAGAACTTTATATTGATCATGATCTACAAACAAAGAAACAAGTAAAGAAGAAGTTAGACATACCACCTACTATTCTTGATCTGTTTAAGAAACAACAAGGGATTGTCATAGGCGATGATAAAAAATAGACAACAACCCAGAAGTTAATGTTTAGTATACACCTGCTCCTTCTATTCATCTCTATAATAAAGGATTGGATACTATTGAGGATGAAGTAGAAATCGGAGAGGATGAGTGTGTAGTAGACGAGAAAATTGATATTGATTGTAGTACAAAAGCTATGTTTTAAATCTCGTAAGATTTATTACTCATTATAGGGAAATTTCTTTTTTACTTTTTTGTAGGGATATAGGGGCAGGAAATTGATCGAGGAAAAACAACATGTAAGAATATTCATACAAAAACTTTGAAAGAAAAAGGAGGAAGTGATATTTGATAAAGGATAACCAGTGGGACCAACTGATAAGATAGTGTAAGAATTAACCAATTTTATCGGAAAAATTGTAATTAATCCTAGATTAATCAGCTTGATGTAAATTAGTTGGCATATCGTTCAAAAAGATATTAAAAAGCGCATGTGTGAATATATCAATATAAGACAAGTCAATTTTGAAATTGCATTTTTCATTTTTTTACTAATGAAGATAAATATATTTTATTTTGCACAGTCCAAATTACTAATTTCGGTAGAAGGAAAGAAGTGGGTGATGACTGGTCTTCGTGATGCTTGGAGGCGACACAAAAAAAACAAAAGAGTGAGTTTTTGATAAAAATAAAACTGTTGAGGAAATGCTAGGGAAACGTCTTAAAGATATTCCAGAAGATCAATTCTATAAGTTGATTGAGTATTGGAAAAATGCAATTGTTCAAGTAAACCTAAAATAGTGCATTTCTATTGTTTGACATATTTTGCATCATACATATTCTTTTCTTTTTTATTTATCGATATAAACATCTCTTTTTATTTAATTACAGGTCATAGCAGAAACGAATTATATAAATAGGAAAAAACAACAGTGGAAGCATCAAATAGGACCAATTAATTTTGTAAGAGTACGAGTGAAATTGGTAATACTTAGCACACATATGAATTTAATCTTTACATACTTTCTATAAAAGGCAAACATTTTTTAAATTTCATTTGATATAATTTATATTTTGCAACAAAAGAATACAATGACTAACTATCACAACTTGAAATGTTTATTGCAACTCGTATAAAGACGGGAAAGGAAATTAAGGCCGATACCCAAGTTGCAACAGTAAGTTTCTGAAAGAGGATTATTGATGAATTTAATTCAGACATATATCTTATTTATTGTAGAGAGTGTAAGTAGTTCTTACTTTTAACTATGGAAGTTAATTTTATTTAACTAACTGAACTTCAAAATCATCAAAATTCTGGGAAAACGGCGGATGATACCTTTAGGGTAGTTATTTGGAAAGGAACAATATGGCAGACTTAGGTGTTATGGCAAATCAGTGACAACAAGTTCTCTAAAATAAGATGAAGAAATTAAAAGGCTAAAACAAAAGCATGCTAATAAAATTAGTTCTCTAAAGGAAGAAATAATTAAAAATTGAATGAAATGATAGTAGAAAAGCGACATCTTTTTAACCAGTTGCTACAAAACAACCCTGGATTGAATATTCAACATATACAAGGGGTTGTTGGATATAATCTTGTTTCACTTGTTGATGAACGTAGCGTATATCTTGTATGAGTAAACAATATTCCACATTATTCAAGTTCAAGTCATGATTCGATTCATCAAAAGGTATTTACTTGGTTCCTTAAGGCTTTTCACTAACCTTCTCCTATATGTAACCTGTCACCATTATTTTCCTCAATTTTGTCTAGTTGTTGTTGTTGGATGTTAGTTTTATCATGCACAAGAAGATCATTATAGTTTTTATGAGTACAAAGAGTAGATTTTGTTGCTTATATGTTTGTGTAGTTGTGGGTCCATCGGACAGTTCATGATTGGTAGTGATATTTTAGATATTTTTAGCAAAGTGCCCTGTAAAAATATTGTTATCAATGGTTTCTTTTTCTTGTTTATATCTGCAGAAACACTTGAAATATTATTGACCAAAATTGTGAGCTATTTGTGAAGTATATACACAACTGTGATTGTTGTTATCCGTAATGGTCCCTTCCTTCTGAAATGTTGAATTAAGTTTTGTTTCATGTTGATTCAAACATTAATTCTAAGCATACATATTTATTTATAAGAAATGAAACTGCACAGTCGTTGTCTTTAGAGGTTTAGTCATCCTCCTGTACACATAAATCAAGATTAAATACTAAAGGGTCTTCCCATATAGTTGAGTACCGTACAATTTCCCACACATTAATAAACACTTAAGAACCTTTAGTTAAAGTGAATCCACACACCTCAACATCTTCCTCTATTTTTTGAGTTACCAAAAGAGGAGCTGGAGGGTGCAGCTGGAAAGTTTGTTTACTAATGTACTGTATGTAAGGAAATCAGACAATGTAAGCTTCCTCAATCACACTAACTATTTAAATATCTCTAATATTAGCCAAAGTCAAGGTGAAGTTACAAAAGACAATGCTAAAAGCAAAAGAAGCAAACATATCTAATAAAACAAAAGAGAAAGCTAAATCATGTTTTAAGGTAGAACTAAAGTAGATACTTTTGGTCCCTACTATGTGTCCATACTTTCTTCTTATCAAACTTTTTAAATACAATTTTTAAATGCTTGTGATATCTCTAAAAACAACTTACTAAACCTAATTCGATCTCAGAATTCAATAGCATCTTTTGTGACGTGTTAAAATGCTTGGATAGTGTGAAAATCTTAAACACGCCAAGTGAAATTGTAGAAAATAAAAGGACAAAAGTAAAGTAGTTGTATGGATTTGATGAAGTGAGAAAGTGATTTTGGTCCCTTGAAAATAGAACAACAATTTTGCAAAACATCGAAAGTGAAAAGAAGTGGGTAAGTGGTCACCAGTTTTTATAAATGGGGGGCCTTTTTTTTTAACTAATGAGTAAGTGTAAATAAAATCAACCTAAAAAAATTGGACAACTTCTTCAAACATGAATCCCACTTAACTATTTAACAGCCTAATTTCCCCCATAATTGTTTCTTATTTCACTTCTTTCTATATTTTCTCTATGACTTTGCTTTGACAAAAAAATAGCATTATTGTTAGCTTTTATGTATGTATGCATACAATTAAAAGATTCACATTGATTAGTTAAATTTTAAAAGTTTCACATTTCTGTCCACTACATAGGCCACTAAATGAATGGAAATGCGGTGTTGAGCAGGTTATAGATGTCTTTAACGATCAAATACTTGACCCTAAATGAAGTATGATCCACTATCTCACTCCCTTGCTGATAGTAGCAAACACATTTCACTGAATCCCCTCAAAATTCAGCACTTTTTCATTTGTTGACCATTTATACCTCAATGCTCTCCAGACCACAAAGGACCTTTTGAATGGTAATGGAAATCTCGAAAGTTAGAATCGGAAAATTTGGAAACTTGAAATTTTAAATCTGGAATATAGAATCAGGAAATTTGGAAATCTTGAATCTGGAAATCATAAATCTGGAAATTTGGAAATATGGATTTTTTAAATCAACCAGGTTCTTAAATGAAGATGAATATTAAGGATGTATAGTTTTTATTTATTAAGGTTCCATGTTTACCTTTAAAATCTAGAATTAAAATAGCTAAACATCTACTTTTGATGTCTTTTTCAAATCCACTCAACTAGCAGTTGAATCATCTTTAATATCTAGTTTTGTTGCAATCTGATTTTTCATAAAATCTAAATGTGTAGGGAAACGGAGGTAATCAAATTTGAAGGGTCACTACATGTAAATTTGATCTCATAGAAGTGGATTATGAAGAGTTTTTGAACTATTGTAAGCTTACTTTTTGAACAATTGTGTACACATATTTTGAATATTGTTGTATAAATATGTGTATGTACACAAGACTACAATGTGTTGAGGTTTATTGCAAATCTATGTGTTGGAATTACTTATGAGCCAATCTAATGCTTGATATTATTTATTGTAAAATTATATTGGTGGTTTTTTATTAGAAATTCTGGCATAAATTTTATAGCAAAAATAATATGATAACACTTAAAAGTGTAGCCTTAGGACTTTAAATTGTTGTAATAACATGAGCAAAAGACTACACTTCAAAGTTTTGTCGTACATTACATAGAAAAGGCAACACTTTAAAATTACTGTCATACATTATATAGAAAAGGCCACACTTAAAAGTGTTGTTGTATGAGATATAAATGTTTCTATGTAGGTACATTAAAGTGTGGCTATTTACCTTTTAGGCTATTCTTTTAAGCGTAGCTGATAAGGCAACACTTGAAAAGTGTTGCCTAAAATCTAAGCTAACGCTTCACTTGGGCACCCCTGGAAAGTGTTGCCTAAAGTCCAGAAGTGTACCCTTTTATCTAAGGCCACACTTTTGCTAGTTTAGACTACACTTTACTAGGTTGTCCGTAGGCCTAAAATGGTGTAGTGTCTAAAGATCACAACACATGTACAACATCTTGAAAGTCCTAAGTCAAAAACATCTAGTGTATTATGGAGATTAAACTACAAACACTCACAATACATCATAAGAGTCAAGAACACATTCAACATTAGAATAGAAGGCTCCTAGCATACTTTGTTCACACATTCGTGTAGGGATTTAATAGGTAGGGGGTATTCTACAAGAGTTTTCATCATCATTAGACATATAGACCACACCTAACCCTACAATGTAATCCACAAATATACAACATCATCCAAACTCCTAAATCATACAACTATTATTGAAGACTATACATGTAACTTCACATAACATTAATTCACTTCGAACATAATACTAGAATTAAGGGTTACACCCATCAACTTCATAATCATGGAATCACTATATCAATTCATCTTGCATCTAATTCCTTCAAGTCAATTATCACAACATATAAATCAGGAATCTAAAAACCTCACCCATAAGTGGAACATAAAAGTCAACACAATTCAATATTGATACTACTAAATAGAGAGAAATAGTTTACATATACAACCTATGCAAGATATGATAATCTTGAGAAATTACAAACAATTCATAATCAATTGACAAAAAGGAATATAAAACTAAGAAATTCATTACAATTTAAACATAATGTAATCATCATCTAATCAAGATCACAAAACCCATATTATATTATAATTTTAGAGGTTAATGAGATAATGGATTCTTCATTGAGTTTGATTGAAAATCTTGTTAAAACAATTGATTAATAACATATTGACCACTATAATTCTTTTTTAATCACTTTAAGAATGAACCCGTTCCTCGATTAAAAGATATTTTTTTTTACTTTAGAATTATGTTTGAAAACATTTTGAAGAACTCCTTAGATACAAAATTATCAAAGGATAAAGGGTTACCATACCATACTACATGAGAATCCAGGATATTTTTAGAATAATGCACTTGAAATAAATCTCCATGGGTTTTTCTTGAGCTTGGTCTTCAATAGGGGTTTTGGGAGAGTTTTTTTTTTAGAGGGAAAGGTTTTATTTGGAAGAGTGTGTTTGGAATTGGACTTTAGTCTTACAAAGGGACTTAAAATACCTAAGGATACCAAGAATAACCATCCATGTTTAAGTTAGGACATGGGGTGAATTTCCTAATTCACCCCTAGCATGGCAGCGTGAAGCCGACATAACAACAACTTCAAATGACGTGCAAATTGATGGATCGTCATTGGAACGACGGTGTTGTAATGCACGTCATTTGATGGTGAGTGAGGCTCCAATTTTTGGGTTTGATCTTGCACGTCTAAGTATGGAGCAATGCTCCCAGTCGATAGGGCATAGAGTGGATTACGAGGCGTCTTTTCATGGGCTTCATTTGGACACTACTTAGGTAGTGCTTTGCAAGCCTTTGGGTCCTCAGGAAGGACCCTTCGGGTGGTCCTTCGGGAGTCTTTCCAGGATGTATCAAACCTAAATACGATCACATAAAATTCAGGATCCTTACCTATCATTTTAGAGCAAAAACAACACATAAAACATTCAAAGGCACACTGGAACACACTAGTATGGCTAAAGACCAACTTTTGAACTTCTTTGTCATTATTGGACGTTTGACCTCTAAATGAAACATCATCACTTAATAACAATTTACTACATTTGAAGTAAGGAATAGGGATTGCAAGACTTAGCAAGTCTCCTACAAAATACATCATCAAGGTGTTACTATGAAGACTTAAATCAACCCAATAAGCATGTATTATCATCACATAAAAATAACAAATATGATAATTAGGTTAATTGAATCACTACATCACAATCCATTACTAGTTCATAGCTTAAAATAATACATAGGTCAAAGTCATAATCTAGATCAATTACTCAATAACTAGCATAATAGGACTATAGTTAATCTTAAACTCTTCCCTATTTTTACAATATCATCATCTAGTAGTAATTCAACCAATAACCAAGTCAATTGAACCAACGTTACATAATCCATATCAAGATCAGAACCTATAATTAAGGGGAATAGCTCAACTTCTACAAACTAGACCAATCCATAAAGAGATAGCATAATTAAGTTAAAATACATGTAAATTTATTCATAATAACCAAAATAAATTATAAACAAAGCAATTCACAAGATCAATTTCGAGATTGAAAAAGACCCACATGAAAACTCAACTTTTGAAATCAATTTGATGGAACCGTTTGAGGAAAGAGGTCTCAAAGGTTAAAGGGATATCATACATTCTTGTTTGATGAATATTTATGGATAAAATTTCATTATTGAAACACGAGAACCCACATTGACCTTGAAATCAATGGAGTTCTTCAACTTGATTTTAAAAGAAGAGAGTAGAAAGAGAGTTTGGGTTTTTGAAATTATGAGAGTTTAGGTTAGTCTAATTAGCTTAAGGGCTTTATATAGGTTCTTAATTAAATTAATTAGGCCTACACTAACCCCAAATTAACCTCATAACTAGTCAAATTAATTAAAAGAATTAATTAAAAACGTGCAGTAAAAAAAGCCCCTCATAGACAAGACCCGGATCGATGCTTCGTGTATCAATCAACAACCACTGTTCCCTTCTTTATTGTACATCCGTGGATGAGTTCAGAGACCTTTCAAGGAGTCCTTGATCACTTTTTCTAACTATCCATTGATGGAAGCAGTCGACGCCCCATCTATTGGACCCGAGCATCTGTGGCATCTATTGGTGACACTGTCCATTGAAAACTTTTAGTCACTTTTGCAATGGTCCTCCTTAAGGTACCTTAGTTGGTAATTTGGGAGTCTTGCTTGTACTTTTATCGTATTAGATAACTCTAATACATCATAGACAACCTTCCACAAATTATTATCATATTCCAACTCCTAAAGGCTAGTGAAATAAGGTAAGGTACGCTAGTATCCCATTAAACAAGTTTCTGAACGTCATGGACGTTATTAGTTGTTTTGATTTCTAAACCTCTTAAATGACATAAATCATTAAAATATACCTTAAAATAGTGTATAAACCTTGTGACACCTATGTTATGATCTAGAAAACTT
>CM064974.1:23847115-23907656 GCA_032847665.1 Solanum chilense
GACACTCCGATCCACTACTTCTATGTGTCGGAACGTGACACTCCGATCCACTAATTCTATGTGTCGGAACGTGACACTCCGATCCACGAATTTCATTCTATCCGTTCATCAAGCCTTCTCTATACCAAGGCATCATCAATCCCATTACTTTAATTCGTCAAGCCTTCTTTTATACCAAGGCATCATCATTAATGAAGTATATTAAAGTTTCTTTCAAGTTTTGGGATTCAATAGTTTTCATCATGCTTGCTTTATCAAAATCATACAATCATATTCATGCAAGCATACAATTCAGCATATAGCAGGGTTTACAATACAATCAATACATATTATTCACTATTAAGAGTTTACTATGAACTAGCATAAACCATAACCTACCTCCACCGAAGACTAATGATCAAGCAAGAATTTCCAAAGCTTTGTTTTCTCCTTAGCCTCTCGATCAATTCCTCCCTTTCTCTTGTTTCTTTCTGTTTTGTTTTATTCAAACCCTCTTTCCTTTACCCTAATTATCATATAATTTAAAATAGAAGAGGACAATAGAACCTACTAATTAACTTAAGGTTACCTCTTTTAACCCCCAAGTAATTAGACTTATTAATATTAACCCTCAATCTTTATAATTAAGGAAAGAATAGTCCAAAACGTCCCTTAAAACGTGTAAAGAAATCCGATTCTGCCTGGGATTTGCGCAACCTGTGACGGCCCGTCGTGCTTGCGACGGTCCGTCACGAAGGTCGTCGTAGCATCTTAAAACTCATTTTTCACTAAGTAATCTGTGACGGTCCGTCACACCTGTGACGGTCCGTCCTGCACTTCCGTCATGACGATCAAAAACTCGTTCCCCATACCAATTTCTCAAGAGTTGAAGTGTTTTGCAACGGAAGACTTACGATGGTCCGTCGTACCTGTGATGGTCCGTCCTGCAGGTCCGTCACAATTTACAGAGAGTCGATTTTAGAACACAATTTTCAGAATTCTAAGTGTTCTGGGACGAGACACCCTCGATGGTCCGTCGTGCCCATGACGGTCCGTCGTGCCCATGACGGTCCGTCGTGGTGACCGTCGTCTCAGCCAGTTTTTCCAGAAATAAAATCTGCTGCTCAAAACGACAAAACAGGTCGTTACAAAGTGTGTGTGTGTACATTGGTCAAGATAATCACATAATGGATATAACAAAGTATTGAGGAAGCCACCCTCTCACTACACCATTTTATGCCTGTCGCCATACTAAATTAGACCAACGCTTGAAAAGTGTTGCCTAAAATATTTTTGGGAACACATTTTAAATTTAGCCTAAATTTTTAATTTTTGGCAATAATAATATTTGCAACACTTGTAAAGTGTACCCTTTAATGGTATAGGCTACACTTTATAAGCGTTGTCATCATTTGAAATCAATGGCAACAATTATTTATATATATCGCCAAACTTTTAGAGGGTCCTATTTTTATAATTGTAAAAACAACATTTTAGAAGTGTGGCCTAAAATATTTCACTAAAATATTAGATTCCCTCCAATATTTTCTAATCTCCCTCCCATATTTTTATTGGACAAAAAAATATTTGATAAAACATTATTAAAAACATTCTTATCTTAGAATCAGAAAATAAATTGGGGCTATTTCTCTTCACTAGAACGGTAACTGCAATCCGTTCCTATCTTAAAAATACACATTTTTTCTTCTCTTGAACTTCATATCGACGAGAAGATAGTGAAGATCGAAGAGAGGAAGATGAAGACTAAAGTGCTAAGACGAAAATTGGAGGAGCTGAAAATTTGAGGACCTTAATATCGGAGGAGCTGAGCTGAGCTTATCTGTTGCTGACGAACTGGGGATTGATTGAAGAATTTGAGAACATATGCTGAAGAACCAATTTTGTCAAGAGTAAGTACCAATATCGTACAATTGTAATTTCTTCTTACTCTCTAATAATCATCTAATATTAAAAGCATTCAATTGATTGAATATTTGTTTTGTGTTTCAAATTAATTAATTAGTTTGGGGTTGTTATAGATGAAATTCGAAAGTAGTTTAGGAAATTGAAAAAAAATTGAATGTGAAAGTTTGCCTTAGTATATTAAGCAGACAAGATTTTTCTTTTATAAGGATACAAGTAAAAGGCTATATTGTAAATATGGGTAAACCTTGAGAAGATTGAAGAGAACTTCCGAATAGACATTTATGCATTTTGTAAATGAACGCACTACAGTTAGGGTTTTTTACTTTTTCTTTGTCCGCTCCTCATACTATAGAATGAAGGTGAACTATTGACATTGTAGTTCGTAGGGCAAACATTCTATGTCTTTTATCATCCTGTCACATTAGTTTGGGGGTAGACATTATAAGTATTGGATACCCAAATACTAAACTCCTGTACCAAATACACGTTTATGTGTATATGTGATTGTATATGTTATTGAAGTAAAGTGCAGCATCTAAGGTGAAGACTTTGTTCAACTTTGACATAGACATAGCGGTATTTATCCCAAGGAATTTTTTTATTGTATCATCTAATTTTTTTTTATTTATGTGTGTGAAGTACCCTGTAATTAAATGATCTTATTTGGTTTTCGAGTGTACAACTAATAACGGTCCAGCATCATTTCCTTGCTTTTAATTAGAAATAGTGAGCTCTTGTTAATTATTTTTTTGTGAAGATATGAATCTCTAGTTTCTGTGAAAAGAATATTAGACTTTAGTCTTCATACAATACTTCCTAAAAGAAAATCATATAACCAAATAAGCACACTACCAAATGCTCCGAAGGGATTCATTGTAGCATTTATGACTATTTTTATCTAACTAAGTTCACATCAAAGTAAGAATTTAAAAGTAATGGTTGTATTTTACATCAAATAACTTTTTTTCTCAAACAATTGCAACTGCAAATTTTTATCACAGGCATTTTCCCATCTCTCTTTAGCTCCTGTATTTGTCGCAACTTCCTAATGTGGCAATAAAAGAAAATTCCCGAAGTCACCTAGATTGACTAATAAAACTAACAATAAAACTACAACAGTTGACATTAACAATCAGTGAAGTACCTTCAAATAGTCAATATAGCATAACATTCTCGAGGAGTTAATAGTAGAATACAACAGTAAGAGATGTACTTGTATTGTGGCGGCTGGTTTGTCTACTAATAATTCTCGGTGTACGCGTTGGAATAGATACGTCTGCACATTCCTCCATAAAGGAATCATCAAATTGGTTATACTGTGCGCCATAGAAAATGATTGAAAAATGTTTTAATAAGTATCGTGCATATAATATGTTGTGTGTAAGAGATAGTGTGTTTAGTTATGATTTCTCAACAAGAATATATTGCGTATGGTTTCAGGTAATGAGGCATTTCTATTATCATATAATGTTAATCAATTGAGATGAATAGTAGTGTCTATAGTGTTAGAGTCTGTGATTATTTTAAAGATTTTTTGTCTTTGTTCCTAAGGCAGTTTTTATGGTTCGAAACCAGTGTATGTAGTTAGTATAATAAATAGTTTAAGGTATTTGTGGGTTGTTTGGTGGATATATTTGTGTATAGAAACTTACCTTGTATTTGATGATGCCTTTGTATGGTATGAATATTTATTAGGTTCACTAAATCAGTTCTAATTAAAGAAACAATGGGAGATCCGAATTTTTGTAAATCTTTTGGTCCTCTTTAGCTATGTAAGCCCGTTTATTATACTTGTGATAACTTGATAGAACTTAATTTGCCAGTAGTTTGTTTTTGAGCTTTTCGTACAGGCTAAATGTGTACTAAAACCTAAAATGTATCATCTCAATTTATGCTTGCAGGTTATCAGCAGTATTAATAAGGGTAGTAATTGCGTTATGAAGGTATAAGGTACACAAAGAGTATAGATAACATTCTATGGAAACTAAAAGCCTCATGATGTACAGCAGCATCCCCTCTTGCAATTACTTCCATAAAAGAGTACATGTTTTTAATAGAAAATGATATGCAGATCACATATGGTAATGTTTGAAGTATGTATGATCTTGTGAGGGGGTTAGAGAAGATAGAACAAGGATTATCATGATGGATTTGTCTTCGCACCAAGGATATAGTAATCAAATTACTATAAGGGCTTCCCATGCAAAAATCTTCTTTAGTGGCTTGATCCTCGTTTTTCGATAGAGTCGTACTAGAAAGGTCTTAATTTTAATTTATGTGCTTTAATTCTATATAACACGTGGGAAATAATATTAGATCTGTAGACGAATAACAATTAGCTGACTCGATCTCAACTTTATTACTTCAATATTGGAGGAATAGAGGCCCGAGGATTTATATTCGAGCACCAATTGCTTTAGCGATATCCCATTGTTTCCCTTTCTCTCACTCATATATATATATATATATCTTTACTATAGAATGCTTCTTAAAACAGTGAGGTCATCATGTACGTTCTCGATGAGTGCATTCTACTAACATCATAAAATACTAACTAGGTCCAAAGCGGACAGTACCTTGTTAAATAGACTTGGAAAGTTACAGTTTATGTTCTTTATGACATACAAGCAATTTTCACAATATATTGTACTTTTGGTCTTCTACATAAAGTATTTGAACTTCTTTAAAATGTTGTTTACAACTTGAACCTTCTTCTCCAAAGAATTTCTTAATCTTGATTAGTTCATTTAATTGTGTCTATCCTATTAGTAACTTTATTTCTTAATTATGTCTATCGTATTAATTGTATCTTTTTTTCTTCTTAGTATTATAAACATTCAAAAACATTTGTGGAGTCTTGAAGTTTAATTTGGCATAGCACAAATGCAATGAATAGGTAAGAAACTTTTATCATCTCATAACGCATAATTCAGATAATTTATGCATGACTTCTAAAACATATTTGTTAAGTAGTTATTGAGTTAATGATTCTTGATAAAATATTATATATTTAATATATTGATCTTCTAGGGATTGAAATATCCCATCCCAGGATTGAATGAATATAGTAATGTATAGCAAAGAGTCTATTCATGGTGTTGAATCCTTCCTAGATTTTTCTTACGCTTACAGAGATTCAATAGGAGAGGAAATTCAATGTCCATGTGCAAAATATTGTAACATTTGTTGGACACCAAGGAATGTAGTGTATGATCATCTAATATGCTATGGATTTTTTAAGGGTTACCAGATGGATCAATCACAGGAATGGTATGTTAAGTTGAATGTTGATGATGATATGGGTGCTCGCATGATGATATTGATGGTTTGTTGAATGATCCATTTAGAGATGTTGCACTAATTAAAGGATTTTATGATGGTCCATTTGAAGATGCCAAAAAATTATATAACTTACTTGACGAGGCAAACAAAAAATTATATACTGGCTGTACAGGATTCTCTAAATTATCATTCACGCATCGTTTATATTTGTTAATATGTCTACATAGATGGAGAAATGAATCATTCACTTCTATTTTTGAGTTATTAAAAGGGGCGATGCCCGCGTTGAACATTCCTCCATATAACAATGATTGCATGTTGTTAAGGAATGATCATATGGATGATGAATTTTCTCATACTTATGGAGCTTCATGATATATCAATTCTCCTGAAGTTTATTATGAGCTTGAGCTTCCAAACAAACAACATCGAGTTTCATCAAAGACATTGAGACACTTTCCATTAATCATTCGACTCAAAAGACTATTTATGAGCTCAAAGATGACAGATTCTTTGAGGTGGCATGACGAGGAGCATTCTAAAGACAGATAGTTAAGGCATCCTGCTTATGGTCTAGAATGGAATGATTTTGATAGATTGCATCCAAATTTTGCACTACATTCTCGCAATGTGAGACTTGGCTTGTTAAGTGATGGGTTCAATCCATTTCGGACTATGAGTATATCACATAGCACATGGGAAGTTATATTGATTGTATATAATTTATTGCCTTAGATGTGCATGAAATCGGAGTATTCTTTAATTTTTTACTCATACCCAGGTCGCGATCACCTCAAAATTTACAATGATATTTACTTGTAACCAATGATAGATGAGTTAAAAGTATTGTGGAATTCTGTTGTTCAAACATATGATGCTTCAAGATATGAAACTTTTCAAATGTGGGCAGCTCTTATGTAGATAAAAAATGACTTTCCTGCATATACTATGATATTTTGATGTAGTACAAAAGGTAAGTTTTCTTGCCCTTGTTGTAACTATAGCACTAATTCTCGCTATCTTAAACATAGTCAAAAAATGTGCTAGATGTATCATCATGTTTTTCATCCCAAGTATAATACATGGAGATCAAACATAAGTTCTTTCAATGGAAAAACTGAATTAAGGGTTCCTCCATCTTTATTAAAGGGTTTTAATGTTCTTAATAGCTTACAAGAGTTTGAAAATGTGTTTGGAAAGAAGAGAAAGACATCAAATGATGGCCCATGGAAAAAAAGGTCAATCTTTTTTGAATTAGCTTATTTCAAGAAAAACTTGTTATGCCACAACCTTGATGTAATGCACATAGAGAAGAACATAGTTGATAGCATTTTTGGAACTCATTGGATATTTCTTGAAAAAAAAAGGATCATGCAAATTCCCGATATTATTTTAAAGGTATGGGAATCAGGAAGATATTTAATCCAAAAGATACGAAGGTAGTAAGCTAAAAAAGTTGGCAAAGGCATGCTTCTTAATGACAAATGGAGAGAAATCATTTTTTTGTGGAGTTGTAAAGACACCCAAGCTACCTGATAGTAGTGCCTCAAATATATCTAGGTGTGTGCAAACAAATGAAAGAAAAATGTCTAATTATAAAATACATGATGTCCATTTCATGTACTTGTTTCCAATACAAATTAAAAGCATTCTTCCTTAATATTTTGCTATTCGTTTGATTCTTCTTAGTTCCTTCTTCCATATTTTTTGTCAAAAAGTAATCACATTGGAGGACTTTGATTTCTTAAAAGAAGAGATCATAGAAACAATAAATCAGTTGGAGCAAATTTTTCCTCAATTTTTTGATATAATTATTCATTTGGAAAATGAAGTGAAATTAGGAGGTCCAGCTCAAAAAAGATGGATGTATTCCATAGAAACAGAAATGGGTATATTTAAATCATACAACCCGAATAGACGTTATCAAAAATGTTGCATAGCAGAATAATGAGTGAGAATAGATTGAATGAATTTATTCTACATTATCTATGTGGGGATGTGCATATATGATTTATAGAAGATCAAATAAAAATAATGAATGTGATCCAAGTGATGAAGAAAAATATGACATAGTTTCCTTACAAAGCAGTTCCCTTAGGAGCAAAGAAAAATGATCCACTAACTTTAGATGACAAGTCACTTAGTCAGGGACATGCATACTTATTGCAAAACTGTGACGAGGTTGAAGGATATATTAGGTATCTTAATTTGAATATTGTCTTAATGTTTTGTAATTAATTTTTAACTTATTTTATTTATTGTTTAAACAAGAATATATCATGGTGTGTAGATTGCATGAGAAAGAGGTAAATAATCAGCCACAAAAATCTAAATGGAGCAAGACCAAGAGTCATTGTCAAAACTTCTCTCAATGGTTTGAAACTCGTTCTATGCAAGAGGATGTTCCTGATTTGATGAAACAGTTGTCTAGAAGACCAAATTCTGTTGCAAGAAGGTATTCTGGGTACCTTATCAATGTATATAGATTCCATGTTAGGAAGCGTCGTTCAAGGCGTAAAACACAAAATGGTAGTGTTACAGTAGTTGCCTCAATTACTAGTTTTGCAAGCACAAAGGATAAAAATCCAATTTCTTCAGATTTGACTTATTATGGTAGAATGTTTATATTGTTGAGTTTGACTATTACGACCAATTTAAGGTGGTTTTATTCAAGTGTGATTTTTGTGAGGTTTAAAATGATACTTATGGCCTTACTTACGTCTATTTCGACAAGAGATGTAGTCTAGAAGGGCCTTTTGTTCTTGGATCTCAAGTACAACAATGCTTCTATGTGCAGGATCCATATAATCAAGATAGACATTATGCTATGAAGATTGTTACGATAGATTTGTTTAACATGACTGATCAAGTTTAATCTAATCTCTCACAAAGTTATGAAAAATATCCATCTGTATATTTAGTGGGACCATCTATACCAAAAGATAATGGTGAAGTTCGCTTAACAAGGATTGATTTACCAGAAATAGTTATTGATGTGCCTATGGAAGAATTTATTGCTCATAAACTTGAAGATGAGTATAAAGAGGAATTCGAACATGAGTCTACACATTAGTTTGAAACGAGACTAAAAATGAGTCTTAATATAAGCTTGAAGATGAGTCTGATGAAAAGTTTGAAGATGACACACCATGAGTTTCATTAATTTTTTATGATTATATGGTGTTCTCTTACTATTTTGTTATTTAATTTTTTTTCTATAAACAAATTAATATATGTAATATGTGGAATTGAAGATTAGATCGCTACAATCTTTAAGTGTTTTTTCGGCTTTATCCTTTGATATCTGCTATGATATAGATATGTGGAATATTTTAAGTTTTATACATTAGACAGGGTTGATTGGTGCTTTTGCTCATAGGTTTATGTGACCATTGAAGTTCAAATATGTGGTTTGCTTGAAGACTCTACTGTTGAAACAACAGTCCAAGTGAATAATGTAATGTGCTTTTCTCCACTTTACTGTAACATTTCAGAGTATCTCTTTATCTTTTGTTTGAAATTGACCACAAATCATGGAGTTCACCAAAAGCTTTATTTAGTCCTTGTGGGATTCTTTTATTAAGACGTAAAGCTTGAGAAGCGGCTAGCAGGTATGAGTAATCTACTTTTCATTTACACTTTCAAGTGTTTATTGTGTTGGTGGGCAGTTGGATATTAAGCTAGGTAATAGATAAGAGGAAAAACAATATTCTCAGCTAGTGGACTAATTTTTCTCCTGTTATTATCATCTAGTGGACATTATAGGTAGAACTGTGAGCTCTGTAATATTTCTGGTATAGTTATCAAACTACTAGGTGTGGTCAAGTTAGTTCTATGTTGTTCTTGATATTAAGCTAGAAAAGATGTTTTGGTTATTGTTGTTTCTGTTTGGCCTCGCTTATAGGTGTTGATGGTTGAATGTCCTTTGCTTATTATAATAGGATTCTTGCATTTCAAAACCTTGTTGTCTTATTTTTATCTTAAGGTTAAATTGCTACTTAATCAAAGACGAAAATGGTATTATTTACTATCAATTGAACCAATTGCCTTATTGGAAGTATCAAATTGCCTTAAACACTTAATTGGTTTCTTTATCTATGAAAGCAGCCTTGCTTATAACTTATTTAATCTTTACTTTAGCCTCTGAAATTTTAATAACTGTTGGACGACTATCAGAAAAAATAAAATTTCACAATTATTTGATATAAGTAGAGAAATATTTTTGCAGTCCTAGGTTAATATTACGTTGAAACAAGAAAATCCAATTTTTTTACTTAGAAAAGCTGATGCATCATTACAAGCCCTGTCAAAAAAACCTATGTTTTAAACATATAATGCCAAAGACACTGCAACAATTATAGCAATTGCTGGTGTTTCCTTATGTAAAACTTTTGGTTTTTGAATAAGTATATGGATGAATGAGGTAAAGAATTATCAAGATATGTAAGGTGAAAACTGAAAAACATGAAATGTAGAAAGAAAGTATGAAGACTATTATGTAGAAGGGAAGTATGAATGCCAGGATTTCATCTACCAATATGTTTGTATTTGAAACAGAATAGTCTTCAATATTTCTAATCTACCACTATGATGATTCTTGACGGTAAATATTTCTAATTATTATTTTGTAGGTCTACTTAATACAAGAAAAAGGCAAGAAAAAGGGTTCAAATCCTAAAAAAACTAAAATTCCATTGAAGAATCTAGATGATGATATGCAATACTGCTCAAGTTCTTAATTGCTCAACAAATTTAAGATTAAGAGAGAAAATGTTGCAAAAGAACGTAATAATAAAGCTAAGAAAAAGCACCTACCATAGCGCTTAAAAGAAAGAATTCTAAGGATTTCATTCCACAACAAGGAAAAAGTAAATTTGTTGGCCACAAATTAGTGATTCAATCATCTTCCAGGAAAGAACTTACTACTGCAAATATGATTGTAAGGAAAGGACAGAACAAACTAAGGTCATTTAAATCTAGAGAGTTCATTCAGGAGAAAGAATTTAAACTGGCTATGCCCAATTTAAGGTTCCAAATGTGGTCAAATGAAAATGTTACTTCTTCTGTATAAGTGACTGGAACAAAACTAGGTAATCGAGAGTAACAACATGAAATTTGGGATTTATTAAACTTCAAATAGGTGAAGAGGAAGTTGGTCCTACCAGCCAGTAGTGTTGAACAATTTCTGAAAGACTAAGAGATACAGACAGAACTTTATATTGATCATGATCTACAAACAAAGAAACAAGTAAAGAAGAAGTTAGACATACCACCTACTATTCTTGATCTGTTTAAGAAACAACAAGGGATTGTCATAGGCGATGATAAAAAATAGACAACAACCCAGAAGTTAATGTTTAGTATACACCTGCTCCTTCTATTCATCTCCATAATAAAGGATTGGATACTATTGAGGATGAAGTAGAAATCGGAGAGGATGAGTGTGTAGTAGACGAGAAAATTGATATTGATTGTAGTACAAAAGATATGTTTTAAATCTCGTAAGATTTATTACTCATTATAGGGAAATTTCTTATTTCCTTTTTTGTAGGGATATAGGGGCAGGAAATTGATCGAGGAAAAACAACATGTAAGAATATTCATACAAAAACTTTGAAAGAAAAAGGAGGAAGTGATATTTGATAAAGGATAACCAGTGGGACCAACTGATAAGATAGTGTAAGAATTAACCAATTTTATCGGAAAAATTGTAATTAATCCTAGATTAATCAGCTTGATGTAAATTAGTTGGCATATCGTTCAAAAAGATATTAAAAAGCGCATGTGTGAATATATCAATATAAGACAAGTCAATTTTGAAATTGCATTTTTCATTTTTTTACTAATGAAGATAAATATATTTTATTTTGCACAGTCCAAATTACTAATTTCGGTAGAAGGAAAGAAGTGGGTGATGACTGGTCTTCGTGATGCTAGGAGGCGACACAAAAAAAAACAAAAGAGTGAGTTTTTGATAAAAATAAAACTGTTGAGGAAATGCTAGGGAAACGTCTTAAAGATATTCCAGAAGATCAATTCTATAAGTTGATTGAGTATTGGAAAAATGCTATTGTTCAAGTAAACCTAAAATAGTGCATTTCTATTGTTTGACATATTTTGCATCATACATATTCTTTTCTTTTTTATTTATCGATATAAACATCTCTTTTTATCTAATTACAGGTCATAGCAGAAACGAATTATATAAACAGGAAAAAACAACAGTGGAAGCATCAAATAGGACCAATTAATTTTGTAAGAGTACGAGTGAAATTGGTAATACTTAGCACACATATGAATTTAATCATTACATACTTTCTATAAAAGGCAAACATTTTTTAAATTTCATTTGATATAATTTATATTTTGCAACAAAAGAATACAATGAATAACTATCACAACTTGAAATGTTTATTGCAACTCGTATAAAGACGGGAAAGGAAATTAAGGCCGATACCCAAGTTGCAACAGTAAGTTTCTGAAAGAGGATTATTGATGAATTTAATTCAGACATATATCTTATTTATTGTAGAGAGTGTAAGTAGTTCTTACTTTTAACTATGGAAGTTAATTTTATTTAACTAACTGAACTTCAAAATCATCAAAATTCTGGGAAAACGGCGGATGATACCTTTAGGGTAGTTATTTGGAAAGGAACAATATGGCTGACTTAGGTGTTATGGCAAATCAGTGACAACAAGTTCTCTAAAATAAGATGAAGAAATTAAAAGGCTAAAACAAAAGCATGCTAATAAAATTAGTTCTCTAAAGGAAGAAATAATTAAAAATTGAATGAAATGATAGTAGAAAAGCGACATCTTTTTAACCAGTTGCTACAAAACAACCCTGAATTGAATATTCAACATATACAAGGGGTTGTTGGATATAATCTTGTTTCACTTGTTGATGAACGTAGCGTATATCTTGTATGAGTAAACAATATTCCACATTATTCAAGTTCAACTCATGATTCGATTCATCAAAAGGTATTTACTTGGTTCCTTAAGGCTTTTCACTAACCTTCTCCTATATGTAACCTGTCACCATTATTTTCCTCAATTTTGTCTAGTTGTTGTTGTTGGATGTTAGTTTTATCATGCACAAGAAGATCATTATAGTTTTTATGAGTACAAAGAGTAGATTTTGTTGCTTATATGTTTGTGTAGTTGTGAGTCCATCGGACAGTTCATGATTGGTAGTGATATTTTAGATATTTTTAGCAAAGTGCCCTGTAAAAATATTGTTATCAATGGTTTCTTTTTCTTGTTTATATCTGCAGAAACACTTGAAATATTGTTGACCAAAATTGTGAGCTATTTGTGAAGTATATACACAACTGTGATTGTTGTTATCCGTAATGGTCCCTTCCTTCTGAAATGTTGAATTAAGTTTTGTTTCATGTTGATTCAAACATTAATTCTAAGCATACATATTTATTTATAAGAAATGCAAACTGCACAGTCGTTGTCTTTAGAGGTTTAGTCATCCTCCTGTACACATAAATCAAGATTAAATACTAAAGGGTCTTCCCATATAGTTGAGTACCGTCCAATTTCCCACACATTAATAAACACTTAAGAACCTTTAGTTAAAGTGAATCCACACACCTCAACATCTTCCTCTATTTTTTGAGGTACCAAAAGAGGAGCTGGAGGGTGCAGCTGGAAAGTTTCTTTACTAATGTACTGTATGTAAGGAAATCAGACAATGTAAGCTTCCTCAATCGGTCTCCCTTTTTCAAGGAATTGTACGAGCTAGGCGTAGAACCTCTTCATAACTAACTACGTAAAGATCTCTAATAAAAATATCAATCACACTAACTATTTAAATATCTCTAATATTAGCCAAAGTCAAGGTGAAGTTACTAAAGACAATGCTAAAAGCAAAAGAAGCAAACATATCTAATAAAACAAAAGAGAAAGCTAAATCATGTTTTAAGGTAGAACTAAAGTAGATACTTTTGGTCCCTACTATGTGTCCCTACTTTCTTCTTATCAAACTTTTTAAATACAATTTTTAAATGCTTGTGATATCTCTAAAAACAACTTACTAAACCTAATTCGATCTCAGAATTCAATAGCATCTTTTGTGACTTGTTAAAATGCTTGGATAGTGTGAAAATATTAAACACGCCAAGTGAAATTATAGAAAATAAAAGGACAAAAGTAAAGTAGTTGTATGGATTTGATGAAGTGAGAAAGTGATTTTGGTCCCTTGAAAATAGAACAACAATTTTGCAAAACATCGAAAGTGAAAAGAAGTGGGTAAGTGGTCACCAGTTTTTATAAATGGGGGGCCTTTTTTTTTAACTAATGAGTAAGTGTAAATAAAATCAACCTAAAAAAATTGGACAACTTCTTCAAACATGAATCCCACTTAACTATTTAACAGCCTAATTTCCCCCATAATTGTTTCTTATTTCACTTCTTTCTATATTTTCTCTATGACTTTGCTTTGACAAAAAAATAGCATTATTGTTAGCTTTTATGTATGTATGCATACAATTAAAAGATTCACATTGATTAGTTAAATTTTAAAAGTTTCACATTTCTGTCCACTACATAGGCCACTAAATGAATGGAAATGCGGTGTTGAGCAGGTTATAGATGTCTTTAACGATCAAATACTTGACCCTAAATGAAGTATGATCCACTATCTCACTCCCTTGCTGATAGTAGCAAACACATTTCACTGAATCCCCTCAAAATTCAGCACTTTTTCATTTGTTGACCATTTATACATCAATGCTCTCCAGACCACAAAGGACCTTTTGAATGGTAATGGAAATCTCGAAAGTTAGAATCGGAAAATTTGGAAACTTGAAATTTTAAATCTGGAATATAGAATCAGGAAATTTGGAAATCTTGAATCTGGAAATCATAAATCTGGAAATTTGGAAATATGGATTTTTTAAATCAATCAGGTTCTTAAATGAAGATGAATATTAAGGATGTATAGTTTTTATTTATTAAGGTTCCATGTTTACCTTTAAAATCTAGAATTAAAATAGCTAAACATCTACTTTTGATGTCTTTTTCAAATCCACTCAACTAGCAGTTGAATCATCTTTAATATCTAGTTTTGTTGCAATCTGATTTTTCATAAAATCTAAATGTGTAGGGAAACTGAGGTAATCAAATTTGAAGGGTCACTACATGTAAATTTGATCTCATAGAAGTGGATTATGAAGAGTTTTTGAACTATTGTAAGCTTACTTTTTGAACAATTGTGTACACATATTTTGAATATTGTTGTATAAATATGTGTATGTACACAAGACTACAATGTGTTGAGGTTTATTGCAAATCAATGTATTGGAATTACTTATGAGCCAATCTAATTCTTGAGATTATTTATTGTAAAATTATATTGGTGGTTTTTTATTAGAAATTCTGGCATAAATTTTATAGCAAAAATAATATGATAACACTTAAAAGTGTAGCCTTAGGACTTTAAATTGTTGTAATAACATGAGCAAAAGACTACACTTCAAAGTTTTGTCGTACATTACATAGAAAAGGCAACACTTTAAAATTACTGTCATACATTATATAGAAAAGGCCACACTTAAAAGTGTTGTTGTATGAGATATAAATGTTTCTATGTAGGTACATTAAAGTGTGGCTATTTACCTTTTAGGCTATTCTTTTAAGCGTAGCTGAAAATCTAAGGTAACGCTTCACTTGGGCACCCCTTGAAAGTTTGCCTAAAGTCCAGAAGTGTACCCTTTTATCTAAGGCCACACTTTTGCTAGTTTAGACTACACTTTACTAGGTTGTCCGTAGGCCTAAAATGGTGTAGTGTCTAAAGATCACAACACATGTACAACATCTTGAAAGTCCTAAGTCAAAAACATCTAGTGTATTATGGAGATTAAACTACAAACACTCACAATACATCATAAGAGTCAAGAACACATTCAACATTAGAATAGAAGGCTCCTAGCATACTTTGTTCACACATTCGTGTAGGGATTTAATAGGTAGGGGGTATTCTACAAGAGTTTTCATCATCATTAGACATAAAGACCACACCTAACTCTAACATGTAATCCACAAATATACAACATCATCCAAACTCCTAAATCATACAACTATTATTGAAGACTATACATGTAACTTCACATAACATTAATTCACTTCGAACATAATACTAGAATTAAGGGTTACACCCATCAACTTCATAATCATGGAATCACTATATCAATTCATCTTGCATATAATTCCTTCAAGTCAATTATCACAACATATAAATCAGGAATCTAAAAACCTCACCCATAAGTGGAACATAAAAATCAACACAATTCAATATTGATACTACTAAATAGAGAGAAATAGTTTACATATACAACCTATGCAAGATATGATAATCTTGAGAAATTACAAACAATTCATAATCAATTGACAAAAAGGAATATAAAACTAAGAAATTCATTACAATTTAAACATAATGTAATCATCATCTAATCAAGATCACAAAACCCATATTATATTATAATTTTAGAGGTTAATGAGATAATGGATTCTTCATTGAGTTTGATTGAAAATCTTGTTAAAACCATTGATTAATAACATATTCACCACTATATTTCTTTTTTAATCAACTTAAGAATGAACCCGTTCCTCGATTAAAAGATATTTTTTTTTTACTTTAGAATTATGTTTGAAAACATTTTGAAGAACTCCTTAGATACAAAATTATCAAAGGATAAAGGGTTACCATACTATAAAACATGAGAATCCAGGATATTTTTAGAATAATGCACTTAAAATCAATCTCCATGGGTTTTTCTTGAGCTTGGTCTTCAATAGGGGTTTTGGGAGAGTTTTTTTTTTGAGGGAAAGGTTTTATTTGGAAGAGTGTGTTTGGAATTGGACTTTAGTCTTACAAAGGGACTTAAAATACCTAAGGATACCAAGAATAACCATCCATGTTTAAGTTAGGACATGGGGTGAATTTCCTAATTCACCCCTAGCATGGCAGCGTGAAGCCGACATAACAACAACTTCAAATGACGTGCAAATTGATGGACCGTCATTGGAACGACGGTGTTGTAATGCACGTCATTTGATGGTGAGTGAGGCTCCAATTTTTGGGTTTGATCTTGCACGTCTAAGTATGGATCAATGCTCCCAGTCGATAGGGCATAGAGTGGATTACGAGGCGTCTTTTCATGGGCTTCATTTGGACACTACTTAGGTAGTGCTTTGCAAGCCTTTGGGTCCTCAGGAAGGACCCTTCGGGTGGTCCTTCGGGAGTCTTTCCAGGATGTATCAAACCTAAATACGATCACATAAAATTCAGGATCCTTACCTATCATTTTAGAGCAAAAACAACACATAAAACATTCAAAGGCACACTGGAACACACTAGTATGGCTAAAGACCAACTTTTGAACTTCTTTGTCATTCTTGGACGTTTGACCTCTAAATGAAACATCATCACTTAATACAATTTACTACATTTGAAGTAAGGAATAGGGATTGCAAGACTTAGCAAGTCTCCTACAAAATACATCATCAAGGTGTTACTATGAAGACTTAAATCAACCCAATAAGCATGTATTATCATCACATAAAAATAACAAATATGATAATTAGGTTAATTGAATCACTACATCACAATCCATTACTAGTTCATAGCTTAAAATAATACATAGGTCAAAGTCATAATCTAGATCAATTACTCAATAACTAGCATAATAGGACTATAGTTAATCTTAAACTCTTCCCTATTTTTACAATATCATCATCTAGTGGTAATTTAACCAATAACCAAGTCAATTGAACCAACGTTACATAATCCATATCAAGATCAGAACCTATAATTAAGGGGAATAGCTCAACTTCTACAAACTAGACCAATCCATAAAGAGATAGCATAATTAAGTTAAAATACATGTAAATTTATTCATAATAACCAAAATAAATTATAAACAAAGCAATTCACAAGATCAATTTCGAGATTGAAAAAGACCCACATGAAAACTCAACTTTTGAAATCAATTTGATGGAACCGTTTGAGGAAAGAGGTCTCAAAGGTTAAAGGGGTATCATACATTCTTGTTTGATGAATATTTATGGATAAAATTTCATTATTGAAACACGAGAACCCACATTGACCTTGAAATCAATGGAGTTCTTCAACTTGATTTTAAAAGAAGAGAGTAGAAAGAGAGTTTGGGTTTTTGAAATTATGAGAGTTTAGGTTAGTCTAATTAGCTTAAGGGCTTTATATAGGTTCTTAATTAAATTAATTAGGCCTACACTAACCCCAAATTAACCTCATAACTAGTCAAATTAATTAAAAGAATTAATTAAAAATGTGCAGTAAAAAAAGCCCCTCATAGACAAGACCCGGATCAATGCTTCGTGTATCAATCAACAACCACTGTTCCCTTCTTTATTGTACATCCGTGGATGAGTTCAGAGACCTTTCAAGGAGTCCTTGATCACTTTTTCTAACTATCCATTGATGGAAGCAGTCGACGCCCCATCTATTGGACCCGAGCATCTGTGGCATCTATTGGTTACACTGTCCATTGAAAACTTTTAGTCACTTTTGCAATGGTCCTCCTTAAGGTACCTTAGTTTGTAATTTGGGAGTCTTGCTTGTACTTTTATCGTATTAGATAACTCTAATACATCATAGACAACCTTCCACAAATTATTATCATATTCCAACTCCTAAAGGCTAGTGAAATAAGCTAAGGTACGCTAGTATCCCATTGAACAAGTTTCTGAACGTCATGGATGTTATTAGTTGTTTTGATTTCTAAACCTCTTAAATGACATAAATCATTAAAATATACCTTAAAATAGTGTATAAACCTTGTGACACCTATGTTATGATCTAGAAAACTTCTTAGATTTTCAAACTGTTACAATGGTATGGTTATGTTCTACTAGTCTTGAATTTCTTATCTTCTGAAAGTGTATAAAAAGAATCAAGTATCAATCGAGGATGAATGTTGTCCTAGTAGGAGAGATTGTTACTCCTGTATAACAAATTTGTGAGACTAGAGCCTAACACTTATGTCTTGATGTTTTGAAGTCCTAAATTGTTTATCATAATGTTAAGATACAGAGTTTGAGTTTCCAGAATTTTGGAGGTCAAACGTCCAAGAATGTCCCAGACGCTCGAAATTTTTGCCTTGAAACGTCCTTGTGTGTCTTCGTGTGTTTAATTGAATTTTACGTGTTTGTTTTGGTTGAAATTGATGTGAGAGGTCCTTAATATGTAAACAAATATATTAGAGTTGGAAATAATACACTGCAAAAGTTCCATTACTTAGAATAGATCGTAGCCTATGAAAATATAGTTAATATGATATTTCCTGAACTACATAAATGTAATAAATTCATTTAGAAAAGTTTAGATAAAAAATAACCAAGAAAGACCATGACGTATGCAAACTAGCTAATATTAACTAGTTGATATCCCTATGTTTAACGAAGGTTTCGAAGAGTTAAATAAAGTCCAAAACTTTTAAATATACTTCGAACAAGTAATATGTAGTTCAAAGGGTCCAAACTTCATGTAACGACAGCGCAACGACCAACCTCAAGAATTGAGAGGCATCCTCGTGATGCAGAACTGTTACAAGGCTCACTAACTGGACCAAAAAAATCAGAAAAAGAATGGGAGTTGTCCACCCGATGCGCAGCAACTTCCCTAATCCAATAAAGTAGTATTTTTGGTAATTTACTTTACAAATAAACCCATTTAAGTGAAGGGTCTTTTGGGTATGTTATGGGACGACCATATATTGATTTCAAGTCAAGTTTAGACCATATTTACACACTTCAAATAACATCAAACGAATTTCTCCCATCTCTCTCAAGAACGCTCACTTTTTCAAACTCCATTGAAGAACAACAAAAGCATAAGGAGGAAGACGAAGATGAAGACTTGGAGCTTTTAAATCAAAATTATTGGATTATTCATCTATAAAGCATGGGTTTTTAAGTATTGGGAATCCTTTCCCCATGAGTTCAATTCAAAGATGGTTTTAAAGAATTCAACTCCTAGGGTTTTTAATCTACAAAATGGGTTTTCTTCCTTACTCTAAATTAATAATTTTTATTAAGTATAATGAATTTCTATGGTAAATTAAGTATGTATTGTTGGGCAGTTGACTTGGAAGGTTTGAATTTCGTATGAAGCATGTTCCTTTTGTAAATGATGATTTTTATTGGGTTATACGTACTTCTTGAAAATATGGAAACGTTGGGATTGGAACCATGACTTGAATAAACTCTTAATGACCCTTTCCCTTATCATACAGTATGAATCAATCTTGTATATGACTTGAAGAGTTAGTATTGTATATGCTATTAAGTATTTCACTATGTCGTTGGATAGTTGATATATATGAACATAAGTTCTTGATAAAGGTTCTTGGAAGCGAGAGGTAAGCCTTTTATAGTAGTGATTACTCTATGATGTTTATGTTAGCTTATTAATGATGTTCGTATGCTATTGAAGAATAAATAATGTTTGCATGTATATATGTTTTCTATGAATATGTTAAATGTGAGATCATAATAAGGATATGACAATGCAGGTTTATGATGTTCTCTTGTATGCCTTACACAAGATTATTATGATATGTTGATCTCAGACATGAAGGGATGTGATGAAAGGAAAATATCATCTAAACCTAAAATATATTATGACCATGTTTATACATGTGTTTAATCTCCTTTGACATAAAATAAAATTTATGAATAAATGATAACTTAAAGGTTATTCACAAAGGGACGTATGCTAGAACAGATGGACAAGATATGAGAGGGGTCCATTCTTTATTTGGAAGGTAGGTTCACAATAACTCTCATGAGATAGAGACTACCACATAATGTGGAACTATGGATCACTAATATATCTCCTTGTTCTTGAACAGTGTTTCCACCATAGGATACTAGCTAGTGGATCCACCTTGAAAATGATGTCATGTTCGGTTCTACTTTGGCGCAGTATACCACGTTCTTTCGGTGTGGGATTTCATGACACTGATTCCATGTTTAGCTAACATGGCCTAATGTGAAATAAGGTGATTGTTCCCTCAAGTAATATAAAACATAAGAAAATAGACATTTACTAGGCTGACTTGAAGAGTCTTCTTAGAAGAGTTTTGTTAGTATAGGTAGGGTTATGGGACTCTACCTAGACATTCCATAAGTTGACTCTAATGGAAATCCTAGGAGATTTTTGTTATGTAATAAGATAGTATGAAATGTACAATGCTTATTATATCTGATGTCACTCTCATATGATGTTTTCTATGTTGATGAACATAATATTTGCCTATATTGTTATATGTAGTGCTGACTACTCATCATATATGTTGAACGAAGAAAATATTTACTTATTGTCTACTATCTTGTTAACTTGTTTATGTGGGGTTATGGGGCTTCACATGATCATTACAATTGTAGTCTTGGGATGAAATCATTAGTAAGTGTTTTACATGTTAAGTTGATATGAACTATTGAATATGAAATGTAAATATGGCTTTATGATATTATGTCATTGATTATGACCATGATTTATGTTGATGGTGATCCTTATCTTGTGTATGCTCTATTGTATGTGCACTAAATCTTTTCAAATGACTTAGCTTGTTTTCAAAGAAATGATCATTTTCGTGCATGTCCTTAAATGTATGTGCATATACCCATACTTACTACATCTAGCGTACTAACCCCTTCATTTATATAACTTCAAACATAGGGTTTAGACATTGAAGATTAATAAAATTGATTGAAGAAGCGTGGCACTTTTCCGCCAAGTGTTGGTAGGTCCTCTTGTTAAGGGATGTTATCTTTTCATTATTACAACTTATGAAGACTTTTGTAGTTTTTAAGAATTCTCTTTATTCTGTTTTTATGTTCTTTTGATTCTTTTATGTTAAGGCCTATATGACATATTGACTTTTATTGTCTAAGTTCGCAATGGTATTATTTAAATGATTTTTATATGATATAAGTTTTAGAATATCATACATATTTTGTTATGAATGTTGAATATGAAGTCTAAGTAAACTTCACACGGTATACAAAAGTTTTTAATTTTTCCGTAATTTTAACTGATGACATATTATTAGGAATGCTAATGGCTTGTCTAAGTCCTCTGAGAGGACGACGATGTTGATCGCCACTCGCATCTGTGGGTGCTCTAGGGATGTGAAAAACTTGGTTTTAGAGCATGAGGTTGAATATCATAGGATCAATATCGCACTAAAACATGTTATATTGTTTTTGTCATGGTTGTGAAGTGTGCGAACATTATGGATGAGAGGCTATGTGACAATTACAAAACTTTTCATTTCTTTATAATCATATGTCTTGCCTCTTTAGTTTTGACACTATGTGTCTTTTAGCATATAATCCCTTTGTTTTGGTTATAGGCAATGAACACAATAATGCATACGCAAGAAGAGTAGGAGATGAGGTCACGAATGTGGGAGCTAATCCCCAAGGCAATCAAGTTCCTCCTCAAGTACATGCTGTTCAAAATTAATAAGTTCCGGTCAATCCTCCAGCCACGACGCATAGTCAGGTGAGGACAACCCTGTTTCAAATGTTTCAAGCCTTCACACACTTAAGCGTAAGCCATTTTGACACAAGCTAACAGGGGGGTCATACCTCGAGAGAACTAACACGCTAGTACTATGGCTAGCCAATTAAGAAATTTTACGAAGAAGAATCATCCCATTCTCTTTGGATAAAAAGTTTATGAAGACCCCCAAGACCCTTGATGAGGTCTATAAGATCTTGTTTACTATGAGGGTAAGTACTAGTGAAAAGGTTGAGCTTGGTGCCTATCAACTCAAGCGTGGCTCAGACATGGTACAATCAGTTAAATTATAGTATGGATTTAGGAGGTGGTCAAGTGTCTTGGGAGATCTTCAAAAAAGTTTTTATTGAGAGACTCTTTCCAAGGGAGCAAAGGAAAGATATGGTAGAGGAGTTCATTATCATTAAACAAGGAGGTATGAGTGTCAAGGAATAATCCTTAAAATTTGTTAAGTTTTCCAAATATGCTTCTTCTTTTGTTTCCAATGCTAGCAATTAACTAAGTCGTCATATAAGAGTGTGTCCGGAAGAGCTTGAATAAGAATGTTGTGAATCCATTCTTCATGACAATATGGATCTTTCTAGATTCATGGTTCATGCTCCACGAGTAAAGGAGAGTCTTCTAAGGAAGAGGTAATGGAAGCTAAGAAGCCAAAGTCTTTTGAAAGTGGTTCTTCTAAGAGTAGGCTTGACGTTCATGACAAAACTAAGATCAAGAAGAGTTTTTCAAACAAAGTCTCTAAAAATTTCTCCAATAATCTCATGATATTGGTTTTAATTCTGAACCTCAAAAGGGGAGAAATGTTGAGCCACCAAGAGAAAGACCAACTTGTGGTAAGTGCGGTATGAAACATTGGGTTAATTCCTTGTTGGGACTAATAGTTGTTATGATTTTGCAAAGGGTTGCGATATTGTAAAAAAATTGTCCTAATGTGATATGTGAAGTAAAGTGTAATGGTAAAACTCAACCAAGCGGTCCTAACTCTGAAGCTCCTAAAAGGAATCAATTCTATGCACTCAAGGTTAGGGGTGAACAAGAGAACTCTTCCGATGTTGTGACGGGTACATTACTAGTCTTATCTAATAAAGTTATGGTTTTCTTGATCCCAATTCTATCCTTTATTTTGTTACACCTTTGGTATCTAAGAAATTTGATGTACTTCCTGATGTTTTGATTGAACTTTTTTCAATTCGTACCCTAATGGCTGACTGTGTGGTTGCAAAAACAGTCTATAAGAAATGTCCTGTAATGTTGCCCAATAAAGTCAGTCTTGTTCATTTGGTAGAACTTGACATGCTTGACTTTGATATCATCTGGGGTATGGATTGGATTCATTGATGTTTTGCTTCCATAGATTGTAGAACAAGGATAGTGAAGTTCCAATTTCATATGAACCCATTCTTTAATAGAAGGAGTGAAATTCTATGCCAAGGGTGAAATCATTTCTTTGTTGAAGGCTTGTTAGAATGATAGCTAAGGGATGTTTATTCTATGTTGTGAGGGTAAAGGACCTAGAATGTGAAACTACTTATATTGAGTCAGTCCCCGTTGTAAGGGAATATCAAAAGGATTTTCCTAATGACCTTCCAGGGATTCCTCCATAACAGGAAACTGACTTTGGCAATTTTTGTTACCTGTACAAAACGCATCTCAATTCCTCCATATAGGATGGCTCCGGCTGAACTGAAAGAGTTGAAGCTACAACTCAAAGATTTATTAAAGAAGGGTTTTATTTGACCTAGTATTTCTCAAAGGGGGCTTCTGTCTTGTTTGTTAGGAAGAATTATGTGTCCCTTAGAATGTGCATTAATTATTGCCAACTCAAAAAGGTCACCATAAAAAAAGTACCCTCTCCCTTGGATTGATGATCTATTTTATGAATTCCAAGGTGTTAATTACCTTTTCAAGATTGACTTAAGGTTGGGATACCATAAACTTAGGGTGAGAGGTGAAGATGTTTCTAAAAAAACTTTCCGAACTGTTATGGTCACTATTAATTTCTAGTAATGTCTTTTGGGTTAACAAATGCACCAGCAATATTTATGGACATAATGAATAGAGTTTTCCAAGATTACCTTGACTCATTTATTATTGTGTTCATTTAGTATATTTTGATATACTCCACGAATGAAATTGAAAATGAGGTCACTTGATGTTGGCGTTGCAAGTCCTCAATAAACACCACCATTATGCCAAATTTAGTAAGTGTGAGTTTTTATTGAGTTCAGTTGCATTCCTTGGCCATGTTATCTCCAGTGAGGGTGTAATGGTTTTTTCCAAGAATACGGATGTGGTCAGAAATTGCCCTAAACCATTAACTCCCACCAACATAAGAAGTTTCTTGGTTCTAGACGGGTATTATTGAAGGTTGTCTAATGGATTTTTGTCCATTGCATCTCCTTTGACATCTTTCACACAAAAGAAGGTGAAGTTTGAGTAGTAAGAAGCTTGTGAGAATGGTTTTCAAGTGTTGAAAGATAAGCTTACCTCTTGTGTTGACCTTACCGGAGGATAATGAAGGCTTTGTAGTGTATTGTGATGCTTCCCGAGTGGGCATGGGATGTATCCTTGTTCAACATGATAAGATGATTGATTATGCTTCTATGCAACTCAAAATTCATGATATAGATTATCCAACTCATTATCTTGATTTAGCTACTATAGTTTTTGCCATTGAAATATGGAGACATTACTTGTATTGTGTGGATGTTGATGTTTTCACTGACCATAAAAGTCTACAATTTATGTTTACACAAAAGGAGTTAAATCTCTGACACAAAAAATGATTAGAATTGCCAAAGAATTATGACATGAGTGTCGTTTACTACCCTGACAAGGCCAATGTTGTTGCGGATGATTTGAGTCATATGACTATGGGTAATGTGTCTCATGTGTAAGATTAGAAGAATGTAGTTATGAAAGATATTCATAGGTTGGCTCGATTAGGTGTGTGGTTAGAATATTCTCCATATTGTGGTTTCATAGTATATCATAACTCTGACTCATCATTAGTAGTGGAGGTTAAATCTAAGCAACATCTTGATCAACTATTGATAGAGTTGATGGAATATGTACTTGGTGAGCTCAATTAGTCATTCTCGCGGGTGGTTGTGTTCTTAGGTACCAAATGATATTATGTGCATTGGATGTAGAGGATTTGACAAATGGAGTTCTAGAAGAAACAAAAATGGTTCTCGTTATTCAATACATTCAGGTGCCACCAATATGTACCATGACTTTAGAAAGGTCTATTGGTGGGATTGTTCAAAAAGGGACATAGTAGAGTTTGTTGCTAAGTGTCAAAACTTGCAACAAGTCAAAGCTTAGCATCTAAAATCGGGTGGGTTTACCCAAATCATGGATGTTCCTACTTGAAAGTGAGATCCATCAATATGGACTTTGTTGTTGGGTTGCCTAGAACCCAAAGGAAAAATGATTCCATATGGGTCGTTGTGGATAGGTTGACCAATACATCCCACATTATTGCAGTAAAGTCTACTTATACTGTCGAATATTATGCAAGAATCTACATTAATGATATTGTGAGTCTTCATGGGATTCCTTTGTCCATCATTTCGGATAGAGGTGCCCAATTCAGTTCATATTTTTTAAAGCTTTTCAAAAGGGGTTTAGTTAATCAAGTGAAACATAGCACCTTTTTTGATCCTCAGACAGATGTCCAAGCGGAACATACCACCAAACCCTTGAGGATATTTTAAGATCTTGTATTATTGATCTTAAAGGAAATTGGGATGATCATCTAACTTTGATTGAGTTCTCCTACAAAAATAGTTACCATTCGAGCATCTCCATGGAAGCTTTTGAAGCACTTTATGTTAGAAGATGTAGGTCCATAGTTGGATAGTTTGAGGTTGGTGATTCCTCACTCCTTGGTCCTGAGATTATCTATGAGACTATAGAGAAAGTTTTAATCATAACATATTGATTGAAAACAACCTATAGTGGGCAAAAGTATTATGCCGACAATGAGAGAAGAGAACTTGAATTTTAAATAGGTGATCATGTGTATTTGAAGATTTCACCTATCAAACGGGTGATGAATTTTTGTAAGAAGGAGAAATTGAGTCCCTGGTATGTTGGTTCTTATGAGGTTTTACAACAAATAGGGTAGGTTGCCTATGAGGTTATACTACCTTGTTAACTAGCTTCAGTTCATCAAGTGTTTCATGTTTGTATGCTCATGAAATGCATAGCCAACCCGGTATTCGTTATTCCTGTTAAAGGTTTAGGGGTGGATGAGAATCTCTCCAATGTAGAGATTTTTGTTGAGATCCTAGATCACCTAGTTAAGAAGTTGAGGAACAAAGAGGTTGCCTCCATAAAAGTTCTATACAGAAAGCATCTTGTTGAGGGTAAAACATGGGAGGCAGATGCCAACATAAAGTCCCTCTACCATGAACTATTTAGTCCTTGAGGTTACTCAATCCTCTTAATAAATAAAATTAATGACTAATATTAAATTGTCTTTCTTTCTAAATAGGTTCATGTTTTGGTGAAAGTTGTACCAACTAGAGTTTTGAGAAAATGCCTTTTTACTCTATTCTTGCACTTTTATGAAATATGTATATGTGTGTCTTCTTGGGATTTTGTTGTTTTGTTTTTATCTTGAGAAGAATGATAACATGGTAAATCCTTGACGTATTTTGATATCATGATAATGTTAAGAGGGAAATTCCTAACTACGTGTTATGAATTGTTGATCTCCTATATGTTTTTGCATAATGAATTGAGTGCTATGTGTTATTTTGTTGTATATGTCTAAAGGAGTTGTGAAGTATTTTTATGAGTTGTGACTCATTATTATTTTATGTTGTTGTTAATTGGGATGCTAGTATTCGGTCTATCCTTACCCTCCAAAAGATTTTACTGTCATTCGCGAAGGAATGTTCCTAAGGGTTGGATAATGTAACACTCTGGAAGTTCCATTACATAGACTATACCTTAGATTATTGAATATTAGTTAAACTGATGTTTCCAGACCTAAATTAATCTATTTAAACCATTTAGAAAAGGTAGGATCCAAAAGAACAAAGAAAGACCTTGACTTCCAGAAACTAGCTAATTTGAACTGGTTGACGTCCCTATGTTTGGTGAAGGTTTCAGAGTGTCAAATGAAGTCCAAAACTTGTAAAAAGTATTCAAAAAAGTAATATGTAGTGTAAAGGGTCCAAAAGTCAGGTAATAATACCCCAAACACCACCAGAAGTGTCCTTGAGAGGACCCAAACATGGGCAAGCACGTTGCGAAAGCAGCCTGCGAGAGTCAAGAACCCGCGCAACACATACGAGGTTGTAACACTTTGAAAAATCAAGAAGTGTCGTAGATTTAACATAAGTGCATTTAGGTGCAAAAACTGTTTTAAGACCTATTTTAATTAACATAGGTCATTTAGGAAGTCTACGACCTAAAATTTCCTAGAACATCCATGACATCCAAAACTAGTTCTAATGAGGTACTTGCGTGCCTAAGCCTATTTTATGAGCTTTTTGGAGTCACAAATCCATAAATATTGGTTGAAGGGTAGTTTATAAGTCTTTAATTTAATTCATGGTCTAAAAATCCAGGTACGACTCCCAAAGGAACAACCGAGAGCCCTTGAAGGAGACCCTTGCAGGTTGGTGTCAACACTGCCTAGGCAGTGTGTAACCACGAGACATAGTCAACGATCCGTGTGTGGATCGATGGGGCGTCGTTGCCAACTGTCTACCAACACTTAGAATTTTTATTGAAGGACACCAATTGCATATTCTTTGATAAGAACGAAGGATGTGCTGCCCTAAAGGGCACAGTGACCGTCGACTCACAGACGGACCGTCAATTGGGGTCTCGTCTATGAGGGTCTAATTTCCTGCACATTGTAACTTAGTTTCATTTAATTATTTATGTTTTAGGTGGTTAATTATGGGTCTAAGGTATTAATTTAATTAACCCTCCATATAAAGACCCCAACCCTTATTAGACTAAAGATAACTCACAAAACAAATCCTTTTCCTTCTCTTTTCTTTCTCTCTTTATTGGAAGAACCCATTGAAGACTAGCTAGGGGAGGGATTTGGGGGATGTAAAGTAACAAATTTACAATCTAATCTTCATTCATCGTTGAGGTATGGGATCTAGTTCACCTTTGGGACCTCTTTCCTCAAAGTGTTACTTGAAAGTGTTTTCAAAAGTTTGGTTTTCATGTGGGTCTTTCTCAATCTCAAAAATTAGGTTATGAATTAGTTTGTTTTTGTTTTCTATTGGATAATATGAACATATTAAAATGGATTCTAAGTTAATTATCACATATCTTGATAGTTTGGCCTAGTTTGTAGATGGTGATCCTTAACCCTTAACCCTTAACCCTTAACCCTAGGTTTGATATTGATGTTTAGGTTGAAATTTCTTCAATTGATTTGGTATTAGTTGAATTTCTATTAGTTGATGTTGTTACATTGATCATAAACAATTTTTGGTTAATTTTAGTCTTTCATGTTAGTTCTTGAGATGATGATCTAGGTTAGGTAGTGAATTGACCTAAGTATCATATCTCAAGCTATGATCTAGTATTGAATTTTGAAGTAGTGATTCTCCTATCCTTGTTATAATGTTCATTATTGTATTATGATGTTTTATCCCGTAAATTGGGTTAAATATAGGGTTGGTGGTAAGACCTTGATGATGATCTATGAAGGAGACTTGGTAAGTCTTGTGATCTCTATAATTTACTTCAACTTGTGGTTAATTATGATTAAGTCATGATGTGGTGTTGGAGTATGCCTTGTATTAGGATCGATAGGAGGGTATGATGTTAAATTGAAATGTCTTGATTATGTGGTAAGGTTTATTAAGGTGTATATATTAAAAGGATGGTAATGACTACCAATGTGCCTTATTATGATATGAAATGCTAATGTGCTAACCTCACTAATTTGAATTGTAATGAAAGGACGTATACCCATGAAGTTATTATTGATATGTGATGATGATGATGTTATACAATGGTTTGGACCTATCAGCTAAACTAATCTATTATTTTAATTAAAGTCTAAAGATATTTCGAAAAGGGACTCTAGCTTAGCACCGAGTGAACTAGAGTGAGGAGTGTCCCTTCCTACATAGGGAAGATAGGAGCACTAAAGTACTCTTGAGATTGGAGACTACAATTAATGCAGGATAAAGAGGGTCCCAATTATATCTCCTAGTTCTTGAACTATGTTGCCCCCATAGGAATACTAGCTAGTGGATCCCCGTAGTTTCTGTGGTTTATGTTTTGGTACTACGTTGGCAAGCAGTCCGCCTTCTTTCGGTGTAAGGTTTTATGACACCGGATTCCACACTAGCTCGTGTGGTTTATGTCGGTTAGGGCATGTTGTTCCCAAAAGGTAAAATTAATTAAAGGATTCAACTGTAACTAGTATAACCTAAGGGGTCTAGCTTAGTCTAGGAAGGGGTATGTGACTCTACCTAAGCATTGCACTTGTTATCCTTTGGGGGAGTCTTAGGAGTATGTTTTATGTATGATTATGCTTATAATGTTATATGATATTTATATGATGAACTTACACATTGTTGACACTATAGGTTAATTAGCTCACTTCTGAATATGTCTTCGCTTATATTGTTAAAGTAAGATGACATGTATATCTATATGCCATGTTATTTGAAGTAGGGAGTTAGTCATGGTTCCTGTTGGGTTACTTGATTTAGTATAGTTAAGGGGCTTTTCTTGGTCAGTTTCACTTGTGGACTTGATAGGGGTTCATGGTTGATTGTCTTCTTTGTTATAATGAAATATACTCTTATTCGTGCTTATTGTTAGTGACTTGATGATAGAGTTTACTTGAGCATGTATGTACTTATATGGTATAAGTGAGTTACTTGAATAGTCTTGATGTTGTATTATCGTGATGAACACGCCTATGACTTAATAAATATGCAATATTTATCTGTTTGGTCTTATTGAATGTGCATAAGGGGTTTTAAATGAGAAATGCATACTTTATCAAAATGTCCTTTATTCTTAGCATCTTTTACAAGTATATGTGCATATGGTCTCATACTTAGTATAAGTGGCGTAGTAACCGTATTTCTTCCTTTTCCCCAACATTTTGGTTTCGGTCATTAAAGTGTTTCGGAAAGGACACTTAAGAAGACTTGGATCCTTGATTGTCCAACTAGGGTAGTTCCTCATTTTTGGAGGGCGATGCCAATTTTGATCTTATGTTTTTGTTTTAGTACTAAGACTCTTTTATTCTATCTCCTTTAATTTGAGTACGAATTGTATAAAGCCTATATGTTGCTCTCTTTACATTGATGTATGTGCTATGACCAAATTGCTAATCGTGTTAGATTGTTATGAGATGAGACAATCTTTTAAAACTATGTTCTATCTTAATTATACTTATCTGAAATAAAAGAAGAAGGATATGTAACCTTCCTATCCGAAGGGTCTATTTATACTCTCTATATATATGTTATGTGTATGTAGAGGTCTATGTAAACCTACAAGTAGAAGTAATGAAATGTTGTAAAATTTCTGCTAAATTCAACTTATGAATGTAATCATGTAAGGTAAGAGGCTAGTCTTAGTCCTCAAAGAGGATGACGACGCCGGTTGCATCTAGGGGGTAAACTTTGATGTGACAAACTTGGTATCATATAATGAGATTGAATTATCTTAGAGTCAATGTCTCTCTCTCAACCAAGTATTTGTAAGTTCGTATACATAATTGTGAAGCGTGCAACACTTATGGATAGGAACCTACGTAATTCCTAGAAAACTCTGATTTTGTTGAAAATCTTATATCATGACATTAGAGTAAACTTATGGTCTGCTTTTGCATTTAATCCTATTATTGTTATAATAGGAAGAATGAACACTCGAAGAAATGCGCCACGAAGGTTTGAAGAGGATTTTTCCAATGCCGGAGCTCCTCCCCGTAGTGATCAAGAACCTCCTCTTAAAGAAGATGCAAATAATGAACAAGCTCAAGTCAATCCTCCACCCTTGATAGATGGTGATATAAGGGCTACCCTTATCCAATTGGCCAAAGTCGTCACTACAGGTTACTACTATGGCTTCCTTTCTAAGGGACTTTCCTCTGATGAACCCTCCTACCTTCTACGTTTTTAAGGTTAAAGAAGACTCCCAATAATTCATCGATCAAGTCTATAAGATAATCTTTGTCTGTGGGGTTGTCCTCAAGTTAGGAGGATGAGTTGTACTCTTATCAACTCAAGGATGTGTCTCAATCAATATTCTTCCAATGGAGAGATAATAGGTCATTGACGGGTTGTCCGTTGACTTGCGAGATATTCAAAAAGACTTTTCTTGATCGGTTATTTCTAATGGAGATGAAGGAAGATAACGTGGTGAAGTTCATCAACCTTCCCTAAGGAGGTATGAGTGTCCATGAATACTCCATGATATTCACAAAATTGTAAATATATGTTCCTTCTTTGGTTTCAGATCATAGAGATGAAATGAGCCGCTTTGTGAGACGGGTGTCAGATGATTTGCATGAGGAGTGTCGTTTGTCTATGATAAATGAAATCATGAATATTTTGTCATCTTATCGTGCATGCCAAAAATGTGGAAGAGGCAAGGGATAAGAGGATGAGTGAGATGGTAAGAGGGAAATATCTTTTTATTGAGGTTCTTCAAAGAATAGGCTAGAGTAACAAGACAAGACTATATTTAAGAAGCGGGTTTCTAATCAAAATCCCTCTAAGTTACTTAAGGCTAATGGTGATAGGGTTTCAAACCCTAGCCGTAGAAGGGAAAAGGTACTAGTTCACCAACTGAGAAGCCAACTTGTCGAGAGTGTGGCAAGAAGCACTATGGTGATTGCCTTAAGGGGACAGACAATTGTTTTGGTTGGTTTAAAAGTGGGAACAAGACTAGGTATTTCCCTAATGTGAGGATTCGATACAAGGGTTGTGGTCAAACTCAAGCTAGTGGTTCGAATGATGCTCAAAAGAAGAATCGTTTCTATGCTATCCGCTCTAGGGGTGAGCAATAAACTTCTCCCTACATTGTTACCGGTATGTTGAATGTCTTCTATATTGATGTATATGCCTTACTTGATCCCACTACTTAATCTTTTGTTACCCCTCTATTAGCCAAAAATTTTGACCTTTTTCCAAATATTTTGCATGAACCTTTTATAGTGTCTACTCCGGTGGGATAGTCGGTTGTTGCAAAAGAGGTTTATTGAAATTTTCCTAATAGATTGCCTAGTAGATTTTCTTATGTTGAATTACAAGAACTTGATATGCTTCACTTTGATATTATTTTGGCTATGGATTGGTTGCATGCTATTTTCCCCTCTATTGATTTTAGAACAAGGGTGGTGAAGTTTAACTTTCCAAATGAACCTATTAAAGAGTGAAAGGGGCGAAACTCTATTCCTAGGGGTCGTACCATCTCTTGTGTAAAAGCATGCAAATGATCTCAAAAAAACATCCATACCATATTGTAAGAGTCAAAGATCTAGACACCAAAATTTCTCGCATTGAGTCGGTCCCCGTCGTGAGTGGATATCCAGAGGTCTTTCATAATGACCTTCCCAGTATTCCTTCCATTAAACGAATTGATTTTGGTATTAATTTGCTACAGAATACAAATCCCATTAAAATTTTTCCTTATTGGATGAATCCATACGAATTGAAAGAGTTGACTACTCAACCTAAAGATTTACTAGACAAAGGCTTTATAAGACCTAGTATTTCTCCATGTTGTGCTCCGGTTTTGTTTGGGAAGAAGAAGGATGGGTACTTAAGAATGTGTATTGATTAGATGGGTACTTAAGAATGTGTATTGATTACCCCTACTTCATAATGTTACAATAAAGAATAAGTTCCCTCTCTCTTGGATTGACGACTAGTTTGACTAACTCCAAGGGCCAAGCTAATTTTCCAAGATTGACTTCTGGTCGGTGTATCACCAACTTAGGGTGAGAGGTGAGGATATACCAAAAACGTCCTTTTGGAGTAGGTATGTACTTTACGAGTTATTAGTGATGTACTTTAGTCTCACTAATGCTTCAGCGGCGTTTATGGACCTAATGAATAGGGTGTTACGAAATTTCCTAGATTCATTTATCCTTTTTTCATTGAAGATATCTTGGTATAATCGAAAAATGAGGGTGAGCACATGAACCATCTGAGGGTAGTATTGCAAGTTCTTAAAGAACATCCATTGTTTTCCAAGTATAGCAAATGTGAGTTTTGGTTGAGGTCTATATCAATTTTTGCTAATATAATCTTTATTGAGGGACTTGAGGTTGATCCAAGGAAAACGAATGCGGTGAAGAATTGGCCTAGACCATTGACTCCAATGGATATTATGAGTTTCTTGGGTTTAGACGGTTACTATCCAAGGTTTGTGGAGGGTTTTGTGTCCATTGCATCTCCCAAGACTACCTTAGCCCAAATATATAAGAAATTTGAGTGGTTAGAGTCACGTGAGAGAAGTTTCCAAATGTTGAAATATAGGCCTAATTAACACCGGTGTTGACCTTACCAGAGGGCACAAAGGGTTTTGTTGTGTATTTTCATGCATCTAGAGTGGGTTGTGGGTGTGTGCTTATGCAACATGGGAAGGTGATAGCCTATGCTTCTAGGAAACATAAGGTGCATGAACGAAACTATCCAACTCATGACCTAGAGTTTGCAGCAGTGGTATTTGCCTTGAAAATATAGAGGCATTACTTGTATGGTGTCCATGTGGATGTCAATATCGACCGTAAGAGTCTCCAATATGTGTTTACTCAAAATGAGTTGAATCTCCGAAAAGAAGGTGGTTAGAATTGTTGAAAAATTATGACATGAGTATCCTCTATAACCCCTGCAAGGCCAATATGGTTACGGAAAGAAATACCAAGTGAAGGATGTTCATAGGTTGTCTAGGTTGGGTGTGAGGTTTGAAGATTCTCAGAATGGCAAATTCAAGGTACATCATAACTTCGAGTCATCATTGGTAGTTGTGGTGATGACCAAGAAACATGATAAATCGTTGATAGAGTTCAAGGAATCTGTCCTTTACAATCTTAAAGAGGCATTCTCCCTAGGGGGGATTGTATTTTAAGGTGCCAAGGAAGACTGTGTGCTCCTAAGGGAGATGAGTTGAGGAAATGGATCCTTGGTGAAGCACATGGGTGGCTACTCCATTCATCCGGGTTTGAAAAAAATGTACCATACCTTAGGGAAGTATATTGGTGGGAATGTATGAAGAAGAACATAGCGGAGTATGTCACTAAGTATCCGAATTGTCTACAAGTAAAATCCGATAAATCAAAAGTCGGGTGGCTTACTACCAGAAATCCAAGTTCGTACATGGAAGTGGGAAGACATAAATATTGATTTTGTACTAGGTTTACCTAGGACTCAAAAGCAATATGACTTTATATGGGTGGTTTTGGATAGGTTGACCAAGTCCGCGCTCTCTATACCCTTCAAGTCTACCTATTTGGCAGAAGATTATTGTAAGACCCCAAAAATGATTTAGGGTGTCTAGACCCTAAATTTTTTTTATTTAGGTTATAAAGTTCTAAAATGAATTATAATATGGTTTAGAGGCAGTGTATAAAGTTTGATGTGATTAGGAAGTAAAACGTCAAGGGACGACCTTGACGTTTGAAGACTAGTATATTATATGGAGTTTCGTGAAGTTTGGAGTCAAAATTCCAAGAACCTCCGTGACGTTCCCAAGATAGTCCATAAGACGCTCAATGTGTCTAGATTTGGCCTAGCCTGTTTGGACGTGTTATATATATTTTTTTGGGTAAAACTCATGTGGTAGGTTTATAACTTGTTAAGGTTTGTATTTACGTTGGGAACGTCCAGTTACAACTTCTAAAGGGCACCGAAAAAGTGCCCACAAGAAGGACCCAAGCCTAGTTGAGACATTGTCTTGGCATTGTAAATCGACGAGCAAAACGACGACCAGTTTGTTGACCAACGGCCCGTTGGTGAGGTCTTGTCGATGAACATTAAGACTGGTCAACTCTCAACTTAAAAACAGGCCAAGGTTCCATTGAAAGAATCCATAGACGACCAATTGATTGACAACGACTAGTCGATGGTGATCCTTCGATAGTGGCCTTCAACAATGCCTTTGTTACATATGGGTTTACCCCCTAGACATAACTGTCCTCGTCTTCCTTTTTAAGGACTAAGACTAGCCTTTTTGTCTCATGTCATTACATTCATAAGTTGAAAATGCAGAAAAATTTAAAACTTTTCATTACATCTATGTGGAGGTTTACATACACATAATATAGACTTCTACATACAGATAATATAGTCGTATCGAGTATATATTGACCCTTCATATAAGAAGGTTATATAGCCTTCTACTTTTAATGCACGTACATGTATATAACATAGAAAAATAGTCTCAAATATTATGTCTTCTCATACCATCCAAATGATCATACAATTTTTGGCATAGCGCTACATCAAATGTAAAGAAACCATATATAGGCTTACTCTAGTCTTACCCAATGAAAGTGGAATGAACATAAGAGACTTAGAAAACAAAGAAACTTCGTAGGCAAGATATTTGCATTTCCCTTTGAAAGTAAGGACCTACCCACTTAGATCATACAGATTATCCAAGCCTTCTTCAAGTCGTTTCGGGAGAGTCTTCAACGACCGGAACCTAAAATATTTGGGAAAAGGGAATAAAATATGGTTAGTACTCCACATGAACTATGTATGAGACCTTTTACACATGCAAGCGAAAAAACATGCTAAGAAGGGACATTTAGTCAAAACATGCCATTTTACCCTTTTAATAGCCTAATGCAAAGTCAAGCAAGTCATATCAACCAACAAGACATGCTTACCAACTCAACACGTAATATGTATTCAAACAAATTTTAATCCATGATTTACTACAACCGTATTATCAAGGAATAACATAAAACCAATGAATAAGATTCAATCATACATGATAAGCGACAACTACTAGTGAATCCTTATCAAGTCAACAAGTGCAATAACCAAGTAAAGCCCCATAACCTTACTCAATCAAGTAGCCTCAACAGGAAACCATAACAAATATCAAACTTCACATAATATTACATCTATATATATATATATATATATATATATATATATATACACACATATATATGTAATCTTATGTTAACAATGTAACCGAATGCATACTCATAAGTGCACTAACCAACATATTGTATCAAAAATGTGCAAATTCATCATGAACATATCATATATCATCATAACATATATAAGAACATCTTCCTAAGACTCCCCTAAGGGCTAACTAAACAATGCTTAGGTAGAGTCCCATACCCCTGTTCAGAACAAAATTTGATGTCAAAATTAAAATTTTGATATTAAACTTATTGTTCTAAAAGATATTTATAGTTGCCAAAAATTTTGGTTGTGAAAGGCCATTAGGCGCGGTAAGTTGGGCTCACCAATCAACTCTGTGATCCACCCTTTTGTGAATTACATAGACTTTTTGTCTTGACATTCAACATCCTTGGGGTACGTAACTTTGGGATATCTAACATTGAGTTGCAGAGCAACTGAGTGATTCACCAACTACTCCTTTGTCTTACCTAGTTGGTTTCCTCTTTCATGGTTTTGAACACTCGAAATTTCAAAGAGGTAAGGGACATTCGAAAACTCACCAGAGGGACTTGGCGATAACCAAACTTTCACTTCTTTTTTGTTTCTTCTCCCTTTGTTCTTTTTTTAAAATGGTGTCCATTATTTGTTCCTCGTTCCATATACTTTTAAATCAAGGTTTTTACATAAGTTATTTGCACAAAATATGTATTTTAGGACACTAAATCACTATAAATAATCCCTAAATGAGTTAAAATGTTGAACTCATCAACACCTCCAATTTTAATTTTTTCTTGTCCTGAAGTAAACTCAAGTTCAACATTTTTAAAATGTTTCCTCAAATAGTACTACACAAGACTCAATCATGGATCACATAACCAAATTCAACTTACCCATGCAAGGATCAATTATACACTCAAAGATTCCAATAGAGACTCACCAATACAAAAGATTTTCAAGCTCACAATACTTGTTTCAATTACAAGTTAAAGTCAACAGAGGTGCTCAAATGCCCTCACATGAAGAATGATCAATATTCCCACACAATGACTCAACACTTTACAGCTATAAAATTACAGACAACCCTTACACTCACAATGATGACTATATACATGATTACATCCATAGTTTGCCCTTATTTTCCAACAAACACTTGTTTCAACTCACTCAAGATTAAAAAGGTCTTTTCAAGACTTGTAACGAGGTTGGGTGCAAAGGTATGATAATATAGTCTTAGTGGCAGTTTTCCTCATGAAATGTTGTATGAAAATCAATTTATTTCCTCTTCTTCATAATTCTCATTCAATCTCAAAATATACCCCATTATGGAACTTCAAGAACCCCATTTCTTTTTGGAACTGTATTTCAAAACCTTTTCATTCTTCTTTTCTTTTACTCAATTTCTTTCTTTTTTGTATGGAGGGATTCCATCTTTTTCAAAGCCATGGGTACAGGGGAATTATTCAAACTACTTGAATTACTTTCTCTTTTTACCTGATCCCCAACTAAGGCTTTTGGCCTTAGTGTCTATTCAAACAAACCACATCTCAAGAGGATTAGGAATGAAAGAATTAAGAAATTTGAGAATTGCATCAAGTTTCTTCCAAGAAAAGGAAATTCTCAATGGGTCCTCAAGTAAAGTTCACACACTCACAAGGTTGGCGATAAATGAGGTAAAATATCAATTTTTTTCACTCTATCATATTGTTGCATAAGATCATTTCAAGAGCTTGCATAACTTAGTTGACTTAACTAACATGGAAAATTCTACGTGTCATTACAAATGGTTCATGGTAAGATCATCACACAAGGCACTGACACAAATATCAAACAAGACTCTATACTTTTGCTTGTGTGCAATGTTCATCACAAGAGCCTATATTAATAAATTGGCTAGACACAACAAGATACAAAAAGTACGCATATTGCCTCACAAAAATCACTTAGCCTCTTTATAGACGCACATTAACTTTTGTTTGGTTTACTACTATTTGTGTATTTGGTATTGATCAAGACTGATACTCAAATTTCTAAAAAAACAACCACATTCAAACGTAATCAAGAGGTGTCACAAACAAAATATTCAAAGAGGGTCAAAGGCCATTTACAATTAAAACAAGGAGCCATTAGCTCAAATATCCACAAAACAGTTACAAATCACCATTTAAATCTTAAAACCCAATATATATAAATAAAAAAAGTAAGCTCTAGAGATAGTTATGGATATACATCACCCCACAAAAAAATAAAAGCAATTTATTTTCATATGTAATAAAAATAACCAAAATGTCAATAAATATGACAGTTGGAGGATTAGAAAAGTCTTGGTAAGAAGTCTCTCCATCTATCATGGAATCTATTCCCCAAGAAAAATCAACACTGCTAACACCAGTCCGGTCAGCCAAGGGTGTGTCATCCAAAGAGGTTTTGTAGTTGGATCTACCATGGTCTCCTCAATGTCCGTAAGGCCTTCGTAATAAACCTCCTAAGAAACTCCAAGACACTCCTTATTTGTCTCAGCCTCATACTCGGTTGTAGCCACCTTCTATGGTCAAACATAATATCCACTGGTAGCCGAAGACATATTTGGCTGAACTGGTATATAAGGAATCTACACTATCCCTAAGATTATCGACATGTAATTGTACTTCACTTGGTCCACATCTCTCCTAAATATAGCAATAGCAGCCTTTAGAGACATCACTACCTCTGTGGCCCCTCATTCATGATCGTACACCATAAGGGCTTTAATTGTGTAACTCATAAGTGTCTCAACATCAGTGAGAGGCATGTCGATTATTCCGGGAATTGTAGATTTAAGTCTTGTGGCACGTCGATCGGCAAAATAGGCTAGTTGCCCAATCTATAGTACTACAGCCTGAGTGAGACGGGGTCGGAAGGCTACAACAATAGAAGTAAAAGATATAGGAGACAAGGTAGAATTAGAGGTATTAGTAACCGTAAAAGGGCCAATGCTTGGTATGCCTAAAGGCTCCTGGGCCAGAATAGGCAAAGATGCCTCTACATGCAATGCATCTGTATCTACAACTACGATGTGTCCACCAAGACATCTGTTTTCTTCTCGGGCTCATCATTGATGTACTCCACCTCAATCCTTTGGATATAAATGCATGAGTTGGGTGACACATCAGGTATGTCTTATAAACTCTATGAACCCAAGCTCATTATCTCAATTTAGTGTTCAACACCAAAAAAGAGATGGAGGTCTTGTGATGTCTATCCTTCATTAATATATCTTTGCACACAAGCATCCCATAGTTGGCACTTCAACTATGAATAATACAAACCAGACAAAAAGCCTTCATGTATTGGAGAATGGACTCAATCTGGGTGAGATTAATTTTTCCTTACAATACTTTAAGTTGAAGAATTTCAAAGATCCACTTGTAAATTGTAAAAAGTCAAAAACTTACTTTCTCAAAAAATTAGGGAAAACTTAGTCCAATATTAACAGTTCAAACTGAAAAGTTACTCTCATAAGTATTCATAATTAAACTTGATGTCAAAATAAAATATTTGAAATTAAATTCAATGTTCAAAAACGTATTTATAGTAGTCAAAAAAGATATTGCAAAGGGTCATTCAGTGCAGTAAGTTGATCTTTCCAATCAACTCAACAATCAATATTTGGTCAATTCCATCACTTTTTTTGTCGTGGCCTTCAGTATCCTCAACGTCTGTCACTTTGGGCAATCTAACACTGCTTCACATAATCACTTGTTAATTATGTGAGTGCTCTTTTCTATGATAAACTTCATTTTTTCCTTCATGGCTTTTAAAACTAGAACTTTAGGCGAGGTAATGGACATTCAGTGACTCACCAAAGGGACTTGGCAATTACCAGACTTTCATTTCTTCATTCTTTCAGCTTGCTTTGTTCATTTTTTCAAATCAGTTTTCATGATTTCTTGCTCAATCCATAAACCTTGAAATCAAGAGTTTTACATCAATATTTTTGATAAAATAATTATTTGAGGACACGATATCATTGTAAATGATCCCTAAATGAGTCCAAATCTAAGACTAAGCAAAGGTTCAACCCACAAATGAGACTCATGGTCCATAGGGTGAACCACGGACCATGCTAGTAGTCAATAGATGGCCACTTATGACCCTTGCCTCAGAAAACATTAAAAATTGGGCCAAGCATGATTTAACATGGTCACTAATATATTGATAAAGGTCCCTAATTCTAGTCGCAGTCGCCTATTGAGAATTGACCATCATAGACCATCGACCGATCCATGTTTCCTTGATCTCTTATGGTAGTTGGCCCCAATAGTAGTTATGCAAGGAGATATTTGGTCTTTTATTTATGCGTTAGACTACAAAATTAAATTATTATTTAAACCCTAAACTATGTATTTTTTATTAGTTTAAGACTTGAAACTTCAATAAAATCATTCACCACTAAATAAGAAAAATTATAATGAAGAACAAATGAGAGTCGACCTAGTCCTTGACCTGGAACACAAGAAGTTTTCATCAATTCCAATACAAAAATCAATTGATTTCTCCGTGGAATACATTACAAGGTATGTGGGATTTAAGAAGTGTATACTTTGCACCCTTTAGGTCCTGAATTTTCAGTGTGATTCTTGATTCCCTTATTATTATCTAGACCTAGGATTTCAAGAATTGCAGTAGATTTTTATGGATTTGATACTTAAATCTTCCTAAAGAGATTATCATGTTGTAGTATCGTTTTGCCCCGATTCATGCATAAACTCAATATCCTAGCTATGTAGTTCTTTTAGGATGAATTACACATGCCAGATTAGATTTATCAATTATACATGCCTCAGTTTTCTATATTTCACTCTCAGTAAATTAATGTTGCATCTTTGAGTTAGTATATCAGTATTTTGAGTTATCAAATATTACAGAACATCAGTCCTGATTTTTATAACTTAATCAATTAGAAAAAGATTAATATCAAATGGACAAGGGTCAGTCATCATCATGTCCCAATAATATGTGAACCATAGGTTGTATATCCCCTCTAAGGGCATCATTTTTGTGATTATACCAGTATTTCTCTAAACCTCTAATCGTATATATTAATTTCTTTAAATATATCATCTACATTACACTCCACATTTAGGTGAAGTGGATTTATTTTGGTTCTAAGTATCTCCCTTACAGTCTTAATCTAGCGCATTGAACATGTTAAAACTTGTCGTTCAAATTTCAGTTTTAGAATGTTATAAACTTGGTCATTACATTCATTTAGATCATGCTCAACATAATCACATAGTATCGTACACATTAAAAATTATTGCTCAGTTATATCTTTATTCACCTATATATGTTATTCTACTTTATTCTAACCTGTATGATCAACACATATCAAGTGCTGACACATACTCTACGCTACATCATCTCGTGATGTAAGTTCATGTTTTAAGCTTGTAGATCATTCTTTCATAAATTCTCGATATTTGGTTTAGCAGCAAGAGTGGTTAGTGATCATTCTTCAAGGATTGTTGATATGATTGTATTTCTTTTATTTCAGTTTTAGTTCCAGTTTTGTTAGATTCAGCTAGGGAATGTTCTAGAACTTCTAGTTAGTTTAAAGGCTTATGCCAAAAATAGATAGATTAAGCTAGAGTATTAGAGTATGACTTTTCTTTTGTATTTAAACTCTCAGTTTTCATTCATGTAGATAGTATATGATTTTCCCCCATCATTTAAGATTATTCATGTTATTTAGGTTCTTTACATTATATGTTGATTCAGTTTGTTTTAATATGCTTATGATATGCAAGCAGTATTTCTTGGGGTCACTCATGATCCAAGGTCCATGGTCTGTGACCAAGGGTAGACTCAAGGCATGAAAAAATTGGTGTTGCGTATATAAGTTTAAGAGTACCAGGATATATGAAAAGCCACAACTAAATAAAGTCATTTTCTTGGGTGTCAAGCACCACATCTAATAAGAGGGAGGCTACGAAGTGTTTTAGTAAATGTTTATTTAATTAATACTCTTATCGTGCATAAGGTATGATCTAATTCCTCATTCTAACCCAAAATTTTGTGTTTAATATGATTCCTCGTAGAAATGATGAAAGGAATGCAAATGCAATAAATGCTAAAACAACTCCTCCAATCCAGATAAGGATGTTTTGAATGCTGATTTCAGAATGCTATCTAGTTATTCACTCCGAGTGTGACCAACCATATAAATCACAAGGTTCTAGTTCTAAAAAATGATAATATTGGGTAAGCTAGAACTGGAATTTTGGATTTTTTTAGATTGAATCATCATAAGTTCATAGGATCGCAAGTTGGACAAATGTCCCTAAAACAGCATAGATGAGGTCAAAAAGATCTTTTAATTGATGGAGGTGCCAGGTAATGATAGGGTTGAGTTGGAATGATCTCAGTTGAATGAAGTAGATAACACATTGTATGCCTAGTGGAAAGAGATCAGGGTTATTTATGCAAATACTATCACTTGGGAATGCTTTAGTGAAACTTCTCTAGAATAGTTCTTCCCGAAGGAGATGACTGTAAGGTCCCGAAAATGACTTCGGTGAAGATAGATCCTAATATGTTTTTCATAATGTTATTATATACTAAAATGGTTTATAATATTGTATTGAGGCAGTGTCTAAGAGTTTAGATGCATTTGGAAGTCAAACATCAAGGGACGACTAAGACGTTCAACGACTAAGTCACCTATGCGTCTCATATGTGTTTTTATCTATTTATGTGTGATTCATCAGTTTATAAGGTAGTTATATGATTTATTATGGCGTATAAAGGCAACTTTTCAAGTTTTCAGAACTTTGAATGTCAAACGTCCAAGAACGTCCATGACGCTTGAAAGGTTTGCCTTGAAACGACTTTGGGTGTCTAGGTATGTTTCGTCGAGTTTTACGTGTTAGTTTTGGATGAAAATCTTGTCAGAGGTATTACACTTATAAACTATCATGTTTGGGTTGGAAACGTCCGGGCAAAAGTCTCCAAGGACCATCCAAGGGTCCTGAGGAAGGACCCTTCATGAGTATAAGACTGCATAATACAACCCAGCCTACGGAGGCAATTGAAGCCGAATGGGTCATTCGATGCCCTGTAGGTCGGGATTCATTTGTTCATACTTAGGAGTGGGATTTGTGAGGCCAAAGACCAGACTCAGTCCCCAACCACTGACCAACAGGATGGTCCGTTGATCAGGGGACAGGCCTTTGATGGCCATCCGTCTATGAGCCTATTCTCCTGCGCAGGTTCACTGCAATGTTAGGGGTGAAATTGTAAATTCACCCCACATCAAAAAAATATAAATGTTAGTTCCTTCAGGGTCTTTAGAGTATTTTAAATATGATTATAAACATAAAACCCTTATAACATCATTCTTCAAAAATCAAAACCCAAATTCCTTTTAAAATTATGTAAACTCCATTGGAGCCAAAACTCAAGGAAGGGCTTGGATTGGTTATTTTAGTGGAGATGCTTCATCAAATTAAAGAATTAGCTTCATTGAGGTCTGGCTTATCCTTGAAACTATATTCCCCAAGCATCCCAACATTCAAAGATGATTTCTAAAAGTTTTCAAAGATATATTGTCCAATTTCATGATCTATCCATGGTTCTTGCATTAAAGGTTTTTAAGATTTGAATATTGATTAATTGTTGTTAATTATGTTATTTTACATCAATTAACCTATGAACCCATATGATTGATGAACCCTAGTTTTTGACTACTTTATGGGTTAAGTAATACTGATCTAATGCTTATGAATTCTATAATAGTTTTCTATGGGCTATTGATTGATGTAATAATTGTATAGAATTGATACCTAGGTTATATTATATTTATGAATCTATATTAAATTGACCTAGTTTCATGGAGTATGATAGTTTTTATATGGAATTGATGTTCATGGCCATGGGTAAGGGCCTTGTGGTATTTTATTATATGGTTTAGCATTGGATTGAAGTTTTGCGGATGGAGTGGTGGTACAATTCCCTAATTCCATTTATTTTAAGTTAATTAGAATTCAATTACGTTGTGATTGGAATGGTCCACTTATGGTGGCGGTGTTATGTGCTTTACCTCCAACTGATGTGGCCTTGTCAGTGTTTTTTGAAGTAATATGATGATCATGGACTTGTCTACAACTACTTGAAGTATTATTATGATTATGTGAAGTTTGATAATGTATATCTACACGATAAGTAAAAAGAAAGAATATGTGTTCTTCTATTGATGCTATTTAGGTGATCATGTTAGATTGTGACTATGTCTTTATGTGTATTGTCTTAGGGTTGATGAATGGTTATTCCTACTTAAATATATGAGTCTATGATGGTCATATTGATCATTATATTGTATTCAATAGAATGACTTAAAGATTATAATGATTATTTCTATGTGTTTCTAAAATGACATGTATTATGTGTTAAGGAAAGTATGTTGTGTCTTGTCTTGGTTGACTTGTATCCCTTACTTGATGCATCTATGAATGTGAATATGAGAAGTCTTGTCTTATCATGCTAAATCCTCTTAGTCTTGTATGTATTAATGACTTGAGACTTTAATTTATGTTAAGAGAGTCATTTATGAGGAACCTTGAACATAGTGGTAAGGTTACGAATGTTAGAGTCGAAATACATAATGGTATCCTTCAAGTGAAGGAATGATAGACTTAATGGTTGATTTGGGTGGAACGGCATCACATCAATCCTTAGGAAAATCATTATGAGCTTCTTCTCGCCATTGTAAGGTAGCCCTAGTTGACTTGTTTGGTAGCTTAAATGTGATTGGGTTATGAACTTGATATGGAACCCCTTTATAAGAACTTTTGATGTAAATAATCAATGAGAACAAAGGCTAGCACCAAGTTAGTATTGTAGCAGAAGTATCTCTAGTTAAATAATGATACTAGAGTGAAAAGCACGCCCTTCGTATTTCTTATCCATGTGCCTACATGGAATTCGTCCAAGTTCTACCATTGGAAAGTAGAATATCCTCATTGGAGTAGGATATAACTCCATGCTTTGCTATCACGGTTTATGTCGGTTATTCCTATTCTCATCATATGGGATACCTCCTACCATTACAGAAGTTATATGAGGTTTAGGTGGTGGTATGAGACGCTATCTAGACATTGCACAATAGTCTTTGATGGTGTTAGGTAGAGTCCCTAGGTCTTGTCCAATAGCATTACTTGAATATATTTATGTGATGAATGAGTCTTATATTAATTAATAAGAGTAATGACTTAAGTTAATAAAGTATGTTAAATGAATAAGTACTTATCTTGATTAGTTAAGGGTTATCTAGTTAAGGTGTGAAGGGGGCATAGGAATGATCACTTATTATGTTACCTAGATAAGTGTTAAGAATGACTCTTGTTAGGGAAAATGGTTGAATAGGTTGACATAATTTGAACTTAGGTAGTCTTAAGGATTATTTAGGTAATCTTGAAGTGTTCAATCATGGACATTATCTTCTTGATTTAGTTATGTAAGTCATTTGATATTCTTTAAAAAGAGAATGTCATATTATATGTATGTTTTTGTGTTAATTGAGAATGATTTTATTATAGGTAGTATACATGATCTCTTAATTGTGTGTGCAAGGGATTGTATGGGCGTTCGCTTCACAACTCACTCAAGTGAGACTTAGAATCACCTGTGGTTGAAGGATCTGATGTTCATGTATATGGTTGCTTTTGAGTCTGTATGTGTCTCATTATAAGTAGTCTTGAGGATCATTTAGGTGTGCCTAGAGAGGTTGTATAAGCAGTCTCTCTTTCTTACATAAGTGAGTCTTAGGATAGCTTTTAGTGAGGAAACTACATGCTAGGAATTGTCCAAATTTAAGGTAAGCCACTTCACTTCATAGTGAAGGGACTTCACTGTAATAGTAAAATGGGTTCACTATAAAGTGACCTTAAAAATCCTATAAATTAATTAGATATTATCTTTTGTGTTTCTAAGTTGATAAATGTTATTCTTATGATTATAATATGATTTTAAATTACAAAATTATATATTCCTAATAAATGTCTGTTTTGATAATTTCATGCATAATCACATACTTATTACAATTTTTTGTAGTAACTCCATATATTTTGTTATCTCTAAAGGTGTAGGGGAAAGGTGAGAAGGATCATGAAGGAAAGCTTAGATTCTAGGGTCGTTTAAGCAAAGTGAAGTATGTCCCCAATTGACTCGAGGGCATACATTTAGTCTTTTATGTCCTAATATTTGTAATAGACTAGTATTTCTATATTTTGAAATATGGGTCGTGTCCCAAAGTATTCTTTGTGTCTACGTCTTATGAGATTGAGAATTAGTATTTCCCATGATTTTATATGCACAAAATTTTAAAATACTATAAAAATGTTTTCTGAAATGTTTTAATTCCACACTATTTTTCACTATTTATATGCAGTGAATGATAGGTAAGGGCTTGCATAAGACCTCTGAGAGGTCAACTACGCTTTTTCACTCCGAGAGTGCCATATATTCTAGGTTATCTCTGGATGTGACAAGATTAGTATCCGATCCTAGGTTATGAAATTAGTTTAAGGAATCAAAAAGTCTCATCAAGTCATGTCTAGTAGAAACTTAACCATTGGTTTGAGTCGCGACACATTTATGGGCGAGAGGATATAGGATGATAGATTCTATTATGCCATGCAGTAAGGTAAAAGTTATGAGTACTCTTTTCTTATGGTTTTCCTTGTGTTTTTAGGAAAATGAAAACAAGGAAAACACAGGCTAGGACAGTTGAAGAGAATTATGTGCTTAAGGATATTCCTTCTCAAGTTGAGAAAGTTTAGCAAGTTCCTCAAGGTGCTCAAGGTGATCAAGTCCCTTTTGTGGGAGGAGGTAATGATGTTCCACTGGTTCCCCCTAATCTGAGTAATAGTGATATTACGGAGGCTTTGTTTGCTTTAACCTGGGCCGTGACTACTCACGCGAATTGTAGTATGGTGCCTGGGGTGAATTTTATAGAGAACACTATGATGTCTAGATTTAGAGTGGAGTAAACAAGGTGTTGAGTGCCTGGGAATGACTTCTAGCGAGAGGCTGAGCTAGATTCGTATCAATTGAGGGAGGTTGATCAAGTGTGGTACACTCAATGGAAGGACTATAGGCAGGTGGAGTCGAGTCCTATTGAATGGGAAGAATTTAAGGAATCTTTTTTTGGAAAATACTTTCCCTTTGAGAGGAGGGAAGTTAAGGTAGAGGAGTTTGTCAATCTCAAAAAGACAATATGAGTGGTGAGGAATACTCTTTGAAATTCTCAATGTTATCTAGATTTGACCCATCCCTTATGTCTAATACGAGGGATGAGATGAGTCATTTCGTGGCGGGTGTCGCCGATCTAGTGATGTAGGAATGTCGTATGTCCATGTTAAATTATGATATAACCCTATCTAGACTCATGGTCTATGCCTAATCAATTAAAGAGTCCAAACATAAGAGGATGTCTAGAAACTTGAAATGGAGTGGTTCTAGTGACCAAGATCAAGCTAGGTTTAAGTAGAGGGCTCCAACTCAAGAAGAACAGAGTAGTGCTAAGGAGAAATTGGTGGAAGGAGGTGGTTCTCAAATGGAAAACCTACATGTGTCACTTGTGGAAAGAGGCACTATGGTGAATTCCTAAAGGGTACAGGGAGTTGCTTTGGTTGTGTTAAAGAAGGACACAATGTGAGAGATTGTCCTACCATTGCTTATAGAGGAAGAGAGGGTAAACAACTTGCTCATTATGTTCCAAAGGATGATGTTTCAAATAATAAGCGTTTCTATGCACTACAGACTAAAGGATCAAAGTCGTATGAGGATGAAGAATGATGGTAAGTTGTTGTGTTTCATTAGTATTATGACTTAATTCTAAGTTGGGGAGTATTGTTAGTATTTATAGATTGTGTAATCTGTTCTATTATACTCAAGATTGAGAGTAGAAAGTCATAAAAGTATGTTGTATGTTGCATTATGTTTAGGGGTCTTGTTGAAATTGAATTTTGTTGATTCCTTGCATTGTGCAACATTTTATGAAGTTAAGATTATGTTTTAAGATGCATTTATGTGTTTCTACTTTGCACATGAGCATGTTTTTATCATGAATTGCCTAAAAGTTGTTTTTTTATGAAAAAATTACAAAATTCAGTGTAGTATGCCTGCTCACTGTATAATTTTTGCCAAATTGACTAATTCATTATTTGGTCTAAAATTGTTTGAGTGTTGTTAGAACTTATGTATATGATCATGATATTGAAGATAATATGATTCTTTGGTATTTGGAGGGATGAATGTGTGTTTTATGACATGATGCCTTATAGAATGTTTTATAGTTTCTTGTTGTGTTGTAATCCTCTAGGTTATGTCAAATTAATAATATCTTAGAATTTTATATATTATGATATGTTATATGGTATGTTCAGGATTTGCTAATTTAATCTCTATCCTTGGAAGTGTCGGAGAGACAAAAGTGTTATTCGAGGACAAATGTTGTCCAAGTGGGGGAGAATGTAAGATCTCAAAAATGACTTAGGTGAATATAGAGCCTAACATGTTTTCCATAATGGTATATGGTCCTAAAATTATTTATAATGTTGTATTGATGTATTGTCTAAGAGTTTAGGTGCATTGGAAGTCAAACGTCAAGGGACAACTAGGCATTCGACGACTAAGTCACCTATGTGTCTCATATATTGTTTTATATGTTTATGTGTGATACATGAGTTTATAAGGACATTATATGAGTTATTATGGTGTATACAGGCAGTGTGTCAAGTTTTGTAAAGTTTGGAGGTCAAACGTCCAAGAACGTCCATGACGTTCAAAAGGTTTGCCTTTAAATGACCATGTGTGTCTAGGCATATTTCCCGAGTTTTACATGTTCGTTTTGCATGAAATTAATTTAAGAGATATTTAAATTATATAATATCATATTTTTGTTGGAAACGTTTCGGAAAACATCCCCAAGGATCATCCAAGGGTCCTTAAGAAAGTACCCTTCATGAGTCCAACTGCCCAAGACAACCCAGCCTACGGAGGCAATCGATGCCCAGAAGGTGGGGAGTCATTTGTGCATGCTTAGGCTTGGGAGAGGAGAAACCAAACACCGGCTTCAGTCCCCAACCACGGACCCACAAGACGGTACGTTTGTCAGGGGACGGGTCGCCGATGGCCCTCCATCTGTGAGCATGTTCTCCTGCGCAGGTTCACTATAATGTTAGGGGTGAAATTGTCAATTCACTGCATGTTAACATAAGAGAAAGTGTGGTTCCTTGAGGGTACTTTAGGAATATTAAATATTTTTATAAGCCTAAAACACTTAGAAACAATGTGATTTATGAACCCATTGCTTTAAGGGATTTTAAGAATTGAATATTGGTAAATTTTTTATTAATTAGATTATGTTAACTCAATTAGCCTATGAAACAATGTGATTTATGAACCCAAGTTCTTTACTACTTTATAGGTTAAGTAAAATTGATCTAATGCTTCTGAATTCTAGTATAGTTTTCTATGGGCTACTGACTGATGTTATAATTGTATTGAATTGATACCTAGTTTGTCATGGATTGATGAATCTATATTGAAATGACCTATTTTAATCTAGTATGATAATTTATATGTTGAATTGATGTTCATGACCATGGGTAAAGGCGTTGTGGTATTGAATTGGATGATTTAGCATTGGATTGAAGTGTTTAGGATGGAGTATAGGTATGCTGCCCTGATTCTCCTTATTTTATGTTAATTAGACTTCAATTATGTTTTGATTGGTATGGTACAATTATGGTGGTGGTATTATGTGCTTCTCTTGAAATTGATGTGGACTTGTCTCCATTATTTTAAGTAATATGATGATCATGGCCTTGTCGGCAACTACTTGAAGTATTATGATGATTATGTCAAGTTGTATAATTTCTATCTACATGATAAGTATTATGATTACATATTTTTAATTAGGATGCTATTGCCTCTTATTCTTGTATGTATGAATTATATGACACCTTAAAATATGTTAAGAGAGTCCTTTATGTTCAACCTTGAACCTAGTGGTAAGGTTATGAATGTTGAGGTCGAATGCAGTAATGGTATCCTTCAAGTAAAGAAATGATAGACTTAAGGTCGATTGGCTGGAATAGCATCACACCAATCCTTAGGAAAGTCAATACGACCGTCTTATCACCATTATAATGTAGAACTAGTGGACCTCTTTTGTAGGGTAAATGTTATTGGGTTATGAACTAGATATGGAACCCCTCTATATGAACCTCTAATATAAATTACTCTATAAGAACAAAGTCTAGCACTGAGTGAGTATGTTTGTTAACGGAAGTAGTTCTAGTTAAAGAGACTAGTGTACAAAGCACGCCCTTCATAGTCCTTAATCATGTGCCTACATGGGATGTTCCCAAGTTCTACCATTGGCAAGTAGGATACCCTCATCGGAGTAGGATACAAGATTCATGCTTTATTATCATGGTCAATGTTGGTTATTACCTAATTTCATCATATGGAATACCTACTACTGTTACTGAAGCTCTATGAGGTTTAGGTGGTGGTATGGGATGCAATCTAGACAATGCACAATGGTATTTGAAGGTGTTAGTTAGAGTCCCTACGTCTTGTCCAAGACCATTACTTGAATGTCTTTATGTTATGAATGAGTATTAAAAGAACTAATGAAAGTAATGACTTAAGTTAAAAATGTATGTTAAATGAATAAGTACTTATCTAGAGTAGTTAAAGGTTGTCTATATAAGGTGTGAAGGGGGCATAGGAATAGTCACTTCTTATCTTACCTCGATAACCCCTAAGAATGAATCTAGTTAGGGAAAATTGTTGAATATGTAGACATGATCTGAACTTAGGTAGTCTTAAGGATTATTAAGAAAATATTGAAGAGGTCAATCATGGACTCTATATTTTTGATTTACTTAAGTAAATCATTTGATAAACTTTCGAAAGAGAACGTCATATTATATATATGTTGTTGTATAAGGTGGGAATGATTCTATAATAGGTAGTCTATAGGATCTATTAAGTGTCTGTGTAAGGGATTGTATGGGCGGTCGTTTCACAACTCACTCAAGTCAGACTTAGAATCACCTTTGGTAGAATGATCTCATTTTCATTTGTATGGTTGCTTGTGAGTGTTTATGTGTCTCATTATAAGTAATCTTGAGGATCATTTAGGTGTTCCTAGAGAAGTTGTATGGGTGGTCTCTCTCTGTATTGCTTAAGTGAGTCTTATTCAGGGAACTACATGCTAAGAAGTGTCCAAATTGAAGGTAAGGCACTTCACTGTATAGTGAAGGGACTTCACTATAACAGTGATATAGGTTCACTGTGAAGTGAACTCATAAATACTATAAATTAATTAAATGTTATCTTATGTGTTTCTAAGGTGATAAATGTTATTCTTATTATTATAAAATGATTTTTAAATGAAAAGATGCATTTTTCTAATAAATGTCCGTTTTCATGATTTATGCATAATTCCATACTTAGTAAAATTGTTTGCATTAACTCCATATATTTTGTTATCTCTAAAGGTGTAGGTGAAAGGTGAGAAGGACCGTCAAGGAAATCTTTGATTCAAAGGCCGTTCAGGGGAAGTGAAGTATGTTTTCAATAGACTTTAGGGCATACATATATGTTTTTTATGTCGTAATATTTTAATAGACTAGTATTTCTATATTTTAAAGTACGGGTCGTGTCCCAAAGTATTCTCGTTTCTATGTTTGATGAGATTGAGACTTAGTATTTCCTATAATTTAATATGAAAAAGATTTTTTAAGACTATAAAATGTATTGTGAAAAGTTTTAATTCCGCACAACCTTTCACTATTTATATGCAATGAATGATATGTAAGGGTTTGTATAAGACCTCCGAGAGGTCGATTATGCCGGTTTCATTTTGAGAGTGCCATATCTTCTAGGGTGTGGTCTTGGGTTGTGATATTGAGAGAGTCAAGCGCTCAAGAGTTTATGAATTTGAGGCAGAATTCCATGTATGTCCATGAGTTTGGACCCAAGTTCACCCAATTCTCTAGGTGTGCTCCTTGCATGGTTGCTTATTTAGGGGATCAAATGAAAAAGTTTCTTTATGGGGTATTAGACCTTGTGAAAATTGAGTGCATGAATTCTATTTTGCTAGCGGACATGACATATCTAGGCTCATGACTTATGCTCAAAAGATCTGAGCGTGAGAAGCTTAGGAAAAATTCTATCAAGAATTATAAGGGTAGGATAGGAAACTATTATAATTTTCAACATAATTCGGGTCATGGAAAATGCTCGTAGTTTCAACATAACTCTTCCACTCAAACACTAAAACACCACAAAAATCTAATGACCTAAGATAGAGCGTTGCATTATTAATAATGACTTAGAAATGGTGAAAATGATTTTTCTAGACCTAACCTAATATAATTAACTTATTTAGGAGGTATTAGAGTCTAAACATTGAGAAACGATCATGACATTTAAAAACTAGTAAAAATTAAACTAGTGTGTTCTTAGGCATTGTAAGGGGCCTTGAAGTGTCATATGATGAAGAAAAGTTATTAAATGATTTAAAAATATAAAAATTTTCTATTAGGTTCTAAAGGTATGGGTGCCACCACACAAGCACAACCCTAGGGGTCCATGAGAAGGACCCTACGATTTGACCGAAAAAGCTATCAAATGAACGCTTGACTTACGGTGGGCTGTGACGAGCAGTTACTTGGATTATGCACCGTAATGAGGCTCGTGTATTGATACTAAGTCTCCCCACTAACCCTTCTCCATAACCCTCTTTGAAGCAAAGCACGGCCATGCAGAACGGGCCGTAACACAACCTACAACCTATAGGTGGTGGACGTAAGTGTCTACAATTTTTGCAAAAATTAGTTTTAAGACAAGGGTAGTATTATGAGTTAGTTACTTAACTAGGGTTTAGTAATAGTTTTTAGTGATTTAATTAACTAACTAAACGTGACTATAATACCCCAACCCCACCCCAAGCCCCGAAGTCGTTCTAACTGAACTTACAAAACAAAGTCAAACCCTCTCAAATCTTTCTCAACTCACGACTCCATTGGAGAAGAAGATCAAGCTTTCTGTAAGGATTCAAGAACAAGAATTTACTACATTTAATACTTAAGGATTATAAATGTATGGGAATTCTTCACTCTTGGGACTCCTTTCCCCATGTGGTTCCTTCAAAAAAAAAAAACTATTCCAATGTTCTTTCAAATATCTACATTTTACTTAATTTGGTAGGTCACTTTCAAACTGTAGTTATTTTGTCTATAATTTAGTAATAGTGATTTAATATTAATGTTTATGAATGAATTTATTTATTTATTGGTGTTTTGACCTAATTTTCTAAACACCCAAAAACATTCCTCTTCTCTTAACCTAACTCTTAATTTATGTTGAATAGTTATTGTAATTGAGTATGTTCTTGTGTAATTAAATATTTTATGATGATGATAAACTATGTTATGGATGAATATAGTGAATTTGGGATTAATTCTTGAATGGGTATCGTGATGACCATGTGTAAGACCTTCAAGGTTATGCACATGCTATTGTAGTATTGTCGGCTTATCTTTGGTAAAGTTGATTGCTTGAGGGGATGACAATGGATTCAATATAGCTCACATGGTCTATTTCAACTATTATAAAGTTTCTTTAATTTTCAAATGAAAGAACTAAAGTAAGAAGATGAAAACTAACTAGGACTTCGATAAGGATATGGGAATTTATCTATACATTGCAAAATTGGGTATTAGTTGGGTTTTAGGAGGGGTTCCTTATGTCTCGATTTATTATGAATGATTTATATGTTGGTTTTACTTTGTATACACTATGGTTGTCTCACTTGGTATTTATGAAGTTGAATTCACTTGTTTTCATGATGTATAATGTAAGGGACAATACTTGTCATCTTGCTGATGGTTTTCTTGGTATGTGTGGAGTTATAGGGCTTCACGTACATTGCACTAGTAGGCTTGAAGTGGGGATTATGAGTAAGTCCTTATGAACTATTAATGAAATGAACTCTAGTATGTAATAATGAATTATTGTCTTATTATGAATGTATTTATGGCTATGGATATATCTTGAATATGGTATGGACTTACTATGATATATTTTTATATGTTCTTTCAAAATAAAAATAGCATGCCTTTGACCAAATGTCCTTTTGTGCATGTTTTAATATGTTTCACTTGCATAGTTTCCATAGTTTTTGTAGCTTGTACTAACCCATATATCTTCTATTTCATACAGAAGTGAAGTTTCGGCCTATTGAGGTTATTCTAGATCTTTCTTGTAGAACTTTGGATTGCTATTCCCAAGTATGTGAGTCCTCAAGTATGAGGATGAAGACTCTTTGATTCTACTTCTAGTATGAATTTCCTTATTGAAATAATATGTCGTATTCATATTATAAGACTTGTTGTTGACGTTTGGGCTTATTCCCAATTTTTATATTCTTATGTCTAGATGGAAATATGAGATAAGTTAGTTTCTTATTTTGATATATGAACTGAAGTTGATCTTCAGTGAAAAGTTTTTAATTTTCCGCTTTTATTCTATTCAATATGCATTGATAAAAGGCTTGTCTTAGACCTCTTAGAGATTGACGACATCGGTAATGACTAGGGGGTGCTCTTGGATCGTGAAAAACTTGATATCAGAGCATGATGTTGAATAATACTAGAAATCATGTCTCACAAAACCACTTCTATGTATAGTCTTGTTCATAATTTTAAAGAACTCCACACTAATGAATGAGATCTTATGTTATGCTTAGGAAACTTTCACTTCTTTTTGCATTCTTAAGTCGTGCGTGAGATTCATAAATCTATGTGTCCTTTCCTTCTAAAATTTCCTTGTGGATATAGACTATGAGTAATTGAAAGGCATTTGCTAGAAGGGTTGAACAGGAGATTGCAAATGAGGGAGTTCCTTCCCAAGGAAACCAAGATCCTCCTCAAGATAAAGTTCCTCTATGTGTCAAATATCTGATCAATCCTCCGATCATGACAGATGAAGATATGAGGGAGGGTTTTTTAAATTTAATCAAATCAAAGATACTCAATCTCAAGCCATAACTACTCAAGCTCAATCTATCACAACACAAGTTAATCGGGAAGTTACACCCACTGTAAATCCAAATGTTACTACCATGCCTTCAAGTTTGAGGGATTTCACTAGGTTGAATCCTCTTATGTTCTTTGGGTCTAAGGTGAATGAACATACCTAAGAATTCCTAAATGAGCTTTACAAGATTTTTTATGTAATGTGGATGAGTTCAAATGAGAAGGCGGAACTAGCCGATTATAAACTCAAAGATGTGACTCAAACTTGGTACACTCAATGGAAGGACAATAGGGTTTTGACAGAAAGTCCTATTAGCTATAAAATCATTAGGAGGGAAGTTATTGATAGGTTCTTCCCAAGGTAAAAAAAGAGAGGAAAAAGTGAAATAATTCATCAACCTTCGTTAAGGAGGTATGTGTGTTAAAGAATACTCTTTCAAATTAATAAAATTTTCTAAATATGTGTCTTTCCATGTGAGTAATACGAGAGATGAAATGTGTGTTTTAGGATGGATGTGTCCAATGATATTTTGAAGAATATTATGCCATAATGCTTCACAATGAGATGTACCTTCTTTTTTGATGTTGCATACTCAACAAATTGAGGAGAGAAGGCTCAAAAAGACAAGTAGGGAAGCGATGAGGGCAAGTCCCTATGATGGAGGCATTTCTAAGGGTAAATTTGAGATCCAAGACAAACGAAAGTATAAGAAGATATTGTCCAAACAATTACCTTCTAAATTCTGAGGATAAAAAGGATAGGGTAACTAACCCTAAGCCTCAAGAAATTAAAGGTGCTGGTTCAAAATGTGAGAAACCCAATTGCAAAATATGGCAAGATGCATCTGGGTAAATGTCTAGTGGATACGGATAATTTTTTGTGTTGTTGAAATAGTGAACGCATGGTGAAATATTGTCCCATGACAAAGACTCATTGTAGGGAGAGTAACCAAGCACAAGATAGTGGTCCTAATTTTGATGCTCGTGCGAAAAAATGCTTCTATTCTCTTAAATATAAAGGTGATCAAGAGTGTTCTCCCGATGTTGTTACCTGCTGCATGTTGGAAGTATTTTCAATTAATGTTTATGCATTTTTAGATGAGGTGCCACTTTATATTTAGTAACTATTTTGGTGGATGTAAAATTTAATGTAATCCCCGATGTTTTAGAAGAACCTTTTTTGGTTTCTACCCCTGTGTTTCACTCACTGGTTGCTAAAAGAGTGTCATATCCTCGAATACCCCCTAGACGTAAATCGCATCGTAGTCCTCTTTGAAGAATAAGACTAACCTCTTAGTTTACATCATTACACTCATAGGTCAAATTTAGCATAAAATTTAAAACTTTTTATTACTTCTACTCGGAAGTTTACATAGACCTCTACATACACAAAGTATATATATATATATATCGATTATATATAGACCCTTCGTATATGAATATCACTTAGTCTTCTACTTTTCTTTTACAAAAATATATAGAGTATGATATATTTTCAAAATAGTCATCTCATATCATGACCATCTTATATGAGTATATCAAATTTTTTTCTATACCATACTTTAACAAAATAAGACCACATATAGGTAATACAATGTTTAGTACTTAATGAAAAGAAAAGAAACATAATAGTCTTAAAACTAAAACAAAATCATAGGCTTGAAGTGGCATTGCCCTCGAAATGTGATGACTACCCAAGTTGGATGATAAAGAATTCCAAGTCTTCTTCAATGTCATCTCAAAAATCCTTTAAGAAACCGGAACCTAAAATGTTGGGGAAAAGAAAGAAATGGGGTTAGTACATTACTTTTACTTAGTATGAGATTGTATGCACACATATTATCAAATCATGCTAAAAAGGGAACTTTCTTGAAAACATACTATTTTACCCTTTTGAAAACCTTATCCACATTCAAGTAGACCATACGAAATAAAAAAGACACATTCCTTAAGTCATAGGCATGTATACTACAATACCAACAATCCAAAACATAGTTAAGTTAATGAACATATCAACATACTTGCGTCTATAATAACGACCACCATAATAATCAAGTTATAAATTCAACAAGAATGAATAAGAGTACATTTCATCATAACAAATGTAATACAATTACCCATGAACCCCCATCAAGTCAACAAGTGCAATGACCAAGAAATGCCCTATAACCTTACTCAATCAAGTGACCCAACATGAACCATAACCAACATCCTACTTTATATAACATTGCATTTAAGAGTACATATCATTATACCTTAACAATATAGACAAACACATGTTGATAAGTGAAACAAGTCAATATATATTATGAATAATGTGCAAGTTCATCATGTACATATCATATACCATCATAGACATATTCATACATAAGAATATCCTCCTAAGACTTCCCTCAAGGCTAACTAGTTCAATGTTTAGGTAGACTAAGCTAGACCCCTTAGGTCATCTTAGTAAGAGTTCAATCCTTTAGTTCATTTAACCTTTTGGGATCATCTTGACTAACCGAGATAGACCACATGACGTAATGTGGAATCCAGTGTCATAGAACCCTACACCGAAAGAAGGCAGACTACTTACCATGGTAGTACCAAAACATGAACACAACAACTACGTGGATCCACTAGCTATTATTCCTATGGGGGCAACATAGTTCAAGAACTAGAAAATATAGTTGAGACCGTATTTATGCTACATTCATTATAGTCTCAAGTCTTAAGAGTACATTAGTGATCCTACATTCTTTATGTGGGAAGGTACACTCCTCACTCTAGTTCACTCGGTGGAAAGCTATAGTCCCTTTTGAAATGTTTTTAATGTCTTTATTAATCATCATAGCTTATTCTAGGTCATAGGGTCTAATCCTTGTATAAACATAATTATCATCATAATAGCTCAAAAAGAAATGCATGATTATAATCCTTTAATTACAATTCATATAAGTGAGGTTAGCATATTTACATATCATTTCATAATGAGGAACATTGGTAAATTATTCATCATCCTTATAACATTTACATATTAGATAAAACCTCACAAACTATAGTCACGACATTTCAATTCAAAATCATACCACCCTATTTATCCTAGTAAATGGCATACTCCCATACAACATCATGAATTAATAACAATTAACCATAATTTGAAGTAAAGAATAGGGATCACAAGACTTACCAAGTCTCCTTCACAATTTATCATAAAGGTCTTACCATCTGTCACATCCTGGGAGCACCCCCTAGAAGTAAAATGGCGTACTTGACGTTTCGGAGGTCTTATACAATCCCACATTTATCATTCATCGCATTTACATAGTATATTTAGCTAAAAATTTAAAACTTTTCATAGGACATCATATGCTAGAAATTAAACTTCGTATATATAAAATATAAGTCATAATACATACTCAGACTCTAAGTATCTTCGCCATATTAGACTCAACAACATTAGAATAAATTAGGTACACGACCCTTAAAACATAATAAATAACTATGTAACATAAATAAACTTTACAGTAAATTCATAAGTAGGAGATCCTTGAACTTAAGGATTCCTTTCACTGAGCTTCGAAATCATCTATCAAGATCTTCACCATTCAAGACATCCTTTAAGCATCCATAACCTACACTTTGTGTAAAAAGTAGAGAAGAATGGGATTAGAACAAGAATGCACTAAGTATGGAAACCATGCAAAAACATTTATTTAAAAGAGTAATTTTCTTGAAATTATACTTCATGTCTTTTTTAATATATTTTCATAAAATATTTATACAATAAGATTTATATCATTCACATACTTAATATAAACTTATTCAAAGGCCAAGCATCAAATAAGATCACATATAGAGTTTATGACATTTTTGAAGCCACTTTACAGTAAGTTATTCCTACTTAACAGTGAACATTTCTTGCCTTTATTCATTAACATCCAAGTAACCCTCTAGTGATACCTAGTGCAGTGCATCACCTTAAGTACACAAGTAAGCATACATATAACCTACATAAGCCATAACATATCATAATGCAAGTACAAACTATCAAAGACACATTTAGGTCGAGACTCTTTTACGAATATTACAGTAAGCTATATAAAGTGACATATATATTTACTTCTTTGCATGTTCATCATTATTAGACCTTTTTCATGACCCCAATCTTAGTATACTAGTTGAATGAACTTATAGAGCCCCATAACCCAATACATTATTAGTAAACCCTTCATGAGACCACAAACCTTAACATTTAAATCATATAACCACTAGTAAGGGAAGGCAACTTCATTCATGTTAATACAAGACCTTCATCATATAGTCATTTGGACTAACATAGTGCATATATGGATAGTACCACATGATATAGATTCATACCATGCACATCTCCATAAAAAGAAGACCAATAATACAAAGTAATGCATATGGACATAAACATAACCATACATATCAGGTCACCTTCCTATGATTTCCTAAGGAGCTACTTGTGCAATGTCTAGATGGGTTCATTACTTCCACCTGTCCTAAGTAACTTACCACAAGTCCTCCTAGTTAGGATCTGTCACGACCCAAATCGGGGACGTGACTGGCACCCACATTTACCCTCCTATGTGAGCGAACCAACCAATCTAAACCCAAACATAATTAATAAAATACAACGCGGAAGACTTAACTCAATAACGAAAAACGAATACTATAAATATCCCCAAAATCTGGAAGTCATCATCACAAGAACATCTATGATCAAAATTACGAAACTAAGAGTATTCTAAGAAGCTAAAACAAATAAGAGCTAGTCCATGCCAGAACTTCAAGGCATCAAGACGAGAAGAAGAAGATCCAGTCCAAGCTAGAAGCATAGCTCACCCTGAGATCCGGTGCAGTGAAGACTGGCTAGAATCGCAGTCGAGTTGAAGACGACGGCACGTTTGCTGCACTCCACAAATACAAGAAAGAAACAAACAAGTAGGAGTCAGTACAACCACACGTACTGAGTAGGTATCATTGGCCAACTCAGAATAGAAAACAGTATATATCATTTAATCTCACAAATCAACTATAATACTCAACATGTAGTAACAACAAGTACTACAATCATCAATAAGTATCACCAAGTTTATCCAGGAGGGCTCAAGCCTTAATATCATACTCATTTGGGAAATAGGTTCATTAGCTTTAGCATATTAACATCTTTCAAGATTCAGAACTTATTCCTCTCGTGTCGGTACGTGACACTCCGCTCCACTAACACCATGTGCCGGAACGTGGCACTCCGATCCTCATTCTATCCTGGTACCGGAACGTGGTACCCGATCCATATACTATCCTGGTGTCGGAACGTGACACTCTGATCCTCATATACTATCCTGGTACCGGAACGTGGCACCCGATCCATATACTACCCCGGTGTCGGAACGTGACACTCCGATCCTCATATACTATCCTGGTACTGGAACGTGGCACCAATCCCCTAATTCATCAAGCCTTCTTTTATACTAAGGCATCACAATTCTCATAACATAGTTCATCAAGCCTTCTTTTATAATAAGGCATCATCAATAACAAAACATCGTTCATCAAGCCTCCTTT
>CM064974.1:23913266-24096029 GCA_032847665.1 Solanum chilense
ACCGACATCCTACCTTGCTCTAGGCTCAAGAACTCATCTCTTTTCCTATCCCTCAAGGTCCGGGGAATATACTTCTCCATAAACAAATTAGAGAATGATGCCCAAGTCATGGGTGGTGCCTCTGTTGGTTGGCACTCAACATGTGACCGCCACCACATTTTGGCGTTCCCTTGAAACTGATAACTCACGAACTCAACGCCAAACCGTTCTACGATACCCATCTTGTGTAGTAGCTCATGACAGTCGACCAGAAAATCGTAAGCATCCTCAGATTCTGCACCCTTGAAGACTGGAGGTTTCAATTTTAAGAACTTACTGAAAAGTTCATGCTGATCACTTGTCATTATAGGCCCTGTAGTCAGACGAGGAAACGTGCCTATTTCCACTGGAGCATCCATGCGAGGAGCCACAGTAGCCGCATGCTGTACCTCCGGAGTCTGAGGTGCTGGTGTAGAAAACACTGGAGGTGTCTGGCCCCGATCAGATAACCCGCTAAGATAAGCCAGAACCTGATTGATCATCTCTGGGGTAGGTTGGGGTGGCAGTTCCTTGTTCTGCACTTGTTCATTCTCCCCTTCCTCACCCTCTCTTATCACTTCCTCAGTTGATGGGGGAGTCACCACCCTAGTACTAGTTGGGCTAGGTGCTTGTCCTCTTCCTTTAGAGGATGTCCTCCCACGACCTCTTCCATGGCCTTTCGCCACCACTCCTCTTTGAGCTACCGCCCCAGTGGCTAGCTCAGATGTTTCTTGTCTTGCCGGTGTTGGTGTTGGCGCAGACGTTGCTCTAGTACTAACCATCTGCGAAATAGAATGAAGATGGTCAGATACCAATTTGTATCACCTAGATACCAATTGGATCCAAGTAATAGCACGAAAGAAGGAATGAAAGAATGGAATTTTTTTTCCTAAAGTCTTATAGCCTCTCAAAGAAAAGTAAAGGCGTCCCCCTACCGTTCCTTAAGACTCTACTAGACTCGTTCTTGTGTGATGAGACCAATGAACCTAACGCTCTGATACCAACTTTGTCACGACCCAAATCGGGGACGCGACTGGCACCCACATTTACCCTCCTATGTGAGCGAACCAACCAATCTAAACCCAAACATAATTAATAAAATACAACGCGGAAGACTTAACTCAATAACGAAAAACGAATACTATAAATATCCCTAAAATCTAGAAGTCATCATCACAAGAACATCTATGATCAAAATTATGAAACTAAGAGTATTCTAAGAAGCTAAAACAAATGAGAGCTAGTCCATGCCGGAACTTCAAGGCATCAAGACGAGAAGAAGAAGATCCAGTCCAAGCTAGAAGCATAGCTCACCCTGAGATCTGGTGTAGTGAAGACTGGCTAGAATCGCGGTCGAGTTGAAGACGACGGCACGTTTGCAGCACTCCACAAATACAAGAAAGAAACAAACAAGTAGGAGTCAGTACAACCACACGTACTAAGTAGGTATCATCGGCCAACTCAGAATAGAAAATAGTATATATCAGTTAATCTCACAAATCAACTATAATACTCAACATGTAGTAACAACAAGTACTACAATCATCAATAAGTATCACCAAGTTCATCCAGGAGGGCTCAAGCCTCAATATCATACTCATTTGGGAAATAGGTTCATTAGCTTTAGCATATTAACATCTTTCAAGATTCAGAACTTATTCCTCTCGTGTCGGTACGTGACACTCCGCTCCACTAACACCATGTGCCGGAACGTGGCACTCCGATCCTCATTCTATCCTGGTACCGGAACGTGGTACCCGATCCATATACTATCCTGGTGTCGGAACGTGACACTCCGATCCTCATATACTATCCTGGTACCGGAACGTGGCACCCGATCCATATACTACCCCGGTGTCGGAACGTGACACTCCGATCCTCATATACTATCCTGGTACCGGAACGTGGCACCCGATCCCCTAATTCATCAAGCCTTCTTTTATACTAAGGCATCACAATTCTCATAACATAGTTCATCAAGCCTTCTTTTATACTAAGGCATCATCAATAACAAAACATAGTTCATCAAGCCTCCTTTTATACTAAGGCATCATCAATAACAAAACATAGTTCATCAAGCCTTCTTTTATACTAAGGCATCATCAATAACAAAACATAGTTCATCAAGCCTTCTTTTATACTAAGGCATCACAATAACAAAACATAGTTCATCAAGCCTTCTTTTATACTAAGGCATCATCGATAACAAAACATAGTTCATCAAGCCTTCTTTTATACTAAGGCATCATCAATAACAAAACATAGTTCATCAAGCCTTCTTTTATACTAAGGCATCACAATAACAAAACATAGTTCATCAAGCCTTCTTTTATACTAAGGCATCATCGATAACAAAACATAGTTCATCAAGCCTTCCTTTATACTAAGGCATCATCAATAACAAAACATAGTTCATCAAGCCTTCTTTTATACTAAGGCATCACAATAACAAAACATAGTTCATCAAGCCTTCTTTTATACTAAGGCATCATCGATAACAAAACATAGTTCATCAAGCCTTCCTTTATACTAAGGCATCATCAATAACAAAACATAGTTCATCAAGCCTTCTTTTATACTAAGGCATCATAATTCTCATAACAAGTAAATTAGGGTTTCTTCAAGATTTAGGGTTCAAAAGCTTCATCATGCTTAATTTATCACAAACATATAATCACACTCATACAATCATACAATTAAGCATATAGAAGGGTTTACAAGATTACCCAATACATATCATTTGCTATTAAGAGTTTACTACAAATAGCATAAACCATAACCTACCTTCACCAAGGATTTGTGTTCAAGCAAGAAATCTTTAAGGAAGCCTTGCTCCTTCTCTCTCAAGCGCCTCTCTTTTCTCTTCCCTTTTTCTTTCTAATTTTCTTCCTCAAACCTTCCTCTTCTTACCCTAAATCACAAGATTTCAAGTATCAAAGGTGATGAAACCAACCCACCAACTAACTCAAAGTTAGTCCTTTAACCCCCAAGGAATTGAACTAATAACATTAACCCACTAATTTTATAAATTTAAGCCGGAATAGTCCAAACGCCCCTTTAAAAATTAGCCAGAAATCCGACCCCGCCTGGGATTACGCAACCTGTGACGGTCCGTCGTGCCTGCGATGATCCATCCTGCAGGTCCGTCGCAACGGTCAGAGACTTCCATTTCCTCGAAGAGTACGGTCCGTCGTGCCCACGACAGTCCGTCCTGCACTTACGTCACGACTATCAGAGAGTTGTTCCCAGTACCAAATTCTCAAGAGTTGAAGTGTTTTGAAACGGGGCCTCACGATGGTCCGTCGTGACTGTGACGGTCCGTCCTGCAGGTCCGTCACAGAGTTCAGAGACTCAATTTCAACACTCAAATTCATAATTCCAAGTGTTTTGGAACGAGACCCCCTCGACGGTCTGTCGTGCCTGCGACGGTCCGTCGTGGTGTCCGTCGTATCAGCCAGTTTTTCTAGAAATAAATCTGCTACTCAAAACGACTAAACAGGTCGTTACAGGATCCTATTGATTTATTTCCATTGTCAGTTTTACATTAGTGAAGCTATATCCTTACATAACACTAAGACCATGGGTACTAAACATTGAATTTGGTGTCATCCCCTCACAGAAAAAAGAGGACATCTTACTTGCCAAGGTAAGATATAAGCAACATACATGCATCTTAGGTGATATCACTTGCTAGATCCTATGTGGCTAGCATAGTTTATGGCACTAAGAGATATATATTCTCCCTCTACATGCCACTTGGAAATTGAGGCCTGCTATCTTGGGAATCCTTTGGATAAGTATCCCACTTTGGGGAGTCAACACCCCTTATAGGATTATAGGATGAACTTTCCTCTATTGGAAGCCATTACCTCCCATTGTGAAGTTCATACAGTGATAAGCTGATAAGCTATGTTCCCTTTATTAAAAACCTTCATTAACATTACTTTATAAAATGTAGTCTCAGGAGATTCGTATCCTCATATGCTTAGCTCAAAGGTCATAGATAAAAGTTCATCAACCTAAATCATGTGAGAAGATCCTTTAACATGGACATATCATATGTATTAGCACTATCTAGTTTAGGATACACTTGAGCACGGCTTTCAAGTCTTCTTTATTGACTAGATTATCATTCATGTTTGTGTATACATATATGTGAGCAAACCTTTCACATAAAACCTTAATTCACACATGTTCATACATTCATATTCATACATATAGAAACCAAAACATGATCTATCCTATGAAGGTACACATGTGCAATGCATAGGCAAGGTACCATACCCTTGCCCATACTAGTAAACCTATCAAGTCATCCTAGATAAGGAAACACAAATCATACTTTCATCAACATCACTTAACATGCATAGTAGTAGACACTAGTGAATATGAGAACTACCTTTCATTTAGACACCATGACCTTTACTACTCGTAAAAAGCATGTAAAGTGAGTGCATGTGTACATTAGTCAACATGATCACATAAATGTTATCCGGAACACAATAAAGCAGCAACCCGCTTAATCCATAATACTCTTTCACGCATAAACCACACAACACATAATAGCATAGGAGACAAGCCAACTTCATACTACACTTACAACTCCTAACTTGTGCTATTCATGCGCTCACAAAGTGGTAAATACGTAAGGGATTAGAAACCATTTTAACTCATAAATGGAAGCACCTATACTTTACTCTAACATGGATATACACAAGCTTATACAATAGCCATACAACCTAGATCACTACTAGAATAGGAAAGTAGGCATAAACTTCTCATGGTATCATCATAAGCACATGTTAATATGTTAGTCAATTTTTTTTCAAGGCCATGGTAAACACATATATAATGACGATATTAAACACCGCCACCATAAGTTGAACATACCACACAATGCCATACAAGGCTTTATCAACATAACTAAATGAAATATAGAGGAGATAAGCATTCGTACATATATCTAACCCTTTGATCATCATTGACCAATACACCTTGTTTATCAATCTTTCATATATAGGGTAGTAGATACACATACAGCTAATCATACATGAAGTCAAGTCTAAGATACAATAAGGTCATTCTATAACTATTACAATACATTAACATAGTAAAAGTTAGAAGAACATAGGCCATTACCTAATTTTACTTTCATGGATTATATGTCATATTTCATTAATCTTATCAACCCTAGGCAGTTTCTAAATATATACTTATTAAATCGAAAACATTTTAAGTATCTACAAGATCATGATACCAACATTGGCATTAAACTATCAATTCAATGGTGAGTAGAGAGTGTCGGATAGCTTTCCAACTCCTAAATGTAGTGATTATCAATCATATGTTACCAATAATCACATGCTAGACAGTTTCTCAATAGATCTTCATTAAGAAGAAATCATGCTTCTTCTAACCACAATTCGAGATCACATCACATACATAGCCTTTTTACTTCATAGTGTAAAAGAACCTAGATCAATTCGTGCATTCCTTTATTTAATTTGATCATCAAGGCTTTATACCAAAAATTCATCCATAATGTTAACTTAAGCAGTAGCTATAGTGATTCATGCATAATGTAAATCCTACACAATTGTTCCAAAATTGAATTCATTTAAACACATGGATACATAGGATAGTAACACTCAAATCATCATACATTGATCCTCATGGATCCTTCATCATCAATTAACAATCAGGTAACGTAAATTACAGTATATGTAGACAATTAAACGTAAGAAAATCACAATTGAATCGATTACAAGTCATGATCACAACGCTCATGCAAGGGCTAAATAGATTTAAGGAAAAAGCATCGGTTCATCATGCAATTCGAGTAAAATCATGTTCAAACAAATATATTAACATTAATTCATCATTATTTAACCATTTCAAACGTTTTGAGATAGAACCCATGGATAGATTGAAGAAGAAAAACTTGATCATATTTTCTTGCTTTGAAAACATTGAGATTGACTCTCTAGATGGAAGAATTACTAGAGATGAAGCATCACCATACCTTTATAAACATGAAAAACTTTTAACATTTGATGATTCATCCATGTAAATCCAAGAACCAATATGTTCTTGAGCTTCACCAACAATGGTGGTTTCTAGGGAGAATTTGGAGGGAAAGGATTTTGAATGTGTTCTTCATGTATTTGAGAACTTATATACACTCAAAAGTAGCTAAATAAATCTATTAGAGTCATTTTAGGAAGTGGGGTGAATTTACCATTCACCCCTTAAAAAAAACAGACGCAAGGCATCAGTCACACGCTAACATCGACGGACCCAATCAATTGGCTGTTGGTCGATTGACTAGCCGTCTTTTCGCTTCTGTCGATTTGTCCTTGGACAATTTTTGGGTTGAGACCTACCCATGGTAAGTATAAATCTATGAGACCTCACCTTTGGGCTGTTGGTCAACCAACTGGCCGTCGTTAGGCCCGTCGATTGACACTTCCAAGGCAATGTCTCGACCAGCCTTGGGTCCTTCTTGTGGGCCCTTTAGAAGTCGTACATGGTCGTTTCCAACGTAAATGCAACCCTTAAAAATTTGTAGAAATTCGACATAAATTATTACCCAAACAAATACACGTAACACATCACAACAGGCTAGGCCCATCAAGAAACACATTGAGCATTTTAAGGGCTATCTTTCGAACGTTTTGGACGTTCTTGGTCGTATGACCTCCAAACTTCTCGAAACTCTATATACAATTTTTAAACATCATTATAACTCATTTTCACACTTCATAAGGTCATTAAATCTACTATATAAAAAAGTATAGACACATGAGACACATAGGTGACTAGTCGTCGAACGTCTTGGTCGCCCCCTAACGTTTGACTTTAAAATCAACTCAAAGTTTACACACTGAGTCGAAAACATATTATAATTAATTTTAGAACCTTATAACCTTATTAAAAATATGTTAGGATCTAGACATCCTAACTCATTTTTGGGTCGTACAATATCCTCCACTTGGGAACATTCATCCTCGAATGACATTTAGAATACATTCATCACAACAAGGATTTCAATGTATCATAGAGCAACTCAGAACATTTATAACATCATCAAATAACTTTAGCACTCAATGAACACAATCAAGAAAAACCATTACTCATTCACTCTTTAATACATCAAACACATAGGCTCTTATAATGTTCATAGGAGAAATATCATTCTCCTAATCATAACATTGTCATTAAACTTCAATTCATTAAGATCTCATTTTGCAACTTTTCTTTAAGTCATACTTAGGTAGAATTTAAAAACACTCAAGGACAAAGTTAGGCACTCATAATTCAATGCACATAGACTTGAGTTAATTGAATCAATAGAGATTATTATTAGTTAGACCTAGTGCCATGAAGGTAATACTTAACCATACCATTCTTAGTGGTGTCCATGGAGTAATGTCCTTCTCCTCAACACACTTACATGTATCATGAGTTTACACCTAAGCAAAGTACAAGGTAAACTTTTCCATTAAAATGAGAAATTCTTTACTTTTAAACCAAGGAATGCTCATGTTTTCTACGTTGTTAACATGTGAAATTCATAGGCAAGGTCCCATACCCTTCCCCATACTAGTACACCTATCAAGTCATCCTAGCTAAGGAAAGATATATCATAGTTTCATGAACATCACCGTAACATGCATAGTTGTAGACAGTATTGAATATGAGAACTACCTTTTTTTAGACACCATTACTTATACTACTTGTAACATGTTTGTAAAGTGATTGTGTGTACAATGTTAAACAGATCACATAATGGATTTCAACAAGACATTGAGGCAGCCACCTGCTTTGACCATAATACTCTTTTAAGCATAAACCACACAACACATAATAGCATAGGAGACGAGAAAACTTTATACTACACTTAAGACTCCTGACTTGTGCTATTCATGCATTCACATAGGGGTATATAGGTAAGAGATTATTAACCATTTTAAATAATCAATGGAAGCACCTATGATTTATCCTAAAATGGATACACACATGTTGACACAATAGCCATACAACCTAGATCAATACAAGAATAGGAAAGTAGGCATAAACTTCTCATAGTATCATCATAAGCACATGTTCATATGTTCGTCAATTTGCCTTCAATGTCATGGTCAAAACTTATATAATTACAATAAAGTAAACACCTCCACCATAAGTGGAGCATACCACACTATGTCATACAAAGCTTCATCAACATTACTATAAGAACGTCGAAGAGATAAGCATTCTTACCAATTTCTCACCCTTTGATCATCATTGACCAATGCACCTTGTTTATCAACAATTAATATATAGGAAAGTAGCTAAACATACATTTAATCATACATGAGGTCAAGTATAAGCTACAGTAAGGTAATACTACAACTAGTACAATACATTAACATACTAGAAGTTAGAAGAACATAGGTCATTACCCAATTTGTCTTGCATGTACTATATGTTATATTTAATTAATCTTATCGACCTAGGGCAGTGGCTAAATATATACTTATCATGTAGAAATCATGTTTAAATTCCTACAAGATCAAGATATTGGTAGTGGCATTAAACTATCAGTTTAATAGAGAGTAGAGATATCTTGCCAATTCCTCAAAGTATTTATCATCAATCATATGTAAAAAATAATTACCTGCTAGGTAGTATCTCAATAGATCTTTACTAATAAGAAATAATGCTTTATCTAACCACTATTCGAGATCACATCACATACATACACTTTTTACTTCATCGATTAAAAGAACCAAGACCTATTCATGCAAGACTTTATTTAATTTGATAATCAAGTATTTATACTCACAATTCATCCATAATGTTAACTTAAGGAAGTTGCTACAGTAATTCATGCATAATTGAAACCCTACGCAATTGTTCTTAACTTGAATTCACTGTAACGCATAGAAACATAGGCTAGTAACACTCAAATCTTCATACATTGATCATCATGGATACTTCATCTTCAATAAACGTAAATTACAGTAGATATAGACAATTCAATGTAAGAAAATCACAATCCAATCAATAACAAGTCATTCTCACAATTCTCATGCCAGGGCTAAATCTATTGAGGGAAGGAGCATGGGTTTAACATGCAATTCGAGTAAAATCATGTCCAAGCCAATATTTACATCAATTCATCGTGATTTAAACATATAAAATGTTTTGAGAAAGAACCCATCGATATATTGAAGAAGAAGAAGAACTTAATCATATATTTCTCGTTGAAAAAACATTGAGATGAACTCTCTAGATGGAAGGACTACTAGAGATGAAGGATCACCATACCTTTATCTACATGAAAACCTTTAGAAGTTGATGATTAACCCATGTAAATCCAATCTCCAAGCTGTTCTTGAGCATCATCAGAAATGGTGGTTTCTAGGGAGAATATTTATGAAGGGAAAGCTTGAATTTCGTGGGAAAAGATTTGGAATAGGTTCTTCACGTGTTTGATCAGTTATGTACACCATAAAGTTGATAAATAAACCTTTTAAAGTTATTTTAGGACGTGGGGTAATTTTTCATTCACCCCTTAAATAAAACAGACGCAGGGCATCAGTTAGAGGCAACCATCAACAAAACCAATCGACTGGTTGTTGGTCAATTAACTGGCCGTCCTTTGACTTCCATCAATTGGTACATGGAATATTTTTGGGTTGAGACCTACCCAATACAAGTACCAGTCAGTGAGACCTCACCTACTGGCCATTGGTAAACCAACTGGCCATTGTTTGGTTCGTCAATTGACACTGCCAAGGCAGTGTCTCGACCAATCTTTGGTCCTTCTTGTTGCGCATTTTGCAGGGCCTTTCGAAAGTCGTACTCAGCCGTTTCTAACGTGAATACAACCCTTAACAAGTTGTAGAACTCCAACATAAGTTTCACCCAAACAAATAGACGTAACACACCAAAACATGCTAGGCCCCGTCAAGACACATATTGAGCATCTTAAGGGCTATCTTTCGAATGTCTTGGACGTTCTTTGGCGTATGACCTCCAAACTTCTCCAAACTCCATATACAATCTTTAAACATCATTATAACTAATTTTAATACTTTATATTGTCATGAAATCCACAATATAAACGTAAACAAACACATAGGTGACTAGTCATCGAACATCTTGGTCGCCCCTTAACGTTTGACTTCAAAATCACCTCAAACTTACACACTGCATCTAAACCATATTATAATTTATTTTAGGACCTTATAACCTTAATATAAAAATGTTAGGATCTATACACTCTAACTCATTTTCGGGTCATACAATATCCTCCACTTGGGAACATTAGTCCTCGAATGACACTTAGAATACTTTAATCTAAACAAGATTTCAATGCATTATAGAGAAGTTCATAACATTTATAACATCATCAAATCATTTTTGCACTCAAAGCACACAATAAATAAAAACCATTACTCCCTCACTCTTCAATGCATCAAACACATAGGTTCCTATCATGTTCATAGGGAACATCCTTCTCCTAGTCATAACATTCTCATTACACATTAATTCATTAAAAGCTCATTTTGCAACTATTCTTTAAGTCACACTTAGGCAGATTTCAACAACACTCAAGAACCAATTTAGGATTTCATACTTTAATGCACATAGACTTGAGTTAATTGAATAAATAAATATCATTTTTAGTTCGACCTTGTGCTATGAAGGTCATTATAAACCATACCATGCTTAGTGGTGTCCATGGATGAATGTCCTCCTTAACACAGTTACATGTATCATGAGTTCACACCTAAGAGAAGTACAATGTAAACTTTCCTCTATAAATTCTAAACTTTTAAACAAAGGAATGCTCATATTTCCTACCTTGTGAAGTCTAACAGGTAGATCACACCAAATACATCACAACAAATAGGAAGTCATATCCCGAAATTCCAATTTCTAACATAGTACTCACCTTCATAGTAACCATCATTTGGGAGGAATAACACAAATCATAGGCCCACATACTAACACTTAGTTAAACAAGATTTCACTTATCAAAAGTGAGCCTACAATAAAGCTTCCCAAACCATACAAGTCACATAATTTTCATGGGAGTCAACATATTTTATTTTAAAGAGACTCAACTTTAATTATAAGGCTAAACATTTCACCGCACAAGTGATATTTACTATTTTTCTTATCTTATCTGATGAAGTCAAATGCACAATTATCATATCAAGATGCAAATCAACATGACAAAACATGGATTTTATTAAAAAAAATTCCTTCTTGAACCTTGGAATCTTCACAAAACTTTAAGATAATGTCAATCAATGCATACCAAACATATAAGGTCATGCAATTCATACTTTATGCAAAACTCTTATTCATGAACAACCTTACGAAAAATTTATTAGTTTCAAACTCAAGTAAATTAGAAAGACAAGGTAGAATAATGTCTACAAGCTTACTACTCCATCACCATCCCCCACTTAGGGTAGACCCAATTAAGAGCAAATTAACCCAAACTTGAGAGGATCTTAACATAACAACCTTCATTTTCATCACTTAAAAGTGTTACCACTTTAAAAAGAATTACAGTAACTTAGCATACCAACGTATTCTAAACTTTAGTACCTAGCAAGTTATCCTCAATCATCAAGTTAGGTCATCTTATTCAACCACATTAGATTTGTATACAATACCATAAACACCAAGGGCATACATCATTAGGGGAAACAATATAGGAGACTTAGTCTTAAGGACTCTTTCTTTTCTTTAAACATTAATGTAAGCTAACTTCTAGGTCACTCAAACCCACATCCTCACCCTAAAAAGATAAGAATATTACCCTCAATTCTAGGGAAACATCACTTCCACAATCATCAATGGACTCACAACACAATAAGAAGTTAGAAATAATTCTACGACTTCTCCTTTTTACATTCATTATCATGCTTATATGCATCAATTCTATACACATTTTTACAATATCTAATCAAAGAACTATTTAGTTGGTTTTTAAAAAAAATTATAGTAAGCAGCCTAGCATAACAGCGAGCATGATTCAACATTTAGAAAAGCCTGACAATATGATATACAAAACTTTACCAAGACAAGCATCCTATCATCACACCTACGATTAAGTTTATACAAAGAACTCCAACCCATTCTAGGAAACTTATCAACGACCACATATATACTAAGGGAAACACCGAATACCTTTAAGCACATATTCATAAGGTACCATGCTTTCATAATTATTCGCTAAGCATTTCAAGTTCAAATTATATCATAAGGCTAGCATCATGCAAAACCATATCGTAACACATTATTCCAAAAGAAACTCATGTCAACCATAATAACTTCTAGCATGCTTTAACTATATGATGCCATACAATTTTCAAAATAACATGCTATTTCAAATATTTGTTATATATAGCCACAAATGGTATCACATCATTTAAACATCAAAAAATTCACCTACACACATACTCATTCTCCATAGAACCCATACCTGTTCTTGGTCATGCATAGAGAATCTCATCCAAACAATCACATCTAAAAGACCATAGGACAAGAAAACATAAGATAGAGATCTTATAGAGTTAAAAACTATGGCACGATATGAGAATGCTGAAAAAGGGAAACATTATTATCATATAGCCTCTCGTACCATTTGGATCTGTTGCGACTCACCACCAATGATACAAGACTCTACTAGACATGGCAATATGAGACTTCTTGGACCCTAAACCACTTTTAAAAACCTATTGCTCTGATACCTCGTTTTTACTGATGGAGAACACCACCTAGAAGTAACATGGCGTATTTGACCTCTCGTAGGTCTTATACAAGTTTATAGTTTTGATTTATCACATTGACATAGTAAATTAAGCGGAAAGTTTAAAACTTTTCATAGCAAATCATATACTAGAAACTTAACTTTGTATATATAAAATATGAATCATAATACATAGACTCTTAGTCTCTTTGCCATCTTATACTCAACAACATTAGAATACATTAGGGACACAACCCCTTTAACATAAGACATAACTATAAAACATTAACAAACTTTACAGTGATGTCATAAGAAGAATATCCTTGAACTTTAGGATTCCTTTCATTGATCTTGGCAATCATCTATAAAGCTCCTCACCATTCAACACATACTTTAAGAATCCATAACCTAAAATTTGTGCAAAAATTATTGAAGAATGGGATTAGTACAAAAATGTACTGAGTATGACAACCACGCAAAATATGCATTTAAAATGGATATTCAGATACTTCATATAAATATATTCAAAGGTAAAACATCACATAAGATTATATATAGAATTTATGATATTGTTGAAGCCACTTTACATTAAGCTATTCCTACTTAAAAATGAACATTTCTTGCTTTTATTCATTAACTCTCAAGTAACCCTTCACTGATACTTTGTGCAATGCATCCCTTTAAAGCCACGAGGAAACATACATATAACCCACATTAGTCATAGCATATCATCACATAAGTACAACCTACCAAAGACATATTTAGGTTGAGATCCTTTAGGATCATTACAGTAAGATACATCAAGTCACACATATATTGAGTTATTTGCATATTCATCATTATTAGACCTTGTTCAACAGCCCAATCTTAGTCTACTATTGCACTGAACATATAGAGCCCCATAACCCCATACATTCTTAGTAAACCCTTCATGAGACCACAAACCTTAACATTCAATTCATACATCAACAAGTAAGTGAAGGCAACTTCATTCATGTTAATAAAAGACCTTCATCATATACTCATTTAGACTAACATAGTGCATATAAGAATAGGACCACATCATATAGATTCATACCATGCACATCTTAATAACAATTATACCAATACTACTAAGTCGTGCATATGGACATAAACATAATCGTATATATTAGGTCACCTTCCTAGGACTTCCTAAGGATCTACTTGTGCAATGTCTATATGGGTTCATTACTTCCTCCTATCCTAAGTAACTTAACTTAAGTCTTCCTAGTTAGTATCCTATTCATTTATTCCATTTTACATTAGGAAAATTATAGACTTAACCAACACTAAGACAATGGGTGATAAACATGAAATTCAGTGTCATACCCTCACAAGAAAAAGAGGGCATCTTACTTTCAAATTTAAGACATGAGTAACATACTAGAATCTTAGGAGATATCGGTTGTTAGATCCTATGTGGCTAGCATAGTTTATGGAACTAAGAGATAGATATTCTCCCTCTACAACACACTTAGAAATTGGGGTCTCCTCTAATGGGAATCCATTGGATGAGTATCCTTCTTTGGGGAGTCAACACCCCTTATAGGATTATAGGATGAACCTTCCTCTATGGTAAGCCATCACCTCACGTTGTCAAGTTCACTCGGTGTTAAGCTAAGTTCTATTTTTTAAAAATATTCTTTAACATTACATTGTAAAATGTAGGCTTAGGATAGTCATCCCCTCATATATTTAGCTCATAGGCAACAGATGAATGTTCATCAACCTAAATCAAGTGAGAAAATCCTTTCACATGGAAGTCGCATATATATTAGCAATGTCTAGTTTAGGATACACTTGAGCACACCTTTAAAGGCTTCTCCATTGACTAGGTCATCATTCATTTGTGTGTGTATACATATATGTGAGAAAACCTTTCACATAACATCTTAAGTCACACATGTTTATACATTCACATTAATACATATAGAAACCAAAACTACAACTATCCTATCAAGGTTCACATGTACATTGCATAGACAAGGTCCCATACCTTTTCCCATACTAGTACACCAATCAAGTAATCCTAGCGAATGAAATATATAGTATATTTTCATGAACATCACCTTAAAATGCATAGTAGTACACACTAGTGAATATGAGAACTACCTTTTCATTTAGACACCATGACCTATACTACTTGTAACACGTACGTAAAGTAATTGTGTGTACATTGGTCAACATTATCACATAATGTATATTAATAACAGATTGAGTCAGCCATCCTCTTATAACATAATACTCTTTTATGCATAAACCATACAACACATAATAGCATAGGAGACAAGCCAACTTTAGACTACACTTAAGACTCCTGGCTTGTGGTATTCATGCATTCACATAGGGGTACATAGGTAAGGGACTATTAACAATTTGAACTCATCAATGGAAGCACCTACGCTTTATCCTAACATGGATATACATATACTTATACAGTAGCCATAAAACCTAGATTACTACTAGAATAGGAAAGTAGGCATAAACTTCTCATAGTATCATCATAAGCACATGTTTATATGTTCATTAATTTGCCTTCAATGTCATAGTCAACATATATAAAATGACAATAAAGTAAAAACCGCCACCATGAGTGGACCATACCACACAATGTCATACAAGGCTTCATCAAGATTACAATAAGAAAAGTAGAGGAGATGAACATTCTTACCAATTTATCACCCTTTGATCATCATTGACCAATACACCTTGTTCATCAAAAATTTATATATACGGAAGTATCTAAACATACATTTAATTATACATGAAGTCAAGTATAAGCTACAATTAGGTCATACTACAACTAGTACAATACATTAACATACTAGAAGTTAGAAGAACATAGGTCATTACCCAATTTCACTTGCATTGATTATATGTAATATTTAATCAATCTTATCAACCTAGATCAGTGGCTAAATATATACCTAGCATGTCAAAATCATGTTTAAATCCCTACAAGATCATGATACCAACAGTGGCATTAAACTATTAATTCAATAGTGAGTAGAGATAGAGAAAGTAGGATATCTTTCAAATTCTTCAAAGTATTGATCATCAATCATATGTTAACAATAATTAAATGCTAGGTAGTAGCTTAATGTATCTTTACTGAGAAGAAATCATTCTTCATAAAACCATGATTCGAGATCACATCACATACATAGACTTTTTATTTTATAGACGAAAATAACCTAGATCTATTCATGAAAGCCTTTATTTAATTTGATAATCAAGGGTGTATACCCACAATTCATCCATAATGTTAACTTAAGGCAGTAGCTACAGTGATTCATTCATAATTTAAATTTTACACAATTGTTCTAAAATTGAATTCACTGTAACACATAGAAACATAGGCTAGTAACACTCAAATCTTCATTCATTGATCCTCATGGATTCTTAATCATCAATTAAAATAAATTACAGTATATATAGACAATTAAATGTGAGAAAATTACAATTAAATCGATAACAAGTCATGATCACATTTCTCATTCAAGAGCTAAATCTATATAAGGAAGGAGTATCGGTTCATCATGAAATTAGAGTAAAATAACGTTCACATCTATATATTAACATCAATTTATCATTATTTAACCATATAAATCGTTTTGAGAAAGAACCATGTATAGATTGAAGAAGAACAACTTGATCAAAATTTTCTCATTGAAAACTTTGAGATTAACTCTCTAGATTGAAGGATAACTAGAGATAAAGGATCACTATACCATTATTTACATGAAAACCTTTAAAATTTGATGATTCATCCATGTAAATCCAAGATCAAATCTCTTCTTGAGCTTCACCAACAATGGTGGTTTCTAGGGAGAATAATTTTGGAAGGAAATGTCCAATTTCGTGGGAAAGGATTTGGAATGGGTTCTTCACGTGTTTGATCACTCATATACACCCAAAGGTATCTAAATAAACCTATTATAGTCAGGTTAGGACGTGGGGTTAATTTCCCATTCACCCCTTAAATAAAACAAATGCAAGGCATCAGTTACAGACCACCATTGACGGACCCAATCGGCTAGCTGTTTGTCAATCGACTAGCTGTCCTTTGGTTTCCGTCAATTATTCCTTGTAAGATTTTTCGGTTGAGACATCCCAATATAAGTATCAATTGAATATACCTCGGCTATACGCCATTGGTCAACCAACTGGCCATCGTTTTGTCCGTCGATTGCCACTGCCAAGGCAGATTCTTTAGCAGCCTTAGGTCCTTCTTGTTTAGCCTTTTGTGGGGCCCTTTAAAAGTCAAACCATGATATTTCAAATCTAAATACAACCGTTAACAAGTTTTAGACCTCCCACATAATTTTAACCCAAAACAAATACACGTTACACATCCAAACAGGCTAGGGCCCACCAAGATAGAGATTGAGCGTCATAATGGCTATCTTTCGAACTTCTTGGACGTTCTTGTTCGTTTTCCCTCCAAACTTCTCAAAACTCCATATACAATCTTTAAACATAATTATAAATCATTTTAAGACTTAATAAGCTCATGAAATATAATATATAAACACGTATAGACACATTAGGTAAATAGGTGACTATTCATCAAATATTTTGGTTCCTTATTAACGTTTGAGTCATAAATGTCCTCAAACTTTACAGACAGCCTCTAAACTATATTATATTAATTTTATGACTTTATAACCTTAAGACAAACATCTTATGGTCTAGACACCCGAACTCATTTTGGGGTCTTACACCATCAACCCTTATAACAATCCAAATAGGGTAAAACATCATCATAATTCAATGACCAATATGATAACAAGTTTAAAAGACTTACTACAACATAATCTAACACTAGTTCGAAGCTTAAGACAAGAGACATAGATCAAAGTCATAACCTAATTCACTTACTCAAGAACTAGCATTATAGGACTATATTTACCCATAATTCATTCATGATTATTACAATAACATCATCTATAAGTAATTCAACCAATAACAAAGTCAAATGAAACAACATTACATAATTCATACTAAGATCAGAACCTAAGATTAAGGGGTAAAGGTCATCTTCAAGAAACTAGACAGGTTAATGAAGATATATCATAATTAATTTAGAATAAATGTTAATACATTCATAATATCAAAAATAAAACATAAAAAAATAATTCATAACATCAATCTCGAAATTGGATGAAACCCACTTGAAAACCCAACTTATGAAATCAATTTGATGGAACTCTTTGAGGAAAGAGGTCTTAAAGGTGAAAGAGATACCATACCTTGACAATTGATGAATATAGATTATGAAACATGACTTTTTTCATCCCTTTAAATCCTACCTTAGCTCTTGGTATTCAATGGAGTTCTTCACTAGAGAGAGAAAGAAGAGAATACGAAGAGAGTTTGGGTTTGTGAGTTATGAGAGCTTAGATTAGTCTAATGGAATTGAAATCTTTATATGGGGTGTTAATTAACATAATTAGACTTACCTTACACCCTAATAATGATCTACAAAAATAATTAATTAATTGAAACCAATAAAAAACGTGCAGGAAAGTCAGGCCCTCACAGACGAGACCTCGACCAATAGTGCATCTATGAGTCGACGTCTTCTGCCCCGTTCAATGTTGCACTTCGTCGATGAGTTTAGTATATGGTAAAAATTTAACATTACCCAACATGTCTATGTTTTGTTGAAGTATAGAATCGATGCCCCGTCGATCCACACATGCCCAGGTAATGCTTTTGATCCAAAAACAAAAAGGTCCTGCTCAAGGGACCTTGGTTGGTAGTTGTAGAGTTGTACCCGGATGTTTCAACCATGAATTAACCCTAAGACAACTTATACACCCTCACACCAAATTTCACGAATTTCCGACTCCTAAACTAGTAACTCCTTTAAGTAGTATCCTGATGTCATGGACGTTCTTGGACATTTTGGTTTCTACACTTTCTAAATGACTTATATTTATTAAAATGGACCTTAAAAGAGTGTATAATTCTTTTGACACTTATTTTAGGCTCTAGAACACATCTTGGATTTTTAAAATGTTACAATATCCCCCCCTTAGGAACATTCGTCGCCGAATGACACTAAAATCTTTTGAAAGGAAGGAATCGACTCAAGACCTGTAACTCAACCGACAACAATGCATAACAATATCAATCATATCATTTACACAATGCAATTAAAAACATCAATTACCACATATAAGGCTTAAAATGATATTATGAGGAATATCTTTCTCACGACAACAAGAGCTCAACATATCATATATGAGTTACTTATACCATATCTTAACTTATCAACATGCTACATATGATTTCATAAAGACTCAGCATATAAAAATTTACAACATCACTCAAAACATTAATATACTTCACTGTAAGTAATTGTAACATCATCAAAAATGCACCTTTTGCTAAACTTGACTAAAAATCAAAGTAACTTTAATTTAAGGCATTATTATCATTATTAGTAAGAACAACTTACCTTAGTTATAAAATAGATGAGGGTAATAGGACATCATGTCGGCCTCGGCCTCCCATGTTGCACCCTCAACTAGGTGATTTTTCCATAACACTTTTACGAAGCCCCCTCTTTATTCCTTAACTTCTTTACTTGCCTATCAAGGATTTGAACCAGAACTTCCTCATAACAGAGGTTATCCTTCACACCAAGACCCTCAATAGGAGGGATAGACTCGGGATCACCAATACACTTCCTAATCATAGAAACATGAAAAACCGGATGAACTGAAGCCAATACACTCGGCAACCTTAGCTCATACAATCTTGCCAACTCTTTGCAAGATTTCTTAGGAACCCACATAACTAGGACTAAACTTTCTTTCTTTTCAAAATGTAACCACCCCTTTCATAGGCAAAATTTTAAAATACACTTTATCACCTTCCTCAAATTCTAAGTCCCTTCTCCTATGATCGGCATAAGACTTTTGCTGACTAAGGTTGTTTACAAGCGATTTCTTATACTGTTAACTTTCTCCAAAGTCTTATAAATCAAATTATGACCAAGAAGTGAAGACTCGCCAACTTGAAACCACTAAATAGGAGACCTACACCTCCTACCATACAAGTCTTCATAATGAGCCATAAATATGGATGAATAAAAACTATTATTGTAAGCAAACTCCACCAAAGGCAAATGATTATCCCAATTTCCCTTGAAATAAATAATACAACCCCTAAGCATATCCTTAAGTTTTTGAATAGTATGCTCGGCTTGGCCATCCGTTTTGGGATGAAAAAAGGTGCTTTACTTTACCATGGTACCCAAACCTTGTTTGAAAGACCTCGAAAACCTAGATGTTAATTGTGCAATTCCTATCCGATATGATGGATACGGAATACCATGGAGACACACAATATCATCTATGAAGATCCTTGCATAATCTTCCGCCTAATAAGTAGACTTGATGGTAATGACATGAGCGGATTTGGTCAACCTATCCACAATCACCCATATAGAGTAAGATTGCTTTTGTATTCGAGGCAATCCTAGCACAAAATCCATATTGATGTCTTCCCACTTCCAAGTAGGAACTTGTATTTCTATATGTAAACCGCCCGACTTTTTGTGTTTGGCTTTCACTTGTTGGCAATTTAGACACCTAGACACAGACTCCCGCATGTCCTTTTTCAAAGCTTTCCATAAAAATACTTCCCTAAGGTCATGATACATCTTAGTTGAACCCGGATGAATGGAGTAACGGGTCCCATGACCTTCCTCAAGAATATGGTTCCTCAAAGCATCTACATTGGGAACACAACCTTCCTTGATACCTCAAGACACTAACACCCCCCAAGTAGAATTACTCATTAAGCTTCCCGAGAACCGATTCCTTCAACCCAATCAATGGTTGATCAAGGTATTGTTTCGACTTCACCTCAACCACCAAAGATGACTCGGAGTTATTATAGACGATAAAACCACCATTTTGAGAATGTTCAAACCTCACACCCAATCTATCCAACCTATGAAAATCTCGCACTAGGTCTTTCTTCGCTTCTTTTATGTGAGACATACTAATCATGGTCATACAACTTAGGGCATCCACAACAACATTTTCCTTGTCGTGGTGATAGAGAACACTCATGTCATAATATTTCAACAGTTCCAACCACTTTTGTTGTTAGATATTCACCTATTTCTAAGTAAACACATATTGGAGACTCTTGTGGTCGGTATACATATCAACATGAACACCATACAAGTAATACCTCCATATCTTCAAGGCAAATACTACGGTCACTAATTTAAGATCATGAGTTGGATAATTTTTCTCATGCACCTTTAGGTTTCTAGAAGCATAGCCTACCACATCCCCATGTTGCATAAGCACATGCCCTAAACCCTCTCGGGATGCATCACAATATATAATGGAACTATTTGTACCATTCAGTAAAGTCAAAACTAGAATAGAAGTGATCATATCATTTAAGATTTGGAAGATTCTCTTAGATGCCTTCGACCACTCAAATTTATTACTCTTTTGGGTAAAAATAAGTAAGGGAGATGGAATGGACGCATAACCTCCGATAGTAACCCGCTAGACCCAAGAAACTCCTAACGTTGGTTGGTGTCAATTGTCTAGGAAAATTTTTCACCGCCTCGATTTCCTTTAATCAACCTCAACACCCTCACTAGAGATGATATGACCAAGAAATGACACCGACCTTAATAAAAACTCACACTTTCTATACTTGGCAAATAATTGATTCTGCTTAAGTACTTGCAACACCACCCTCAAATAATTCATGTGATCGTCCTCATTTTTTAAATATAGCATGATGTCGTCAATGAAGACAATGACAAATGAATTCTTGTAACTTAGAAAAACCTATTCATGAGATCCATACGCCGCATGTACATTCGTGAAACAAAATGACATTACTAAAAACTCATAGTGACCATATCTAGAATGAAATGTCGTCTTTGTTATATCCTCACCTCTCACCCTAAGTTATTAAAACCCCTGTATTAAGTTAATCTTAGAAAATTAGCTTGCCCTTTGGAGTTTATCAAACAAGTCATCGATCCGAGGGAAAGGATACGTTTTCTTAATAGTGACTTTATTGAGGTGGCGATAATTAATGCACATTCTCAGGGACTCATCTTTCTTCTTCACAAAAAAAACTGAAGTACCCCATGGAGAAATACTAGGTCTAATGAACACTTTTCAAATAAATCATTGAGTTGAGCCTTCAACTCTTTCAATTCGGTCGAAACCATCCGATAAAGAGGAATTGAAATGAAATTAGTTTTCGGTAACAAGTCCATACCAAAATCAATTTCCCATTCGGGAGGAATACTAGGAAAATCATTAGGAAAGACCTCCGGAAATTCACTTACTATAAGGACCTACTCAATGGGAGGAATTTTGGAGTTTTAATCTTTGACTCTTACTATATGGTAATGAACACCCTTTAGATATCATTTTACATGCTTTCAAACAAGATATGATACGACCTGTTAGGATAGAATTTACCCCTTCAACTCTAAAACGAGATTATTTGGAAAGTTAAACTTCACCACTCTCGTTCTACAATCAATAGAGGAAAAGCACGAAAGAAACAAATCCATATCCAAAATGACATCAAAATAAAGCATATCAAGTTCTACTAGCGCAACATAAGAAACTCTATTGGGCAATATAATAGGACAATTTATATACACTTGTTTTGAAATAGCAGACTCACCCACGGGGGTAGATACTACAAAAGGTTCATGCACTATTTTGGGCAAAATTTTAATTTTTTTGCTACTAGAGGAGTAACAAATGATAAGGTAGCATCGGGATCAAGTAAGGTATATACATCAATAGAGAAGAATTTCAACATACCGGTCACCACGTCAGGAGATGTCTTTTTCTCACCCCTAGAGCGGAGATCATAAAAATGATTCTTTTTCGAAGCCTCATTTGAACCATTTTCTTGAGATTGACCACTACCCTTGTTTTGAGACCTCACATTAGGGCAATCCATAACCTTGTGCCAACTTTTACCACAACCAAAATAATTATTCATTCCCTTACGTGAATCACCATAGTTCTTCTTGCAACGCTTTCCACAAGTTAGCTTCTGTGTTGGTGAACTAGTATCCCTTCCCTTTTTAGGATTAGGTTTATACACCCTATCATCCCTAGCCTTAGGGAACTTGGAAGGGGCTTGACTTGAAGCCCTCTTATTGAACCTAGGATTGTCTTAAATCTCAATCCTTCCCTTGGAAGAACCACCATCAAAAGATCTTGCTCTCTTGGTATGTGAAATCTTTTTCTTAGACCTTGCCACTTTCACTAGTTGAGCATGAACCATGAGACGAGACTGACATGCCTCTTGCATGTAGCATAGGCAAATGACATGCCTATTGAAAGTCATTTGACACTCCCATCACAAAGTGGTTCATTTCATCTCTTGGGTTGAAAACCAAAAAAGGAGCATATTTGACAATTGAGCGAATTTTAAGGAGTATTAAACCACACTCATACCTCCTTGATTATGGTTGATGAACTCCACCACTTTAGATTCCTGCTTCTCCCTAGGATAGAATCTATCAAGAAAAGTCTTTTTGAAACACTTCCCAAGTAATAGATCCACCCTTTAACGACCTATTGTCCCTCCATTAGACATACCAAGGTTGAGCCACATCTTTTAGTTGGTAAATGGTTAACTCAGCCTTCTCACTAGTAGAAAAACCCATAGCATAGAGGATCTTGAAGATTTCATCATTGAACTCTTGGGGGTCTTCTTCAACCTTGGACCCATAGAAAGTAAAGGGATTCATCCTACTGAAATCACTTAGATAGGAGGCCATGGTAGCAACTTGTTGGTTTGCTCGGCTTACAACCTCCCAATTAGCTTGGTCTATCATGGATTGTGCTTGAGTAGTGGCGGCTTGTGCTTGGGTATTAATTGCTAGGTCCATGTGGACAAAAGCAGCCCTTATGTCGCCATCCGTAAAAGGAGGATTATTGACAGGAGCTTGGTCATCATTCTTATCTTCATCTAGAAGAGGGACTTGATCACCATGAGGAGGATATCCTGCATTGGAAATCTCTTCCTCAAGTCTCCGTGCCGCACTCCTTCGAGTATTTATTTCCTATAATCACAAACAAAAGGATTAGATGCAAAAGCACATAACGCTAACAATCTAAAGGCACGATATTGGACTTCCAAGAAACTGAAAGTTTCCTAAGCATTTCATTAATTCCTATTCATAAGTGTGGCGCGCTTCACGATTATGAATAAAAACCTATATATATGTGGTTGAGAGAGACATCGACTCGAAGATATTTAACCTTATGCTCTGATACTAAGTTTGTCACATCCAGGAATACCCCTAAACATAACCAGTGTTATCGTCCTCTTTGAGGACTAGACTAGCCTCATAGTTTATGTGATTACATTCATAGGTCAAATTTAGCATAAAATTTAGAACTTTACAATAAATTTACTCGGATTTATATAGACCTCAACGTACACATAGTATATATATGTATCGAGTATACATAGACCCATTCGTATAGGATGATCACTTATTCTTCTACTTTTATTAAACATAAATATATAGAAAATGACATAGTCTCAAAAATTTTATCTCATCTCATAACCATCTAATATGAGTATATGAAAATGGGTCTAGCCATACATCAATACAATAAGACCACGTATATGTCATACAATGTTTAGTACTCAATGAAAAGGAAAGAAATATAATAGTCTTAAAACTAAAGCAACATCATAGGTTTGATAGTGGCATTGCCCTCAGAAAGTGAGTACCTACGCAACTTTGATCATCATGAAATACAACTCTTCTTCAAAGTCGTCTCCAAAATCCCTTCAACGTCCGGAACCTAATATATTAGGGAAAAAGAAGAAATTGGGTTAGTATACCACTTGTATTAAGTATGATATTGTATGCACTCATATTATGAAATCATGCTAAAAAGGGACCTTTCTTGAAAACATGTTATTTTACCCTTTTGAAAACCTTATGAACATTCAAGTAGACCATACCAAATCAAAAGACATATTGATTAAGTCATAGGCATGTACACCACAAGACCAACAATACAAAGCATAGTCAAGTTAATGAACATATAAACATACTTGAATATATATTCAAGATCATCCTAATCATCAAGTTATAACTTCAACAAGTATGAACAAGAGTAAAAATTTCATTATATCCAAAGTATGATAATTACCTACAATCCCCTATCAAATAAATAAGTTCAATGACCAAGAAAATCCACATAACATTACCTTATCAAGTGACCTAACAAGAGCCATCAAAAACATCCCACTTCACATAACATGGTATTTCAGAGTACATGTCATCATACCTTAACAATGTAGATCAACACATGTTCATAATTGAAACAATTCAACATATAGTATGAACAATGTGCAGGTTCATCATGTACATATCATATATCATCATAAACATATTCATACAGAAGAACATCCTCCTAAACCTTCCCTAAAGGACACCTAGTGCAATGTATAGGTACAGTCCCATACCCCCTATCTAGAGTAAGCTAAACCCCTTAGGTCATCTTAGTTAGAGTTCAATCCATTAGTTCATTTTACCTTTTGGGAACATCTTTCCCTAACCGACATAGACCAGATGACCAAATGTGGGATCTCGTATCATGCAACTATACACCGAAAAAAGGCGGACAACTTGCCAAGGTAGTACAAAAGCATGAACATAGAAACTACGTGGATCCACTAGCTTGTATTCCTATGGGGACAACACAGTTCAAGAACAATGAGATAGATCATCATCATCATCAAAGATCAATAAGAATTGTATGAGTATAATCCTTGCATTAAAATTCATATAAGTGAGGTTATCACATTTACATATCATTTCATAATAAGGAACATTGGTAAATCATTCACCATCCTTGTAGCATTTACATATTAGCCAACACCTCACAAACCATAGTAAAGACAATTAAATTCAACATAATAGCACCCTATAAATCCTAATACAAGGCATACTCCTATACAACATCATGACTTAATCACAATTAACCATAATTTGATGTTAAGGATAGGGATCACAAGACTTACCAAGAATCCTTCATAATTCATCATCAAGGTCTTACCATAAACCCTTAATCAAACCCAAATAGGGTATAACATCATAATAATTCAATGACCAACATTATAACAAGGCTAAAAGAATCACTACATCGTAATCCAACACTAGCTAATAGCTTAAGACTAGAGACATAGATGAAAGTCCTAATCTAGTACAATTACTCAAGAAATAGTATGATAGGACTATAATTAACCTGATTCATTCATGTTTGATAAAATAACATCATTTACTATTAATTTAACTAATAACCAAGTAAATTGAATCAAAATTACGCAATTCATATAAAGATAACAACCTAGGGTTAACGGGTAAAGGTCATCTTCTACAATTAGACCAATTATTCAAGATATACAATAATTAAGTTAGAATATATGTTAATATATTCCTAATATTCAAAATAAATGATAAAAAAATCAATTCATAACATCAATTTCGACATTGGATGAAACCCACTTGAGAACCCAACTATTGAAATCAATCTAATGGAACCATTTGAGGAAAGGGGTATCAAAGCTGAATTAAATCTCATTCATTGATAATTTTATGAATATTTATGATTAAACTTGACTCTTTGAATCCCTTAAACCCTCCCTAGCTTTGTATTAAATGGATATCTTCACTAGAGATAAAAAGAAGAGAGAAGGAAGAAAGTTTGGGTTTGTGAGTTATGAGAGCTTATATTAGTCTAATGGGGTTTGGGTATTTATATGGGTTATAAATTAACTTAATTATACTTCACTTAACCCTCAAATAAATACCTAACCCCTAAATTAATTAATTGGAACAAACTAAAATGTGAAGTAAAGTCAGGACCTCACAGACGAGACCTCGACAACCGGTCCATTTGTGAGTCGAGGACTCCTGCCATCTTCTGTGTTGCACTTTGTCGATGAGTTTATAGGCTGGTATAAATTGAAAATTAGACAAAATGTCTATGTGTTGGTATACGTATGGCATCGATTCACCATCGACTCCCCTGTGGGTGCACACTTCCTAGACACTTCCTTTTACCCCAAAACAAATGTGTCATCCTCAAGGGACCTTAGTTTGTCCTTGGAGAGTTATACCCTGAATTTTCAACAATGAATTAACCCTAAAAAAAGTTAGACATCCTTCCACAAAATTTCATGAATTTTTGAATCCTAAAAGGTTGTAAAATATGATAAGGCATGTTATTACCTCCTTTAACTAGGTTTTGGACGTCATGGACGTTCTTGAACGTTTGGTTTCTAGACGACCTTAAAATAGTGTCTAAGACTTGTGACACTTATTTTAGGCTTCAGAACACGTCTTGAAGTTTCAAGTGTTACAAAGAGTCTATAGGAGTTATCCCATAATATTGCCCAATAGACTCACATTGGTTTGTTTTGTTGAACAAGATATGTTGGTCTTTGATGTTATATTGGGGAAGGATTGGTTACATGATTTTTTTTGCTTCAATGGATTGTAGAATAAAGGTAGTCAAAATTCCAATTTCCTAATGAACCCTTGTTAGAATGCAAGGGGGAAATTTTATCCCGAGAGTTCAAATTATTTTAAGATAATTTCTAAGGGTGTCTCTATAATAATGTGAGGGTCAAGTACTTTTGGTCTGACGGCACCTCCTTTAGAGTTGGTTTCTTTAGTGAATAATTTTCTTGAAGTCTTCCCTGATAACTTTCCCAAAAACCCTCACGAACGAGTAATATATTTTAGCATCGATTTATTGGCGAATACATGATCTATAACAATTCTTTATTATTGCATGGCTCTGGTCCAGTTGAAAGAAATGAAGGATCAAATAATGGATTTTCTAGATAAAAGTTTTATACAACCAAGCATATCTCGATGAGGCACTCTAGTGTTGTTTTTTAAAGAAAAAGATGCGTCTCTTAGGATGTGTATTGACTACAGCCAAACTACAAAGAATAAGTATCTTCTCCCTAGGCTCGATGCTTTGTTTGACAAATTCAAAGGGGCGAGTTAATTTTCAACGATTGATTTGAGGTTGGGGTATCACCAACATAGAGTTAGAGGAGTTGACATTCCTAAAATAGCTTCCCGTACAAGGTACGTTCATTATGAGTTCCTAGTAATGTCCTTTAGTCTAACTAATGCCCTGGTAGATTCTATGGACCTTATTAATAGGGTTTTTTTTTAATTATCTTGATTCATTTGGAATTGTCTTTATTGATTATAACTTGATATATTCCAAGAGTAAGGATGAACAAATGAGTCATTTTAGGATAGACTGTAAGTCCTTAAGGAATACCAAGTTTTTACAAAATAAAGTAAGTGCGAGTTTTAATTAAGATCGGTAGCTTTTCTATGTCATATTATGTCAATTGTGGGTATAGAACTTAAATCCAAAAAAAATGGACCCAGTTAAATATTATCCTAGACCCCTAACTCGTATCGATATTTGAAGCTTTCTGGGTTTAACGGGGTACTGTGGGAGATTTGTGTATGGTTTCGCATATATTTCTTCTCCATTGATGACCCTAACCCAAAATAAATTTAAGTTTGAATGGTTGGAATCTTGTGAAAAAGGCTCCAAATATCTGAAAGATAAGCATACCTCTGCACCCGTCTATCCTTACATAAGGTAACAAAGGGTTTTTGGTAGATTGTGACATTTCTCGAGTAGGTTTGTGTTTCTCCTTATGTAACATGGAAAGGTCATGGATTATGCCTCAATTCAAGTAAAGTTACACAAAAATAACTATCTTACTAATGATCTTAAATTAGCAGTGGTAGTATTTGCTTTGAAAATATTGAAACACTATCTATATAGAGTGCTTCTAGATGTGTTCACCGATCAAAAAAGTCTCCAATATGTGTTCACCCAAAATTATTAAAACCTCCATTAAAGAAGTTTGTTATAGATTCTGAAAGACTATGTTATGAGTGTTCTCTACCATCCGAGCAAGGCCAACATAGATGCGGATGCTTTAAGTCGAAATTCCATAGTTAGTGTTGCTCATGTACAATATGAGAAAAAAGAGTTAGTCTGTGATGTTCATAGATTGGCCCGGTTGGGATTTCAAATAATAGATTTTCCTAAGGTTTATTTCATTATCCAACATAGTGTCGAGTCTTCCATAGTTTTTCATGTGAAAGCTAAACAAAAACTTGATCCCGTCTTGATGGAGTTGAATGAATCCGTGGTTGGGAAATCCATTGAAGCTTTCTCCCAAGGGGAAGATACGGTTCTTAAGTATCAAGGTATGTTGTATGCACTAGATGTGGATGACTTAAGAAGAAAAATTTTGGAAGAAGTCCTTGGTTCGTGATATTCAATTCATCAGGGACCCACTAAGATATAGTATGACTTACAAGAGATATATTTTTGGAATAGATTAAAGAAGGAAGGATATAGTAGAGTTAAGTGAAAGCCAAAAATCAACGACCGGGAGGTTTTTATCAAGATATAGCAATACCTACATGGAAGTGGGAAGATGTCAATATGGATTTCATTATGGGTTTTCCTTAGACACGAAGGTAACATTGTTCGATTTGGGTCATTATTTATAGGAGGACCAAATATCCCCATTATGTTTCCGTCAAGGCTACATAATCTGTATAAGATAATGCTAAATTGTATCCTAACAAAATTGTAGGAATGCATGGAGTTCCTTTGTCAATCATTTCGGATAGGGGTACTCAATTTACTTATCATTTTTGAAAGGCATTCCAAAGTGGTAATGGTACCAAGGTAAAACTTTGTACCACATTCACCATCAAATGAATGGTTTTGCAGAACGAACTATACAAACCCTAGAATATATGTCGAGGGCTTGTGTCATAGTCTTCAAGGATAATTGGGGTTACCATGTACCATAGATTAAGTTTACCTACAATAATAACAATCACTCAAGTATTGCCATGGCTCCATTTGAGGATCTTTATAGGAGAAAATGAAGGTCTCTGATTGGGTGGTTTGAGGTAGATGAGTTTTATCTAATAGGTCCCAAAGTAGTTTATGAAGACGTGGAGAAAGTCTAAATCATAAGGGATATATTGAAGACGGAGCTAATTTTGTAGAAATTTTACGCCGGCAATAAAAAGAGGGGACCTTGTGTTTATGGTAGGTGACTTCGTCTATTTGAAAATTCCTCCAATGAAAGGGATAATGATGTTTGGTAAAAAGGGAACACTTAAACTCCTATATGTAGGGCCTTATGAGATTTAAAATGCGTGGGAAGTATTGCCTACATTTTAAATTACCTATTGAGTTGGCTCCAGTTCATTCGGTGTTCCATGAATCAATGATCAAGAAGTGCATCGGTGATCCAGTTTCTATCCTTTCTCTGGAAGGCTTAGGAGTTTAAGTTAGCCTTTCCAATGAAGAGGTCCCGGTTAGCATTGTAGATCAGTTAGTGAAGAAGTCTAGGAAAAAGGAAGTAGCTTCCTAAATGGTTCTTTGGAATAATCATCTTATGGAAAGTGCTACTTGGGAGGCCAAGATCAATATGATGTCCTGATACCCTCATATTTTACCTTCAACTTCTAGTCAAATTTGAGGTTTGAAATTCCTTCTAACTTTGGCTTAGAAGATCCATGTGTGTTTTTAACTTGACATGATTTCCTTTATGTATGCATACTCTTGTAAGAATTCATGTTGCATGGGTATCTTTAATTTTCATGAATCATATGTTCTTCATTCTTGAACACACTTGATATGTTGTTGGTATATTTGACTTTATGCAATACCTTAAATGAACGTGATCATGTATAAAAAGATGAAATAATGTATTGGCTCTTTTTATGGACATGTTGACTTACATGAGAGGATACGGAAATTTCTCCTTACATAATGTGAAGATACTAAATATGTGCATATTTGGTTGTTGATGTAGTTACTACCTCATGATGATGCATTGTTGTTTTTAATAATGGAGTTGATATTTCATAATATTTTAAGATTTGTATATATATATATATATATATATATATATATATATATATATATATATATATATATATATATATATATATATATATATATATATATATATATCTTGTCATGGTTGATCTGCTAGTCTTGAGTTATTATCGTCCCTAGGAATAAGTTCAAGTGTCATCCAGAAATCCAATGACCTAAGGTAGAGCCTTATGTAACACCTCGAAAATGACTTAGGTGAAACTAAAGCCTACATGTGTGTATTTGTTTTTTAAAAGTCCTAGAATGTTATATAATGATGTTAAGACGATGTCTATATGGTTTGGTGATGTCTTGAGGTTAAACGTCCCAGAACGCCCATGACGTTCGAAAGGTTTGCCTTGAAATGTCTTTCTTTGCCATAGGGTGTTTCGTCAAATTTTACGTGTTCGTTTTTTATGAAATTTATGTGAGAGGTCCTTAACACGTGCAGAACATATTTGGGCTGGAAAATTCTAGGTAAAACTCCCCAAGGACCATCAAAAGTGTCCTTGAGGAGGACCAAGCCTTGACCGAGCAAGCTGCCAAAGCAAGCACGACATTGCTCTTGGTTGAAACATGTCCGTGTCGTGGACTGGGGTCTCCTTAGACCAAACGTTATCTACTTGTCGTGTTCACAATGTGCACTCTACTTCCTTAAGAAATAATTCCAAAAATTAGGTAGGAACAACTCTGAATCGTGGACTTGTTTCCCGATGATATTTCTGGAAATTTAAGTTGAATTTGACTTGGCTAAAAAGTCCCATGAGTTCAGGGTTCTTTTGGATATTTTGGGGGTCATTTATTGGCAGTTATTAGACCTTTTTAAACCCCAATTTACCCTTCAATCAAAACCATCATGTCCAAAACAAAACCAATCCATCGTTTCTCTCCAAAAACCTCTTTCCATGAAGCTTTGAAGCTCCAAGGAATAAGATAGATATTTCAAGTTTCTCCGTCAATCTTGTGGGATTTTCTTCACAATTAAGGTATGGTTCTTCATCTTTGAAATGTCTTTCTTCAAGGAGTCAATTTCAATGATTTTCAAAGATGCTCCAAACCATGAAATCTTCTAAGTTGCATTTTAGCCATGGGTATTTGCATAAAATGTTTTAGATCAATAATTTATGATTAAATTAGTGTTGATTGAATAATTCTGCCTCCAAATTCCTATGGACCCACGCAAATCATGAAATCCTAATTTTGACCCTAATATGGATGATTTCATCATGACTTTATCTTAATAAATTCCTATGTATATTTTATTGGGTTATTGATGTATGTATAAATTGTGTTAGGATTGCATAAAGGATGTCATAATTTGATAAAATTTATGTTTTATTATTTGTTTTCATTGTATATCGAGATTATTGTATTGAAGTAATAATCATGGCCATCGGTAAGGGGCTTTGGAAATTTTGTTGTTCGGATTGACCATGAATTGAAGTGGTGAGATTTGATTTGATGGTTATCTACCCTAACTCTCTCTTTATTATTTATTATAGGTCTTATATTATGTTATTTTATTGTTATGGCCCACTTATGGTTGCGGTGCTTATGTGCTATACTTGTGAGTTATGTGGTATCATCCACATTACATATGAATTGTGAAACAATGTGGCCTTGTCGGCATTACTTTATGTACTATGATTTTGTCATGTTCTACTTGATTATGTGAGTAATTAAAGGGTCTTGATGACTTTTGTGCATATGTGAAGTAAAAATATGATTTCTTCTAGTTGATGATATGGGTCTCTAGTAGGCTATAACAAGGTCTTTGTGTACATTACTTGATGTTAAAGTATGATGCTTCTTGATGGTTTATATGAGACTTGTAAAGGATTATGTGTTGATTTAATATATAGGATGACTTGCAAGTGTACTAGTTATCTATATGTACTTCTTGAATAATATGTTTTATGTGATAATGCAAAATATGTGTATTGTTAGGAAGACTTACGTCACTTACTTGATATATGAAGAATGTATATATGAGACTTTAATAAGTAGGCTAAAGCAACTTTGTCATGAACGTATCTGAATGAATGAAGCATGATCTTAAATATAGAAAAGAACTTCATTATGTGTAACCTTTTAAGAAGGAAGGTTAAGATGTCCTTGAAGTAGAAAGTAATAATGGTATCCTTCTTGGGGGAATGGTGGACTTAGGGTTGATTGGCTTGAAAAACATTAAATCATCCTTAGGAAAGTCTTTGAGCTATCCTCTTCGTCATTGTAGGCAGCCCCAAGGGGACTAATTCTTGTAGGGTATGTTATCATTTGGTTATGAACAAAGATATGAGACCTCTTCATACATTCCTTTGTTAAATTACATTGGGTAGTTGCTCTAGTTGACAAGGATTCTACATTATAAAGGATCCCTTCATATTCCTTAACCATGTGACTTCATGTGATATGTCGTAGTTCTAGCATTGGCAAGTAGAAAATCCTCCATCAAAGTTGGTTCATGACTACGGATTTCATGCCTAGCTAGTATGGTCTATGTCGGTTATTGCCAATTCTCATAATATGGGACGCCTACTAATGTTAAAGAAGATCTATGAAGTTTAGGTAGTTGTATAGGACGCTATCTAAACATTGCACGATTAGGCTTTGAAGATGTTAGATTGTAAGTTCCCTAGGTCATTCCCAAGACCATTATATGATGTCCTATAAATGCTTAAATGAACTCTTATTGACTTGGTGATGATTATGTCTTAAGTTAGTGAAAGTTGAATTAATGTATATCTTATGCTTTGAGTGATTTTTAGGTAGACTTGAAGAGGGTGTATGGGCGGTCTCTTCAAGTTCCACTCACGTGAATCTAATAATTGGAAGGTTATAAGCCCGTCTTAGGTAGTCTTAACGATCATTTATGTGTACTTGAAGACGATGTATGGGCGGTCTCTTCTTGTCCTACTTAAGTCTGTATTAGCATAAACTTGGATGGGAGATTTATGTGCTATTTATCTCACTGTAAGTTCACCGTGTTTTCTCAGTAATGTGACAGAAATTTTATATAACTCGGGAAGTGTGATGTTTTTTGCTTAAATATAATTATTATGCTTATACTATAATCTTTTAATCAAAAGAGCATGTTTTATCCAAATGTCTGTGTCTCATGATTTTATGCATTATCTCATACATAGTACACATGTTTGTACTAATTCCATACTTTTTCTCTATCTCAAAAGGTGTGGTTAGAAAGTGAGAGGTGTGTGAAGCAAGATTCAAATCTAGTGATCTTTCAAGCATGTTGGGGTAGGTCCTCAGTCTATTCGAGGAAATTATCTTTTTTAGAATTCTTTTACTGAAAGAATTGTAATGGACATTAGGTTGCTATTTTCAATTGCATGGGTTGTCAAGGATTTTTTTATTATAAGATTTGCATATGATGAGACTTAGTGTTTTCTATTGATTTTATGAAATATGATTTTAACTAGTATTTGTGTTAAAAGTTTAATTTCCGCACTACTTTTCATACATGTATGTAATAATCAATGTCAACGGGCTTGTACACGACCTTAGAGAGGTCAAGTATGCCATTTCCAACCAAAGGTTTTCCCTAAATTCTAGGGTATACTTGCGGGTCGTGACAAACGTGGTATTAGAGCATAAGTTATGAAAGTGGTCTTAGGAATTAAAAAGTCTCATCAAGTCATGTCTAGTAGAGTCTTGTTCATTGGTGTGAGTCACGACTCATCCATGATTAAGAGGCTATAGGACAATAGAGTTTCCCTTTTTGCTACTCTTGTGTCGTGTCGTAGAGTAAAAGTTATGAGTGTCCTTCTAATTGTTATTCCTTGTGTTTATAAGAGATGACTACCATAAGGATGGCCGCAAGAAGAGTTCAAGAGAGGAGGGTGAATGAGGAAATTCTTCCCCAAGTTGAGCATTTTATACAAGATTGACAAGTTCCAGTAAGTGCTAAAGATTCTCAAGTTCCTAATGGGGATCAAAGAGATGAAGTTCCAATGATTCCTCTAGACTTGACTAATGGGGAGATTAGAGATTCTTTACTTATCCTAGCCTGAGCTATGACTATTCATGTGACTAGAGATGTTTGTCCTAGGATGAATGCTTTGGAGAGTAATATGACCTCTAGATTGAGGGACTTTGTGAGGATGAATCCTCCTACCTTTGTTGGCTCTAAGGTGGGAGAGGATCCCTAGAGTTTCTTGATGGTGTGTATAAGGTGTAGAGTGCCATGGGAGTGACATCTATGGAAAAGGTGGAGTTAGCTTTGTACCAATTGAGGGATGTTTCTCAAGTATAGTACACTCAATGGAAAGATAATATGCTAGTTGATTCGGGTCGCATATAGTGGGAAGAGTTTAAGGAGGCTTTCTTAGTGATGTAATTTTCCCATGAGAGAAGGGAGGTAAAGGTTGAAGAGTTCATTAATCTCAAGCAAGGAAATATGAGTGTTGAGGAATATTCCTTGAAGTTCACTATGTTGTCTAGGTATTATCTATCCTTGGTGTCTAACCCAAGGAATTAGATGAGTAGGTTTCTTACCGGTGTTGCCGACCTTATGAAAGAAGAGTGTCGTACGGACATGCTCCATAGTGACATGAACTTGTCTAGGCTTATGGTGTATGCACAATCCATTGAGGAATCCAAACATAGTAGGATCTCAAGGAATTTGAAGAGAGGAAAATCCAATTATTAAAACCATCCTAGGTTTAAGAAGAGGGATCCAAACCAAGAAGGACCTAGTGCTCCTAAGGTAAAATTTGAGAAGTTTGGTGTCTCAAGGTGATAAGACTACTTGTGTCACTTGTGGGAAGAAACACTTTGGGAAGTGTTGAGCCGGCAATGGTCTCTTTAGTTGTGGTAAGAATTTACATAAGGTGAGTGATTTTCCTTATATTGTGGCTAGATTAAAAGAAGTCAACCAAGATCCTCCTATTGCTCTGGAAGGTGGTACACCAAAGAGGAATCACTTTTATACACTCCAGACTAGAGGAACAAGTCTGGATGATGATGATGTTATTAAATCTTCTAATCCTCATTTTAGTTATATGAGTTTCTTATAAGTGGGGGAGTATGGTGAGTAGTAGAGTGGGGATTGTTGTCTCTTCCCTTCTATTTACCATAGTACCATGTTGCATGTTGCATTGTGTTTAGGAGTCTTGTCGAAATTGGATTTCATTGATTCCTTACATTGTGCACTTCATGAAGTTATAATTATGTTGTAAATTGAGTTTATATGATTATACTCATATTATCATGTTTTCATCATCAATTTCTTAAGAATGCAATTTTTAAAAATCTTACAATGATTCACTTTAAATTATTGGGCAGTTCACTGTAAGCATTTTGGAATTTTGACTAATTTATGTTTTCATGGAATATGGTTATAATGTGTATAGAAGTGATGTATATGAGAATTATATTGTGTGTAGATGGTGTTCCTCCCATATAGAATGAAAAATGTGATTCTTATTGCATAATGAGTCGTAGATGAGTTTATACCTTCTTATTCTGTTTTGAATCTCTGAAGTATACGAAATTCGTGTTCCTCCTAAGTGGTGTATTATTTGTTTTATGGCATGGTGATGTGCATCTAGTTTTGAGTTAATCATCTCTTTAATGTGCCTAAAATTAAGAAAGTGTCATTCGAGGATGAATGTTGTCCGATTGGGGGAGAATGTAACACTTCTAAAACAACGTAGATGAAACTAGAGAATAAAAAGTTTGTCATGATGTTTTAAAAATAGTAAAATGTTCTATAATGATGTTAAGAGTTAGTGTTTATGGTTTGGTGAAGTTTGGAAATCAAACGTCCATGACGTTCGAAAGGTTTTGCTTAAAACGTCCTTGTGTTACTTAGTGTTAGGCGGGCAGACCACTCAATATTAATTTCGTTCAAGAAGTTAGCCCAGCCTAATGGCAGTCAAATCTCACTCAACTAAGACCTTTTGGCAGCCTATTTTGCTTACCGTTAAAAGGCCTTTTCACTTTTTTTATACGTTAGATTATTTTTCAGACTTCAACAATAAATTAACACACAAACATACGGGCTAACCCAACCTTTATATTTATAATCAAAATAATACAAAGGACTCACTTGTCGAACAACAATTCTGTCAAACCTCGACTTTGACTTCATCTTACGGTACAATCACAAGTCGATTTATTCCTTAGACACTTCTTAAAACCCTCACGTTTTATTCTAAGTTTACTTGTGAAATTTCTGACTAATCTTCCCTGTTTCACCTAAGGATAACAATTATATCCTCTATACTTAGCCAATTTTGTCCAACACATAAGGTAGTCCATTTATAGAACATGTGGCAGCCTTGTGTTGACATTGAATAGTTTTGTGACACATGTATAAAACTTGTAAAATGATTATGCCACTAAATTAAACCTCATTTGACATCCCCAATTTATAAGGAATTTCAAATTTAAAATTCAAAATCTATTAAAAGATACAACAATCTGGACACAAGCGGTTACAAAGAGGTAACTGCCGCATGTGCTTGACATGTGATCTTGTTGACTGGATTTCGTTTCTTTGCTGCATTTTCCTTCTACATTTTTTACTCCAAAACAATTTCTAAACACTTTATAGTCAATGCCTCATCAAATCCCACCTAAATCAATCCGCACATTTTCCATGCCTGCACACCAGCGACGCCATGCCACTGCCTGCCGCTGCATTGCTTGGGCCTAGTTAACTTTTAATCCACTCATTCCATTTTGTGTTTTGTAGGTGCATTTAATTCATAATTGACAATGCTTCAATTTATCTCAGCTCAAATTTCCCACATTTGACTAGACCATGTGATTTTCGCATGCCAACTTTGTCCACACCTGATGTCAGCATGCCATGGGTTGTTGTCTTGCCAACGCCTATGTAATATCTTGATACTGTACTACAAACATATATTAAACCCAATTGACTATTCCAACACTCTTCTCAAACAATGCATGCCTAATTCAACCCACATTTTGGCTTTTGGCAAAGTCATTCATTCCAACCCTCTGCCATGCCCATGCCTATGTCGAGTCACTTGGTCAGGACCCTTACAAACATCGCCCACCTGATGAAACTCGACGTACTCGCCGAGGACACCATTCATCTGAACCTATTTGGGTTCCAGAAAAGGATCATATCATGTCCATCATCTTCATTTAAATCAACGCAAAACAATTCAGTTTTGATGTTTCTGCCTCATTTTTCTTTTCCTTTTCCAATTCGGTAGCAAGTATGGCATTCACTATCACTTGCAAAGGCCCTTTTAAAATGGGGACCACCATAAGTAAAGCATCCCCCAAACCTTTCCTTCTGTTTTGGTAAAGAAGACTCCCCTTGTCTAGTTTTTCCACCTTCATCTTTCTTTTCGGTAGCTTGGCCCTTCCCAATTTTTCTTCCACTCCTTCCCCTTGTCATTCTGATTGAAGTGTGAAGAATCCCTTGGGTCATCACCATCATCAAAGTCAGCAAATTTAACTGCTAGCACTATGGCAGAATTAATAGTTTGGACATTGTGTATCCTTAACTCTCTTGGGGCCTATCCTTTACACCTGCTTATGAAATAGTTCAACTTGACTTGTTCGACCAAGTTGCCTATGTTCAACATCAAGGACGTTCGTCCCTTAATATAAGACCTCACTATGCTTCCTTCTTTAAAACTTCTCAGCCCATCTCTTGCCAACCAAGACGAATTGATTGGAAGGAATTTAGTTTTCAACTCTATCTTTAACATATCCCACGTTTCAATCTGTGGAAAAATCGAACTATCTACTTCACCAATCCTTGTTCTCCACCAAACCTTGGCTTCATCACTTAAATGCATTGTTGTGATATTACATTTTCAGCATCTTCAACCTTTGCTGACTTGAAGTAATTTTCGATATCCCAAAGAAAGTAATCCAATTCCTTGGTACTCCTTACATTATCTGTAAGCCTTAGGTTTTGAAACCTTCATACTTATGGGTCCAGTTGTTCCTTTCAACGCCCGACGTAGAAGAAGAACTTCACCACGCAGATTTTCTTTCTCCCTACGAACAAGTTCCATCTCTTATTGGACTGTGTCATGTTTGGTTTCATATTCTGCCTCCAACATCAACACATTTTCTTTTTGTAACTATATGTCAAGGTTAATTCTTCCTTCACACTTTGAATTTGAGTGACCAAATCAACCAAGTCCTCCCCATCATTTGTTCCACAAATAAGCGCTTCTTATCATGTCACCCTTTCCCGTAGTTCAGCGTTTCCACCAGCCCTTGAATAATCAAAGAAACACTCTGATACTAAATTCATAGGCGGCAGAAAACTCCACCTTAACTTAATTTAGTTCAAGAAGTTAGCCAGCCTGATGGCAGTCAAGTCTAACTCAACTAATCCCCCTTCACAACCTATTCTGCCTAACGTTCAAGGATATTTTTCTTTTTTTATGCCTTATTAATATTTTTAAGACTTCAACAATAAATTAACACAGAAACATATGGGAAAACCCAACCTTTATATTTATGATCAAAATAATACAAAGGATTCACTTGTTGAACAACAATTTTGTCCAACCTCGACTTCGACTTCGACTTAAGGCACGATGAAAAGTCGATTGTAGCCTTAGACACTTCTTAAAACCGTCACATTTTATTCTAAGTTTCTTGGAGAAGTTCCAGACTTAATCTTCCCTCTTTCACCTAAGTATAAAAACTATATACTCTATACTTAGCCTATTTTGTCCGACACACAATGTTGTCCATTTATAGAACATGTGGCAGCCTTGTGTTTACATTGTATAGTGGTTTGACACATGTCAAACACTTGTCAAATGCTTATACCACTAAATTAAACTTAATTTGACATCACAAACTGATAAAGCATTTCAAATTTTTAATTCAAAATCTATTACAAGATACAAAAAATCTGGACACAAGCGGTTACAAAAAGGTAGATGCCGCATATGCTTAATATGTGATCTTGCTGACTGGATTTCGTTTCTTTGCTGCATTTTCCTTCAACATTTTTTACTCCAATACAATTTCTAAACACTTTATAGTCAATGCCTCATCAAATCCCACCTAAATCAATCCGCACATTTTCCATGCCTGCACACCAACGACGCCATGCCACTGCCTGCCGCTGCATTGCTTGGGCCTAGTAACTTTTGATCCACTCGTTCCATTTCATGTTTTCTTGTTGATTTTAATTCATAATTGATAATGCTTCAATTTATCTAGACTCAATTTTCCTACATTTGACCAGACCATGTGATTCTTGCATGCAAACTTTGTCCACAACCGATGTCGGCCAGCGCCCAAGTCATGCCATGGGATGTTGCCTTGTCAACGCCCATATAATGTATTCAGACTGTCCTATCACATATTTTGAACCCATTTGACCATGCCAACACTCTGCTCATACAACTCATGAATGATTCCATCCGCATTTTGGCTTTTGGAAAAGTCATTCATGTCAACCCTTTGTCACACCCATGCCTATGTCGAGTCACTTAGTCAACACTCTTACACTTAGGGTGTATTGTCGGGTTTACGTGTACGTTGAAATTTATGTGAAAGGTCTTTAACATGTGTATAAAAATATTTGGGGTAGAAACGTCTGCGCAAAAAGGACTAACAAAAAGGTCCTTGAAGAGGACCAATCCTTGAGCAAGCAATTTTCCTTAGGAAGCACGACAGTTCTATTTGGTGAAACATGTACGTGTTGTGGAATACGGTCTCCATAGACAAAAAATTAGCTTTGCGTCGCAGGCACAAAGGGGATCTACTGCCTCAAGAGTTAATTCCAAAAATCAAGTGTGAACATCTCTGCCTCGCGGACTTGTTTCTCAATCATAATTCCCAAAATTTTAATTGAGTTTGACTTAGTTAAAAGGTTCTATAAGTTCAGGGTTCTTTTGGGTATTTTAAGTGGTAGTTATTGGCGGTTATTAGACCTTTTAAAACCCCAATTGACCCTTCAAATCAAAACATTCAAGTTCAAGAAAAAACCTCACCATTGTTTCTCTCCAAAAACTTCCATTGATGAAGCTTTGAATCTCAAAGGAAGAAGATAGATAATTTAAGGTTCCATAAATATTATGGGCTTCTTCACAAACAAGGTATGATTCTTTATCCTTGATATCTCTTTCTTTAAGGAGTCAATTTCAATGATTTTCAAAGATGATCCAAAACATGAAATCTTCTAAATTGAATTCTAGCCATGTGTCTTTACATAAAACGTTTTAGATTAATAATTTTTTATTGAATTAGTGTTAATTGAATGATTTTCACATAAAATTTCTATGTACCCATGCATATAATGAAATCCTAATGTTTTCTCTAATGTGGGTGATTTGATTATCGATTGATCTTATTGAATTCCTACGAAGATTTGATTGGGCTATTTATATATGTATAAATTGTGTTAGGATTATGTACAGACTGTCCTAATTTGATTAAAAAATTGAAGTTGTATTATTTGATTTATTGTATATTGAGATTATTGGACTGAATTGATGAACATGGCCATCAGTAAGGGTCTTTGGATATTGTGTTGGTTTGATTTACAATGAATTGAAGTGGTGAGATTGGATTTATGGTACATTTCCCTAAATCTCTCTATATTATGTAGTATAGGTCTTGAATTATGTTTTTTGATTGGTATGGTCCACTTATGGTGGCGGTGCTAATGTGCTATACTTGTGAATTGTGTGACCTCATCGGAATTACGTTATGAATTCTAAAACAATTTGGCCTCATAGGCATTTCTTCATGTACCCTGATGTTAGCATGATCTACTTTATTATATAAGTAATGAAAGGGTCTTGATGAATTATGTGCATACGTGAAGTCAAAATATTTTTTCTCCTGGTTGATGATATGGGTCTCTAGTAGTCTATCGTAAGACCATTGTGTACATTACTTGATGTTGAAGTATGATAATTATTTATTGTTTATATGATACTTGTAATGGCTTATGTGATGATTCAATAGAAGTATATAGGATGGCTTCCAAGTATACTAGTTATCAATATGTGCTTCTTGAATAATATGTTGTATGTGATAATTCAAAGTATATGTCTTGTTAGGTAGACTTTTGTCCCTTACTTTATATATGAAAAATGTGTAAATTAGAGATTGACTTAGTAGGATAAAGAACCTTTGTCATGAATGTATATGAATGAATGAAGTATGACGTTAAATATAGAAACGAAGGTCATTATTTGTAACCATGTAAGAAGGAAGGTTAAGAGATCCTTGAAGTAGAAACAATAATGGTATCCTTTTTGGGTGAATTGTGGACTTAGGGTTGGTTGGCTGGAACAGCATGGAGTCATCCTTAGGACAGTCATTGAGCTATCCTCATCTCCATTGTAGGCAGCCCTAAGGAGACCCTTTTTTGTAGGGTATGTTATGATTTGGTTATGAACAAAAATGTGGGACCTTGTCATACATTCCTTTATTAAATTACTCTATGCAAACAAGCTAGCACCGAGAGAGAATAATTGGGTAGTATCTGTAGTATAGAAGGAGGATAGTGTACAAAGAAGCCCTTGATACTCCTTAACCATGTTCCTATATGGGATGTGTGCTAGTTCTACTATTGGCAGGTAGAAGACCCTCCACCGGAGTTGGTTCATGACTCCGGATTCCATTTCTAGCAAGTATGGTCTATGTCGGTTATTACCTATTCTCATCATATAGGACACCTACTAGTTTTGGATATGTTCTATGAAGTTTAGGTAGTGTATGGGACACTATCTAGACATTGCACGATTAGACTTTGAAGATGTTGGAGTGTGAGTTCCCTTGGTCTTTCCCTAGACCATTATATGAAGTCACCTAAATGCTTAATGATCTCTAATTGACTTAGTGATTTTTATGACTTAAGTTAATGAAAGTTGAATGAATGTATCTTTTCTAGGGAAGCTTTCAGGGTTTCTTAGGTAGACTTGAAGAGGGTGCATGAGTTGTCTCTTCATGTTCCACTCAAGTGGATCTTAAGGTAACCTTCGGTGAGATCTTTAATGTTTTAAAGGTTTATGAGATCGTCTTAGGTAGTCTTAAGTATCATTTTGTTGTGCTTGAAGAGCATGTACGGACAATCTCTTTTTGTCCTACTTAAGTGAGTCTTAGGATAACCTTGGCTGGGAGATTTTTGTGCTATTTAGCTCACTGTAAGTTCAATGTGTGTTCACTGTATGTCAAGTAAATCCCATATAACTTGGAATGTGTTCCAAATGTGATGTTTGGTGCTTAAATATGATTATTATGCTTGTACTATAAAGTTTTAATCAAAAAGAGGATGTTTCATTTAAATGTCCTTTTTTCATGATTTTATGGATTATGTCATACTTATTACACGTGTTTTTTTTAACTAATTACATGCTTTTTATCTATATCTAATGTTATGTCTAGCATGTGAGAGGTGTGTGAATCAAGCTTGGAATCTAGTGATTGTTGAAGCAATTTAGAGTATGTCCTCACTCTATTCGAGGAAATTATCATTTTTGGTCTTTTTTTTTATTGAAAGTATGGTAATAGACATTAGGTATCTATTTTCGATTGTATGGCCCGTGTCCCAAGGATTCTTGAGTCTAAGTTTGACATATGATAAGACTAGTGTTTTCTTTGATTTTATGGAAGATGTTTTGAACTAGTATTTGTGAGAAAAGTTTTAATTCCTCTCTACTTTTCATACTTGTATGCAATGAATAATGTCAATGAGCTTGTACAAGACCTCCGAGAGGTCAAGTACACTTTGTCCAACCCAAGGATTGCCCTAACTTCTAGGGTATAGTTGCGGGTCGTGACACCTCGTATAATCAATAAAGACTTAAAATGGTCATAACTATATTTCTATATTTAATATTATATTATTAACGTGTTTAGGGGTATTAGAGTCTAAAATGTGAGAAACGACTATGTTGTCCGAAAATAAAAAAAAATCTAACTAGTGTCTTCTTAGGTGTTGTGAGGGGCTTTAAAGTGTCGTACGATGATGAAGTATTATTAAAAAAATTAAATATATAAAACTAAGTGTTTAGGGAGTAAGTGTCTGGGTACAACCCCTCAAGGACCACCCTTAGTGTCCTTGAAGAGCACCCAACCGTTTGACACAAAAAGTAGTGAAATGATAGCTTGAATTATAGTGGAGAGTGACGAGTTGTCACTAGCCTTATGCACCTATAAGTAAGGCTCGTGGGTTTAGACTTAGTCTCCCCACCAAATCTTCTCCTTTCTCCCTCTCTGAAACAAAGCACGACTATGTAGGAGGGGTTGTACCACCTCCTACAGTCTATAGGTGGTGGTCGTAACTGCCTATAATTTTGCAAAAAATAGTTGTAATTTAAGTGTATTATTATGATTTAGTTATTTAAATAGGGGTTAGGAGGGGTGGTTATTTATCTTTTACCTATTTAAACCTAATTATAAGACACCAACCCCAGAACACAAGTTATTCTAACTGAACTCACAAAACAAAGTCAAACTCTCTAAACTCAAGACCATTGTAGAAGAAGATCAAGCTTTTTCTAGGCCTTCACGAACAAGAATTTTTTCCAATAATCCTTAAGTATTATTAGGTAATGGGAACTATTCACTCTTCGGACTTCTTTTTCTATGAGGTTTCTTCAAAATTAATTTCAATGTTATTCCAAGTTTCTATATTTCACTCATTTTCGTTAGTCACTTTCAAACTTGACTTATTTTGTCAGGAATTGATTAATAATGATTGAAAATGAATGTTTATGAATGAATTTAATCATTCATTGGGGGTTTGACCTAGTTCTCTAATGACCCATGTACATTCCTCTTCTCTTAACCCTAACTCATTAATTATGTTGAATAATATGTGTAAATGTGATGTAATTAAGTATGTTCTTGTATAACTAACAATTTTATCATCAGGATAAATTATGTGACTGTAACACTTCAAAAATCCAAGATGTGTTCTAGAGCCTAACATAAGTTTCAGAAGGTCTAGATACTATTTTAATGTCTACTCTAATGAATATAAGTCATTTAGGAAGTTTAGAAACCAAAACGTCCAAGAACGTCCATGACGTCTGGAAACTACTTCAAGGAGGTACTAAATGTCTTAGCCTATTTGACTAGCTTTTAGAAGTCAGAAAATGATGAAAATTAGTGAAATGGTGTCTAATATGCATTTAAGTTGATTCGTAGTCAAAACATCTGGGCACGAATCCCCAAGGACCAATTAAGGGCCCTTGAAGAGGACCTAGCATTTTTTTTGCAAAAACCTGCCAGGGAAGTGTGCACCCATTAGGGGAATCAATGTGGCGTAGGTTAATCCACGGGGCATCAATTCCATCAGTCGACCAACACTTAGACATTTTGGTTAGTGGTCCATTTCGACCATCCTGTGTATCAAACAACGGATGTGCAGCACTGAAGGGGGGCCTATCCGTTGATTGACCCGCAAACTGTAGATCGTGGTGTCTTCTGTGGAGTTTAGGGGAGGTCTAATTAAGTTGGGTAACCACCTATATATAGTCTTAACCGAATTAAGCCTAACAAAAACTCTCATAACTCACAAACCCAAAACTCTTTTCCTTCTTTATTCTTTCTCTGTCCAAAGAAACCCCCATTGATATCAAAGCTAGATGTAGGTTCAAGGGATTAAAATTGTAAGCTTCCTTCATCAATCTTCATCAATTATCAAGGTATGGTATCCCTTTCAACTTTGAGACCTCTTTCCTCAAAGTGTTCCCTCAAATTGATTTCAAAAGTTTTGTTTACAAATGGGTTTTCATGCAATACGAATTTAATGTTGTGAATTGATTTGTGTAATATTTATTTTTGATATTATGAATATATAAACATGTATTCAAAATGAATTAAGAATGTCCAAAGTGTTCGAAAATAGCCCTTAAAACGCTCAATGTGTATCTTGATAGGGCCTATCCTGTTTGGACGAGTTGCGAGTATTGATTTTGGGTGAACCTCATGTGGAAGGTCTAAAAATTGTTAAGGATTGTATTTACGTTTGAAGCATCTGGGTATGACTTCTAACGGGCCCCGCAAAAGGATCCACAAGAAGAACCCAAGGTTGGTCGAGACACAGCCTTGACAGTGTCAATCAACAGACCAAACGACAGCCAGTTTGTCAACCAACGGCCCGTAGGTGAGGTCTCGTCTATTTGTACTTATATTGGTCAGGTCTCAACCCAAAAATTTTCCAAGGACGAATCTATGGAAGCCAAAGGACGGACTTTAGATTGACCTACGGACAATCGATGGGTCCGTTAATGGTGGCCTATAGTTGTAGCATTGCATCTATTTTATTTAAGGGGTGAATGGGAAATTCAACCCATGTCCTAACATGACTCTAATAGGCTTATTTATATAATTTCTGGTGTATATAAGTCACCTAACACGTGAAGAACCCATTCAAAATCCTCTCCCACGAAATTGAACCTTTCCCTTTCAAAAATATTCTCCCTAGAAACCACCCTTGTTGGTGAAGCTCAAGAACAGATTGGAGATTGGATTTACTTGGATGAATCATAAAGTTTTAGAGTTTTTCATTTAGATAAATGCATGGTGGTTCTTCATCTCTATGTAACCTTTCACTTGGAGAGTTAACTCTCAATGTTTTTATTAAAAGAGTTTTTATGATCAAAGTTCTCCTTCTTCAATCTAGCCATGGGTTCTTTCTAAAAAAATTTTGAATGATTGAATCATGTTGAATTGAATTTAATACATTTGTTTTAACGTGATTTTTACTCTAGTTTCATGATGAACCCATGTTCTTTCCTTGAATTGGTTTATCCTTGTATGGGCTTTGTGATCTTACCTTGTTATCGATTGAACTATTATTCAACTATGCTTAAGTGGTTATATATATTTTTATTTTAGTGAATTGATGTTGTGTTTATGTTTAATAATCCATTTGGATCAATGTATGAAGATTTGAACATGTTTATCCTAGATTTCCATGATTCACTATAATGTTAGTCTTTTGATAATTTAAAGGGGATTTCTATTCTGTAGGGATGGTAATATCTAATATCTTAATTGGATATTATGGATGAATTGTAAATAAGTGATTCATGTTGATCAATGTTTGTTAGCCTATGAATCTTCTAGTTTACAATGATGGCTAAAATAACATGATCACTATAATCTAAAGGTTATAGCAATGGCAGTAAGATTTCATGTAGATTATATTGTCCTTGTCTACTGCCTTATATCGATGATATTAATGTATTGTGGGTATGAATCCTTGATGATCAAAGAAAAGGAATCTTTGCATGAATTGATCTAGGTTCTTCTAGCCTACAATTTGAATGTTGTAATGAACATTATGTGACCTTAATTCTAGGGTAGATGAAGCATGATTTATATTTAATTTATATCTATTTTGGTACTTCCGTAAATGTATATTATTGTTACATAATTACTCATGAACTACACGAGGGAGGTTAGTGGGTGACCTAGGACTCTCTACTTCCTACTACATGTGAGATGCCTTGTATTATGTTATAGTATGATCTTTTAGCGACTTGTACATGGTTTCTTTTATGATTAAAGTACATTTAGCTACTACCATATGTATAAATGGTTGATAGACAAGGTGTATTGATCAAATATAACATTGATGATTTGGTAATAATGACTCATCCCTCTACTCTTCTATAATAATGTAGTTGATTAAACCTTGTACGAGATTGTTTAGTATTATCCACTTAAGGTGGCGGTGTTTACTTATTGTCAATATATATGTGTTGATCATGGCCTTGAAGACAAATTGATGAATATTTGCTTATGATAATACTATGAGAAGTTTATGCCTACTTTCCTATTCTAGTTGTGATGTAGGTTGCATGGCTATTGTATTAGCATGTGTATATCCATATTAGGGTAAAATATCGGTGCTTCCAATGATGAGTTAAAATTATTAATAATCCTTTACCTATTAACCCCTATGTTAATGCATGAATAGCACAAGTTAGGAGTCATAAGTGTAATATGAAGTTGATTTTTCTCCTATGCTATTGTGTGTTGTATGGTCTATCTTTGAAAGAGTACTATGGTATGTGATCAAGTCGATGAATATACACACACACTCAATTTACATGCATGTTAGAAGTAGTATAGATCATGGTGTCTAAGTGAAAGGTAGTTCTCATATTCACTAGTGTCTGTTACTATGCTTGTTAAGATGATGTTTATGGAAGTATGATATGTGCTTCCTTAGCTAGGATGACTGGAATGGTGTACTAGTTTCGCAAGGGTATGGGTCATTGCCTATGCATTGCACATGTATACCTTGATAGGATAGTTCTAGTTTTGGTTTGTATATGTATGAATATGTATGTACCAAAAGTGTGTCTTAATGTGTTAGGTTAAAGGTTTGATCACATATATGTATACACACACACACATGTATGATGATCTTGTTAAGAGAGTGGCCTTGAATGGTGTATTTATGTGTACCCTAAACTAGATAATGCTTTGCATATGTTATGTTCATGTGAATGGATTCTTTACATGATTTAGGTTTATGAACTTTAATCTATGACCTATGAGTTATGCATATAAGGGGATGAATTTATGAAGCCTATGTTTTATAAAGTAAAAATATAATAAAGGTTTTAAATAAAGGGAACTTACCATAGCACCTAGTGAACTTGAATATGAGTATGTGTCCCTTTCTATGGTAGGAAGGTAGGTCACCATAAACCTCATGGGGTGGATCGCCTCATGACCCAAAAAGGTGTTATAGTGATGTTTCCGTAAGTGAATAACTACAATGCCTAATCTTGGCATAAAGAGGGTTGTGACATGTATCCCTAATTTCCATAACTATGTAGCCACCATAGGATACTAGATACTGGATCCACCTAGAAAACTATGTTATGTTTGGTTCTACTTTGGCTGGTAGACCACCCTTTTAAGTATGGGGTTTTATGACACCGGATTCCATGTTAAGCATAAAATGGTCTATGTCGGTTAAGGCCATAGTTTCCCGAAAGTAAAATTGACAATGGAAGTAAATGAAGAGGACCCTAACTAGAATGACTTAAGGGAGGTTACTTAGGATAGGTGGAAGTAATGAACCCATCTATACATTGCACAAGTAGCTCCTTAGGAAGTTCTAGGAAGGTAATGCATGTCACTATGTATTTGTTCTTTATGAATGACATTGTAGTATTTGTCTACTTGTTATGAAGATGTGCATGATATCAGTCTTTATGCATGATGTTGATCTTGTTGACTATATTATGAAGGTCTTTCTTGACAAAAATGAAGTGGTATCCTCTCACTATGTTGATATATGACTTAGATGTAAAGGCTTGTGGTCATAATAGGTTTATTAAATATGTGTGAGGTTATGGGGCCTTACATGTGCATTGCACTAGTAGACTTAGATTGGGGCCATGAGTTAGGTTTTATAAGGTTCTATGTGAAATAAAATAAGTATATGTGCATAATGACTAGGAATTCACTGTGTTGTCCTTATAGTCTTGACTTAACTATGTCTATGGTGTACTATACTTCTATGATGATATGTGTTGTCTTGTGTTGATGATATGCATGTTTCCTTGTGTATCTAAGGTGATGCATTGCACCAACTATCACTAAAGGGTTACTTAGGAAGTTAATGAAAAAAGGAGAAGATGATTCACTTTTAAGAGAAAAAGGGCTTACTATAATTTTCCTTAAAAATGCAATAAATTTTAAATGTGATGTTTTGTGATGTTTGGCCTTTGAATATATTTATATGAATCATATGAATGATATAAATGCTATTGTTTCTTTTTTTTTATGATGATCATGGCCTTGTCATCAACTACTTAATATACTATGATGATTTATCTAGTTAATTTATGTGAATTATGATCATATTTACCTACATGTGATTAATCTTAGAGTATGTGTTCTATTGATGTTGCTTGGCGATCATATTAGACTATGACTATGTCCTTATGTGTGTTGTCTTAGATTTTTGATGCATAATTATTCCTACTTGACTATATGAGTCTATGATGTTTATATTACTGATGTTATAGGAGTGTATAGGGTAACTTATAGATGATAATGGTTAATCCTATGTTCTTCTATAATGATATGTTATATGTGATAAAGTGAAGCATTGGTGTGTCTTGTGTGATAGACTTGTTTCCCTTACTTGATACGGTAACAACCCTAAAAATAGATGTAAAAAGTAATGCTTAATGTATCTAGAATGCCTACGATTAGACAAGAATCACACGGGTTGATGGGCGTAGAACCATATTTCTGAACCCTTCCAACATCCAAGAAAACTAACTTGGGGAGTTAGTTGAGATAGGAAAGGTTGGATCCAGCCATGTAGGGCTCCCGAATATGAAAATTTATCTGCATGAGTCTTTACTGGACTTAAAAAGGGGAAACCTTAACTGTGGAGGGTCTAGTGGCAAAATAGTCTTTTTCCAGGCTAAAAGTAGTATCGTAATTACCCTAAATATATAATAAATTATTTAATTAATAAGGTGCAGGGGTATTTTGGGGACAGAGGGCCAAAAATTTGCTCTTAGAGTGAAGTCTTGCTCCACCCGTGTTCGAACCAAGGTGGAAGCGATGATTTTAATTTGTTTTAATTTAAGTTGGTAAATTAATGTAATTAATTATTTTTTACTATTTATTAGCTGATTTAAAATGGAAAATAAGATTTTTCTTATCATTTAATAAAAACCTTATTTGAATAAGTCCTAAACTAGACTCCTAAGCCTAATAAAACTCTCACTCTCTCACGTCTATCGCCTCAACATTCACGTTCAATATCTCTTCTCCCTTTAACGTTTATCTCTTACAAATAACACTCAAGAACAGAAAATTTACCGAGGTTCTTCACCCTCGAAGAAATCATACAAAAATATACGAAAAACAAACATTAATCAATCACGTAGGCAAAGAGAAGGTTTTCGGTCGAGTGGGGTGTTGTACTTTCGGTGTTGGACGTGTTTTTGGAGAAGTTTTTTTTTGCACCAAGTCTAGGTTTGAACGTCAAAAAAGTATGGGTTCTTTTCTCTCTTGGTCCCTTTCCCTAGACAACCATAAGGTTCACTATATTCAATCCGAGAACTAGGGTTGTTCCTCGTTGCATGTCCCTTTAACTAGCTCCCAATGATTCGTAGTTTGGATATGTTTACTGGTAGATATTAGGTGTGTTCTGTGTTTTTGTTATGAATATGTTCATGTATATGTGTTTGAAATCTTATGAAGGATCCCCTATGTGATACGTAACTACGTATATGTGTGTGCAATGTGAAACATGATTATGTGCCTCGGATTTAAGGCTCTAAAATGTGATGTTAGTTCTTTGTAGTTCATGTACACATGTTTATGTAAATAGTGATGTTCATAAGTTATGTAAAGATGATGATTTGAGTGCAATTCTTTATAGAATCAAATCTTGAAAAATCACCTACAGAAATCACTAAAAACTACTTAAAACGTCTAAATATTCAATGTTAAAGAAGTGAGAAAATAGGCTGCACAAATTTCCAGCATCTTGTTAATGAGTTTCAGCCAAACTATGGGGATTTTCATGCTATGAAAAATTGAATTAAAATATGTGAGGTCACTTGATATCGAACCCATGACCTCCCAATGTTAAAAATCAATGAAATAAGATGAGAAAAAGGGAATGTGACATGAGGGTTTCGAACCCATGACCTTGGCTGGAAAATGGATTATGAAAATAAGAAATGAGAAGAATGGGATTCGAACCCACCACCTCTCGATCAACTTAAGAAAATTAAAAGAAAAATAAAGAGTGAGGCGTGTGGGAATCATAACCACGACCTATAGGAAGAACCAAGGGAAATTAAGGAGAATAAATTAAATTGGGACTGTGGGGGTTCGACCCCACACCCCCTCGGCCAAAGGAGAAAAATTAAAAGAATTCGAAACTAAAAGTAAATCAGGTTGTGGGGGTTCGATCCCACATCCTCTAAGTCCCATTGAATGTAAAATGAAGAAAAAAGTTAAGGAAATAATAAAATGAAGGCGTTGGGGCTTGATCTTGGGTCCCCAAGCAGCATTGATCAAATCAAAATGAATAATAAAATGTATGTGTTGTCCAAGGGATTCGAAACCGGGTTCCCTTGTATAAAAACCGTATTGATACATAATTCATACATGAATTAAATATTCAAGAAGATTGCTGCCTACTTAGATCGAAATCGAGATCTTAGCATATATACAAGATGCATAAGTCTTTTACCACATAATCTTAGGAAGATATGAATCACTTAAATGAACTATTAATGTAGCCTCATGTCTTGTATGTATAGACCCACAAGTCTAGCATAGGTGTAAAAATAAGTGAACCTAAGATGTATGAACAATGAAATAATGAAATAAACAATGAAATGATGAAACACACTAAATGGCCAAGAAGGGTTAAGTAAGAGTGTCAAAAACACACTAAATGGCCAAGTGCATTGGCATTTGATTAAAGGAACATTCACGTAAAAAGGGGTGTGTAATTATGAAGAGAAAATGTGCTTATTTTAATGAATGTGGTGACAACATGATATGAGGCTAATGTAAAAGATGAGAGCAATCTCGAATAAATCTTCGTAAATGTTACCAAAACGTTCTCACCTATGAGAGTGTAAAGTTAATGAATAGACCAATCTCTATGAACACTCTAATGAAAGTATTGAGATTAACACACCTAATACTAATGATGAGATGAGAAACTATCTATTGAGCTATGATGTCCTAATACTAGAAGCCAGCTTCCATGATGTATGAGTATACTAATGGAACTTTATACTGAGCAGAGATAGACTAGCTATGAGTGGTCATGCTTTCATTCCGAAAGGGTGAAGTTTCACATAACTCTCATTAGATGAGACTGTTCGGCATGCCAGGTATGGGTCTCCTTATATATCCTTGTATTTAAACCTATACTGCCAATATAGGGATATGGTGGGGTTCAATTTCCATGTACTCTAGCAAGTTTTAGGTCACTTTGACCGGTGATTCCACCTTTTTTGGTGTGGGGGAGACATTGGATTTCATGATGCTCACATGATCTATGTCGGTTAAAGTAAAAGTTCCCAATGAATGAATGAGGCCAGCCTCAAATGATGCACATAATGACATGAATGATACCAAAGGTGTTTAGGATAATATGATCAATAGGTGAGCTAGACTTAAGTAATGACACTGGGTCATTCTTGATAATTGCACAGTGCACCTGTTGGAAGTCTTAAACTACATCCTAGGTATAGCTAGTTTTTACAGTATCCTATGAATAAACAAACGAAGTACGTATGAATGAATGAAGCAGAATCTGTGCCTGCTAAAAAAGGCTCCCTACTTGAGGTCCCATATGTTGAGCCCTCATTTTGGGAAGTCTTCATAACATGTCCATGATTCCAAGGTCTCATGGCATATGAAAAAATGATATGAATAATGTTAAGTGCTATATGCAATATGTTATTTGCTATGTGAAAGATGTTATGTGTTGTGTGCAATATCATATGTATGATAATGCATGTTACTCTTAGGGAATGATTTTCCGAATCCAAATTTTTAAAGCTCACTAAGTTTCCTAATCCAAATTTTGAAAGCTCTCTAACTTTCCTAATCCCAATTTGGCAAGTCCATTCACTTGACTTTTCATAATCATGTTGTTAGGAAAGAGATATTCTTACTCATGCATGTCCTTGGTGTGTTCTTGCATATACCCATACTTAGTACAAGATTTCACTAATCCTATACAACTATATATTTTAAGGTGCAGGCACAGGTGGACGCTATAGCTTACAGGTTGACGTTGCAGCTATCCAGACATTGAGGTTTCATCCGTACTTGGTATTCCTTCATGCTTTCGAGGATGTCTACCGTTATTATCTAGCTTAGATGTAGGATTTAGCTGGTAAAGAATGTTCCACTAGTGTTTCTTTCCACTTTCATTCTAGACTTTGTATTGGTGCCTTTTTGGCAAGAATACATTTAATGCAATTAAAAACTGTTTATTTCATTTGATTATCTCTTTATTTGATGGTTGATTTGTGAACGCCTATGATGTTAAGTTTAAAATGTTTAACATTTAATAAGAAAACAAAAATTTCAATCTTTCCGGTAAAATTAACCTAGAAGAAGTAAGAATGGCATATGTAGGCTTGTTTGCGATCTTTGAGAGTTCAACAACGCCTGTCTCGTCTGGGGTCTAGATTATGGTCATGAAAAAGTTAGTATTAAATAACTAGATTAAAATTCCAAGGATAGTAAGTTCACAGCAATCACATCGAGTAGTTTCCAAGTCATGGTAGTGAAGTGCACCACTATCCTTATTTAGAGACTGCATGATGCATATGAAAAATTCCCTTCCTCTGATATTATCGTGACTTTCCTAATATCTGATTTTCTTGATGTTATGAGCATGTCTAACATCAATCCTTGTTGTTTATAGAGCATAAATACTAGGAGAACCCTTGGTAAGAGGAGAGGGAGAGCGGCTACTGGGGGCAATCAGGTCGCAGCCCAGACTCCAGTTCAAGGAGTTGTTATGTCAGTTAATCCTATTGGGTTAAGTGATGCTGAGGTGAGGCAATCTATGGCGCGGATGGAACAGGCCATCACTATGCAGGCCCAGGCCATGATTGACCAGGTCAAACAGTAGAATGTTCAGAGGCAGAACCCACCAGTTCGTAGTATGGCTGAAAGGCTGAGAGACTTTACTAAGATGACTCCTCCTATTTTCACAGGGTCTAAGACATCGTGAGATCCTCAGGAGTTTGTGAATGAGGAGCATAAGATCTTGGTTTGTATGGGGGGCACAAATACTAAGAATGTAGAGTTGGCTTCCTACCAACTCAAGGATCTTGAACAGACTTGGTGCAAGATGTCACAAGATAGCTGAGTTTTGGGTGGAGTTCCGGTCACTTGGGAGTTGTTTAAGACAACCTTTCTGGAGAGATTCTTACCAGAGAGATGAGGGAGGCCAAGGTTGAGGAGCTTATCAACCTTAAGCAGGGATCCATAACAGTAAGGGAGTATTCCCTAAAGTTTGTTAAACTGTCAAGGTATGCTACTTCCCATGTATCTAACCGCGTGGATGAGATTAGAAGATTCCTCACACGAATCAATGAAGATTTGGAGGAGGATTGTTGGTCTACGATTCACCACGATAATATGGACCTCTCCAGGTTTATGGTGCATGTCCAACAGGTAGATGACAACCGCAAGAACAGGGGCGTTCGTGATGCTAGGAGGCCTAAGCCTCAAGATCAGGAAGGTCCCAACCATGGAGGCCATAGAAACAATTTTAGCGTCCGTGAGCAGCCTAGGTTAAAAAAAAAAGGCAATAGAGTTCAGGGAACTCTAACTCTCAGAGGAGTACATCACCTAGAGGAGAAGTCCCAAGCCCAGGAAAGGCAATGGAGGTGAGATGCTGCTTCACAGAAAGTACTGTGCTAAGTGTGGTCATGCTCAAAGTGGAGATTGCGGGCACGGCACTAATGCCTGTTTCGGTTGCGATAAGAGTGGGCACATGGTTAAGGACTACCCACAGAAAAGAGGTTAGGATGGAGGTAAAGCTCAACCTAGGCCTAATACACAGGATGTAGCAGAAGCCTAGCCTCATAAGACGAATAGTTTCTACGCCCTGAAGGGCAGGGAGGAGCAAGAGAAGTCCACTAATGTGGTCATAGGTATGTTGTAAGTATTCTAAACTTCTGTTTATGCTTTACTTGATTAAGGGTGTACTTTTTCCTTTGTAACTTCTTTTGCTTGCTCTCACTTTTGAGATATCGCCTGAAGTTCTGCATGATCCTATTAGGAGAAAATGTAAGAACTAATAGAGTATACAAGAATTGTTAAATAGTTGTATATTGTAAGACTTTCTGTGTAGACTTTGTTGAGTTACTCATGCATGATTTTGATGTTATTCTAGGCATGAACTTGATTCATAATTGTTGTGCTTGTATGGATTGTCGTAGTAGGGTTATGTGATTTGGAGTCCCTAATAAAGAAGAGCTAGTCTGGGGGGGTACAACTCGAGTTGTCCTGATCCCTTGATTTCAAATCTTATGGCTAATAAAATGATATCCAAAGGGTTATTATTTCATCTTGTGAGTGTTAATGATTTAGATCATGATACTCCTTCCATAGACTTAGTGCGTGTAGTGAATGAGTTCCAAGATATATTTCCTGATGATTTGTCTGGAGTTCCTCCCCTCGAAAAATTGTTTTTGTATTGACTTAGAACCCAATACTAAACCAATTTCAATTCCTCCTTATAGAATGGCTACAGCTGAACTCAAAGAGTTGAAGCTGCAATTAAAGGATCTCACTAACAATGGTTTCATTCAGTCGATCATATCCCCTTGGGTCTCTCCAGTGTTGTTTGTGAAAAAGAAAGATTGAACCCTTAAAATGTGTACCATTTATCGACAGCTCAAAAAAGTCACTATCAAGAATAAGTATCCACTTCCCTGAATAGATGACTTGTTAGACAAACTCCAAGGGTCTAGTTTCTTGTTGAATATCGATCTTCGTTCAAGTCACCATAATCTTAGGGTTAGGGATGAAGATGTTCCAAATACAGCCTTTCATACCCGTTATTGTCATTCTAGTTATGTCATTTGTTCTCACTAATTCACCTGCTGCATTTATGGATCTTATGAACAGATTTTTCCGTCAATACCTTGAATCTTTCATCATAGTATTCATTGATGATATTCTCATCTACTCTAAGACCAAGGAAGAGCATGAACAACATTTGAGACTAACCTTGCAGGTATTTAGACAACATAAGTTGTATACCAAATTCAGCAAGTGTGAATTCTGGCTTAGATCAGTGACCTTCCTAGGTTATGTTGTGTCGGACAAAGGTGTGGAGGTAGATCCCAGGAAGACTGAGGTTGTTAAGAAATGGCCAAAACTCTTACTCCCACAGACATTCATCTCTTGGTGGGATTGGCTGGTTATTATCGCAGGTTCGTGGAGGGTTTTTCTCCTATTGTACCCTCACCGACAACTTTGACTAAGAAGAAGGCCAGGTTTTAATGGACGGATGCTTGTGAGAAGAGTTTACAGAAGATGAAGGATAGACTTACTTCAGCCTCAATGCTTACTTTCCCAAAGTGTTGTTAGAATTACACTTAGTATTGTAATGCATCTATGGCTTGTTTTGGTTTTATATGCAGGGGGTAAAGTGATAGCTTATGCGTCCAAACACGTCAAGGTTAATGAAAAGAATTATCTCACTCATGACCTAGAGCTGGCAGCTGTGGTGTTTGCACTGAATCTGTGGAGGCACTACTTGTATGGGGTGCATGTGGATGTGTTCACAGACCACAAGAGTCTCCAATACGTGTTCACACAGAGAGTTGAATCTATGTAAGCGGAGATAGTTGGAACTGTTGAAGGACTACGACTTGAACGTTCACTACCATCCAGGTAAATCTAATGTTGTAGCTTATGCTTTGAGTAGGATAAGCATGGGAAGTACAGCCCATGTTAAGGATTGGAAGAAGGAGTTGGTGAAAGATATACATAGACCAGCAAGACTGGGTTTGAGGATAGTTGACTCTACTAGGGGGGTTGTTGTAGTTCATTCTAGTTCTGAATCATCCTTAGTATTTAAAGTCAAGGAGGGTCAGCATCCTGGACCTGTGTTGATGGATCTGAAGGACTTAATGTTGGTTAAGATGAATGAGTCTTTTGCTTTGGGATATGATGACATACTTAGGTACCAGGACATTCTGTGTGTACCATATGTGGATGATTTGCTTACTAGGATCATTGTAGAGACCCATGGTTCCAGATACTCCATACATCCAGGTTCAACCAAGTTGTATTATGATCTTAAACAGATCTATTGGTTGGATGGCATGAAGAAGGACATTGCAGATTATGTGGCCAAGTGTCCTAATTGTAAACAGGTTAAGGCAGAACATCTTAAGTCTGACGGTCTTACTCTTATTATTGAGGTTCCTACTTGGAAATGCGAAGCCAATAATATGGACTTTATGGTTGGTCTTCCGAAGACTAAGAGATAGCCTGACTCCACATGGGTTATTGTGGACAGAATTAAAAAGTCTGCCCACTTTATCCCTGTGAAGTCTACTTACAGAGCCGAGGATTATGCGAAACTCTACATTAATGAGATTGTGAGATGGCATGGGATTCCTTTGTCTATCATTTCAGATTGAGGAGCTTAGTTCACATCATATTTCTGAAGATCCTTCAAAAAGAGCTTAGGCATGTAGGTGAAGCTTAGTATTGCCTTTCATCCTCAGACTGATGGGCAGGCAGAGCGCACCATTCAGACATTGGAGGAATGATGAGGGCGTGTGTGATTGACTTCAAGGGTAGTTGGGATGACCATCTACCTTTGATAGAGTTTTCTTATAATAATAGCTATCACTCCAGCATTGGGATGGCACCGTTTGAAGCACTGTATGGTAGGAGGTGTAGGTCTCCAGTTGGGTGATTCGAGGTTGGAGAGTCATCCATTTATGGTCTAGAGATCATTCATTAGGTCTTATAGAAAGTCAGGGTGATTAGGGACAGGTTGGCTATTGCTTACAGTTGGCAGAAGTCTTATGCAGATAACAGAAAATGACCCTTAGAATTTGATGTTATTGACCAGGTCTATTTGAATATATAACCTATGAATGGGGTGATGAGGTTGGCAGGAAAGGGAAGTTAAGTCCAAGGTATGTTGTGCCACAAGAGATCCTACAGCGTGTGGAAGAGGTGGTTTATGAGTTAGCATTGCCTGCGGAACTAGGTTCTGTTCATACAGTTTTTCATGTCTCTATGTAAAAGAAGTGCCTAAGCAATCCCGCATCGATTCTACCTGTTGAAGGTTTTGGGGTTGATGAAAATTTGTCCTATGGGAAGGTACATGTTGAGATTTTAGATAGACAGGTCTAGAGGCTGAGGAACAAGGAGATTGCCATAGTGAAGGTATTGTGGAGGAATCATCTTGTTGAGGGTGCTACGTGGGAGGCCGAGGGTGATATAAGATCCCGCTACCCCCATCTTCTCAGTTCTTGAGGTTAGACGTCATACTTTTAAGTCTAACTTTCTTTATCTCTCCATTCTTTGTTCCTATTGCTTGATTGTGTATAGTGACTATGTTATTATCTGACAGGCATTATTATGCTAGATAGTTAGTAGTGTCATTCGGCGCGAATGTTCCTAAGGGGGGATAATTTAACAACCCTAAAAATGGATATTCTAAGTAATGCTTAATGTGTCTAGAATGCGTACGATTAGACCGGGTTCACACGGGTTGATGCGCGTAGAACTAGACCTCTGAACCCTTACAACAGCCAAGCAAACTAACTTGGGGAGTTAGTTGAGCTAGAAAAGGTTTGGTCCAGCCATGTAGGGCTCCTGAATATTAAGATTTGACTGGATGAGTCTTTACCGGACTTAAATAGGGGAAATCTTCAGTTTCGAGGGTCTAGGCGTAAAATAGTCTTTTTCCAAGCTAAGGTTAGTATTGCATTTACCCTAAATAGATAATTAATTACTTTATTAATAAGGTGGCGGGGTATTTTGGGGAGAGAGGGCCGAAAATCGGCTCTTAGAGAGAAGTCTTGCCCTATACGGGTTCAAACCTAGGTGGAAGCGATGATTTAAATTTTTTTTTATATAAGTCGGTAAATTAATGTAATTAATTAATTTTTATTATTTATTAGCAGATTTAAAATAAAGGGAAATCAAATATTTTTTATCATTTAATAAAAACCTTATTTGACTAAGTCCTAAACTAGACTCCTAAGCCAAATAAAACTCTCACTCTCTCACGTCTATCTCCTCAACATTAACATTCAATCTCTCTTCTCCCATTCACATTTATCTTTGCCAAATAACATTTAAGAACAGAAAATTTACCATGGTTGTTAACCCTCGAAGAATTCACACGAAAATATAAGAAAAACAAACATTAATCAATCACGTAGGCAAAGAGAAGGTTTTCCGTCAAGTGGGGTGTTGAACTTTCGGGCAAAAAGTCGAGGTTTGAACGTCAAAAAGTTATGGGTTGTCTTCACTATTGGTCCTTATCAAAGAGACCCCGAAGGTTCAGTATAATCAATGCGAAAACTAGGGTTATTCCCCATTGCATGTCCCTGCCACTAGCTCGCAACGATTTGTAGGTTGGATATGTTTGCCGGTAGATATTAGGAGTGTGTTGTGTTTTGTTGATGAATATGTTGATATATGTGTACTTGAAAATTTATGAAGGATCACCTATGTGATCCGAAACTATGTATACGTGTGTGCAATGAGAACCATGATTATGTGCCTCGGGTTTAAGGCTCTAAAATGTGATGTTAGTTCTTTGTATTTCATGTACACATGTTTATGTAAATCGTGATGTTCATAAGTGATGTAAAGATGCTGATTTGAGTGGAATTGTTTATTGTATCAAATCTTTAAAATGCACCTAAAGAACTCACTAAAAGCTATTTAAAACGTCTAAACATTTAATGTCAAAGAAGTAAGAAAATAGGTTGCACAAATTTCAAGTATATTGTTAATGAGTTTTGGCAAAATTAAGGGGATTTTCATGCTATGAAAATGAATTAAAATATGTGAGATCACATGAGATTGAACCCATGACCTCCCCATGTTAAAAATCAATGAACTAAGATGAGAAAAAGGGAATGTGACATGTGGGATTCAAACCCATGACTTTGGCTGTAAAATGAAATATGAAAATATGAAATGAGAGAAGTGGGATTCGAACCCACCACCTCTCAATCAACATAAGAAAATTATAAGAAAATTAAAGGGTGAGGCGCGTGGGAATGGACCCCACGACCTCTAGGCAGAACCAAGGGAAATTAAGGACAAGAAATTAAATTGGTCTGTGGGGGTTTTCGTGGTTCGATCCCACATCCTCTCAGTCCTATTGAGCGAGAAATGAAGAAAAAACTTAAGGGTAAAAATAAAATGAAGGCGTTGGGGCTCGATCTTGGGTCCCCAAGCCGCATGGATCAAATCAAAATGAATAATAAAATGTAAGTGTTGTCCAAGAGATTGGAAAACGGGTTCCCTTGTTGAAATTCAGTATTGATACATAAGTCATACGTGAGTTAAATATTCAAGAATAATGCTGCCTACTTTGATCAAAATTGATATCTTTGCATACATATAAGATTCATAAGTCGTGTAACACATAATCTTGGGAAGATATGAATCACGTAGACGAACTATAAACGAAGCCTCATTGCTTATATATATAGACCCATAAGTCTAGCATACGTGTAAAAATAAGTAAACCTAAGATTTTTGAACAATGAAATGATGAAATGAACAATGAAATGATGAAGTAAATAATGAAATGAACAATGAAATGATGAAATGAGAAATGAAATGATGAAATGAACAATGAAATGACGAAACCCAAGAAAGGTTAAGTAATAGTGTGAAACACACTAAATGGCCAAGTGCATTGGCATTTGATGAAAGGAACATTCACGTAAAAAGGGATTATGAAGAGCAAATGTGCTAATTTTAATGAATGTGGTGACAAAATTATATAAGGCTAATGTAAAAGATGAGAGCAATCTCAAATGATCGTAGGTAAAATGTTACCAAAATATACTCACCTATGAGAGTGTAAAGTTAATAAAGCGAGCAGTCTCTATGAACACTCTAATGAAAGTATTAAGATGAACACACTTAATACTAATGATGAGATGAGAAATTATCTATTGAGCTATGATGTCCTTATACTGGAAGACAGCTTCCACGACGTATGAGTTGAATGTAATGGAACTTTATACCTAGCACAGATAGACTAGTTATTAGCGGTGATGCCTTCTTTCAAGAAGCACGGAGGTTCACATAACTCTCATGAGATGAGACTGTTAGGCATGCTGGAGTTGGGTTTCTTTATATCTCCGAGTCTTTGAACCTATACTACCAATATAGGGATCTAGTGGGGTTCAATTATCATGTACGCTAGCATATTTTGGGTGACTTTGGCCGGTGGATTCCACCTCTTTTCGATGTGGGGGAGACATTGGATTTCATGATGATCTCATGATCTATTTCAATAAAAGTTAAAGTTCCCAATGAATGAGGCCAGCCTCAAATGATGTACATAATGAAATGAATGATAGCAAAGGTGTAAGGATAGGATAATCAAGAGGTGAGCTAGACTTAATTACTGACACTAGGTCATTCTTGATCATTGCACAGCGAACCCGATGAAAGTCTTAAACTACATTCTAGGTATAGCTGGTGTTTACACTAGCCTATGATTTAAATGAAATGAAGTACGTATGAATGAATGAAGCAGACAATATGTTTACTAAAGAAGGCTCTCTAGTTGAGGTCCTATATGTTGAGCCCTCATTTTGGGAAGTCTTGATGTCATGTCCATGATTCCAAGGTCTCATGGCATACGAACGAATGATATGAAAAATGTTATGTGTTATATGCAATATGTTATGTGCTATGTGCAAGATGTTATGCGTTGTGTGCAATATGATAAGTATGATAATGCATGTTACTCTCATGGCATGAATTTCCTAATCCAAATTTTGAAATCTCACTAACTTACTTAATCCCATTTTGGCAAGTCCACTTACTTTACTTTCCATAATCACGTTGTTAGGAAAGATCTATTCTTACTCATGCATTTCCTTGGTGTATGCTTTCATATACTCATACTTATTACAAGCGTGTACTAATGCCATACAACTCTATATTTTTAGGTGCGGGCATAGGTTGACGCTAGAGCTTATACGTTGACGTTGCATCTATCCGAACGTGGATCTTTAATCCAAACTTGGTAGTCCCTCATGCTTTCAAGGATGTCTACCATTATTATCTAGCTTAGATGTAGGCTTTAGCTAGTGGAGAATGTTCCACTAGTGTTTCCTTCCACTTTAACTTCAGACTTTGTATTGATGTCATTTTTGCAAAAATATGTGTAACAACCCTAAAAATGGATATGCTAAGTAATGGTTAATGTGTCTAGAATGCAAACGATTAGACCGGGTTCACACGGATTGATGCGCATAGGACTAGACGTCGGAACCCTTGATACATCCAAGCCAAACAACTTTGGGAGTTATTTGAGCTAGGAAAGGTTGGGTCCAACCATGTAGGCTCTCGAATACGAAGATTTAATTGAAGGAGTCTTTACCGGACTTAAAAAGGGGAAATCTTAGGTTTGGAGGGTCTAGAGGCAGAATGGTCTTTTTCCAGGATAAGGTTAATATCGTAATTACCCTAAATATATAATTAATTATTTAATTAATAAGGCGGAGGGACATTTTGGGGAGACAGGGCCGAAATTGGGCTCTTGAAGTGAAGTCTTGTTCCACCCGGGTTCGAACCTAGGTGGAAGCTATGAATTAAATTGTATTTAATTTAAGTTGGTAAATTTATGTAATTAATGCATATTTATTATTTATTAGCTGATTTAAAATAAAATTAAATCATATTTTTAAAAATTAAATAAAAATCTTATTTGACTAAATCCTAAACTAGACTCCTAATCCTAAGAAAATTCTTCTCTTCCAAGCTCATCTCTATCTCACCTCTCTATCACTCTCACTAACGATTCTCTCTGCCAAATAGCTTCAAAAAACAGTAATTTAAAAAAAAGTTCTTCACAGTTGAAGAACTCACAATGAAAATATAAGAAAACAAACAAAATCAATCACGTAGGAAAAGAGAAGTTTGTTCATCGAGTTGGTGATAACTTTGAGGAGATTTGTTCATGATTTTTGGAGAAGATTTTTTGCAGCAAGTCGAAGTTTGGACGTCATAAAAGTTATGGGTTTTCTTTCTCTTGGTACCTTTCCCAAGAGACCCTTAAGGCTCAGATGAATCTACTCAAAAACTAGGGTAGTTCCCGTTCTTGTCAAACTACTTGTCACTAGTAGTCATTTGATCTCAATGTGAAATAGGTTAGAGATCATGTTGTTGGTATGTTTGATGGTATTTTAAGTATAAAATTTTATGTGATAATGTGTTCTTGAATATGTGTTTAGAATTGTAAGCATGTTAAGTTATGTCAACAGAAAGTATGTGAAAATGAGATTTTTTTTATGGTTGAATCTTATGTGTGAATGTTTGTGTATATCCTGAGGTGTAAAAGTGGTGTAATGTTGCTTTATGAAATGGTAATTCTTGGATGAATATAATCATAAAATATTATACTTAAAGGTGCACCAAATTATCCACGAAATGCCTTAAGAATTAACGTATGAATGATGATAAAAAGAAGCTGAAAATAGTGAACAAATTTCCAGCATTTGATAGGTTGGGTTCGGCCAAACAAAATGGTAAAAAATGAAATGAAAAGGGATGTAAAATAAGTTAGATTACTAAGGATTTAACCCAAGACATAATTACATGAAATCTATAAAAAAGAAATCAACAAAATATTAAGACAAAATAGGATTGGAAGAAACTAAATATCCATCCTGCTTGAAATTGTAGTCTCCGCCAACTTTCAAAAAAATGACCTTCGTTCAAAAAAAATTATAAATGTGAGGTCATTGGGGAATGAACCAATGACATCACTAAGAGAAAATTTCATAAAAATTTCGTGAGAAAATTCAAGGAAAAATAGATGTGGTGAGTGGGGATTGAACCCAAAACCTCTTGAATAGATGTGAGAGTTGGGAGAAAAATAAAGTAGAAAATAAATGTGAAGAGTGGGTATTAAACCCACAACCTCTTGAATAGGTGAGAAATTTAAGACATGAATTAAAATAAAAATAATGAGCTTGTGGGGGATTGAACCCACAACCTCCTTGACTTAAACGAAAAATGAGAGGAGAAAAAGAAAGGAAATAGTATGGGGTTGATGGGGATCGAAATAGGGTCCCCCAAGTCTGAAAAATGAGATTATCAAGTTTAAAATAAGATTGAGTGTTGTATAAGGGATTCGAAATCGAGTTCTCTTGCCCAATTATATATTGAAACATAAGTCATACATAGGTAAATATTGAATGAATGTTGCCACTAAAGATCGAAATCAATATCTTAGCATATCTACAAGATGCATAAGTCTTGTACCACATAATTGAGGATAAATATGAATCACTTAGACAAACTATGAATGAATCCCCATGGCTTGTATGTATAAACTCATAAGTCTAGCATACATTAAAAAGTAAGTGAACCTAAGATGTTTGTGACTAAATGATGTAACCCTAAAAGGATTAAGTAAGAGTGTGAAACACACTAAATGGACAAGTGCATTGGTGTATGATAAAATGAAGAAATGAACAAACAAATGATGAAATGAACAATGAAATGATGAAACCCTAGAACGGTTAAGTAAGAGTGTGAAATACACTAAAAGGCCAAGTGCATTGGCATATGATGAAATGAACATTCACATAAAATGGAGTGAATAATTATGATGATCAAATGTACTAATGTTAATTTATGTGGTGACAAAATGATATAAGGCTAATTTAAAAGATGAGAGCAATCTCAAATGAGCCTAAGTAAATGTCACCAAAACATACTCACCAATGAGAGTGTAATGTTAATGAAGAGACCAGTCTGTATGAACACTCTAATGAAAGTATTAAGGTTAACACACTTAATACTAATGATGAGATGAGAAATCATCTATTGAGCTATGATGTCCTCATGCTGGAATGTAATGGAACTTTATACTGAGCACGGATAGACTAGCTATGAGCGATGATGCCTTATTTCGAGAAGGGCGGAGGTTCATGTTACTCTCATGAGATGAGACTGTCGCATTCCGGGTATGGGTCTCCTTATATATCCTAATCTTCGAACCTATACAAACAATATAGGGATCTATCGGGGTTCAATTCCCATGTACGCTTGAATGTTTTGGATCACTTTGGCTAGTGATTCCACCTCTTTTCAGTGTGGGGTTTCATGACACTGGATTTCATGATGCTCACATGATCTATGTCGGTCAAAGTTAATATTTTCCATGAATGAATGAGGCCAGCCTCAAATGATGAACATAATGAAATGAATGATACCAATGGTGTTAGGGTAGGATAACCAGGAGGTGAGCTATACCTAATTAATGACACTAGGTCATTCTTGATCATTGCACAGCGCACCCGATAAAAGTCTTAAACTACATCCTAGGTATAGCTGGTGTTTACACTAGACTATGAATGAAATGAAATAAAGTACATATGAATGATACACCAAATCTGTGTTTGCTAAAGAATGCTCCCTAATTGAGGTCCCATATGTTAAGCCCTCATTTTGGAAAGTCTTAATTTCATGTCCATGATTCCACGGTATCATGGAATATGAATGAGTGTTATAAAAAATGTTTTTTGCTATATGTTATATGATATGTGCTATGTGTAAGATGTTATGTGTTGTGTGCAATATGATAAGTATGATGATGCATGTTACTCTCATGGCAGATCCATTGACTTACCTAATCCAAATTTGGCATAGGTTTAAGTTTATTCATAGTCGAAACCTTCTGGTAAGACTCCCCAAGGAACAACCAAGGGCCCTTAAGGAGGACCCTTGCAAGTGTAATCAGATACTGGCTGGGCAGTACGCACCTACGAAAGGGGCATCGACGGGCGTGTGTTAATCGGAGGGGGGTCGATGCCTACCATCGACCTAAACATATAGAATTTGGTTGACGCCCTCACCTTCAAAGTCTCTAACAAAAAATAAGAGTGTGAAGCACATAGGAGGGACCAGTAGATGGACCATCGTTGGGGTCTCGTCTAGAAGGGTCCAATTTTCCTTCATGCTTTTACTCGGTCTAAAATAATTAATTAAGGGGTTTGTTGGTTAGTTAGGTATTAAGGGATGTCTAATTAATTTAATTAACCTCCCATAGAAAGACCCCAACCCCATTAGTCTAGTTACAACTTTCAAAACAAAACTCTCTTCCTTCTCTCTTCTTTTTCTTTCTATCGGAAGACACCACTGAAGACAATCTAGGGGAGGAATTTGGGGGCTGTAAATGGACTATTTAACTATAATTTCTTTATCAACCATTGAGTTATGGGATCTAATTTACCTTTGAGACCTCTTTTCTCAACGGGTTCCTTCAAAGTATTTTCAAAAGTTGAGTTTTCATGTGGGTCTTTCTCAATCTTGAAATTATGTTATGAATTGGTTTTTTATGTTTTTTATTGTATAATGTTAATTTATTAACATATTTATAACTTAGTAATGATATATATTGATGGTTTAATCTATTTGTAAAAGATGACCCTCAACCCTTAACCCTAGGTTTGATGTTGATATGAATTAGGTTGTATTTGGGTCAATTGACTTTGTTATTGGTTGAATTACTACTAGATGGTTTTTTAAACTAATCATGAGAAACATTAGGTTGATTGTTAGTCTTTCATGCTCGTTCTTGAGAAGATGATATAGGTTATAAAGTGTGTTGTGAATTGACCTACGTATTTTGTCTTAAGATATGATTTAACATGGAATTGGGATGTAGTTATTCTTCTAGCCTTGTTATCATGTTGATTATTGACTTATGATGATGTATACCCAAATTGTGTTGAATTGAGGTTTTATGGTAAGACCTTGTTCATGAACTATGAAGGATACTTGGTAAGTCTTATGATCTCTATTCTTTACTTCAAATTGTTGTTAATTGTGATTAACTCATGATGTGTTGTATTGGGGTATGCCTTGTATTAGGATTGATAGGGATGGTGTTATGTTTAATTGAGATGTCTTAACAATGATTATGAGGTTGATTAATGTGTAAATATTATAAGGATGGTGATGAATACCAATGTGCCTTATTATGAATAAAAATGAAAATGTGCTAACCTCACTTATATGAATTGTGATGAAAGGACTATAATCATACAATTCTTATTAAGCAATAATGATTATTATTACACAAGGGTTAGACCCTATGAGATACAATAAGCTATGATGATTAATAAAGACATTACAGACAATTTAATAAAGGGACTTAGCTTAGCACGGAGTAAACTTAACAATGGGAGTTGATGCCTTCCTATAGAGGAAGATTCACCCTATAGTTCTACATGTGGTGTTGACTCCCCAAAGAGGGATATTGATTCAACGGATTCCTATGAGAGGAGGACCCAATTTCCAAGTGGTATATAGAAAGAGAACACATATCTCTTACTTCTTGAACTATGTTTCCCCATAGGAAGACTAGCTCGTTGATCCACCTAGAAAGCTATGTTTATGTTTGGATTTACTTTGGCTGGTAGACAACCTTCCGTCGGTGTAAGGTTTTACAACAACGGATTCTACACATAGCTCTTGTGGTCTATGTTGGTTAAGACAAGTGTTCCTTATATTTAAATGAACAAATGAAGGATAACCTAACTAAGGTAACTTGAGAGGTTTGACTTAGCCTATATAGGGGTATGGGACTCTACCTATGCCTTGCACTCGTTTTCCTTAATGGAAGCTTTAGAAGGTTAATATTATGTATATATATGATAATGAATGCAAAAGATGATAGTATGGTTACTTTAAATGTAATTGGTCTATACCGTTAAAAGAGTGATTTGTATATCCTTAAAAGGTTATGTTATGTGAAGTTGAATATTAGTCATGATTCTTGTTGGGTCACTTGATTGAGTAAGGTTATGGGGATTTGCTTCGTTATTGCACTTGTTGGCTTTATGAGGATTCATGAGTAGTAGTCTTTCTTTATTATGATATAATGAACTCTTATCCATGCTTGTGTTGTAATTACTTGATGATATAGTTATATTAGATTATGGATTAAAGTATGTTGACAAGTACGTTATTGAATTTGACTTGATGAATATGACTTCTTGATTTGTATGTTTTCCTTGATGATACATAAGGCTTTTTAATGAATAAAGCAACCTGTTTTGATAAAATATCCATGTTTTACATGATTTGATCTTATATATGAATATGGTCTCATACTTAGTATAAGTGGTGTACTAACCCCATTTTCCCCCTTTTACCAAACATTTTAGGTTCCGGTCGATGAGGGCTATTTGAGACGGCCTTGAAGAAGGATTGGAGTTTCTCATTCATCCAAGTGGGTAGGTCTTCACATTCAGAGGGCGATGCCAATATCGAGTTTATGATGTTGTTTTAGTTTTAAGACTCTTATCTTTTACGTACTTTCATTTGAGTACGGATTGTCTAAAGCCTGCATGTGGATCTCTTTACATTGATTTATGGGTTATGCCCAAATTGCTAATCGTGTTAGATTGTTATGAGATGAGACAATCTTTGAAAACTATGTTCTATCTTATATATATACTTATGTGCAATAAGACTAGAAGGTTATGTAACCTTCCTATAAGAATGGGCTATGTATTATCGATATTATATATATACATATATATATATGTGTGTGTGTGTGTGTGTGTGTGTATGTGTGTGTGTGTGTGTGTTTGTGTGTGTGTGTATACACCCTGGGCAAAGGATAGAAAAAGATTGTTATTCACTTCAAGGTCCAATTAAGGCTTCCCACATGAAAAATTTATATATATATATATATATATATATATGTAAACCTCCAAGTATAAGGAATGAAAAGTTTTGAATTTTCCATTAAATTTGACCTATGAATGATGTCTTACTTCCCAAAGAGGACGACGACTCCAGTTACGTCTAGGGGTGAACCCGGATGTGACATGAATATTGCTAAGAAGGTTCTTTATGTGAAACCTTCAACCTAGTGGTAAGGTTATGATCCCCTGAAGTCGAAAGCGTTAATAGTATCCTTCTTGTATGATTGGTTGAACTATATATGGAACCTCTTCATGTAGGGTGAATGTGATTGGGTTATGAACTATATATGGAACCTCTTCATGTGATCCTTTAATATGAATAACTCAATTAGAACAAAGGCTATCACCGAGTGTGTATGGTAAGGGAATTATCTCTAGTTAAAGAATGAGGCTAGAGTGTAAATAAACCCTTCATATTCCTTAATCAAGTGCCTACATTGGATGTGTCAAAATTTTACCATTGGCAAGTAGAACACCCTCGACCGGAGTATGTTACAACTCCGAATTCAATGTTTTTCCACCATGGTCTATATTGTTTATTGTCTATTCTCATCATATGGGATACCTTCTAGAATTACATAATTTGTACGAAGTTTAGGTTGTGGTATAGAACACTATCTAGACATTGCGCGATAGGCTTTGAAGATGTTAGTGAGTGAGTCTCTACGTCTTCTCCAAGACCATTACTTGAATTTCCTTATGTGATGAATATCTCTTAAATTAACTAATGAATGTAATCACTTAAGTTAGAAAGCATGTTAAATTAATAAGTACTTATCTAAAGTAGTTAAGGATTGTCTAGTTAAGGTGTGAAGGGGGCATAAGAATGGTCACTTCATATCTTACCTATATAAGTATTAAGAATGACTCTAGTTAGGAAAAATGGTTTATTATGTAGACATTATCCAAACTTAGGTAGTCTTAGGGATTATGTAGGTTATCTTGAAGAGGTCAAGCATGGACTTTCTCTTCTTGATTTACTTAATTAAGTCTTTTGATAACCTTTGGAAAGGAGAATGCAATATTATATGTATGTCATTGTATTAAGTGAGAATGATCTTATCCTAGGTACTCTAAAGGATATCTTAAGTGTGTGTGAAGGGGTTGTATGGGCGGTCGCTTCACAATCCACATAAGTGAACCTTATAATAAACTTTGGTAGGAGGATCTCATGTTTATGTGTTTGGTGTATTGTAGCTGTGTATATCTCATTATAGGTGGTCTTAAGGATCATTTAGGTGTATCTTTAGAGGGTGTATGGGTTGTCTCTCTTTGTCATACTTAAGTGAGTTTTAGGATAGCTTTTAGTGAGAGGATTGCATGCTAGATAGAGGTTACGATGACGTTGAGGAATTTCACTGTAACTTTGGAATTAGTGACTGTAACAGTGACCTAGTTCATTGTAAGGCCATTAAAAACTGATTAAATATCTATGTGTTTCTAAGGTGTTAAATGTTGTTCTTATGCTTACACTATGATGTTTTAATCAAAAACAGCATATTTCTATTAAATGTCCATTTTCATGATTTTTATGCATTATGTCGTACTTAGTACATGTGTTGGTATTAAATCCATGCTTTTATCTTGGCATCATAGCATGAGGTTAAATATCTTTTAGTCGATGTCTCTCTCAACCACGTCTATGTATGTTCGTATTCATAATTGTGAAACTCGCCATACTTATGAAGAGGAATCTATATGATGCTTAGGAAGCTCACTTTCTTGGAATTCCAATATCGTGTCTCTAGAGTGTTAGCTCTATGTCGTTTTGCATCTAATCCTCTAATTGTAATTATAGGCAATGAATAATTTAAGAAAAGAGGAACGAAGACTTGAAGAAGAGATGGCCAATGCGGGAGTTCCTCCCATTGGTGATCAAGTTCCTCCTCTTGAAGAAGATGTTAATGATTACCAAGCTCCTGTCGATCCTCCTTTAACAGATAGTGACATATGGGCTTATCTTTTCCAAATGGACAAAGTCATTACTACCTTAGCACAATCCACCACTACTCAAGCTCAATCCATGACGGCCCAAGATAATCAGGAGGTTGTACCCCGAGCAAACCAACAAACTGTTACCATGGCCTCCCGTCTAAGGTATTTCACTAGAATGAATCCCTCTACTTTCTGTGGGTCCAAGGTTTATAATACCCCCATGAGTTCATTGATGCAATCTACAAGATCCTCTATGCTATGGGGTTGACTGTTAGTGAAAAGGCCGATTTAGCCACTTACCATGGTTGTTCTTGAGCTTCATCTCCAAGGTAGGTTTCTAAAGAGATTTTGGTTTGGGAGGGAAGTCAAATTTTTGAGAATTGAATTGCAAATTGAGTTTTTATGTTATTAAATTACAATACCTGAAATACCCTATAATAAACGTCCATACTAATTTAGGAACGTGCGGTGAATTTCTCATTCACCCATTTCATGAAACAATGTGTATTACAGTTTGCAGACTGTATTGACGGACGGCGGTCGACGAGCCGTCCTGCTGCTCCGTCATTTGTGACTACAACTCCTTCCTGAAGGGTTGAGCTCACAATTGTATTTGTTCCATTACGCCTCCTATAGATGGGGCGTTGATTGTGGAACGGGGCTTAAATTAAGGGCTCGCGATTGACACTGCCAAGGCAGTGTCTTGACAGACTTTGGGTCCTCCTTGAAGGCCTCTTGCGGGGCCCTTGGGGAGTCGTGCCCAGATTTTTCCATAGTAAATATATTCCTTAACATTTAAAATCCTTCAACATAAGTTTCAACCAAAAGGAACACGTAAAACATTTATATACACACCAAGACACACAAACACGTCTCAAAGTCTAAATTTCGAACGTCTTGTACGTTTGACCTCAAAATGACTTCAAATTAGAAATACATGCTTTTAAACACTTAATTAACATATTAAAAGTCTTCAAATCCACATGTAAGTATCTAGAAACCTTTACTCATTTTCGGGGACTTACAATATCCCCCACTTGGGAACATTCGTCCTCGAATGACACTAGGGACACTTTACTCACAACAAGGACTTCAATGACAAATTGAGCATCTCACAATATTTATAACATAAACGCATAGATGTAAACGAACCACATTACAAGTAACACCAACCTCCTAGCCACTTAACACTCAATGCACATAAGCAAGCAAAAACCTTTATTCACTCACTTTTCTAAATGCATCAAGCACTAAGGCACTTCTCATGTCCATATTAGGAACATCCTTATCCTAATCATAACATTGTCATTACACTGCATTTCATTAAGAGCTCATTATGCAATCACATTTAAGTTACACTTAGGCACATTTAACAACACTCAAGAACTAATAAGCACTCATAGTTTAATGCACATAAACTTGAGTTAAGTAAATTACCAAGGATCTTGGTTAGTTAGACCAAATTCCATTAAGGTCATACTCAACCATACAATGTCTAGTTTGTTTATGGAGGAATGTATTCTCCTCAATATAGTTACATGCCTCATGATTCCTTACCCAAGAAAGGCACAAGGGTTAATTCACTTAAACGAGAAATTCTCATCATTTTACCAAGGCATGATCAAATAATCTTCATAGTGACTACAAAATGGTAAGTCAAACCACACATATCAGAACTGTAGGAAGTCATTTCAAAAAATTTCAATTGATAGTATGACCATAGCTTTCATAAGTAAGCATCATATGGGGAAAATCTCATAAATTATAGGAACACACAAGGATACTAGTTAGACATGCTTTCACTTATAAAATTGAGCCTAAAATCATGCTTTCCAAACTATATAAGTCACACAATTTTCAAGAAACTCACCATTTTCATTTCAAGGGAACTCAAATTTTTTATTTATAGGCTAAAATACTACATTTTAAGAGTGACTTCAAATATGTTTCTTACATCATCTCATGAAGTTATATGCACCTTTAGCATATCAAGATGCACAATCAACATGAGGGAACACGAATTTGATTAAAAATACATTTTCATGCACTTTATAATCTTGAAAATATGCTTATCATTATGTCAATCAAGAGTTACAAACATAAGGATAACATGCAACTCAAGCTTTTATGAAAGACTCCTATCATGGATAAGCTACTAGGAACTCTTTAGTTTCAAGCACAAGAAAGAATAGAAGGACAAGATAATAAATCTACAACCTTACTACTCAATTCATCATCCCCCACTTGGGGTAAGCCAATTTAAGAACAACTTAACCCAACCTCTAGTGGATTTTAGCTTATCAACCTCCCTCATCATTACTTAAAAGTTATTTCCAATTAAAAAAGGTTTACAGTAACTCAACAAAGGGAATCGAAGGGACATAAAAATCTTATCACTTAGGCACAATGTTCCTCATTTGGGGTATTCCTAATCATATCATGCCCTTAGACAACAAGGTCAAGGAAAGTCAAAACCAACCTATATCCTCCTCACTCAAGAAGATTCAACATTCGTGAGCATTTTCATTCCTAATCTCTCATAAAGGACATTAATAACTCAATCATCAAGGTTAAATACCTCAAGTATCATCATGACTCTAAGTTCGACACTCAAAAGAAAATCTACAATCCAAGTTTGGTCATACAACCTAACAACATAAGGTCTCAACTATACCATAAACACCAAGGGTCATGAAAACCTTAGGGGAAAGAATTGGAGAGACATTTTTATAAGGCCTCTTTCTTTACTTTCAATACTAAACTAAGGCAGCATCTAGCTCATTCCAACCCAAATCATCACCCTACCTAGAAAGCAAACTTTCTTTTCCTCTAGTTATAAGTCTATTCAAAGTACTCTTATTCATACAAGGCAACTATGAGGCACAACACATATAAGGCAACATATGAACCATTACACATATACAAAGGACAACCATGAACCATTTAAACATATTCTTAGGGTAGCATACTTCCATAAATAGTCACCAAGTATTTAAAGCTCAAACCATAACATTATACTACCATCATGAAAATTAAATAACAACATACCAATCAAAAAGGAATCTCAATTCAACTATAACAACCACTTTACCACGATATAACCATATCATAGCATAAATCTTCACCTAAAATTTCATTCCACATAGATCTCATGTATAGCCATAAATGGTATCATATCAACAAAACATCCAAAAAAATCACTTACACACATACTTATTAAACCATAAGACACAAGATAAGCATAAAAGCACATCTTTTCTTCCTCAAGCATAGAGATACCATATAATCCAAGAAATAACATCTAGAAGAACACTAGACAAGTAAACTTAATAGATGGATCTTATAGAGTTTTTAAGTTTTATGACACGACATGAGAATGATGAAGAAGGGAAACTCTATCGACCTATAACCTCCTTCTCATGGATGGCGTCGCGACTCACCACCAATGAACAATACTCTACTAGACGTGGATTTACGAGATTTCGGTCCCTAAAACAACTTTAATAACCTCATGCTCTGATACCATATTTGTAACATCCGGGGAGCACCCCCGACAAGTAACATAGTATATTTGACCTCTTGGAGATCTTATACAAGTCCATAGTTATCATTCATGGTATTTTCATAGGTAAATTAGCAGAAAATTTGTAACTTTTATAGCACATCATATGCTATAACATCACTTCCAATATATTTAAAGAATATCATATTTACATAGTTAGGCTCATTGTCTTTTAACCATCTTATATAAAATATATAAGTAATCTATTACATGAATTTAAGCATAAACTTGACATAGCACATCCTTAAATTTTAAGGATTCCTTTCCTTGAGTTTGGGGAAACATACATCAAGCCCTTCACCTTAAAGACCTCCTTTAAGCATCTATAATGTACAGATTGTGTAAAAATGTAGAGAAGAATGGTATTAGTACGAAAATGCACTATGTATAGCAACCATGAGAAAAACATGCATTTAAAAGAGTCATTTTACTTTGAAACCGTGCATCATGCCTTTTTGTGAAAACATGATAAAACCTTGATACAATGAGCATCATAAAATTCACATACTTCATAAAGGCATTCAATAGTGATAATATCACAAAAAATCAAATATAGTATTTAATTCATATTTTGAAGCACATTACAGTAATCTATTTTCTCTTTGTAGTAAGTTTCCTTTCTTTTAGCATCTTAACATCCCAAGTACCGCTCTAGTGATACTTGGTTATATGCATCACTTTAAGGCCAAAAGGTACTCATACATACAACCTATATAAGACAACACATAGCATCATAGAAGTATAGCACACCACAAGAGACATTCAAGTCAAGACACCAACACTATTACAGTATGCCATAGCCACATTGCACACTTTGTTAACCTCACTTCACATAGACGATTATAAGACCTTACTCATAACTGTAATCTAAGTCTACTAGTGCAATGTACATGTGAGGACCAATAACCTTACACAGACTTAGTAAAACTATCATGAGACCACAAGCGTTAACATATACTTCATACACCAATCTTGACATAGTAGTCAATTACATGCACAACAAGTAGGACCTTATTCTCATAGTCAAATAAGGACTTCATATGATGCATATACTCTCATCATGTAGACACTAACATAATGTCATGCAAAAGCACCATAGACATTATCATATATCTTAAAAATCCTTCCTAGAACTCCCTTTAAAAGCTACTAGTGCAATGCATAGGTAAAGTCCCATACCCTCACGTACGTTATGTAACATCCCTTAGGTTATCCTAGTTAGGGTCCTAGATTTAGTTTAATTCCATTGTCCATTTTACTTTAGGGAAGATTAAGCCTTAACTTAAACTAATACCATGGGTGCTAGATTTAATTTTGTGTTGTAGAACCTTACACCAAAAGAAGGTGCTCTACTTAGCCAAAGTAGAACATTAACACATGCTAGCATACTAAATTATTTCACTTGCTAGATCCTATGGAGCAAGTATTGTTTACGGACCTTGATGGCTCATATGGAAATACCAATGTATGCCCTTTGGGCTATGAGGCTAACCACCTCGTAAGGAATATGGTGAACCTACCTTCCTTGATTGGAAAGGGATACCCTCAACCTCTAGTTCACTAGGTGCTAAGCTAAGTTCCCTTTATTGCAAAGTAATTATTATTATTACTTTATTAAATATAGGCGTAAGATTGTTAACCCTATGCTTATCTCATAGGTCATTGATGAGAGTTCATCAACCTAAATCGTGTGAGAAATCCTTTCACATGGACATATCATATGTAAGGCACCATCTAGTTTTGGGTACACTTGAAAGCACCCCTCAAGGGCCATCTATTGACTAGATCATCATACACCTTTCACATAACAGCTTTAGAGGAGACATGCATTTCATTAATGCATACATTTACAAGTGTAACTACATGAGTAACCCTTTCACACAAACACATTTAGACACAATTCATATTCCTTATAAACTTATGCATTATTCATGTACATATATCACAAACCTAGGAACTATCCTATCAAGTCACACATGTGCAATACATAGACAGGGTCCATACCCTTGCCCATACTAGTCATCTATCAACTCATGCTATGTAACGGAATACATAACATACTTCATATACATATACCTTACATGCATAGTAGTAGACATTAGTGATTATGAGAACAACATTTCATTTGACACCATGAAGTTATACTACCTTGTAGCATGCATGAAGTGTGAGTGTGTATGTACATTGGTCAGTATGACTACATAATTCCTATCAACAACACATTGAGGCAGCAATTCTGTTAGTACCACAATGCACAACCAAGTATAGACTACACAACATAATTTAGCATAGGAGACAAGCGAACTTCACATTACACTTAAGACTCCTAACCCTAGATATTCACACATTCCCATAGGGGTACAAGGTAGAGGATCATTAACCATTCATACCCATCAAAGGCAGAAACTAATCAAACCCTAGCATAGTCATTCATATGATTGTAATATCAGCAATACAACCTAGATCACAGTTAGAATGGAAATTAGGCATAAGCTTCACATAGTGTGATCATCATAACCACACACCCATATAATCATCAAATTACCTTCAAGGCCATAATCAACACATTTATAATGACAATAAAGTAAACACAACCACCATAAGTGGAACGTACCACACAATTCCATATAAGGCGACATCAACTAATAATTCTATAGAAGAGTAAAGAAGTAAAGGAATAGAGCAACTTTACCCATTTCATCAACCTTTGGTCATCATTTATAAATACTCACAATCTATAAATATTAACAATATAGGGTAGTAGCTAAATGTATCTTAACATAAAATAAATCATGCATAAACTATAACAAGGTCATGAAACTAACATGTACACTATATCACCAATTCATTAGAGAGTAGGGAGACATATATCACATTACAATTTCCCTTGCTTTGATCCTCAATGATCAATACAAAAAATCATTAATAATATCAATATAAGGCAGTATCTAAAGTGATCATAACCTAATGAAATCCTACTTCAAGTTTCCGTAGAATCGAGATCATATTGAAGCTACATTAGCAATATATAGAAGATAGGAGAATTATAGGATAATCTCATTCAGACCTTCAATCCTTTATCAGCATGGATCACTCATCAACAATTAACCATCAATATACATAATAGGCAGTAGATATAAGCAATTCAACACGCTAGAATCATAATTTTATCAATAGAAAGTGAAGATCACAATGCCCATAATGTTGGCTAATTTGAAAAATGGAGGGAAAATGGGTTCATCATGCAATTGGATTGAATACATCATTACAAAAAGTATATAACCCAAAATTAATCATAATAATTTTTTGACATCGTCATCAGAAGGAAACCATGTCTAGATTGAAGTACACAATGTTATCACAATTTCTCTTTGAAAACTTTGAAACGAACTCTCTCAATGAAAGGTTATCTATACATAAAGGATCATCGTACCTAAATATAGGAGAGAAACACGAAAACATAGTGAAAAATCTTGATAATCCATCGTCATGGGTGTTCTTAAGCTTCATCTCCAATGGAGGTTTCTAGAGAGAGTTTGGTTTGGGTGGGAAGTTTAATTTTTGAGAATTGAATTGGGAATGGGGTTTTTATGTTATTAACTAACTTAATATACCTAAAATACCCCATAATAACCGTCCATAGTAATATAGGAATGTGGGGTGAATTTCTCATTCACCCTTTTAATGAAATAGTGTGTGCTGCAGTTTGCAGACTGTATCAGCGTACCACATTCGATGAGGCATCGTTTAGTCGACGAGCCGTCCTACTACTCCATCTTTTGTGACTGCAAATCTTTCCTTGAAGTTTGAATTAAAACTTATGAGTGTTCAACGATTCCTCCCATGGAAGGAGTGTCGATTGAGGAATGCGGTGTCAATTGAGGGCTCATCGAATTACACTGCCAAGACAGTGTCTCGACAACCTTTGGGTCCTCCTTGAGGGCCTCTTGCGGAGCCTTTGGGGATTTGTTCTCGGATGTTTCCAATGTAAATATACTCCTTAACATTTTAAATACCTTTCACATCATTTTTAACCAAAACAAGCACGTAAAGCATGCCAAGGCACACCAAGACACACATACACGTCTCAAGGGCTAACTTTCAAACGTCTTGGATGTTGTTGGACGTTTTACCTCCAAATGACTTCATATTAACCATATATACTTTAAAACACTTATTTAACATATTAAATAGTTTACAAGGCACATGTGAGGCTTTAGACACCTTAACTCAGTTCTGGGTCTTACAATATGTTCTTGGAATGCAGGATTTCAAAGTAAATAGCATGCTTTAAACCAAATGTTCTTTTGTGCAAGTTTAGAAATGTTTTAATTGCATAATTTAAATACTTAGTACATGTGGTTTGTTCTAACCGATATTAGTTCTATTTTCTACACAAGTGTAGGTTCGGGACATTGAGGTGATTCTAGTCCTTTCTTGATGAAACTTGTATTTCTTTTCCCAAGTTGATGAGTCCTCAAGTCCGAGGACGGAGATGCATTCATTCTACTTATAATTTCACATTACTTTTTGAAAGACTTTTTTTTATTTGTATTATAATATTTATTATTTACGTAAGGGCTAAGTCCTAATTTTCATACTCTTATGTATAGATGGCAATGTGAGACAAGTTAGTTTCTTAGTTTTAAATATGAAGTGAAGTTGAACTTCAATTGAAAAGTTTTAAATTTCCGCTTTAATTATATCTAATATTCAAAAATGATTGATAAAGGCTTGTATAAAAGAGGTCGACGACGTTGGTTACGACTATGGTGTGCTCTTAGGTCGTGACAAACGCCTTCATAATCTATTGTTCAACCCTCCAAGTTCTAAAATGATCACAAAGATAAGGAAACATTCTCTAAGTCTCAAAGTAGCATTTCAGGACCTAGAGCCTACACAATATGTCCTTAGTGTTGTAAGAACCATCCATGCGGGTGTCTTGTAGGAAAGGAAAGATGATTTGTGTGAAATTAGTCTGATTAGAGGTTCACAGACTATCCTTCTTCTAAATCGGCTCAAGGAGGCCATAATAGTAGAACTCAGTCTACAACTGTAGCAGCACTAGTATATCACCTGATTCAGCAGTGTAACTCATCTAGTACGGGTGGCAGACAATGCCAAAACATATTGTATAACCTCCTGACTCTTCAAGATCACAAAGATTTTGCTAATGTCGTCACTTGTATGTCACAAATGTTTATCATAGATCCAGGGTCTACTCACTCCTTTGTAACTCCCGATATACTAATAAACATTAATGTTACTTAAGAAACTCTCTTGGAACCCTTTTCTATCTCTACTCTAGCCGCTGACCTAGTTATAGCTAGACGAGTATAAAAAAGTTGTGCTGTCACAGTTTCTCAAAAGTTCACCTCAGCGGATCTTAACGATTTAGAAATTGTCAATTTTGATGTCATTCTATGAATGGATTAGTTAGATTCAGGTTATGCCTCAGCCGATTGTAGAACTAGGATTGTTCAATTTTTAGTTTCTATAAGAAAAAATCTTATAATAGAAGGGTAGTAGCTTAAAGCCTATGGAACAATTCAGTTCTTACCTTGAGGACAAAAAGATGATTGTAAGGGTATCTGTATCATCTAGTTCCGGTTAAGGATTGAAGCACCGAAACACCAACTCTTGAGTCATTCCTTGTATCCAATCAGTTCCTACATGTTTTTCTAGAAGATCTTCTTAGATATCCTCTTGAATATGAAATCAATTTTGGAATTGATCTCCTTCCCGATACCTAGCCAATTTTTATTCCATGATAGAGAATTTCTCCACCTAAGCTTAAGGAATGGAAAGAGTTGTTGAATGACCTTCTAGATAAGGACTTTATCTTACCGAGTATTTACCCATGGGGTGTACCAATTTTGTTTATGACGAAGAAAGATTGTTATCTCAAAGTATCCTATCCCCAGTATTGATTACTGGTTTTACAGACTTCAGATTGCTAGTCCTTTCTCAAAAATTGACCTCTCATAGTGTTATTATTACAATAGAATTAGGGTTAGTGATATCGCAAAAACAACAAGCATAACTTTGTATGGTAATCATGAATTTGTAGTTATTTCATTGAAAAAGGGATACTTTGTGAAGAAATTATTTGTTCCTGATAATCGAATTTGTTGTAATGTATAAACATGAATTTATCAACTCAAGGACCTCCATGGGTAACATGTAGTAGCCCCATGATTAGGAATATAATCCCTAAATGATTAGGAACTCAATATTCAAGACTTAGACCTTGAAGATACTACTCCTCTCAAAGATACTCAACTTATGAAGTTCATGCCATTTATGGGCATGAAGGACTCGACTTGAGGGTCTAAATAACAATATGGAATTCATGTATATGATTTTTCTCATTAACATACTTACTTCATCAAAACTTATCCCAAATCAATAGATCTCAAAGGATTAATAATTGAACTCAAATGCTTTCTTGAACTCTACTCTTAGCTCTTTTTTGAATTTGAATTATGAATTAAAGAGTTATGATTCATGATATGAAGGATCTCGATGATAATGTAGACTCAAGAATACATTTTCATCATTCTCATACTCACTTACTCGAATCTTGAAACAAGTTATTAGAAATTAAAGAAGACTCCTCAAAAGAATCAAAGAGACTTTCTAAGAAAGATTCGAAAGAACTCTCAAGACATAACTCTTAGCTCTGCCTTGAATTTGAATTATGAATTCAAGGTTATAATTTGTGGTAGGAAAGATATCCTTATGATTAAATGAATTTAGGTAGTTAATCATGATGAACGGTCAAGAAAACATTGTATTGGAGTAAGTCTGCGACATAGATATAAATTTTAATAATTAATCAAGAAATAATAAACTTAAGTTTGAAATATTGGGCCCATTAACGGGCCCTTTCATATATATATATATATATATATATATATATATATATGTATATATATATATATATGTATATATATATATATACATGTTTACATTTTCATATCAAGAATAGGGTTTTCATTTTCTTCCTTGCCGCTTCGATCTCTCTACTTCGCTTTTTTTCTCTCTCTCCTCCTGTCTATGTTCGCATGGATCTCGAATGTCTGGGTGCATGGTATACAATGATGTTATTTTATTTTATCTGTCTTTTTTCTGTCAGTCTTTTCTGTTCTTTGTTTTTTAATAGACAACTAATTTGAGTGGCCTTTGATAAAATCAAATCTCAGCACGGTCATGTATTGTAAAGTCAATGAAATTATAATTTTGCAATACAGTGGTTGGTTAAGAAATGTGTTCTTTAAAGTATATTATATCAGTAGTAATCTAGATCTAATGAATGAGTTTTATTTGTTTTTGTCACTTTTTATGTAATGTCTAATGCAATATTGAATCGAAATTGTAATGATGAAAATGATTCTGTAACAACCCATTTAGTCGGTTTGAGCAGTAAAATTATTTTTGATATATACTTTCCGATAGATTTAAATGGGTGTTTTGGACTATTCATAATTATAATTATGAAATCAGTGGGGTAATTTTAATAATTTATTTAGTTGGTGGTTAAAGAAAAATAACATTAAAATTAATATTGAGCCACTTTTACACCTATATAATTAGTCATATTATAGTTAGGTTAAAAAATAATCTGTAGAAGAAAAGAAAAGAAAGGAAGAGGAGAAACGAGAGGACGGCGTGGAACAACAAGTGAATTGAAAACTGTTGCCTTCAGGTTAAATCATCCTCCAATTCTTCTAGTAATAATAATAGTATTAAATTATGTTTAGATTGAATGGTTATAGGTGTTGATGTATTAATGGCTATTTGAAAATTTGTGATGCTAAAGTGAGGAAGAATGTGGTGTTATAACAATTATAAAAGGTATCATATATAATATTATATATATATATATATATATATATATATATATATATATATATATATATATATATATATATATATATATATATATATATATATATATATATGTGAGCATATTTCCTCCACATTAAAATTGGTACTATTGATTAGAAGTATTGACAGTGTCTTTAAATTTTGATAATTTACTATTATTATAATTATTATTATATCATTATTATTAATGTATATGTTAACCTTGGAGATATATTTAATTTAGTGATTTGCTGGAGCTTTGGGTGATTGAGAAAGAAATAGACTAGTTTTAAAATACATTACGAGATATGCTACTGATCTTAGAAACTGGTGATTCCGGTTACGAATAGTTCTTGTTTTTAAAGTTATTATTGTTAATATAGGTGGGTATATGGCGGATATAAAATACTAAGGAAATTATGTGTTACAGTAGTGGGAATTGGATGCATTAAGTTTTGTATATTTAATGCATGCATGTGCTATACTTCGCAGGTGCTATAGTTGGGTTGTAGTCAGTACGTAGCCACTGGTTTTGTGGCTAGTGGATTTCAGACATTAGTATTAATATTTTGTTCTTGCATTATAAATTTATATTTTGATATATGAAAATAGGTAATTAAATATTAGGTGTATCAAATTATTTAAATTCCATTAAAGTGATGTTAAATGGAGGAATTAAGACTTACTATTAGGTTTGAATTTTAGGAAATATATATATAAAGTTAGGTGAATTTTGGGTCTAGGCTAGACATAGAGTAATATGATGTATGTAGACTCGTTAACTTACAAGTATGTATATATATTTGATAGATTGAAAAGGTTCATAGGCATTGAGGAAAACTAATGCATTGGAGAGGTAGCTTGCTTGATCACGATTCTTCGGTGGAGGTAGGTTATGGTTTTTATGCTATTCGTAGTAAACTCTTAATAGCGAATGATATGTATTGGTAGTATTGTAAACCCTTCTATATGCTTAATTGTATGCTTGCATGAATGTGATTATATAATTGTGATAAAATAAGCATGATGAAGCTATTGAATCTTAAATCTTGAAAGAAACCCTAATCTACTTTGTTAATGATGATGCCTTGGTATAAAAGAAGGCTTGATAAACGAAAGTAGTGAGATTAGGGGATCGGGTGCCACGTTCCGGTACCAGGATAGTAATAGAGGATTGGGTGCCACGTTCCGGTACCAGGATAGTAATAGAGGATCAGGTGCCACGTTCCGGTACCAAGATAGTATATGAGGATCGGAGTGTCACGTTCTGACACCAGGATAGTATATGGATCGGGTGCCACATTCCGGTACCAGGATAGAATGAGGATCGGAGTGCCACGTTCCGGCACCAGGATAGAATATGGATCGGGTGTCACGTTCCGACACCAGGATAGATGAGGATCGGAGTGTCACGTTCCGACACCAGGATAGTATATGGATCGGGTGCCACGTTCCTGTACCAGGATAGAATGAGGATCGGAGTGCTATCGTGCATGTATATTTCTACATCATAGTCTGGAGACTTCTTTTTATTTAAATTTCTTTGTGGTGTATATTTTAGGAAGAATGCATGCAACTTATTTAGATGGATGGATCGTGAAGATGTTGATATACAATCCAAGTTCGTTATTCTAAGATTGGCGAATAAAATTAATGAGTTGGAAATTAATGATAAAAGCCATATTAAAAGAATTAATAAATGGGCAATGAAGGAGAAGAAGAATACCAAATATTGTAAAAACTGAAACTAATCTTCGTGTTGTTTGTTGTGGTTTTATTTTTTTATTTTTAAGTATTACCAAGAAGAATATTGTGAAGGATGGAAAATTATTTTATAATTGTGTACAACTATTAAAATTATCATAGTTGTGGAAATAAATAAACATAGTTTTGCACCCCTGTTCCAACATTTTTACTTGTTCTTAACATAATATATGAGTCAAATGTCGCAACGAGTCAAATATTGCTACATATCACCAATCTTTAGTAACATGTGACTAAAAATGTTGCTATAGATGACCCATGTTTGTTACATATGAGACACATGTTGCTACAGATGACTTATTTGTTGCTATAGATGCCTCAAATATTATAACATATCACCCTTATATAACAACGTTTGACCATTTGAATCATATGTTGTTGCAAATGGCTTATTTGGTGCTACAAATGTCTCAAATGTTGCAACACCCTTCCTTAGCAATGCTTGACTATTTTAGACCTATGTTGCTACAGATGACATGTTGCTACATATGAGACATATGTTGGTACAAATTACCCATATGTTGCTATATATGAGACATATGTTGCTATAGATGATCCTTATGTAATAACATTTGATTAAGTACTTGCTCTCAATATAAAATCACATAATATGTACTTGCTCTCAATATAAGATAAAGTAACATAAGTGCAACATTGTCAAGGCTCTAATCTCTTAGATACTATCTCAGCAGCCCAAATCCATTGCATCCAACCAACTATATTGTCACACAACAACGTTTGAAGAGGTCGAATTATTGTCCTGCTAATTAAATGCTCAATAAATGCTATCAAATATGATTCGCACACGGTTTTGAAATCATTTTTTATCATGGGTTTCACTCGACCTTTAAATTCCCATGGTTCATTGAGAAATTTATTTGGCAAATGATTCATATTTCACTTTGAATGAATAATTTTGGGAGCAATTCTAAGACAAATTGTATGAATGTTGAAGATTTGGTTCTATACCCATCAGTACACAGTCATAAAAATTCATGCGACTCTTGTGTAAGAGGATCTCAAGAGTCATTAAATGAATTTTTTTAAGTTAATAACTGTCAAAATTCTTTTTGCACCAATCCAATCCATTCCTCCAGAATATGGTATAATTCCCTTGACATAGATAATCATATCTTCGTTTGATTCAAGCTCATTAATTAACTGCGCAAAGCTTCTACCACCAACTGTTATTGTGTCCTCGCTCATTTTGTCATATATTAATTTAAAGTTGGAATAGAAGTTGAGATGTACGATTTTATCTTTGCTATCATAGTAAGTCGGGTATCTAATATGCCTCTACGACAGGAGGGTAAGGATTTCATAAATATACTAAAATAAAAAAAAATATTAAAGAGTAAAGAGAAGTAATCATTGAAAAGATAAAAAACGAATATTAAAAATTAAAGGTACTAGTAGAGAAAAATTACCCAGTCTTCCCACCAAATTTTCGTGCTTGTCATGTTTCTGAAATCTTCTCCACTGAAAAATTGCATGGCGTAATGTGCACCCATATCCTTTATTCTCATCAGCCCCAACACTTTTTTCCCAGCTATAGTCACATGCTTATAGACATTCACCTTTTTGAACTCCAACACTTCTTCTCCTATGACCATTGGAAATTCTCCAAAGATCTTGTTCTTCAAATTTTGTATTGCCTTGGTACAAAAAAATCTCCTCTTGGCCTGTGGAGTATATGAATATCGAACATTCTTTGATAGAATGCCCTTGAATCCCCTCTTGTTTTTAAATTCATTGACAGCCTGACTGTATAATTGAAGATATACGGTAAAATCTTCATCTTGTTTCTTGCACTTATCACAGAGAAAGCTAGAGCATCTTCTACAAGAGGTAGCCCCTTGATTTTCTACACCAAAAACACCAATATAACCACCAACATCAATAACACCACCAACATCAACCCCATAAAAAACAACTAAGTCATTATCAACTGTCTCTTTTGATGGTTCTTGCTCCAACCAATTCCATTTTAACTCTATCCACAATAGGATAAAATAAGGTTTTCACCAATCCTAGAGTAATGACATTTGCAATTCGTTTTCTGTTGGGACAAGCCATGGGCACACAACCTAAAATTATAAGAGTAAGTCATTTATAGAAATATTTGGGCCTGGTGTTGCTGCATATGGGGTCATATGTTGCAACATAGGCATCTGTAGGAACAATTGTGCCACATGTCGCAACATATGCATCATCTGTAGTAATATTTAGGTCACATGTTGTTGCATATGAGTCAAATATCGCTACAGATAATGCATCAACTGCGATATACGGGATATCTGCAACAATAAATGACCCATATGTAGCAATATATGCCTCATCAGTAGCAATAATTGATATATATGACAATGTAAATTTTTTATATAACAACTTCAACTTACTGCATCATGAGGAGGGTTAAAGAGATCTGGAGGATTTTTGAAATTTTTTGCTCTCAGCCATCTCAATATCCTTGGAGATGAAATTTTTTTCTTTAGTAGTTACTTAATGGGTCAAATGAGGAATGACTTCAAATGCACAAGCCTATAAAAAGAAACACATGTCACAAATCAAATGTTGAATTATTCAATAAAATATAAAAAGATTAAGAACATTTATGTTTACCATGAAAGTCAATGGCAAGCCAAATTAGTTATTGGTGTTTGGTCCTAAAGGTTTCAACAAGTATTTGACAGTTAAGTCAAAGTTGTCATGACCCCAAGAATAGTTGTTGAAAGCCTCAATATCTTGAGATAAATTCACCTACATCGATATCTTTGGCCAAAAGTACATTATGTACAAACCAAAGTAAGCACAATGAATCTTTGTGCTTCTTTTATGTACCCTCGTCATTTAACCAAAAATATTAAATAGGGATTTTTGAAGCTTCTGCCAATAAAGGACATCAATTCCTACTCCTCAGTTGACTGTCTTGTTTCTTCTTTTTCTCCTTTATTTCATAAACGTGGTTCTTTTTTTACTATGAATTCAGGGAGTAACTCAGAAGAAGGATAACATTTTAACCCTGAAACTATGGCACACTCTTTTCTGCCAAAGAAGAGTGACATTCCACTATAATTAATCAAAATTACATCGTTCTTTTTAGGATCTGAAAAATGAACCTTCTTTTCAAAAGTTAATTGACCATAGCAATTTGAAAACGTGCTTTATTTTTCTCTGATAAATCAAGAGAATGATCAAAACAACTATTTCTAAAAAAATCTTCCAAATCCAAATTTTTGAGAATGATTCTGAAGGTGTCAAAAGCTCTTCCCATGACTGACCTGCTAATGATATCACCAGTAGCATTAAGCTACAAAAGCAGATGAAAAGTGTGTGTGTTGATAGTTTTGATCACATCATTAACCTCAACTTCATTTTTTTCTTGTTCTTCTCCCTCAACTTCCTTTTGTTTCCTTTGTCTTCATTGTTATCACCGGTGTTTTAAAAAATATTTTTGGGGCGAGTCTCGAGGAGAGGCGTATAAGACGCTCCAGGGTGTAAATTAAAAACGTATATCCATAAGGCGTTAGTCCTAAAATTTGAGGTGTAAGCCCTGAACATAAAAACGTAAGTCTTGAACGTAAAAACGTACGTCCGGGCGTATTTTATTTTTTAAAATTTTTTGGCTTTAAATCATATTTTTATTATTGGTTTAATGATATTTCTCAAATAATAATTATAATACTTTTTTCTTCATTATTGATTATTAATACTTATCTCAAATAAGAATTTTTGGGTATTTTATTACTAATAAAACTATAAATTTGAATATACATGACTACGCCTCGTAGATCCATGTGACTTACGCCCCTTGTCTCAAGGCTTACGCCTCGCCTCACGCTCCCACCTTTTAAAACACTAGTTGAATCCCAATTTTTTACCTCCACAATATAAATTAATTATCGAGCTTCTTAAATTTCAAACGATTTAAAATAATTGACTTTATAAAATTTTAAATGCTTTTTAAATCATTTTAAGTACTTTTTTCATTTTTGTAGATTCTATATAATTTCATATATATTTCATATATTTTATAAATATTCAACAATCGTCTAAAAAAGTTTTAGTTTTATTTGAATATTTTGATTTAGTTAGTTAATAATGAAGTTTATTATTTTATTTTATTGATGTTGAGAAGCTTATTAATTAATTTATATTAATTTATCATATTTTATTTTTACCAAATCACCAGCTAAGTTCAATTTGACTAAATTACTAAAACTCATTTGACAATAATTGTAATTAAATGGGCCAAATTCTCAATTCCAACACAACTTCTTTCTTACCTCACATTCAACCCCTTAAACAACCAATTTCGGCCCTTTTTCATTTTTAGCAGCCAAGTATAATTTTCAATTGGAAACTTACATAAATATACTATATTAAGAAAATATTTTATCATTTATAGCAATAATATTTTTTTTTAACTTGATCTCTTTTAATACATTTATAATACAATCTTAATAAATATTGTAAAGAATATTTTATTATTTACATATAATACAAGTTTTATTGATGATTAATACATTTATCAGACATTTTAATACACTTAACAAGCATAATATATTTTTAAAAGAAATTATAATACATATTTATTGCGTACATAATCCACTTTTAATACATATTGTAGATTTCACATAGTCTTGCTATAAATGGTAATATCGCTTAATTAGTAATTATTTATAAAAAAATACCATTCGTATTGAGATTTTGAGGTATGCAAATCGCTACTTTCAAGTTCTTCGCTGCTCTGGATAAGGTTTCAACAAATGAAATATATGTTGGACAACTGAACAAGTCTATTTTCTAAATCATATGAACAAAATGGTCATAAAAAGTATAACTAATGCAACAAAAAAGGACTCTTCATTGAATGTTAACAATACATATACATTCTTTCAAAATTAGGATTTTTTTTTTGGATTTATTGATTTTATTTCAAAAATAATAAATGATACGTACAATTACACCATGATTCAATTTTCACATTTATAGAACGATTTATTGATAATTAACCCATAAAATAAACTTAGTATTGTTCGAAAATTGTAAAATCTTTTTAAAAAATGACTTATCCATTTAAAGTAGAACACAATCTTCAGTTCAAAAAGAAGAGACAATCACGATCGGAGATGAGTAGGAAGATAAAATAATAAATGAGAGTATTTCTTTTTATATGAAAAAGAGAAGAGAGAACGTTGAGGGATGAAGAAGAGAAAATTTTGTTTTCTTTTATTTTCTAAATAATTTGGATTTGAATTATAAAAGTTGATATAGAAAAGTTCAAAATTTCCCCTGAACTACGTGAAATAGATCACTTATACCCTTCGTTACATTTTGGGATAAAACTACCCACAAATACCCTCAAGAGTTAACACCCCAATTTTTTAGTGACATGGAAAGCCACATGGGACAAATCCTTCCACCTAAGCATTGCCAACTAGGATTCACTGCAAAAGAACTAGACCTTTAGTGAGGACAACAATCGCCATAAAATCCATGAAATCACCACTAAAAGTTTTTTAACATTAAATTCTAATTTCATGTTTTTTTTCATTATTTTTTTAAAAAAAAACAAAAATGATATCAATTAAATAAGAATTTGAAGACATTGTATGTTTTATTTTTATGTCATATGTAAATGTATAAAATGTACGATGATGCATTATATAGTAGGACATGTGAATCGAGAAGTAATTTTGATGATTTTTCGTAATAATATTGGATATTTTTAATATTGATATTGCAAGTTATTTATTTTAGAAAATTAGGTTACAATAGAAAATTAATAGTCATATTTTTCTTTATTGAAATAAGAGATTTTACTAGCAAATGGTCGTTGGGGCCTTAGTCGCCACTAAAAATTACTCATAAACTTTAGTGGCAATATTTGGGATTTTGTGGCAACTTTGTCGCTACTAAAGGTCAAGTTCTTTTATGGTGAATCTTAGTTGGCAACACTTAGGTGGAGGGATTAGTTTCATGTGGCTTGCCACGTCACTAAAAAATTGGAGTGTTGACTATTGAGGGTATTTGTGGCTTCTTAAGATAACGACGGGGGTATTTTTGATTCCAAAATGTAATGGAGGGTATAAGTAATATATTTCACATAGTTCAGGGGCAATTTTAACCCTTTTCCGAAGTTTATAAACAAAGTATTTTTTTTGGTATTTTATAAAAGATAAAATAAAGTTTTAAGAATATTAATTTGATCCTATGTAAGACCTCTAAAATGACTTAGGTGAAGCTAGAGACTAACATGGTTGTCATGATAGTATAAGGTTCTGTAACGACCTGTTTAGTCGTTTTGAGCAGCAGAGTTTATTTCTGGAAATCACTGTCTGGGTCGACGGATCCCACGACGGACCGTCATGGGCACGACGGACCGTCGAGGGGGTCTCGTTCCAAAACACTTAGAATTCTGAAATTTGGGTACTGAGATTGACTCTCTAACCTTCGTGACGGAATGGCAGGACGGACCGTCGTTGGCACGACGGACCGTCACAAATCTTTCCACAGAATTAACTCTCTGAACTTTGTGACGGACCTGCAGGACGGACCGTCACAGTCATGACGGACCGTCACAGGCTGCGTAACCTTGACTGGGTTGGATTTCTGTTAAAAGTTCTAAGGGGCGTTTTGGACTATTCCTGCTATAATTATAATGTTAGTGGGTTAATGTTAATAATTCAATTACTTGAGGGTTAAAGGAGATAACCTTGAAATAAAAAGTGGGTTACTTTTATCATCTTTTATACTTAATTATATGACAATTAGGGTAAAAGAAAAAGGGTTTGAATAAGAAAAATAGAAAAAACAGAGAGAAAAGAGAGAAACGATCGAGAGGAAGAGAAGAACGCAAGGAAAACAAAGGTTTTGGGAAGATAGCTTGTTTAATCGCGATTCTTCGGTGGAGGTAGGTTATGGTTTATACTATCTTATAGTAAACTCTAAATAGCGAATGATATGTATTGGGTAGTATTATAAAGTCTTTTGTATGCTTAATTGTGTGCTTGCATGATGTGATTATCTAATTGTGATGAATTAGCATGATGAGGCTGTTGAATCTTAAATCCTAAATTTACTTTGTTAATGATGATGCCTTGGTATAAAATAAGGCTTGATGAACTAAAGTAATGAGATTAGAGGATCAGGTGTCACGTTCCGACACCAGGATAGTAATAGAGGATCGGGTGTCACGTTCTGACACCAGGATAGTAATAGAGGATCGGGTGTCACGTTCCGACACCAGGATAGTATATGGATCGGAGTGTCACGTTCCGACACCAGGATAGTATATGGATCGGAGTGTCACGTTCCAACACCAGGATAGTATATGGATCGGAGTCACGTTCTGACACCTGGATAGTATTAGAGGATCGGGTATCACGTTCCGACACCAGGATAGTATTAGAGGATCGGGTGTCACGTTCCGACACCAGGATAGTATATGGATCGGAGTGTCACGTTCCGACACCAAGATAGTATATGGATCGGAGTGTCACGTTCCGTCACAAGGATAGTATATGGATCGGAGTATCACGTTCCCACACCAAGATAGTACATGGATCGGAGTGTCACGTTTCGACACCAGGATAGTATATGGATCGGAGTGTCACGTTTCGACACCAGGATAGTATATGGATCGGAGTGTCATGTTCCGACACCAGGATAGTAGATGGATCAGAGTGTCACGTATCGACACAAGAGGAATAAAGAGAATGAATCTTGAAATATGTTAATATACTCAATCTAAAGAAACTGTTTCCCAAATGAGTAGGGTGTAGAGGCTTGAGTCCTCATAGATGTGCTTGGTGTTGTGACCAAGGGTTATGGTAATTGTTGTTGTCACCTGTTAAGAATATTAGTTGATTTTATGTTATTATCTAACATATATTGCTTTCTATTTTGAGTTGGCCGATGATACCTACTCAGTACTTGTGCCTTGTACTGACCCCTACTTGTATTTGTTTTTCTTTGTTAATTGTGGAGTGCAGCAAACGTGCCATCGTCTTCAACTCAACCTCAACTCTAGCCAGTCTTCATCACGCCAGATTTCAGGGTGAGCTATTGCTTCTAGCTTGGACTGGATCTTCTTCTTCATGTCTTGATGCCTTGAAATTTCGGCATGGACTAGCTGTTTATTTATTTTAGCTTCTTAGACACTCTTAGATTTAGTAATTTGAGGATAGATTTTCTTGTGGTGATGACTTCCAGATTTTGGGGATAATAGTTAATAAATTTTAGAAGTTATTTATTGGTTATATTAATGAGTTTTAAGTCTTCCGCATATTATTCTGTTTATTATGGTTGAAATGTTGGGGTTTAGATTGGTTGGTTCGCTCACATAGTAGGATAAGTGTGGGTGCCACTCGCGGCTCGTTTTGGGTCGTGACAAACTTGGTATCAGAGCATTAGGTTCATTGGTCTCATCACACAAGAACGAGTCTAGTAGTGTCTTAAGGAACGGTAGGGGGACGCCTTTACTTTTCTTTGAGAGGCTATAAGACTTTAGGAAAATTCCATTCCTTCTTTCTTTCTTTCGTGCTATTACTTGGATCCAATTGGTATCTAGGTGATACAAATTGGTATCTGACCATCTTCACTCTATTTCGCAGATGGTTAGAACTAGAGAAACAACCGCGCCAACACCAACACCGGCAAGACAAGATGCATCTGAGCCAGCCACTGGGGCGGTAGCTCGAAGAGAAGTAGTGGCAAGAGTCTGTGGTAGAGGTCGCGGGAGGACGTCCTCTAGAGGAAGAGGACCAGTACCTGGCCCATCTAGTACTAGGGCGGTGATTCCTCCACCGACTGAGGAAGTATTAAGAGAGGGTGAGGAAGGGGAAAATGAGAAAGTGCAGAATGAGGAATTACCACCCCAACCTACCCCAGAGATGATTAACCAGGTTCTTGCTTATCTTAGCGGGTTATCTGATCAAGGCCAGACACCTCCAGTATTTTCTGCACCAGCACCTCAGGTTCCAGAAGTACAACAGGCAGCTGTTGTGGCTCCCCGCATGGATGCCTCATTGGAAATAGGCACGTTTCCTCGTTTGACTACAGGGCCTATAATGACAAGTGATCAGCATGAACTTTTCAGTAAGTTCTTGAAATTGAAAACTCTAGTCTTCAAGGGTGCTGAATCTGAGGATGCCTACGATTCTCTGGTTGATTGTCATGAGTTACTACATAAAATGGGCATAGTGGAACGATTTGGCGTTGAGTTTGTAACCTATCAGTTTCAGGGAAATGCCAAAATGTGGTGGCGGTCATATGTTGAGTGTCAACCCGCCCAGGCACCACCTATAACTTGGGCATCATTCTCTAGCTTATTTATGGAGAAGTATATCCCCCGGACCTTGAGGGATAGGAGGAGAGATGAGTTCTTGAGCCTAGAGCAAGGTAGGATGTCGGTTACCGCGTATGAGGCTAAGTTTCGTGCATTATCAGGTATGCCACCCAGCTTTGTTTCAGTCCACAAGAACGGATTCGCCGTTTTGTGAAGGGGTTGAGGTCAGATTCGCGGATTTCAGCCTTACAGGTAGCGGCTACAGCAAAATCCTTTCAGGAAGTGGTAGACATCGTGATAGAGGTGGAGGGAGTGAAGCTAGATGACTTCACCATGGCATCGACATCTAAAAGGTCTCGTAAGGGAGGTGAGTTTAATTGTTCTTACTCCAGAGGGCAGGGTGCAGGAGGTTATCCAGCCCGACCTATTCAGTCTTCACTGCAGGCTGTAGTTGGGGGTCCACCGCAGACCGGTCAACATTTCTCTGAGTTTGAAGGTTATCCCCAGACTTCGTCATTCTCACAGAGACCTACGCTTGAATCCAAAGAGTGTTATGGATGTGGGGAGACTGGACACATTAAGAGGTATTGTCCAAAACAAAGTTACAGACCTCCAATAGTCAGAGGTAGAGGTGGTCATGGGAGAGGCTGTCATTCTGGAGGACGTGGTGGCCGAGATAATGGTGGCCACCAAAACAGCCGAGGTGACGGGCAAACTGGAGCCACTACAGCACAACATGGTAGGGGCAACGGGCAGACAGGTGATAGGGCCCATTGTTACGCTTTCCCCGGGCGGTCTGAAGCGGAGACATTTGATGTTGTTATCACAGGTAATCTTTTGGTTTGTGATTGCATGGCTTCTGTATTATTTGATCCTGTCTCCACATTTTCATATGTATCTTCCTGAATTGCTACTGGTCTTAATTTACATTGTGAATTGCTTGACATGCCTATTCGTGTTTCTACTCCGGTGGGTGAGTCTGTGGTAGTTGAAAAGGTATATAGGTCTTGTCTGGTGACTTTTGTGGGGAGCAATACTCATGTAGACTTGGTTATTTTAGAAATGGTTGATTTCGATGTAATTCTGGGTATGACTTGACTTTCTCCAAATTTTGCAGTCTTAGATTGTAATGCTAAAACTGTAACGTTGGCCAAGCCTGGGACAGATACGTTAGTGTGGGAGGGTGACTACACTTCCACTCCAGTTCGTATCATCTCCTTTCTTCGTGCTAAGAGAATGGTTAGTAAAGGGTGTTTAGCGTTCTTGGCACACCTCAGGGATGATACTACCCAAGTACCTTCAATTGAGTCGGTTTCAATAGTCCGTGAGTTTCTGGATGTGTTCCCTGCAGACCTTCCTGGTATGCCACCGGATAGGGATATTGACTTTTGCATTGATCTGGAGCCGGATACTCGCCCTATTTCCATACCCCCTTATAGAATGGCTCCAGCAGAGTTAAGGGAGTTAAAGGCCCAACTTCAAGAGTTGTTAAGTAAAGGCTTCATTAGACCAAGCGCTTCCCCTTGGGGTGCTCCGGTGTTATTTGTGAAGAAGAAGGATGGGAGTTTTCGGATGTGCATAGACTACCCGCAGTTGAACAAGGTAACTATTAAGAACAAGTACCCCATTCCTCGCATTGATGACTTGTTCGATCAGTTACAAGGCGCTTGTGTCTTCTCTAAGATTGACTTGAGATCCGGTTATCATCAATTAAAAATATGGGCAACAGATGTGCCAAAGACTGCTTTTCAAACCAGGTATGGGCATTACGAATTCGTAGTAATGTCTTTTGGTCTTACGAATGCCCCTGCTGCTTTCATGAGCTTGATGAACGGGATTTTTAAGCCATATCTGGATCTCTTTGTGATCGTATTTATTGATGATATACTGATATACTCCAAGAGTAAGAAGGAACATGAGGAGCATTTGATAATTGTGTTGGAAGTATTAAGGGAGAAAAGGCTTTATGCCAAATTCTCCAAGTGTGAGTTTTGGCTAGATTCAGTGTCCTTCTTGGGGCACGTGGTTTCTAAGGATGGAGTGATGGTGGATCCTTCTAAGATTGAAACAGTGAGGGATTGGGTAAGACCTACTAATGTGTCAGAAGTAAGGAGCTTTGTTGGTTTAGCCAGCTACTACCGTCGATTTGTCAAGGGATTCTCTTCTATTGCTTCCCAATTAACAAACTTGACTAAGCAGAATGTTCCATTTGTATGGTCGGATGAATGTGAGGAAAACTTTCAGAAACTCAAGACCTTGCTGACTACGGCACCTATCCTTACCTTGCCAGTAGAGGGTAAGAATTTCATTATTTATTGCGATGCATCTTATTCTGGGTTGGGTGCAGTCCTAATGCAAGAGAGGAATGTAATCGCTTATGCTTCAAGGCAACTAAAGGTGCACGAACGTAACTATCCGACCCATGATTTGGAATTGGCTGCAGTTGTGTTCGCATTAAAGCAATGGAGACATTATCTATATGGGGTCAAGTGTGAAGTCTACACAGATCATCGTAGTCTACAGTATGTCTTTACCCAGAAAGACTTGAATTTGAGACGGAGGAGGTGGATGGAACTGTTGAAGGACTATGATATTACTATTCTGTATCACACAGGAAAAGCAAATGTGGTGGTTGATGCTTTAAGTAGAAAAGCAGGAAGCATGGGTAGATTAGCCCACTTACAAGTTTCTAGACGTCCATTGGCTAGAGAAGTCCAAAACTTGGCTAACGACTTTATGAGACTGGAAATACTAGAGAAAGGAGGATTTTTGGCCTGTGTGGAGGCAAGATCTTCTTTTCTTGATAAGATCAAGGGAAAACAGTTTGATGATGAGAAACTAAGCCGAATTCGGGATATGGTGTTGCGAGGAGAGGCTAAAGAAGCAATGATTGATGAGGAAGGTGTTTTGAGAATTAAGGGAAGGGTATGTGTGCCCCGTGTTGATGATTTGATCCACACTATTCTTACAGAGGCTCATAGTTCCGGATATTCTATACATCCTGGTGCAACCAAGATGTACCGTGACCTAAAGCAACACTTTTGGTGGAGTAGAATGAAGCGAGACATTGTTGATTTTGTTGCCAAATGTCCAAATTGTCAACAAGTAAAGTATGAACACCAGAGGCCCGGAGGAACACTTCAGATAATGCCCATTCCTGAATGGAAGTGGGAGAGAATTGCAATGGACTTCGTGGTTGGTCTTCCAAAGACATTGGGNTTCTCATTATATAATATATCAAGCGAATTAGGGTTCTTTCAAGATTTGGGATTCAATAGCTTCATCATGCTTTGTTAATTCATCACAATTTCATAATCATAGTCATGCAAGCATACAATTTAAGCACATAGCAGGGTTTACAATACTATCAACACATAACATTCGCTATTAAGAGTTCACTACGAATATCGTAACATAAACCATAACCTACCTCCACCGAAGAATTGATCAACAAGCTAATCCTCAAGCTGCGTTTTCTCCTCCCTCTCGATCGATCCCTCTCTTTCTCTTTGTTCTTTCTGTTTGTTTTATTCAAACCTTCTTTCCTTTACCCTAATTATCATATAATTAAGACTAAAGGAGGACAATAGAACCCACTAATTAACTTAAGGTTACCTCTTTTAACCCCCAAGTAATTAGACTTATTAATATTAACCCTCAATCTTTATAATTAAGGAAAGAATAGTCCAAAACGACCCTTAAAACGTGTAGAGGAATCCTATTCTGCCTGGGATTTGCGCAACCTGTGACGGGCCGTCGTGCCTGCGACGGTCCGTCGCGAAGGTCGTCGCAACATCCTAGAATCCCATTTTTCACTAAGTTCACTGTGACGGTCTGTCACACTCGTGACGGTCTGTCCTGCACTTCCGTCATGACGGTCAGAGACTCGTTCCTTGTACCAAATTCTCAAAAGTTGAAGTGTTTTGCAACGGGAGCTCACGACGGTCCGTCGTGGATGTGACGGCACGTCCTGCAGGTCCGTCACAATTTACAGAGAGTCGATTTTTCAGTACCCAATTTCAGAATTCCTAAGTATATTGAAACGAGACCCTGCGACGGTCCGTCGTGCCTGCGACGGTCCGTCGTTGGTTCCGTCGTTTCAGCCAATTTTCCAGAATTAAAATCTGCTGCTCAAAATGACTAAACAGGTCGTTACATCAAATGTCGCAACGAGTCAAATATTGCTACATATCACCAATCTTTAGTAACATGTGACTAAAAATGTTGCTATAGATGACCCATGTTTGTTACATATGAGACACATGTTGCTACAGATGACTTATTTGTTGCTATAGATGCCTCAAATATTATAACATATCACCCTTATATAACAACGTTTGACCATTTGAATCATATGTTGTTGCAAATGGCTTATTTGGTGCTACAAATGTCTCAAATGTTGCAACACCCTTCCTTAGCAATGCTTGACTATTTTAGACCTATGTTGCTACAGATGACATGTTGCTACATATGAGACATATGTTGGTACAAATTACCCATATGTTGCTATATATGAGACATATGTTGCTATAGATGATCCTTATGTAATAACATTTGATTAAGTACTTGCTCTCAATATAAAATCACATAATATGTACTTGCTCTCAATATAAGATAAAGTAACATAAGTGCAACATTGTCAAGGCTCTAATCTCTTAGATACTATCTCAGCAGCCCAAATCCATTGCATCCAACCAACTATATTGTCACACAACAACGTTTGAAGAGGTCGAATTATTGTCTTGCTAATTAAATGCTCAATAAATGCTATCAAATATGATCCGCACACGGTTTTGAAATCATTTTTTATCATGGGTTTCACTCGACCTTTAAATTCCCATGGTTCATTGAGAAATTTATTTGGCAAATGATTCATGTTTCACTTTGAATGAATAATTTTGGGAGCAATTCTAAGACAAATTGTATGAATGTTGAAGATTTGGTTCTATACCCATCAGTACACAGTCATAAAAATTCATGCGACTCTTGTGTAAGAGGATCTCAAGAGTCATTAAATGAATTTTTTTAAGTTAATAACTGTCAAAATTCTTTTTGCACCAATCCAATCCATTCCTCCAGAATATGGTATAATTCCCTTGACATAGATAATCATATCTTCGTTTGATTCAAGCTCATTAATTAACTGCGCAAAGCTTCTACCACCAACTGTTATTGTGTCCTCGCTCATTTTGTCATATATTAATTTAAAGTTGGAATAGAAGTTGAGATGTACGATTTTATCTTTGCTATCATAGTAAGTCGGGTATCTAATATGCCTCTACGACAGGAGGGTAAGGATTTCATAAATATACTAAAATAAAAAAAAATATTAAAGAGTAAAAAGAAGTAATCATTGAAAAGATAAAAACGAATATTAAAAATTAAAGGTACTAGTAGAGAAAAATTACCGAGTCTTCCCACCAAATTTTCGTGCTTGTCATGTTTCTGAAATCTTCTCCACTGAAAAATTGCATGGCGTAATGTGCACCCATATCCTTTATTCTCATCAGCCCCAACACTTTTTTTCCCAGCTATAGTCACATGCTTATAGACATTCACCTTTTTGAACTCCAACACTTCTTCTCCTATGACCATTGGAAATTCTCCAAAGATCTTGTTCTTCAAATTTTGTATTGCCTTGGTACAAAAAATATCTCCTCTTGGCCTGTGGAGTATATGAATATCGAACATTCTTTGATAGAATGCCCTTGAATCCCCTCTTGTTTTTAAATTCATTGACAGCCTGACTGTATAATTGAAGATATACGGTAAAATCTTCATCTTGTTTCTTGCACTTATCACAGAGAAAGCTAGAGCATCTTCTACAAGAGGTAGCCCCTTGATTTTCTACACCAAAAACACCAATATAACCACCAACATCAATAACACCACCAACATCAACCCCATCAAAAACAACTAAGTCATTATCAACTGTCTCTTTTGATGGTTCTTGCTCCAACCAATTCCATTTTAACTCTATCCACAATAGGATAAAATAAGGTTTTCACCAATCCTAGAGTAATGACATTTGCAATTCGTTTTCTGTTGGGACAAGCCATGGGCACACAACCTAAAATTATAAGAGTAAGTCATTTATAGAAATATTTGGGCCTGGTGTTGCTGCATATGGGGTCATATGTTGCAACATAGGCATCTGTAGGAACAATTGTGCCACATGTCGCAACATATGCATCATCTGTAGTAATATTTAGGTCACATGTTGTTGCATATGAGTCAAATATCGCTACAGATAATGCATCAACAGCGATATACGGGATATCTGCAACAATAAATGACCCATATGTAGCAATATATGCCTCATCAGTAGCAAAAATTGATATATATGACAATGTAAATTTTTTATATAACAAATTCAACTTACTGCATCATGAGGAGGGTTAAAGAGATCTGGAGGATTTTTGAAATTTTTTGCTCTCAGCCATCTCAATATCCTTGGAGATGAAATTTTTTTCTTTAGTAGTTACTTAATGGGTCAAATGAGGAATGACTTCAAATGCACAAGCCTATAAAAAGAAACACATGTCACAAATCAAATGTTGAATTATTCAATAAAATATAAAAAGATTAAGAACATTTATGTTTACCATGAAAGTCAATGGCAAGCCAAATTAGTTATTGGTCTTTGGTCCTAAAGGTTTCAACAAGTATTTGACAGTTAAGTCAAAGTTGTCATGACCCCAAGAATAGTTGTTGAAAGCCTCAATATCTTGAGATAAATTCACCTACATCGATATCTTTGGCCAAAAGTACATTATGTACAAACCAAAGTAAGCACAATGAATCTTTGTGCTTCTTTTATGTACCCTCGTCATTTAACCAAAAATATTAAATAGGGATTTTTGAAGCTTCTGCCAATAAAGGACATCAATTCCTACTCCTCAGTTGACTGTCTTGTTTCTTCTTTTTCTCCTTTATTTCATAAACGTGGTTCTTTTTTTACTATGAATTCAGGGAGTAACTCAGAAGAAGGATAACATTTTAACCCTGAAACTATGGCACACTCTTTTCTGCCAAAGAAGAGTGACATTCCACTATAATTAATCAAAATTACATCGTTCTTTTTAGGATCTGAAAAATGAACCTTCTTTTCAAAAGTTAATTGACCATAGCAATTTGAAAACGTGCTTTATTTTTCTCTGATAAATCAAGAGAATGATCAAAACAACTATTTCTAAAAAAATCTTCCAAATCCAAATTTTTGAGAATGATTCTGAAGGTGTCAAAAGCTCTTCCCATGACTAACCTGCTAATGATATCACCAGTAGTATTAAGCTACAAAAGCAGATGAAAAGTGTGTGTGTTTATAGTTTTGATCACATCATTAACCTCAACTTCATTTTTTTCTTGTTCTTCTTCCTCAACTTCCTTTTGTTTCCTTTGTCTTCATTGTTATCACCGGTGTTTTAAAAAATATTTTTGGGGCGAGTCTCGAGGAGAGGCGTATAAGACGCTCCAGGGTGTAAATTAAAAACGTATATCCATAAGGCGTTAGTCCTAAAATTTGAGGTGTAAGCCCTGAACATAAAAACGTAAGTCTTGAACGTAAAAACGTACGTCCGGGCGTATTTTATTTTTTTAAATTTTTTGGCTTTAAATCATATTTTTATTATTGGTTTAATGATATTTCTCAAATAATAATTATAATACTTTTTTCTTCATTATTGATTATTAATACTTATCTCAAATAAGAATTTTTGGGTATTTTATTACTAATAAAACTATAAATTTGAATATACATGACTACGCCTCGTAGATCCATGTGACTTACGCCCCTTGTCTCAAGGCTTACGCCTCGCCTCACGCTCCCACCTTTTAAAACACTAGTTGAATCCCAATTTTTTACCTCCACAATATAAATTAATTATCGAGCTTCTTAAATTTCAAACGATTTAAAATAATTGACTTTATAAAATTTTAAATGCTTTTTAAATCATTTTAAGTACTTTTTTCATTTTTGTAGATTCTATATAATTTCATATATATTTCATATATTTTATAAATATTCAACAATCGTCTAAAAAAGTTTTAGTTTTATTTGAATATTTTGATTTAGTTAGTTAATAATGAAGTTTATTATTTTATTTTATTGATGTTGAGAAGCTTATTAATTAATTTATATTAATTTATCATATTTTATTTCTACCGAATCACCAGCTAAGTTCAATTTGACTAAATTACTAAAACTCATTTGACAATAATTGTAATTAAATGGGCCAAATTCTCAATTCCAACACAACTTCTTTCTTACCTCACATTCAACCCCTTAAACAACCAATTCTGGCCCTTTTTCATTTTTAGCAGCCAAGTATAATTTTCAATTGGAAACTTACATAAATATACTATATTAAGAAAATATTTTATCATTTATAGCAATAATATTTTTTTTTTAACTTGATCTCTTTTAATACATTTATAATACAATCTTAATAAATATTGTAAAGAATATTTTATTATTTACATATAATACAAGTTTTATTGATGATTAATACATTTATCAGACATTTTAATACACTTAACAAGCATAATATATTTTTAAAAGAAATTATAATACATATTTATTGCGTACATAATCCACTTTTAATACATATTGTAGATTTCACATAGTCTTGCTATAAATGGTAATAAATAAAAAATATCGCTTAATTAGTAATTATTTATAAAAAATACCATTCGTATTGAGATTTTGAGGTATGCAAATCGCTACTTTCAAGTTCTTCGCTGCTCTGGATAAGGTTTCAACAAATGAAATATATGTTGGACAACTGAACAAGTCTATTTTCTAAAATCATATGAACAAAATGGTCATAAAAAGTATAACTAATGCAACAAAAAAGGACTCTTCATTGAATGTTAACAATACATATACATTCTTTCAAAATTAGGTTTTTTTTTGGATTTATTGATTTTATTTCAAAAATAATAAATGATACGTACAATTACACCATGATTCAATTTTCACATTTATAGAACGATTTATTGATAATTAACCCATAAAATAAACTTAGTATTGTTCGAAAATTGTAAAATCTTTTTAAAAAATGACTTATCCATTTAAAGTAGAACACAATCTTCAGTTCAAAAAGAAGAGACAATCACGATCGGAGATGAGTAGGAAGATAAAATAATAAATGAGAGTATTTCTTTTTATATGAAAAAGAGAAGAGAGAACGTTGAGGGATGAAGAAGAGAAAATTTTGTTTTCTTTTATTTTCTAAATAATTTGGATTTGAATTATAAAAGTTGATATAGAAAAGTTCAAAATTTCCCCTGAACTACGTGAAATAGATCACTTATACCCTTCGTTACATTTTGGGATAAAACTACCCACAAATACCCTCAAGAGTTAACACCCCAATTTTTTTGTGACATGGAAAGCCAGATGGGACAAATCCTTCCACCTAAGCATTGCCAACTAGGATTCACTGCAAAAGAACTAGACCTTTAGTGAGGACAACAATCGCCATAAAATCCATGAAATCACCACTAAAAGTTTTTTAACATTAAATTCTAATTTCATGTTTTTTTTCATTATTTTTTTTTTAAAAAAAAAAACAAAAATGATATCAATTAAATAAGAATTTGAAGACATTGTATGTTTTATTTTTATGTCATATGTAAATGTATAAAATGTACGATGATGCATTATATAGTAGGACATGTGAATCGAGAAGTAATTTTGATGATTTTTCGTAATAATATTGGATATTTTTAATATTGATATTGCAAGTTATTTATTTTAGAAAATTAGGTTACAATAGAAAATTAATAGTAATATTTTTCTTTATTGAAATAAGAGATTTTACTAGCAAATGGTCGTTGGGCCTTAGTCGCCACTAAAAATTACTCATAAACTTTAGTGGCAATATTTGGGATTTTGTGGCAACTTTGTCGCTACTAAAGGTCAAGTTCTTTTATGGTGAATCTTAGTTGGCAACACTTAGGTGGAGGGATTAGTTTCATGTGGCTTGCCACGTCACTAAAAAATTGGAGTGTTGACTATTGAGGGTATTTGTGGCTTCTTAAGATAACGACGGGGGTATTTTTGATTCCAAAATGTAATGGAGGGTATAAGTAATATATTTCACATAGTTCAGGGGCAATTTTAACCCTTTTCCGAAGTTTATAAACAAAGTATTTTTTTTGGTATTTTATAAAAGATAAAATAAAGTTTTAAGAATATTAATTTGATCCTATGTAAGACCTCTAAAATGACTTAGGTGAAGCTAGAGACTAACATGGTTGTCATGATAGTATAAGGTTCTGTAACGACCTGTTTAGTCGTTTTGAGCAGCAGAGTTTATTTCTGGAAATCACTGTCTGGGTCGACGGATCCCACGACGGACAGTCATGGGCACGACGGACCGTCGAGGGGGTCTCGTTCCAAAACACTTAGAATTCTGAAATTTGGGTACTGAGATCGACTCTCTAACCTTCGTGACGAAATGGCAGGACGGACCGTCGTTGGCACGACGGACCGTCACAAATCTTTCCACAGAAATTAACTCTCTGAACTTTGTGACGGACCTGCAGGACGGACCGTCACAGTCATGACGGACCGTCACAGGCTGCGTAACCCTGACTGGGTTGGATTTCTGTTAAAAGTTCTAAGGGGCGTTTTGGACTATTCCTGCTATAATTATAATGTTAGTGGGTTAATGTTAATAATTCAATTACTTGGGGGTTAAAGGAGATAACCTTGAAATAAAAAGTGGGTTACTTTTATCATCTTTTATACTTAATTATATGACAATTAGGGTAAAAGAAAAAGGGTTTGAATAAGAAAAATAGAAAAAACAGAGAGAAAAGAGAGAAACGATCGAGAGGAAGAGAAGAACGCAAGGAAAGCAAAGGTTTTGGGAAGATAGCTTGTTTGATCGCGATTCTTCGATGGAGGTAGGTTATGATTTATACTATCCTATAGTAAACTCTAAATAGCGAATGATATGTATTGGGTAGTATTATAAAGTCTTCTGTATGCTTAATTGTGTGCTTGCATGATGTGATTATCTAATTGTGATGAATTAGCATGATGAGGCTGTTGAATCTTAAATCCTAAATTTACTTTGTTAATGATGATGCCTTGGTATAAAAGAAGGCTTGATCAACTAAAGTAATGAGATTAGAGGATCGGGTGTCACGTTCCGACACGAGGATAGTAATAGAGGATCGGGTGTCACGTTCCGACACCAGGATAGTAATAGAGGATCGGGTGTCACGTTCCGACAGCAGGATAGTATATGGATCGGAGTGTCACGTTCCGACACCAGGATAGTATATGGATCGGAGTGTCACGTTCCGACACCAGGAAAGTATATGGATCGGAGTGTCACATTCCGACACCAGGATAATATTAGAGGATCGGGTGTCACGTTCCGACACCAGGATAGTATGTGGATCGGAGTGTCACGTTCCGACACCAGGATAGTATATGGATCAGAGTGTCACGTTCCGACACCAGGATAGTATATGGATCGGAGTGTCACGTTCCGACACCAGGATAGTATATGGATCGGAGTGTCACGTTCTGACATCAGGATAGTATATGGATCGGAGTGTCACGTTACGACACCAGGATAGTATATGGATCGGAGTGTCACGTTCCGACACCAGGATAGTAGATGGATCGGAGTGTCACGTACAGACACAAGAGGAATAAAGAGAATGAATCTTGAAATATGTTAATATACTCAATCTAAAGAAACTGTTTCCCAAATGAGTAGTGTGTGGAGGCTTGAGTCCTCATAGATGTGCTTGGTGTTGTGACCAAGGGTTATGGTAATTGTTGTTGTCACCTGTTAAGAATATTAGTTGATTTTATGTTATTATCTTACATATATTGCTTTCTATTTTGAGTTGGCCGATGATACCTACTCAGTACTTGTGCCTTGTACTGACCCCTACTTGTATTTGTTTTTCTTTGTTAATTGTGGAGTGCAGCAAACGTGCCATCGTCTTCAACTCAACCTCAACTCTAGCCAGTCTTCATCACGCCAGATTTCAGGGTGAGCTATTACTTCTAGCTTGGACTGGATCTTCTTCTTCATGTCTTGATGCCTTGAAATTTCGGCATGGACTAGCTGTTTATTTATTTTAGCTTCTTAGACACTCTTAGATTTAGTAATTTGAGGATAGATTTTCTTGTGGTGATGAATTCCAGATTTTGGGGATAATAGTTAATAAATTTTAGAAGTTATTTATTGGTTATATTAATGAGTTTTATGTCTTCCGCATATTATTCTGTTTATTATGGTTGAAATGTTGGGGTTTAGATTGGTTGGTTCGCTCACATAGTAGGATAAGTGTGGGTGCCACTCGCGGCTCGTTTTGGGTCGTGACAAACTTGGTATCAGAGCATTAGGTTCGTTGGTCTCATCACACAAGAACGAGTCTAGTAGTGTCTTAAGGAACGGTAGGGGGACGCCTTTACTTTTCTTTGAGAGGCTATAAGACTTTAGGAAAATTCCATTCCCTCTGTCTTTCTTTCGTGCTATTACTTGGATCCAATTGGTATCTAGGTGATACAAATTGGTATCTGACCATCTTCACTCTATTTCGCAAATGGTTAGAACTAGAGAAACAACCGCGCCAACACCAACACCGGCAAGACAAGATGCATCTGAGCCAGCCACTGAGGCGGTAGCTCGAAGAGGATTAGTGGCAAGAGTCCGTGGTAGAGGTCGCGGGAGGACGTCCACTAGAGGAAGAGGACTAGCACCTGGCCCATCTAGTACTAGGGCGGTGATTCCTCCACCAACTGAGGAAGTAGTAAGAGATAATAATAAGTGTTTATCTTTGATCTAGCTTATCCTTAGACCATGTAGTTTGCATTTAAAGTAAGTCTCCATGTTTGCAACAGATTTTCACACCCAACATGGAATCTGTCACGACCCAAAACGAGCCGCGAGTGGCACCCACACTTATCCTACTATGTGAGCGAACCAACCAGTCTAAACCCCAACATTTCAACATAATAAACAGAATATAATGCGGAAGACTTAAAACTCATTAATGAAAATAGATTAATAACTTCTAAAAACTCAAACACTTATTATTGCATGGCTTCTGTATTATTTGATCCTGTCTCCACATTTTCATATGTATCTTCCTCATTTGCTACTGGCCTTAATTTACATTGTGAATTGCTTGACATGCCTATTCGTGTGTCTACTCTGGTGGGTGAGTCTTTGGTAGTTGAAAAGGTATATAGGTCTTGTCTGGTGACTTTGTGGGGAGCAATACTCATGTAGACTTGGTTATTTTAGAAATGGTTGATTTCGATGTAATTCTGGGTATGACTTGACTTTCTCCAAATTTTGCAGTCTTAGATTGTAATGCTAAAACTGTAACGTTGGCCAAGCCTGGGACAGATCCGTTAGTGTGGGAGGGTGACTACACTTCCACTCCAGTTCGTATCATCTCCTTTATTCGTGCTAAGAGAATGGTTAGTAAAGGGTGTTTAGCGTTCTTGGCACACCTCAGGGATGATACTACCCAAGTACCTTCAATTGAGTCGGTTTCAATAGTCCGTGAGTTTCTGGATGTGTTCCCTCCAGACCTTCCTGGTATGCCACCGGATAGGGATATTGACTTTTGCATTGATCTGGAGCCGGATACTCGCCCCATTTCCATACCCCCTTGTAGAATGGCTCCAGCAGAGTTAAGGGAGTTAAAGGCCCAACTTCAAGAGTTGTTAAGTAAAGGCTTCATTAGACCAAGCGCTTCCCCTTGGGGTGCTCCGGTGTTATTTGTGAAGAAGAAGGATGGGAGTTTTCGGATGTACATAGACTACCCGCAGTTGAACAAGGTAACTATTAAGAACAAGTACCCCATTCCTCGCATTGATGACTTGTTCGATCAATTACAAGGCGCTTGTGTCTTCTCTAAGATTGACTTGAGATCCAGTTATCATCAATTGAAAATATGGGCAACAGATGTGCCAAGACTGCTTTTCAAACCAGGTATGGGCATTACGAATTCGTAGTAATGTCTTTTGGTCTTACGAATGCCCCTGCTGCTTTCATGAGCTTGATGAACGGGATTTTTAAGCCATATCTGGATCTCTTTGTGATCGTATTTATTGATGATATACTGATATACTCCAAGAGTAAGAAGGAACATGAGGAGCATTTGATAATTGTGTTGGAAGTATTAAGGGAGAAAAGGCTTTATGCCAAATTCTCCAAGTGTGAGTTTTGGCTAGATTCAGTGTCCTTCTTGGGGCACGTGGTTTCTAAGGATGGAGTGATGGTGGATCCTTCTAAGATTGAAACAGTGAGGGATTGGGTAAGACCTACTAATGTGTCAGAAGTAAGGAGCTTTGTTGGTTTAGCCAGCTACTACCGTCGATTTGTCAAGGGATTCTCTTCTATTGCTTCCCAATTAACAAACTTGACTAAGCAGAATGTTCCATTTGTATGGTCGGATGAATGTGAGGAAAACTTTCAGAAACTCAAGACCTTGCTGACTACGGCACCTATCCTTACCTTGCCAGAAGAGGGTAAGAATTTCATTGTTTATTGCGATGCATCTTATTCTGGGTTGGGTGCAGTGCTAATGCAAGAGAGGAATGTAATCGCTTATGCTTCAAGGCAACTAAAGGTGCACGAACGTAACTATCCGACCCATGATTTGGAATTGGCTGCAGTTGTGTTTGCATTAAAGCAATGGAGACATTATCTATATGGGGTCAAGTGTGAAGTCTACACAGATCATCGTAGTCTACAGTATGTCTTTACCCAGAAAGACTTGAATTTGAGACGGAGGAGGTGGATGGAACTGTTGAAGGACTATGATATTACTATTCTGTATCACACAGGAAAAGCAAATGTGGTGGCTGATGCTTTAAGTAGAAAAGCAGGAAGCATGGGTAGTTTAGCCCACTTACAAGTTTCTAGACGCCCATTGGCTAGAGAAGTCCAAAACTTGGCTAACGACTTTATGAGACTGGAAATACTAGAGAAAGGAGGATTTTTGGCCTGTGTGGAGGCAAGATCTTCTTTTCTTGATAAGATCAAGGGAAAACAGTTTGATGATGAGAAACTAAGCCGAATTCGGGATATGGTGTTGCGATGAGAGGCTAAAGAAGCAATGATTGATGAGGAAGGTGTTTTGAGAATTAAGGGAAGGGTATGTGTGCCCCGTGTTGATGATTTGATCCACACTATTCTTACAGAGGCTCATAGTTCCGGATATTCTATACATCCTGGTGCAACCAAGATGTACCGTGACCTAAAGCAACACTTTTGGTGGAGTAGAATGAAGCGCGACATTGTTGATTTTGTTGCCAAGTGTCCAAATTGTCAATAAGTAAAGTATGAACACCAGAGGCCCGGAGGAATACTTCAGAGAATGCCCATTCCTGAATGGAAGTGGGAGAGAATTGCAATGGACTTCATGGTTGGTCTTCCAAAGACATTGGGAAAGTTTGATTCTATTTCGGTAATTGTGGAGAGATTAACTAAGTCTGCTCACTTCATTCCGGTCAAGGTGACCTACAATGCAGAGAAGTTAGCCAAACTTTATATCTCAGAAATTGTTCGATTGCATGGAGTTCCACTTTCCATCATATCAGATAGAGGTACGCAGTTTACTTCTAAGTTTTGGAGAACATTGCATGCTGAATTAGGTACTAAGTTGGATCTTAGTACTGCATTTCACCCTCAGACCGATGGTCAGTCTGAGCGAACGATTCAGGTATTGGAGGATATGCTTCGTGCATGTGTGATAGAATTTTGTGGCCATTGCGATAACTTCTTACCCTTAGCAGAGTTCTCATACAATAATAGCTATCACTCCAGTATTGACATGGCCCTATTCGAAGCATTGTATGGGAGGAGATGTAGGTCTCCCATTGGTTGGTTTGATGCATTTGAGGTTAGACCTTGGGGTACTGATCTTTTGAGGGATTCATTAGAGAAAGTGAAATCTATTCAAGAAAAGCTTTTAGCGGCGCAAAGTAGGCAAAAGGAATATGCAGATCGAAAGGTTAGAGACTTGGAGTTCAACAAGGGTGAACAAGTTTTGCTGAAGGTTTCACCCATGAAAGGGGTGATACGGTTTGGTAAAAGAGGTAAGCTAAGCCCAAGGTATATTGGACCATTTGAGGTACTTAAGCGAGTAGGGGAGGTGGCTTATGAATTAGCCTTGCCTCCAGGACTGTCAGGAGTGCACCCGGTATTTCATGTGTCTATGTTGAAAAGATACCATGGGGATGGAATCTACATCATTCGTTGGGATTCGGTTCTGCTTGATGAGAATTTGTCTTATGAGGAGGAGCCTGTTGCCATTCTAGATAGAGAAATTCGCAAGTTGAGATCAAGGGAGATTGCATCCATCAAAGTTCAATGGAAGAATCGACCAGTTGAAGAGTCCACTTGGGAGAAGGAGGCTGATATGCAAGAAAGATACCCACACCTGTTTACAGATTCAGGTACTCCTTTTCGCCCTTGTTTTTCTTCTTGTGATCATTCGAGGACGAACAATGGGTAAATTGGTATCTATTGTAACGACCTATTTAGTCGTTTTGAGCAGCAGAGTTTATTTCTGGAAATCACTGTCTGGGTCGACGGATCCCACGACGGGCCGTCATGGGCACGACGGACCGTCGAGGGGGTCTCGTTACAAAACACTTAGAATTCTGAAATTTAGGTACTGAGATCTACTCTCTAAACTTCGTGACGGAATGGCAGGACGGACCGTCGTTGGTACGACGCACCGTCACAAATCTTTCCACAGAATTAACTCTCTGAACTTTGTGACGGACCTGCAGGATGGACCGTCACAGTCATGACGGACCGTCACAGGCTGCGTAACCCTGACTGGGTTGGATTTCTATTAAAAGTTCTAAGGGGCGTTTTGGACTATTCCTGCTATAATTATAAAGTTAGTGGGTTAATGTTAATAATTCAATTACTTGGGGGTTAAAGGAGATAACCTTGAAATAAAAAGTGGGTTACTTTTATCATCTTTTATACTTAATTATATGAAAATTAGGGTAAAAGAAAAAGGGTTTGAATAAGAAAAATAGAAAAAACAGAGAGAAAATAGAGAAACGATCGAGAGGAAGAGAAGAACGCAAGGAAAACAAAGGTTTTGGGAAGATAGCTTGTTTAATCGCGATTCTTCGGTGGAGGTAGGTTATGGTTTATACTATCTTATAGTAAACTCTAAATAGCGAATGATATGTATTGGGTAGTATTATAAAGTCTTTTGTATGCTTAATTGTGTGCTTGCATGATGTGATTATCTAATTGTGATGAATTAGCATGATGAGGCTGTTGAATCTTAAATCCTAAATTTACTTTGTTAATGATTATGCCTTGGTATAAAAGAAGGCTTGATGAACTAAAGTAATGAGATTAGAGGATCAGGTGTCATGTTCCGACACCAGGATAGTAATAGAGGATCGGGTGTCACGTTCCGACACCAGGATAGTAATAGAGGATCGGGTGTCACGTTCCGACACCAGGATAGTATATGGATTGGAGTGTCACGTTCCGACACCTCCGACACCAGGATAGTATATGAATTGGAGTGTCACGTTCTGACACCAGGATAGTATATGGATCGGAGTCACGTTCTGACACCAGGATAGTATTAGAGGATCGGGTATCACATTCCGACACCAGGATAGTATTAGAGGATCAGGTGTCACGTTCCGACACCAGGATAGTATATGGATCGGAGTGTCACGTTCCGACTCCAAGATAGTATATGGATCGGAGTGTCACGTTCCGACACAAGGATAGTATATGGATCGAAGTATCACGTTCCGACACCAGGATAATATATGGATCGGAGTGTCACGTTTCGACACCAGGATAGTATATGGATCGGAGTGTCACGTTTCGACACCAGGATAGTATATGGATCGGAGTGTCATGTTCCCACACCAGGATAGTAGATGGATCGGAGTGTCACGTACCGACACAAGAGGAATAAAGAGAATGAATCTTGAAATATGTTAATATACTCAATCTAAAGAAACTGTTTCCCAAATGAGTAGGGTGTAGAGGCTTGAGTCCTCATAGATGTGCTTGGTGTTGTGACCAAGGGTTATGGTAATTGTTGTTGTCACCTGTTAAGAATATTAGTTGATTTTATGTTATTATCTAACATATATTGCTTTCTATTTTGAGTTGGCCGATGATACCTACTCAGTACTTGTGCCTTGTACTGACCCCTACTTGTATTTGTTTTTCTTTGTTAATTGTGGAGTGCAGCAAACGTGCCATCGTCTTCAACTCAACCTCAACTCTAGCCAGTCTTCATCACGCCAGATTTCAGGGTGAGCTATTGCTTCTAGCTTGGACTGGATCTTCTTCTTCATGTCTTGATGCCTTGAAATTTCGGCATGGACTAGCTGTTTATTTATTTTAGCTTCTTAGACACTCTTAGATTTAGTAATTTGAGGATAGATGTTCTTGTGGTGATGACTTCCAGATTTTGGGGATAATAGTTAATAAATTTTAGAAGTTATTTATTGGTTATATTAATGAGTTTTAAGTCTTCCGCATATTATTCTGTTTATTATGGTTGAAATGTTAGGGTTTAGATTGGTTGGTTCGCTCACATAGTAGGATAAGTGTGGGTGCCACTCGCGGCTCGTTTTGGGTCTTGACAGGTTCTAAAGTGGTATAAAATGTGGTATTGAGGCAGTGTCTAGTGTTTTAGGTGAACTGGAAGTGAAACGTCAAGGGTCGACCAAGACGTTCGATGACTAAGTCATATGTGCCTCATATATGGTTTTATGTGTTTATGTGTGATTCATGAGGTTATAAGGTCATCATTAAATGAGTTATTGTCATTAAATGAGTTATTGTTGTGTATATAGGCAGTGTGTCAAGTTTTGTGAAGTTTGAAGGTCAAACGTCTAAGAACGTCCATGACATTCGAAAGGTTTGCCTTGAAAATGACCTTGTGTGTCTATGCATGCTTCGTTGAGTTTTACGTGTTTGTTTTGGATGAAACTCATGTGAGAGGTTCTAAAATAGTATACGAGCACGTTTGGGTTGGAAACGTCCGAACAAACATCCCCAAGGACCATTCAAGGGCCCTTGAGGAAGGACCCTTGTTGGTGACCAAGACTGCTCAAGATAGCCCAACCTACGGAGGCAATCGACACCAAGTGTAACAACCCTAAAATGGCTATGCTAAATAATTCTTAATGTGTCTAGAATGCCTATAATTAGACCGGATATACACGGATTGATGCGCGTAGAACCAGACCTCTGAATTCTTGCGACATCCAAGCCAACTAATCTGGGGAGTTAGTTGAGCTAGGAAATGTTGGGTCCTACCATGTAGCGTACCCGAATACTAGGATTCACCTGGATGAGTCTTAACCGGACTTAGAGGGTTAGTCCTAGGTTTTAAGGGTTCTAGGGGTATAAAGGTAATTTTAGGGCTAGGGGTAGTATAGTAATTATCCTAGGCTGATATTTAATTAATTAAATAAAGTTATTAATTAGTCAAAATAAGTCAAATCTCGGTGGTCAAACCCAAGAGACCTTACCTCCTCACTCTGGTTCGAGCAAAGTTGGAGGCTTAATGAGGCACAAATTAATTGATTAAAATTAATTAAAATAAGGAGGGGCATTATAATAACTTAATATATATTTTATAACAATTCCCACAAAAGGGGCGCATGACTCCCACTAGGAGTGTGCTTCATCCCCGCTCTTAATTCTTTATATTACTCCTAAAACGTTTTTCACCTTTACTTTACCATTCAAAAATAGAAAAATAAAATAAGCCTACTATATAAACGTGTTCTTGGCTGCATCCATCAAAAACACAAGAAAAAAATTCGTACGCCTAAGCATTACACGTAAAAAACTTCACTTGTGAACAAGAATCAAGGCTCCGAAGAGAGGTTTGGGCGTGGGTTAGGACGTGTGATTGTGGCTGGTTGTCAAGGCTGAAAAGGTATGGGTTTTCTCACTCTTGGTCCCTTTCCCAAGAGACCATTAGGACTCAAATGAATCTTATTCCGAAAACTAGGGTTGTTCCCCGTTGCATGTCTCTGTCACTAGCTCCCATTGATTCGTAGGGTGGATATGTTTGCTGGTAGAAATTAGGGATATAATGTGTTTTCTTGATGATCAGGTTCATGTATGTGTGTTCGAATTTATGTGATTATTAAAGTATGTTTTTTCCAAGAATATGTGATAAGTATGTGTGCAAAGTGTGTGTTGCAGTGGCTCTTGGACACGGACTGGAGCATGGAATGACATGTTTTACGGTTGTATTTCACGTGCACAAACTTGTATAAATTGTGATGTTCACATGAAGTATAATGTTGATGATTTGAGTGAAAAACTATTAGCTAAATGCTTCACGAAATGCCCTAAGAATTAACTCAAAATGTTGATGAAAAGAAGCTTAAATATGTAACTCAAATTTCCAGCACCTTGTTGGTTAATTTCAGCAAAGTAAATTTGTTTAATAAGCTATGTAAAATAAAGAAAAATAAGTGAGATCACTGAGGATTGAACCCGTGACCTCACCATGTTAAAAATCATTGAAATAATGTGAGTTAAAAAGAATGTGGCATGTGGGATTCGAACCCATGTGACTTGATCGAAAATGACAAGAAAAATAAAAAAAATAAGAATGAGGTGGGTGTGGTTCGAACCCAAAACCTCTCTATCAAACATTAGAGAGAATTAAAATAAAAATTAATATTTAGGCATGTGGAAATCGAACCCCCAACCACACGACAGAATAAAGGAAATTAAGGAGAAAAGAAAATGAGGTTGTGGGGGTTCGATCCCACACCCCTTTGGTCAAAACAAAAATTGATTTAAGGAAAAAGGAAAATAAAAGATAATGAGGTTGTGGGGGTTCGATCCCACATTACCTCACTCCCAAACGAAGGAAAACTAAAGAAAGAAATTAAGGGGAAAAGGAAAGGAGGCGTTGGGGCTCGATCTTGGGTCCCCAAGGCGTGTAGATCAAACTAAAATAAATAAAAATGTACGTGTTGTCCAAGGAATTCAAAATCGGGTTCCCTTGTCCAAATTCCGTATTGATACATAAATCAAACGTGAATAAATGTTCAAAAATAATGTTGCCTACATAGATCGAAATCGAGATCTTGGAATACTTACAAGATGCATAAGTCTTGTACCACATAATCTCTGTATGAATCACTTAAACGAACTATGAAAGCCTCATGGCTTGTACGTATAGACCCATAAGTCTAGCATACGTGTAAAGTAAGTGAACCTAAGATGTATGTAACGAAATGATGAAACCCTAAAAGGATCAAGTAAGAGTATGAAACACACTAAATGGCCAAGTGCATTGGCATATGATGAAATGAACATTCACATAAAAAGGGGTGAGTAATTATGAAGAGCAAATATGCTAAAGTTAATGAATGTGGTGACAACATGATAAGAGGATAATGTGAAAGATGAGAGCAATCTCAAATGAGGCTAAGTAAATGTTACCAAAACGTACTCACCTATGAGAGTGTAAAGCTAAAGAAAAGACCAGTCTCTATGAACACTCTAACGAAATTATTGAGATTAATGTATACTTAATACTAATGATGATATGAGATCATCTATTGAGCTATGATGTCCTCATACTTGAAGCCAACTTCCATGACGTATGAGTTGAATGTAATGGAACTTTTTATTGAGGACCCATAGGCTAGCTATGAGCGGTGATGCCTTCTTTCGAGAAAGGCGGAGGTTCATGTAACTCTCATGAGATGAGACCGACCGGCATGCCGGATATGGGTCTCCTTATATATCCCAGTCTTTGAACGTATACTGCCAATATAGGGATCTAGTAGGGTTCAATTCCCTATGTACACTAACATGTTTTGGGTCACTTTGGCCGGTGATTCCACCTATTTTTGATGTGGGGCAGACACTGGATTTCATGATGCTCACATGATCCATGTCGGTTAAAGTTAAAGTTCCCAAATGAATGAATGAGGCCAGCCTCAAATGATGCGCATAATGATATGAACGATACCAAAGCTGTTAGGATAGGATAATCAAGAGGTGAGCTAGACTCAAGTAATGACACTAGGTTATTCTTGATCATTGCACAACAAACCAGATGAGAGTCTTAAACTATATCCTAGGTATGACTAGCGTTTACAGTAGCTTATGAATGAATGAAATGAAGTACGTATGAGTGAATAAAGTAGACTATGTGTTTGCTAAAGAAGTCTCCCTAGTTGAGGTCTCATATGTTGAGCCCTCATTTTGGGAAGTCCTAATGTCAAGTTCATGATCCCAAGGTCTCATGACATATGAAAGCATGATATGAACTATGTGATATGATATGTGCAATATGTTATGTGTTGTTTGCAAAATGATAAGTCTGATGATACATGTTACTCTCATGGCATGACTTTCCTAAACCAAATTTGGCAAGTCCCCTGACTATCCTAATTCAAAATTGGCAAGTCCCTTACATTCCTAAGCCCAATTTGGCAAGTCCACTAACTCGACTTTCCATAAATCATGTTGTTCGGAAAGAACTATTCTTACTCATACATGTCCTTGGTGTGTGCTTGCATATACCCATACTTAGTACAAGTGTGTACTAATCCCATACAACTCTAAATTTTTAGGTGCAGGCACAGGTGGACGTTAGAGCTTACAGATCGACGCTGAAGCTATACGGACGTGGAGCATTCATTCGGACTTGGTAGGCCCTCATGCATTCGAGGACGCTTGCCCATTATATTCTAGATTAGTTATAGGATGAGCTAGTGGAGTATGTTTCACTAGCGTTTCTTTCCCGTTTTATTTTAGACATTGTATTGGTGCCATTTTGGCAAGTATACACTTAATGCAGTATTGAACTATTTCTTTCATTTGATGTTCTTAATATTCGATGGTTGATGGTGAACGTATATGAATCTAAGTAGAATGACTTACATGCATGTTACAAAACAAAAAGTTCAACTTTTCCGCTAAAATTAATCTAGATGAAGTAAGGATGATGTATGTAGGCTTGTTTGCGACCTCTGAGAGGTCAACGACACCGGTCTCGTTTGGTGTCTTGATTCCGATCGTGACACCAAGTGGGTCAGTCGACACCCCGTAAGTGGGGAGTCGTTGTTGCATACTTAGGCGTGAGGAAGGAGGGGCCAAAGACCAGCCTCAGTCCCCAACCATGGACCAACAGAACTATCCATTGGTCAAGGGACGGTCTGTCGATGGTACTGTTTTTCCTGCAAAGTCACTGTAAGTTCAAGAGATGAATTGGTAAATTTACCCACGTCCAAATAAGACTTTGGGTGGTTCCTTAAGGGTCTTTTCAGTATTTTAAAAATGCGTACAAGTCTTTAACACTTAGAAGATTTCAATCTTCAAATAAAAAAAATTCAAAAATCCTTTAGAAATTCTCTAGAACTCCATTGGAGCCAAAACTCAAGGAAGGACTTGAATTGGAGAATTGAGTGAAGATTCTTCATCAAATTGGAGTATTAGATTTATTAAGATATGATTTTTGATCCTTGAAACTCTATTAATCAAGGAGCTTAACTATCGAAGAAGTTTTCTAAAGTTTTCAAAGATGAATTGTCCAATTTCATGATTTATCTATGGGTTCTTGCATTAAAGGTTTTAAAGCATTGTATATTGATTGAATTGTTATTAATTTGATGATTTTAACTTAATTAACCTATGAATCCATGCAATTAATGAACCCTAGTTTTTGATTACTTTATGGGTTAAGTGATTTTGGACTTAATGCTTATGAATTCTAGTGTAGTTTTCTATGGGCTATTGATAGATATAATAATTGTATTGAATTGATATCTAGGTTGTATTAGATTGATGAATCTATATTGAATTGACCTAGTATCATTTAGTATCATAGTTTTTGTGTTGAATTGTTGTCCATGGTCATAGGTAAGGGCCTTATGGTATTGAATTGGATGGTTTAGCATTGGATTGAAGTGTTGGGGATGGAGTGGTGGTACGCTGTCCTAATTCCCTTTATTTTATGTTAATTAGACTTCAATTATATTGTGATTGGTATGGTCCACTTAAGGTGGCGGTATTATGTGCTTTAATTGCAAATGATGTGGCCTTGTCGGTGTTACTTTATGTACTATGATGATCATGACCTTGTAGGAAACTACTTGAAGTATTTTGGTGATTTGTATAGTTGATTATGTGAAGTTGGATAATATCTATCTAAATGATAAGTAATGTGAAAGTATATGTGTTCTTCAATTGATGCTATTTAGGTGATCATATTAGACTATGAATATGTCTTTATGTGTATAGTCTTAGGGTTGATGCATGGTTATTCCTACTTGACTATATGAATCAATGATGATTATATTGATGATGATATGGTAGTGTATAGGATGACTTAAGGATGATAATGGTTATTTCTATGAGCTTCTAGAATGATATGTAATATGTGTTAAAGTGAAGTATGTTGTGTCTTGTCTTGGTTGACTTGTGTCCCTTACTTGTGCATGTATGAACGTGAATATGAGATGTCTTGACTTAGAATGTTAAAGCCTTTTTGTCTTGTATGTATAAATGACATGTGACTTTGAAGAATGTTAAGATGGTCTTTGTGTGGACCTTGAACCTAATGGTAAGGTTATGAATGTTGAAGTCGAAAGCCGTAATAGTATCCTTCAAGTAAAGGAATGATAGACTTAAGATTGGTTGCCTGGAACGACATCATATCAATCCTTAGGAAAGTCATTATGAGCTTCTTGTCTCCATTGTAAGGTTTTCCTTGGGGCCCCCTTTGGTAGGGTAAATGTGATTTTATGAACTAGATATGGAACCCCTTTATGTGAACCTTTAATGTAAATTACTCTATGAGAACAAAGGCTAGCACCGAGTAAGTATGGTAACGGAAGTAGCTCTAGTTAAAGGACGAGACAAGAGTACAAAGCACACCCTTTATATTCCTTAATCATATACCTACATGGGATGTGTGGTAGTTCTACCATTGGCAAGTAGAACACCCTCATCGGAGTAGGTTAGAACTATGGATTCCATGTCTAGCTACCATGGTTTATGTCGGTTATTGCCTATTCTTATCATATGGGATACCTACTAGCATTAGAGAAGTTCTATGAGGTTTAGATGGTGGTACGACACTATCTAGACATTGCATAATATACTTTGAAGGTGTTAGTGAGAGTCCCTAAGTCTTGTCGAAGACCATTACTTGAATGTCTTTATGTGATGAATGAGTCTTAAATAAACTAATGAATGCAATGACTTAAGCTAAGAAAACATGTTAAATGAATAAGTACTTACCTAGAGTAGTTAAAGGTTGTCTAGTTGAGGTGTGAAGGGGCACAGGAATGGTCACTTCGTATCTTACCTAGATAAGTCTTAAGAATGACTCTGTTAGGGAAGATGTTGATTATGTGCACATGATCTAAGCCTTAGGTAGTTTTAAAGATTATTTAGGTAGTCTTGAAGAGGTCAAATCATGGACATTAGCTTCTTGATTTACTTAAGTAAGTCTTTTGATAGCCTTTGGAAGAAGAATGTCATGTTTATGTGTTTGGTGTCTTGTAAGTGTGTGTTGATCTCATTATAGATGGTCTTCAGGATCATATAGGTGTGCCTGGAGAGATTGTATGTGCCGTTTCTCTTTGTCTTACTTAACTGAGTCTTAGAATAACTTTTAGTAAGGAGATTGAATGCTAGAAGGTGTCTAAAATGAAACTAAGAGAACTTCATTGTACAGTGAAGTGGGTTACTGTAATGTGACTCCTAAAAATGTGATCAGTGCTCTAGGTGATTTCTTAGGGTTTAGTACATGTGTTTGTACTAATTCCATGCTTTTATCTATTTCTATAGTGGTTGGTAGGTGAGGAGCATTTGGAAAGCAAGACTTGGATCGTAGCATCATTCAACTGAAGTTGAAGTATGTCTTCATTGACTCGAGGGCATAAAATGTTTTTTGTTTTCTTCATCGGAGTATTTTAATAGACTAAATAATTCTATATTTTGAAGTATGGGTCATGTCCTAAGTATTGTCGTGTCTAAGTTTTGATGAGTTTGAGACTTAGTATTTCGATGATTTCTAATGAAAGATGTTATTAAAGATATTTTAATGCTTTGTGAAAATTTTTAATTCCGCACTACTTTTCACTATGTATATGCGATGAACGATACTAAAAGGATTTGTACAAAACCTCCAAAATGTCAAGTACGCCAATCACAATCCGAGATTGGCTCTAACTTCTAGGGTTTGATCTCGGACGGTGGCATCCTAAATTTGCACATTTCATTTAATTTTCTCAACAGGCGAGCCATTTGGTCTTTGCCACGAAACCGTCAGCGGCGGTGCACCACCCCATCTCTGCCCTAAGATGGAGGAAGAAAAGGCCGCAGCATACTACGACGAACTTACACGAAAAGGAGAAGGCGCCGCAAGATTCAAGCAAGGTCTAGGCTTTTCTTCAACTTCAAATGACGCCGTACCTATCCGTGGCTCTGCTCTCGTTTCTTCCTCTTCATTTCTAGGTAGCTTTGTCAGGGCATCAAGCCCGTCCAAAACCACCGAGTTCGAAAAACAAGCTCAGCTCCAAACCATCCAAAACAAGCTAAAGAATAAACCTAAAGATTGCCTTTCTTCTAGGGTTTCCACAAGTCCAAGTCGCGAAAAACGTTCCAGCCGGAGAAGCCCGAGTCGAAGCCACAAGTTAAGGCGACGGAGTCGAAGCCGGAACAGAGATAAAGAGAGGCATTCGAGGTGGGGTGAAAACCGGGATGCTTATAGGTCGAAGCGTCCACATAGGTCGACAAGTAGAAGTAGAAGTAGAAGTAGAGACAGAGATAAACATAGACAAAAAGAGAAGCAGAATACAAAGAGGACAAGGAGTGTGTCACCACGGGATCAAAGACCGGGGAAAGTTGGCAAAGATAGAGCTGCTATGGTAGATTATAGCAAATTGATTGAAGGTTATCAAACTACGGTAAGTTTCATTCTTATTTCTCAATATAACTTGGTTTGGTTATAATTTGTGCTATTTTTGCTGTTAAAATAACACACATTCTAGGCAGTGAGCGAAGCAGATTGGTACAATATTCTCATTGTCTTTAAAAGTGTCAATTGTACATCCTGATCTCATTTATACAGTATGTTTTTGAGGAGAATGCCACTACTGACCAAAACTGTGATCTTGTCCGCTAGAGATGCTTGCAGTCATTTTAACAATTCCAGAGTTTTTAACAGAATGCTGGAATGTGTAGAATGTTTGAATTTATGTTCACAGATTACACTCGATCTTAGTTACTCCGTCCATCCAAATTTCATCCTAGCCCACTTCCCTTTTTAGTCTATCTAAAAAAAAAGAGCACTTACTAGTTACTTCTTTATCTATCGACAATTTAACTTTAAACTTTTCACTTACCTGGAGATGGGTTATAGCCACACATATGTCACTTGTTTTGCATGGAAATTTTCAGAAGTTTTTTTTATTTCTTAAACTCATGAGTCAAATACCACCAGATTAATTGGGACGAAGGTGTTGTATATAATAAGGTGACACACTCTTGCATTCAAATCCAATGATAAAAAAGCATCTTACTATGGTTGCTGAATAGGAAGATTGGATAATGTTAGGGGTACGCAAAAATCGAATTGCCCAATAAATGGAACCGAAAAAATGTTATTGGGTTTATAAAAAAGTTAGCGGGTTATTGGTTCATTTTCGGTTTTCACTATTGAGTTATTGGGTAAATTGATGACCCAATGAAACGATAATAGTTTACTACTTTACCCTTCCTAAATGTTAAATATTAATAATTCAATATATAACTTGACACTATAGCTATTATAGTACTCTACCCACTTTACTGGAAACTTAAAAACTAAAGTAAGGGTTCACAATTATAGCTATTTGATTTTAGCTTTAGTTTTAGTCTTGTTGGACTATTTTGTTTTAGTTTTAGTTTTAGTTTGTAATTGTAGGTTGTAGCTTTTGCAAGTTCGTAAAGGTTTGTAATTTGATTAACATATGAAATTTCATACTATGTTTTGGTGGTGACATGTAATTATAGTCTTAATACTAAATTTTCTCTTATTGATGCAATTTTTCATTAACGTTCGTGTTTTACTATATCAAAGCATTTTAAATAAGTGAGAAGTCATATAATATTTTACAGACATTTTCTTATTGGGTAAACTGAAAACGACCAAAAATTGATAAATCAAACTGATAATCCATAAAGCTGAACCGAACCGAACCGACCGATGCATACCCCTGGATAATGTTGCCTGAAGATGTTGCCTTTATGTTTTATGCTATAAGGATGATTGGATTGTAAAGCACGATATAGATTCTTACTTTGTGTTGTTAATTTCTGGAAATGTGTTTCAGACCGATGTACTTACAAATTTGTCAAAACTAAAGAATAAGGAATCTTCTGATTATCGAGCACATTAAAATGACCCTTTAGTTGCATAGTGGATTTTATCAATGCTCCCATATCCGTATATTTCCTCTAACTTTCCATTTGAGGCTTCAAAGATGTGATAATGGACTGGAAATCACATATATTGATGTTGCTTTCATCATCCGCATGTTCTCTTAATTGTTAGTGGTTACCAAGTAGGTGCAACCAATAATTTGGATCCATAGCCTTAAATTTGTTTCAGATTATGAAGCCTGATGTCCTCATCATTTCTTAGATGAGTTTCTTGTGAATACAAAGTTACCCTTCTCTCAGAAAAATGATTATGAAGCCTGATATTGTTTATTTTTTGTTTCTATGTTGAACAGACTCCAGCTGAAAGAGTCAAAGCCAAAATGAAATTTCAACTTTCAGAAAGTGGTAATTATAACTTCTTTTTCTGGTCTTTTTTGGATAATATTCTTCACTTGTGGATGCCTAATATGTAAATTTCGCTATTTAATGTACTATACAGTGGATACTAATATGTTTTAATTAGTTGAGGAGATATTACCTAGTTCTACTGATGGTTATGGGGCTGTTAACTCTTTCTAGAAAAAATGATATAACAATAGTGATGATTGCTAACAGGAAGGTCTAAGCCTATCATCAATACATGCAAGAAATAGCAGAACTAGTACTCCCTCTAGTCTAAGTGAATTGTTGGATATGACACACCTCTTAAGATTCATGTTTAAGGGCATAAATTGAAGGCTACTTTCTACTTTTGCGACCTTCAGATTAATTTGTAAATTATTCTCCTAGGAAATGTGAAGTAGTTAAAAACCTCATTAAAAAGAAGGGTAAATGTGGAAAAAAATCTCAATGATTTTCATGAATTTTAAAAATTCTATTATTTTGAAGTATGAAAAAAGTTGCAACATTTCACTTGGGGCCCGTTTGGCGGCCATATGAGATAAAATCCTGATATGAAAGCTTATGAGAGGGAGATACAGGAAATCATGTTGAGTACATTTCGGAAGCCACAACAAAGGAGGTTAGCAGCGACAAAGCCGATTTGGCTACGAAAATCTCGAAGGACCAAAGCACCATAGTTTCCATGTAGAATGACACATAAATTGAAGAGTGGATGGTGGAAGATCTTGAACCAATCCAACAGGATCAGAGTCTTACTATCCAAAGGAGGAGGAGACATTTGCATGGGTAAGACAAAATCTGATTAAGTTGGGCAAAATGTTTATAATCGACACGAGGAGTCTTTGGAGTTACTTATGCAAATAGACAACTCAGGAAGGCTAGAAAGATGGAAAACGATTCCATCACTAATAAGTCTAGATACAAGGGGTTTAGGAGCTTAAAAGCTTTCATCTGTTGACATCAATTTCGAAAGTGATGGAAGAAGAGAGATGGGGAAAAGAGGACAATGTTTTACCATGAAAGTAAAATTTGTCTCCTGGAATGTGAGGGGACTTAATAGTGGGGATTAAGAAGATTGGTGAAGAGCTTAATTCTCAACTGGAATGTAGACATAGTCTGTCGAGAGGAATTTAAGCTAGAGGGGGAGTTTAACGATATGATAAAAGAATTATGGGGTGCAAGATGGGACAAATATGCTCGTCTTCAAGCTAGTTGCACTAGAGGGGGAATTCTGATGTTATGGGATAGCGAGAGGGGAAGTTCTATAAGTTGGCTCTTACACTCTTACATGTAAACATGAGGCTCTATTGGAGGATTATAAGTGTCATATAATAGGAGTATATGGTCGAAATTGTATGTTTGAAAGAGAACATGTAACAGGAAATAGGAGTTGTCAAAAGTTTGTTTGAGGAACCATGCTAGTTGCACTAGAGGGGGAATTCTGATGTTACGGGATAGCGAGAGGGGAAATTCTGTAAATTGGCTCTTACACTCTTTCATGTAAACTTGAGGCTCCATTGCAGGATTATAAGTGTCATATAATAAGAGTATGTGGTCCAAAATGTATGTTTGAAAGAGAACATGTAAGGGGAAATATGATCTGTCAGAAGTTTGTTTGAGGGACCGTTGACAATCTATGGTGACTTCAATGTCACGAGTTTCCACCTGAGAAGAGAAATTGCAAAAGGAGAACAACAATGAAAGATTTTTCAAATTTCATTGAAGACATGGATCTTTTGGGTTAAGGAGGTGTTTTATCTGGTTCAAAGGAGACAAAAACAATGCTGCTTCTAGAATTGATAGGGTTCTGATATATAAGGAGTGGGATGACAATTTCAGCAAAATTAAACAGGTGGTGTTGCAGAGATTATGCTTAGATCACAATCCACTTGCACTACAATGCGGAGAAATCAGAATGTGTCATGAAAACATTGAGAGTGGAAGTTCTTGAAAGTTTTTATGATAAACTCCAATTTTTTGCTGAAAATGCTCTCATGTATGGTTTTTGGAAGGAAGCGGGTTCAATGGGTAAGATATTGCATCTCCACCAAAAGATTTTTAGTTCTTATCAATGGATCACCCGAAGGCTTTTCCCCTACAAAAAGTGGCTTGAGGCAGGGAGATCCTTTGCCTTCTCTCTTTAAAATGAATCACAAACCAAACCCCAAGTTCAAATGCCAACATGGAAGTCACATACCTGCAGTATGCTGATGATACCTTAATTTTTTGTGATGCTGAGGGAGGGCAAGTACTGATCCTAAGATCAATTTTACTGCTTTTTGAGTGCTTTTCTGGACTACATATTAGTGGGAGGAAAAGCTAGTTGTTCTCGACCAATGAAGTCCCTAATATGTTGGAGTTATCTGGAATTCTAGGAGCGGAAGTAGGCTCCTTGTCTTCTATGTACCTATGTATGCCTCTAGGTGCCACGTCAAAGGCCATGAGCATTTGGAACTCAATGATTGAAAAGTGTGAGAAAAAGTTAACTAGATGGAAATCTCAATACATCTCTTTTGGTATGCCCCTAGGTGCCAAGTCAAAGGCCATGGGCATTTGGAACTCAGTGATTGGAAAGTGTGAGAAGAAGTTAACTAGATGGAAATCTCAAGACATCTCCTTAGGTGGCTGAGTAACTTTCATCAATTTTCTTTTGGATGCTCTCTCAACCAACATGATGTCTATCTTTCCCATTCCGGATGGAGAGATAAAAAGTTTAGACAAGATTGGAGAGATTTTCTTCTGAAAGGGATTGAGAAAGATGACTCTACTGTTTGCACTTGGTAAAAATGAACGAGGTTCTATGGGGAAAGAAACAAGGGGGTTTAGGAGTGAGAAGTTTGAAAATTCAAACAAGGCACTCAGACTGAAGTGGTTGTGGAGATACTCACAAGAGCCTTAAGCACATTAGGGCTAAGTAATTAAAGCTAAACATGGAGAGGAGAACAAATGGAGGTATATACACCCTATGTTGTAAGTTTATGGAGATCTATTTGAATCTTTTAGCCTTTTTGAAAGGTAACACAACAATGAGGGTAGGCTATGGAAGTATGACCTCTTTTTGGGAGGACAAATGGTTGGGAAATGCTAGTTTAAAAACCGTTTTCCCTGAGATGTATGTGTTGGTGGTAGTACATCAACAAATGAGTTTAGCTGACAATTCGACACAACAAGGAGGAACGTCCAGTTTAGAAGGAGTTTTAATGACTGGGAAATTGAAACCGTGAAAGAATTTGTAGAGCTCTGGCAGAGTTCAAAGGGACAAGAATGAGGTATAGATTATTGTGGAACAAAGATAGCAGCAAGTTTTACGTGAACTCAACACAAGTTTTTGAATGAAGGTGGCCAGCAACCACCACAATGGCCATGAAAAGAGATCTAGAAAACAAAAATTGCTTCAAGGAGGCATGTTTTACTTGGTTACCTGCAAGAGAAGCAGTTTTGACACAACAAAATCTCAAGAAGAGGAAGTTCTCTATGTGCTCTAGATGCTATTTGTGGAAGAGGTTGAGACAACCAACCATCTGTTTTTACCGGGCAAGATAACAACCCAAGTTGGAGGAATTTTATCAGCCTTGGGGGAGTTGTTTGGACTATGCTTAGCAGAAACACCCACCTCCTCCATAGTTGGGAAGAGGTAGGTGGGGGAGCTTCATACAAAAATAGATGGAGGATTGTGTAAGCCTATATCTGCTTGACAATCTGGAGAGAGAGAAGTGCTAGATGTTTTCATAGCAAAAGTTGTGTTCTTCAGAAGATCAAATTGAACTGTATCAGACTTTTTTGTTTCTGTTGTTTCTGAGTCAATTATTCAGATCCTTTGCTCTATTTAGATTTTAGATTCAGATATCTTGTTTTGTTGATAAGTTGTAATTATTGTTTCAGTACACATGGGCCATGTACTGATTTTAGTCAATATATACGAATGTTACCTTTCTAAAAAAAATCATACAAGATGGAACTGAGTTTTGTTTGTACATACAATTTGGGTACTTTTTGCTCATAAACATAAAATCCTCAAATTATTAAAATTGCCCAACTCTTTATACAATCTTACCAAATAAGCAAAAGTTCATAACAGAAGTATTATACATTATCCCAAAGCTGTTACAAAAGAAAACACGACATTTATGATCAAACTTTATTTCACTAAAAAAGTAAAAATTGAACATGAGTTCCCTAATGAGTTGTTGTATATTACTACTTTGAGCTGTTTGTCGGTCAATATCATTATGTTCGTGAATATTTCATTACTCTATTATTCTCGCAAAAAAATATGTCGATACGAATGATTTTCTTTACAAAATATCAACTTGTGGGTCTATTTTTTTTATATGTGTAAATTGTGAAATTATGATTTGACTTTTTGGAGAATTTGGGATTTCTGATATGAAATCGCATGTCCAAATGCTGATTTCATTTCATAGTTTCAAATTACAAGATTAAAACGCATGTCCAAACACCTACTTAATATGGACTTGAGGGAGTATATCATAAGAACATATTGTAGCTTATAGGTTTATGTGAAGTATAGCCTTTTCCTAAATTCTTGCCCCGCTTTTTCTACATTTTTGTTTCATATTAGTTGTCTGCTTATCTTACAAGCTCATACAAACTCTGGTAGAGGTGGAAGCTTATCACTTAAACTTAATATGAGTATGGATTGAAGTAGCCCGTTGTTTTCTTTTGTTTCTTTTGACAGTTCGAAAAGATGAAACAATAAGCATGGGCTCGGGATGGGAGCGTTTTGACTTTGACAAGGATGCCCCTTTGGATGACAACGAGATTGAAGGTTAGCTATTTGGTTGCTATTGTTTACATATGAACATTGTCAAATTGAATCCTTTACATTATCACTTTTAGTAGGATTCTTATTGTTGCTGCAACCAGGCAGTGGTCATAGGGTGAACCATATAACTAAAATCAGATTCCAGGTGTCTTGCACTGAGCTAGTTAAAAGGATGGACTTCAATATTCTTCCTTTATTTCCTACTTGTATAGGTATTTGTAGCTTGCTAGAAATCTTCAATGTAATGATGATTCCATAGGATGCAGAATTCCAATACACTAACGGTCAACGTGCATATAAGATGCAAACTAAAACAACATTTAGGTTACGTAGCTTGTGTATGAAGGATTTGTTTGTTCATTGAAATATTCATATCGCAAGGAAACATCTTAAGTTGGATGAGGTTTTCACCGCTAATAAAACAAATGTACTATAATTTATACATTACTCCCTCCGTTTCTAAAAGAATGATCTCCTTTCCTTTTTAGTCTGTATAAGAAAGAATAACTTCTTTCTCTTTTTTTTGTTAATATTTAAATTTCAACTTTCCACGAGACATATTTAAGGCCAACAAGATCAAAGGACAATTTTGTACCACAAGATTCAAAAGTCTTTTTATTTTCTTAAACTCCATCCCAAGTCAAACTAGGTCATTCTTTGTGAAACGGAGGGAGTGTTAATCTTGTGGAGATGTGGATGATTAGTCTGGTTCGCATGAAACTAAGGTGACTTTCCTTGGGGGGGGGGGGGGGTCAAAGTATAAATAAAGAAGCAAATATGTGAAAATTATAAGATGAAAAATGGAGCGAGACAAGGAAGGAATGCCTTGTCATGTCGTGTTTAGCTTCTTCCTACTTTTATCCTGCTCTATTGAACCTTTTAGAATTCTTGTCTTCTTTCTTTCGTTTATTTTCTAGTATTTCACTTCAGTTTGAACTTTCTTTAAATTTTGAAATAGTGTCCATTCGATCATATGTTACTTTGAAAATCACCAAGCTTGTTTACAAGGTGTAAGGATTGAGTTACTAATATTATAATGCATATTCAGTAGATAAATAAATGACATTGTCGATTTCTCAATTCATTTAATTATATTTACTAGATTAGTTATTTTGTAAAACAAGTAAATGATGAGTAACTCAAATAACTTTAGTTTGGTTTCGATCTCTTTAAAATGGAATTGGAAAAAATAAGAAACAAATACTATGAAATTAAAGAAAGAAATTCAATTAAGTAGATATTGTTAAAAGGATATCCACGACTTTCAAATTTCTTCATTTGATTAAAATTAAAATTACCTTACTTACATAATTTTTTGCCTAACTCAATTGCAAGTTTAATAGCAATTCATTGTTTTTTCAAGTGTTTCTTCCAGTTAGTACATGGAATGAGAGTTATGAAGAAATGAAGTGAGCAATAGAAATAAGAAGAATAAAAGAAAAAAATACAGAGAATGTGCCTACTATATTTAAACAAAACCTAATTGAGAAGAAATGAAATAGAAGAGAAAAAAATGAATATAGCTTCACATTGAGCCCAAAAGCAATGGGAAAAATAATGAAAAAGAAAATAAAGTTTCAGATTGCGCCCAAAAATATTGAGGCTTTTTCATTGGGTTGGTATTCTGAGCTCAAAAGTTGAGCCCATCGCTTAGCCTATGGGACTTTCCAAAGCAAAAAGAAGGGGGGGGGGGGAATAGTGCACATAGTGGGACTTGAACCAGAGCATCAAAGACAAAATTTGAACTCCCTTAGTCACCGAGTTAAGCTTCTCTTCAGGGGATTTATATATATATATATATATTCAAAATTGGAGCTTACATATTCGGCGTAATTTTTCGATGAAGGGGGTCCCCCCGGGCTCCACGTAGCTCCTCCCCTGACGGGGGGACCTCCGTTCTTGCTTATATCGATATTTTTGTAGAAAGAAAAGTTCCTTTATTTGCTGACACTGATGCACTGTTGATTGCTTTAGCTGTAGAAGATGATGGTGCTTTAGTCAACCACATTGGTAAAAGCTTTCGGTTTTCTACGGTGGAGGTACACACCTCTTTTTCTTTGTATCATTTACTTCTCATAACTGTGTTGCAAATGGGCTGTGATCATGCCAAAGCGCTAAGATGTTTTTGCTGTTAATTTTTTTTTGTTGATTTGAAGACTAGGAGGGAGCAACAAATTGAGGCTGCTCATGATGAGGCTATTTTTGGAGCTCCCTCACTATTGCCATGTTCACCTTCCTCAGAAACAAATGATGAAGCAGAAGATAAGAATGTCAAAAAGGCCATATCTGAAATTGCAACTGCTACAAGTCTCATCAATGGACAGGTGATATCTTAAATTTTATCATAGTAGGTTTTTGCTAATTATTAGAGTACCGTGGTTAGGTTTTCACCCCTTTATCTTCATTTTTCGTTCTACTCTGCCTAATCATTCTTGTATTATATGAATTAGGCACTGGCAATGCAGCAAGGTTCTTGGCGCGATCGTGTGCGTAAATCATAACTTGTTTGAATGCTTGGAAGACTTGATCATGCCAAGTATTTGGTTTATGCCAATGGAGGGTTTTTGTATTTGTTCTTGTCTTGTGTGGGTTGTTGCCCGCTGCTTTTTGGAATAGTGCAAGGTCCTCGTTTGTACTGGGAAAATTGTGAAGAAGGGTATTTATGGAGTTGGGCTTTCAGCTTTAAAATATCCATTGTAGGTAATTAATTATGTGTCATATTCTAATTTTCTTATGGAGAACCAACAAGGAACCAGTTGCAAATATTTTTATGTAAATATTCTCTTATTTTGTTGGTTTTACACCTGTTTGGTACTCATATGGAGCCCCGACGCTCCCTAACGAAGGTGACTCCGTAGCTAGGGGGTTTGAATCCGAGGCCTCTTGGTTAAGGATGAATGAGTACTTACCTTCACCACAACCCTTGTTGGTCTGTAAATATTCTCTTTCGTACTCTTAAACTTTGAATTCAGCAGCCCTTGTATAGTTTGTATGTGGACGTCAAGTGTAGTGCTTTTGCCAAGATTCGTCACATGTAAATAAAATTCGGTTATGAAACATAGGCCATAGAATAGTCATAGAAATCTTCATTGAGAATCATATTTTCAAACTAAGCTTAAACCATACTGGGTGTGTAGTGTATTGCACTCCATATTTAATGGGAGATTTACAAATAGAGGGTGCACATGATATGGTTTTATGGTATATACCGAAATGTCATATTTTACTGAAAATTTGAATATCGTTGTTCTAGTATTATGATATTTGGTATGGTATATACTGAAATGTCACATTGTACTGAATTTGAATATCGTTGTTCTAGTATTATGATATTTGGTATGATATATAGTATACATTTTATTTTTATTTGGTATTCAGTATAATATTTAAAAATAGTATAACTTACTTAAATTCCATAGTGTAAGATTTAAATTACATTCTATCCCTACTTTTTTTTAAATTTACGAAAGTCCCTTAAAAATAATGTTATTCGGATACTTAACAAATAAGCTGGATACATTAAATATGATACATTAAAACAAATTCAGTTACACTTTTAAAGGAAAGAGAACATAAAATTGATTGTTAGTTCCTCAAATCACGCTAATTTAATTGATTTCATCCTCTTCAAAATCTTATCAGATTTAATCAAATCAAAATTTAAATTTTCTTCTCCAATTCTCTTCCAAATCTGTTCGCCTTAAATTCAAATTTTTTTTTCTATCAATTCTATTCCAAAATCTTATGGTTTCAAACAATTCAAATTTTCATCTTTTAATTCTTTCCCAAAATCATAATAGATTTTAAAAGTTGAAAAGAATAGCCGATACATGATCATGAATACGTTCAAGAATCTGAAAAATCAAGGTGAGTTATGAATGATACAAAATTGGGATTTTAAATTTCTTCTTCCAATTCGTCAAAGATTCTTTTAATTTTGATTCAAAATCACAAAAACAATGAGAAGGTACATCATGAATATTTTGATTTTGCTAAGATAATGAAGAATCTGGAAAGAAAAAAAATCCGACATTCAAAAATTTGGAAAAAATATGAGTCTCGGTTTGCAATGTATAAAATAGATAAGAGCTTTAATTGCATAGTAAAATAGATTAGACAATCAGAGGTATGAAACTACATATATTCTGTTGTTAATTCAATTTTTATTTATATTTTTGACATGACCATTCAATCGTGATACATTAGTATTTGTGTTTCTTGTATAAATTGATTAGTACTATACTCCTATTAATTAGATACATTAAATAAGTAATCTTGGAATTAAAGATCAACAAGTTACTGTGTGATACATGTAATATTAATTTAAATTATTGTTTCATTACCAAATATCTAACATGATACATTACTATTTGTATATCTTGTTGTTTGTGGAATACTATACTTTATAGATGATACATTATGCATATATTTTGTTGTAAAAGCATCAAAATATTCAAGAATGAGGTATGTATCAGATTAAAGTTATATTTGTACCTGATATAAGTATGTAAGTTTAGTTGTTTGATTATTTGTGATTGATGCATAGAAATAACTGTTTTACGAAATGTATCACTAATTTCTTTAATGTCAACAGATTTTGAATCATCACAGTATCTTTATTCAGTCTATGATTCTGGAAGAAAGATATGTTGTTTGCCTTGAAAGATAAATAAGCAATTGTGGAAGATTTCAAGTTGATCAGATGTTTTTTTCTATAATTTTTTTGTTGATAATAATGTATATGATACAATAAGGTTGTGAAAGAGTATTGTGTGTAAGCTGAAATAAAGTGTATCTATAAAGGTATCATTTAGTAGTTGATTATGTATCTGATACAATAAGATTATCAATGTTTACGTATTTATATATCAAGATATTTAATTTGATACATAGTATTTTTATCAAAATAAACGAGATACATTGAAAATTAAGTATCAGATGCGCGGAACAAACAACGATTGTAGCAATGATGTATCAAATCAATAATAAAACTAACAAGACTAATTTAACAATCAAAATAAATGAGATACATTGTGTCTTTGGCAGTAATAATCATGTAATGACTGATCCAACTATTTCTTTCTCTTTTTTTAAACTTGTATTTCAATGTAGATTTAAAATTCGAACATGTATAAACATTGCAAATCAAATACGACTTTCTAGTTTTTGATTTATAACAAAAGATTTCTAATAATATGAATATTATAAGAAAAATATTATTTAATAGTAAAATAATTAAATATGAAAAGAAATCCTAATATAATTAAATAACAAATATTCTTCCATAATATAGTAATTTGTGATTGATAAGGTATATCAATCAATTGATTTTCTTTTTATTAGTTAATTTTTATTTTTGTTGTTATTATTTTTCCTATTTCTTTCTCCACGTTATTCTCAAATCTCAATCATTTGTTCTTTTTTTCTAAAAAAAAATTCATCACCAAAAAGTAAAAGAGTTTTTCTAAATCTTGATTCAACATATAATTTTTTTATGATTCAATCAATTTTAATTTTTTTGCTTTTTTATAATTTTTTTGCTTTTATCTTATTTTTTATTTTCTTAATCTTTTTTTTTTTTTAGAAATAACGATTAATTTTTTTTAACTTTGATGTTATTTTTACTTTTTATTATTAAAATCTGAAATCCTATTGTTGAGAAATAAAAAATTATTTTCTGAATTTTTTATGTATAACTTACCTAAATCACATAGTGTAAGATTTAAATTACATTCTACCCCTACTTTTTTTAAATTTAAGAAAGTCTCTTAAAAATAATGTTATTCAGATACATAACAAATAAGTTGGATACATTAAAACAAATTCAGTTAAACTTTTAAAGGAAAGAGAATATAAAATTGATTGTTAGTTCCTCAAATCACGCTAATTTAATTGATTTCAATCTCTTCAAAATCTTATCAAATTTAATCAAATCAAAATTTAAATTTTCTTCTCAATTCTCTTCCAAATCTGTCCGCCTTAAATTCAAAATTTCTTTTTTTTTTCTATCAATTCTATTCCAAATTCGTATGGTTTCAAACAATTCAAATTTTCATCTTTTAATTCTTTCCCAAATCATAATAGATTTTAAAAGTTGAAAACAATAGCCGATACATGATCATGAACACGTTCAAGAATCTGGAAAATCAAGGTGAGTTATGAATGATACATAAGTGGGATTTTAAATTTCTTCTTCCAATTCGTCGAAGATCCTTTCAATTTTGATTCAAAATCACAAAAACAATGAGAAGGTACATGATGAATATTTTGATTTTGCTAAGACAATGAAGAATCTGAAAAAAAAAACCTGACATTCAAAAATCTGGAAAAAATATGAGTCTCGATTTGCAATGTATAAAATAGATCAGAGTTTTAATTGCATAGTAAAGTAGATCAGACAATCAAAGGTATGAAACTACATATATTGTATTGTTAATTTGATTTTTATTTATATTTTTGAGATGACCATTCAATCGTGATACATTAGTATTTGTGTTTCTTGTATAAATTGATAAGTACTATACTCCTATTAATTATAATTAAATAAGTAATCTTGGAATTAAAGATCAACAAGTTACTGTGTGACACATGTAATATTAATTTAAATTATTGTTTCATTACCAATTAAGTTCGTAGCTTCTACCAATTTCGCCATATGCCCCTTTCTTTTTGTTTTGAGATTAGGATCATTAATATGCAACTTAGTATTAGTATAAACTAAATGTTTTAAAGTTGAAACTGACTACTATATTTAATTGGGATGTATTTGATTGACAAATGATTTGTTAGTACTTTATAATGAATATATATTTCTACATATGTAATGTGTTAATATGATACATTTGAATTTTTTTTAGTTCCCACAAATAGACTCACTAAGGCCTCAGTTGCAGAATAAAGTTTTTCTTTCATGTCTTGTGTGTCCTCTTGCAAGATAAAACTAGATTCCCCTTCTCTTCTAGCACTAATAAAATTGTATCCCCTTTTGAAATTCTGCATATGGATGTTTGGGGGCCTTATAAGCAATGTTCTTATAATGGTTATGGGTTTTTTCTTAACATTACTGATGACTACTCCTGAATGACTTGGATTTTCTTATTGAGATACAAAGTGAAGTTGTGACTTTTATCACAACATTTATTAGTCTCATCAAAAATCAGTTTTTAACTTCTATTAAAATTGTTAGTTCAGACAATGGTCTTGAACTTTTTAACTCACAATATCACTCATTTTTCTTCTCTTGATATAATTCAATAGAGTACTTGTGTCCACACACCTCAACAAAATGACATTGCGGAAACAAAACATAGATATGTTTTTGAAATGGCAAGGGCACTCAGGTTCCAAGCTCATCCACTCTTAAATAGACTTCCCTTATCTATTTTGGCAGGAAAATCTCTGTATGAGGTCTTCCATAATCAAGTGCCCAAATTACACCATTTGCGAGTTTTTGACTGCTTGTGTTATGCCACTAGACCGATCACCACTGCCAATTTTTCTCCGAAGGCAATTACTTTTATTTTTATGGGCTATTTTGATACACAAAAAGGTTACAAACTTTACAATAATGCCACAAGTTCCGTTTATGTTAACAAAGATGTATCATTTAAGGAAGATATTTTTCCATTTAAACATCCCAAACATACTCTTCTAGATTCGCAACCTCATCATACTCCTATTTTTCTAGTCTCTTTATCTGCATTCCCTAACCTTTCAAATGATTGTTGTCATGCTATCTTTTCAAACCCTCAAACCAGTCGTCCTCTTGTCAAACCTGATCCTCAGTCCATCAATTCACATACCATTCCTTCACCCTCAGTTCTTAACTCCCCATCACCATGTAGAGATATTTTTAGGGCTTGTAGAGATATTCTGTAATATTTTAAAATAGGAACTCGATTCTGGATATCATTGTAAAATAGGAAGATATTAGTTCTTATCATATATTGTTACTTAGCTGTAGTTATATAATCATGTACATGCATCCTTTGGAAAATAATAGCATACAAAAAAAGAAAATATTTTGTTCAAGATTTGAACTTGGTATCAGCGCCATGGACAAATCAGATGGTTCTAACTCTACCTGTAAAATAAGAAGATATTAGTTCTTTCCATATATTTTTACTTAGTTGTAGTTATATAATCATGTACATGCATCCTTTGGAAAATAATAGAATACAAAAAAAAGGAAATATTTCGTTCAAGATTTGAACTTGGTATCAGCTCCATGGACAAATCAGATGCTTCTAACTCTACCCGATTGTCATTCAATATGAAAATTCCTCTTTCAATGCAGGAATTATTTTAAATGAAACTAATTATAATGTGTGGTCTCAAATCATATAGATGCATATTGGTGAAAAAGAGAAATTTTCGTTTCTTCATGGGAATACACAACCACCTACTGAAAAAGATGAAGGACATGATTAATGGTACACAGTAGTGTTTTCAAAAACGTTTTTGGGGCGAGTCTCAGGGTGAGTCTCGGGGCGTGGCATACCAAAAATACTCTGGGGCGTAAATTAAAAATGTAGATCATAAGGTCTAAGTCCTAAAATTTGAGGCGTAAGACCTGAACATAAAAACACAAGTCCTTGGCGTAAAAACGCACTCCCAGGCGTTTTAAATTTATTTTTAAGTTTTTTTACTTTAAATCATATTTTTATATTGGTGTAATGATATTTCTCAAATAATACTATAATAATTTTTCTTCATTATTGATTATTAATACTTATCTCAAATAAAAATTATAAATCATTGAAAAGTTTATTTTTGCTTATTTTACTAGTAATAAAAGTATGAAACTAAATATACATGATACTACACCAAGTAGATTCATGAGACTTACACCTCACTCCGTACTATATAAACAGCCTCGCCTCACACCCCCGCCTTTTAAAACACTCAGACAATCAAAAGGTGAAGAGGTGGATGTTGATGTCTATGTCTCCTGAGATCATGAAGCGATATATTCGCTTACCTACTGCTCAAGAAATATGGAAAGCTCTGTCAACAACCTTTTATGATGGAGCAGATGAACTAAAGTCTTCACTTTGAATCAAAAAGCCTTTTCTTCCAAACAAAATGACAGATCTTTCTCTTCCTACTAATGGAGAATTGATTGAAATTCTTTGTGAGTTGGATCACCGTGATAAGGTGATCATGGAAAATGAAAAGGATGTCAGTTCTTACCGCAAGTCTATTCAACAACAAAAGGTGCACATCTTTCTTGCTGGTTTGGATGGTGAATTTGAACAGATTCGTGGGGAAATCTTGATGAAGGATCATGTTTCAGAATTAGAAGAATGTTACTCAATGGTTTGTCGTGAATCTGTTGGGCATGCAATAGTGAATGGAGATTTTGAAAAATCTGAAGCAGCCGCCATGGTGAGCAAATATAGATCTAATCAAAATCGATTCTCTCAAAATTAACCAGATCAAATGAGGTCTAAGGGTATCAAAATGTCCACTTATTAGTGTAATCATTTTGATTAGTCGGGGTTCACAAAAGATTGTTGTTTTGAGATTGTGGGATATCTAGAATGGTGGTATTAGAACTGTGATTCAAGAAAGAGAAATGCAAGCCAGAGTTCCACTGCTGCAACTGTAGAAACAAATGCCAAGGAAGATGTTGCTGGACAATCCACAACCTTGGTAGAAACGAGAGGTAACAATGGTAAGGCTTTAAATTTATCTACACTTGTTTCTAATATACATGACTAATTTATTTCGGAGATACAGATCACATGATATTTGATTCTAGACAAGTTTCATCCCTTAAACCATTGCCACAAAAGTATGTTTCCACCGCTAATGGTTCTTCGACATATATCATTGGGGAAGGATCATTGTCTCTCATTAGTAATTTAAATTTAGACAATGTCCTAGTAGTTCCATCGTTGGATTGCAACCTTTTGTCTATTTCTCAAATTACCACTACTCTATCTTTTGTTGTGATGTTTTGGCCTAACTATATTGTGTGTTTGAGGACATCCAGACGATGAAGATGATTGATTATGGTACTAGACGATAGAAGTTGCATTGCTTGGATTTGGAGTCAAAAAGTTCTAATCAGTTGCGCCAAGCATTACCGATTAATGTGTTTAGTTGTGAGGACAAAACAAGGAAATCTTATATTTGGCTATGGTATCGACGACCAGGACATGTTTCTTTTGGATATCTTAATAAGTTGTTTCCTAGGTTATTTACAAAATTTGATGTTTCTGATTTCCATTGTGATGTTTGTGAACTTTTAAAGAGTCAGCGTGTGCCTTTTTCACCAAAAATGAAAAAGTTCAATTCCTTTTATGACTATACATTCAGATATTTGGGGTCCATCCAAGGTGAATATGTTTGGTGGATCACGTTGGTTTGTTACTTTTATAGACGATTGTACTAGAATGACTTGGTGTGTTTGATGAAGTCCAAAAGTGAAGTGAATTTGTTGTTTCAAAAGTTACATAAAATGATCTGCACTCAATATAATTGCCAAGTAAGAGTTCTACGTAGTGACAATGGGGGAGAGTATTCCAACTGTGAACTTAAGCGATATTTAGAAACACATGGAATTGCTCATAAAACTACTTGTCCTAATATACCCCAATATAATGGGGTGGCCGAAAGAAAAAAAATGTCATTTGTTAGAAGTTATTCGTGCTCTATTGACTGAAGCTCATCTACCACAATGTTATTGGTGAGAAGCACTCAGTTGCGCAACATATTTAATTAATCGAGTGTCTTCTAGCAGAATTAACTTTAAAACAACATCTCAAGCTCTTCCTAAAGCGGTGATGCATCGGCAGTCCCAAATTTGACTCATCGTATTTTTGGTTGTGTAGTATTTGTACATCTTCATAAGCATCAATGCGATAAACTATCCCCTCGTGCACTGCAGTGTTTTTTCTTGGGATATGTTACGAATCAAAAGGGGTAAAAATGTTTTTCCTCCAACTCAACGAATGTTTGTTACAATGGATGTTGTTTTTCACGAAGAGTCTATGTATTTTTCTAATGAAACAAAACTCCAAGGGGAGGACGTGAAGGATAGTTTGTCTCTAAATTATGAAAAATTGATACTTTCTACACCTAGTAACCAGGTTGTATATGAATAAAATTTATGTGACGGTGAACATCAAGAAATGAGACATAACCAAGATATGGTAGAATCAAATTTGGGTACTGCTGAAAATTAGGAAATTGATGAAGAAGATTTGGGTGCTACTGGTAATTAAGAAATTGGACAAGTTAATCCAATATCACATGAACCGCTCATTCAACAAGCAACTGATATACTAAATCAATCGTCACCAACTTTAAATGTTTTTTATTTTGTACCTAAACCATCAGTCAAACAACTACAAGCACGACACAATGAGGTTTTCCTAAACCCACCTATGAACAAAAAATTTCTGGTAGGACTGGATACCTATTGAGCTATTTTGTGTCTAATCATATTTTGTCTGAATTAAAGTCATTTGTAAATCAATTATATGTTGTATCTATTCCTAATAATGTCCAGGAAGCCTTAACTGATCCAAAATGCAAAGCAGCTATCGATGAAGAGATGAAATCTTTGAACAAATGATACATAGGAACTTGTCGATTGTTCATCATGAAAGAAAACAGTTGGATGTCTATGGGTGTATATAGTCAAGTACAAAAAAGATGGTATGATAGAACGATTCAAAGCCAGGTTGGTGTATAAGGGATATACTCAGACTTATGGAATCGACTATACAAAAACATTTGCACCTGTTGCAAAAATCAACATAGTTCTAGTGCTATTATCCTTGGCTGCAAATTTTGATTGTCCACTACAACAATTTGATGTGAAAAATGCTTTTCTAGATGGTGAGTTGTCTGAAGAAGTCTATATGGACTATCCTCGAGGGTATGGGATACCGAGATCACATGATCATAAAGTATGCAGATTGAAGAAATCACTTTATGGACTGAAACAATTACCAAGAGTGTGGTTTGAAAAAATCATCAAATGTATGAAGGCATTTGGCTATACTCAAAGTAACACCGATCACACTTTGTTCTTGAAGAGACAACATGGTAAAATTCGAGATGAAGCACCTTGGCCATTAATGGACCAAGTGTAATCGGTGTTACTTTGAGTCGATTTACGCATTGGAGAGCAACATATGAACGCAACTATGTGCATCTTGAAATATTTGAAGTCTGTTCCAGCAAAGGGAATTTTGTTCACAAAATGTATAGATCCTCTAGTAATAAATGTATATACGAATGTTGATTAGGCTGGAGATATCAATGACAGACGGTCTACTTGGGGATATTTCACTTTTGTGGGAGGATATCTTGTTACATGGAGAAGCAAAAAGCAAAATGTTGTTGCTTAGTCAAGTGCCGAGGCGGAATTCAGAGGAATGAAACTTGGAATATGTGAAACTTTGTGGTTGGGACTTCTCTTAACATATTTGGGTTATCCACCTAAGGCACTAATCCAACTATATTATGATAATAAGGCAGCACGTGATGATATTTGCACACAATTTGGTACAACACGGTCGTGCCAAGCATGTAGAAGTAGACAGGGTTTTCATCAAGGAAAAGTTGGATGTAAAGATATTAGAGTTACCCAAGATTCAATCGGAGGACCAATTGGCTGATCTTCTTACTAAAGTAGTTTCGAGCAAAAAATTCTCCAAGTTTGGGAGCAAGTTGGGCATGTTCGACATCTATGCACCAACTTGAGGGGGAGTGTAGAGATATTTTGAGGATTTGTAGATATATTCTGTAATCTTTTAAAATAAAAATTCGATTATGATAATCTTTGGAAAATAGGAAGATATTAGTTCTTTCCATATATTGTAACTTAGTTGTAGTTATATAATCATGTACATGCCTCCTTTGAAAAATAATACAATACAAAAAAAGGAAATATTCTGTTCAAGATTTGAACCCTATCTTTCCTCATCTTACACCTCCGCTTCCTCAAAGAAAATCTTCTAGTTCCACTAAACCACCCATCTGGCATACTGACTATGTCACTACTTCCAAAACATCTCATCCTATTTCTTCTTCCATGTCCTACTCTATTATCACACCTTATAAATCTCATCTTTCCACATTTTTCTCTTCTATTCAGAACCCTCCTCTTTTGACCAGGCTTCCAACAATAGTAATTGGACTTTGGCTATGGACCAAGAGATTCAAGCTCTCACTGACAACCACACCAGGGAGGTTGTTGATTTGCCTCTAAAAATATTACCTATTGATTGGAAGTGGGTGTATGAGGTTAAGTACAAAGATGATGGCAATGTTTGAAAGATATAAGGCCAAACTAGTTGCTAAGGGGTTCACACAGTTGGAAGGTTTGGACTACCATGATACCTTCTTCACTGTGGTGAAAATAGTGACGGTGAGGTGTGTTATTGCTTTGGTTGCTCAGTCTAGTTGGTCTATTTTTCAGATGAATGTGTATAATGTCATCCTTCAAGGGGATTTATTTGGGGAGGTATATATGACCTTACCACCAGGATTTTTAAGCCAGGGAGAGCATAAAGTCTTTAGGCTTCTCAAGTCCTTGTATGAATTAAAACAAGCCAGCAGACAATGGAACTTGAAGCTTACTAATGCCCTCATCCACTCAAGGTTTACACAAAGCAAGCTGGACTATTCATTGTTTACTAAAACAAACACTGTTGGTGACATTGTGATTATACTTATACATGTGGATGACCTTTTTATCACCGGCACAAGAGGCTAAAGATGTCCTACATCATAACTTTAAGATGAAGGATTTGGGTGTATTAAGGTACTTCCTTGGTATAGAATTTGCAAGGTCAAAAAGTGGGATTTTGATGAACCAAAGGAGGTATGATATGGAGTTAGTATCCGATTCTGGGCTAGCGGTGGAAAGTCAACTACAACTCCTCTTGAACAAAACCAAAAGCATACAAGTTTGGAGTATGAAAATCAATTTAACATCACAAATGATGCTCAGTTAGAAGATCGAAGAGTCTATCAGAGGCTAATTGGGAGACTGTTAGACTTAGCCATGACAAGGCCAGATGTTTCTTAAGTTGTGCAGCATTTGAGTCATTTCAGTCATTCACCAAAGAAGTCTCACTATGTTGCAGCCTTACATATAGTAAGTTACATTAAAGGGCAAACTGGCTTAGGACTATTGATGAGCAACAAGAAGTAGGGAAATATCAATGCTTAGTCTGATGTTGATTGGACATCATGTGTGTTGTCTAGAAAGTTTGTAACAGGTTTTGGTATTAAGATTGGAGAATCTTTGGTTTCTTGGAAGTCAAAGAAACAGAATATAGTCTCAAGGATTTCAACTGAAGCTGAATATAGGAGTATGGCAACAACTGTGGCAGAGTTGGTGTGGCTACAACGGTTATTGAAAGAAACTTGGAGCTCAAGTTGAGTTGCAAATGAAGTTACACCGTGATAATAAAGAAGCAATGCAAATTGATTCAAATCCCATGTATCATGAACGAACAAAACATATAAAGATCGATCGTCATTTCATCAGAGAAGGGATGTAGGAAGGATCAGTTAAGACTGTACACATAGCAAGCAGAGAGCAAGTGGCATATATTTTCACCAAGGCAATGCGAAAACAATTACACAATGTTGTTCAAGTAAGGAATGGTGGACATATTCCACCATCCAACTTGATGGGAGTGTTAGAACGAATGTAATGCGTAATTAGTTATAGCTAGTTGAGTTTTTTAAAATGTTATTAGTTAGTTACAATGCTAATTAAAAGTTAGTTAATTAGTCAGAAGGGATATATAAATAGGAACTCTTTCTCATTTAATAACGCAAGTTGGTTAATTCCTTTTCCTCTGTATTTCGTCCTTTCTCAATTATTCTCTCAATTTCTCTCACATGGCTAGTAAGCTCACATTCAATAGTTTTGATAATTGCATATTTTAGGGTGCAAACTATAATCAAATGGTGACAGATTTTATGAAACTTTTGGTCACCCTAACATGCATCATCTTCTGCACTACCACTTGTTTATGCTCACGCTACTTTCAAATAGTAGAACCATGAGAGAGGGTTTGTTATCCCCTGAATATTAATGTAAATCCTCTCATTATATATATAGATGAAACAACTTGTCAAAAATGAACATCAATTGGAAACAAGGAGGAGGATCTAAGTAACCATGAGCACATGGTTAAATATATACATACAATGACTTCATTTGCCTTGTGTCCAACTCAATTAGTATACAGTATTTAGTTAATTGTGCGAAAGCTTGCTCCATTATACCAAAAGTTGCCTGGTTCCTTGCCTGGCTCATCTACAAGAGATCTTAAACAACATACATACTTGGCAATAAAGTCACTGTTTACTGATGGAATTTAATTTTTACTGTGAATGTGAAATAATAATCCAGGTATATTTAAGCATGGAAGAGAATATTACCACAAGACCTCAAGGCCATAATATGTCGAAGGTTTGGAACTTCTTTCTACGAGAACAACAGCACATCCTAACAAACAAGTAGATGTCCAAAATAAATAATTAGAAACAATGGAGACACCAAATTATTATTATTGGAAAATAAAAATGTATAGCTCTGTGTTGAAACATAATTTCGAGCACAGATAAAAAGGAGAGGAAGAAATCACCATATTTGATGAAAAGTGATCTCATGCGCTTCCATCCTTCGATTGCCTAAGCCTCCGTAGATGTTGAGCTATCTCTGTCAAGAGTTTGATTCCTTCATCGTCCCTCTGTAATGTCATAGTAGCATGTTTTAAAAACATGCTCTCTGCTTCGATGGCACTCAACCTCTCTCTAATTACTGAAACTTCTCTTTTAAGAATGGCCTTACTTTCACTTCCTACCAACAAGAAATTATAAATATGATCTGCAAAAGTCATGAGAAAACCAAAACAAAAAGATTGAATTACGTACATACGAACCTTTTCCTTTAGATTCATAAAATCCATCCTTAGATGTTGTAATTTTGTCTTCAAGCTTGGTCATTAAACCCATGAGGTAACATCTCTCATGCTCAAAATCAAGATGTGGTTCGAAAGGGCCTAATCTATGTTGGTCTCCTTCATCAGGACTGACACAAGTTGATCTTTCACTAAGGGATGAAAAAGAATTAGAATTCCACTCTTGATATTCACCAACTTCACACACCTCACTTCCTACTCCCTTCATATCTCCATATCTTTCCCTATATGTCTCAACAACAACTTCTATCACCTTTATGTCTTCTTCTCTTTTCAAAAGCAAATCTTTCATCACTTGCAAAGCCTCTTGATCGTATTCTGCCTGCTCCTCCATCATTCTCTGATACTGTAATGCCTCCATTTGGACAGCTGCCTTTTCTGCTTGCAAGCGAGTGATCATGGCCATCGCATTATTTGCTGCTACAGCAGCCGCACTTCTTTCCTCATCAAGTTCCATGTAAAGTGCAATGACAGACTTGTGGTCCAAATGGACTTGCCTCTTCAACCGATGTAGGATGTCATTATCTGATTCATTCACTACATCATTACTCTCTGAAATCAATTCCATACTCAATCTTCTAGGCCTGTGTGACCATCTTGGATTAGCTTGACATGAATCTGACAATGGTATACCAAAGAACATATTTCTTGTAAAATTTGCAGTTTTCAAGGCATTATCATTTATTTCCTCTGAAACACCTTTAATATTATCCTCTCTACCTGCTGCAAGAAATTAAGAAGACATTATTATTATTATTATTCTTACTAGTTAGTTAGTTAGTAGTAAAAGAGGGGGGAAAATATATACCTCCATCATCCAAATCATTATCGGAGATGAACTTGAGCTGTGTGTAGTCCTCATTTCTCCAAGGAGCTTGAGAAGAAGGATTTGACTTTGATCTCATTTTGAGAGGCTCCCCACAACAAGAACACCTAACAAAAGAAGTTGTTGTTTGGAGCATAACCTCATTATCTTCCTTCTTCGTGTGAAGTGCATCCTCCACAAAGCAATCAATATCCTTGTGCAGAATCCCAACTAGTGACTTGTACCTATCACAATCAGCATCTTTCTCTGTCGCAAATGATAGAAGGCATCCCTCACACATGTTCTTTATATCAGAGAGTTTCTTGTGAACATGGCAATAAGCAAGAGAAGATATATCCTTCTTGTGAACTTCACATATAGAATCATTGTAATAAAAGTTTGCATCCCTATGAACGAGAATGTGATCGATCCTCGTGCAAAGCAAACAAGGGATTTTCAAGTCAAACAACTTGGCATATTCATTAGAGAAAAAAGCAAGAAACCCCTCAATGAAAAGCAAGAGGATCATCACCCATTCAAGAAGAGCATATATGAGGAAGAATGCAAATTTCCCCATCTTTTGTTCAACACAACACTTGAAAGCCATTATTCCTTTGTGTTTATTGATTGATGTATGACAAGATGAAGAAATTAATTAATCAAAAAAAAAAAAAAGGGGGGGGGGATGAGATGAAGGATCATGACCATGGTAGGAAATTAAAGTGAAACCAGGATCATGACCTAAGCTCCCACTTTCTCTCTCCTCACTATATCTTTGATTGATGATAATAGAGGAATAAGAGAGTTTGCATACTACTCCAAAATATTGAATGGTGTTCATTTTGAGCTATATGTGAGTCAATGGTCACTCCTTTTATGTTGTCTGATCATTTACCTGAATTAACTCTCGTCCCTCCGTTCCACCTTCCGCTTTCATCCAAAAATTATCAATGCCTCTTAAGTTAAATTGTTTCTTCCTATGTAATCATTATTGTTATATCTATATCTATACTAGTTCTTGAAACGTGGTTTATTTCAAATATTTTATGTAAATAACAAATTTATTATCTTCGAATCTATTAGTATTTAATAAAAGAATCATTATTTTTACAATAGAAATTACATATATCTTTCTATTAAGAAAAATACATCCTTAATTATAAAATTGACTAAAAATGCATAAAGTAAAAATTGTCTAATACAATATTCAAATTAAGATACTAAAATGCCACATGCTAGGCTAACATATACTATGCAACAAACAACTTAAATTCTCAATAATGTAGTCACGTTAATACAAATACTTATATATGTAATTAGAATATAATATAGGTTTGTATGGTTTTTTTACTTTTTGTTAAGGGCAAAAATAATTATTTATATTCCCGATTGGAAGATGAATAAAGCAGATAATTCACAAATTTACTCCAACATGAAACTAAAGAAAGAACACATATTTAAGAGACTTTATGGTCGTTGATTTATGTACTGAAATATGATGATTTACTATTGAATATTTAATTTATTAAATAATTAATAACATTTAAATAAAATATAGGGGTAAAACTGCGATATAATTTTTACCTAAATTCTTCCTACTTTTAGTATAGCTAATTTTTGGACATGTGCAAAATATCCCATATTAATCAAAATGATCTTTTTAAAAGTAAATGATCTTAAAATGTGTGTTATTTATTTCTTAAAACAAAAAAATACAAGCTCGAGATAAATAAGAGCTTAATATATATATATATATTATCCATGTTAAAACACAATTCACAAACATAAAATTACAATGGGCAGTGAAAATAAAAGAATAACCAAATGAAAGTATGGTGATAAAAGAATATGAATAGTGAGAGGCAACAAAAATTATAATAACTTCGATAACATGTTTTTATAGTATAAAAAACACATGCTTACATACAGTAATAAAATTATACATGAAGCAACAACGGCATCAAAATATTATAAAAAGATGAGAAATTAAAAAAAAAAAAAAGCCACCAAACAAGCTGATGTAGTGTCAAGGGGAATGAGAAAATGAGAGTGCGCATCAAATATCCATTGGATAAGAAACTGTGCTGTCAACCAAAGTAAGAATTTTGACATTTTTTTATATTTCTCATAAATTGTAATCCCAAAAGTCATGCTACATTCTTTACGAATTACGAATTGTCACTACTTGATATGAATTTATAAAAATATATTTTTACAATGTAATTAAGTTAAAAGCACAAAAGGTAAAACAATTTTCAAAAAATATAAAATATATTAAATTATATTTTAATAAAAGTAGACAAGAGATTAGCTAAATTGTTATACTATATTACTACATAAAGTACTTCATCAGTTTTATTTTATTTTGTTTTTGTAAGTTTGTTCTTAAAAATTCCTATAAGAGTAGATGAAAGTCTTGACTATAATGTTGTTTATTTATTGCTTTATAAAGTACTATTTATTCTTTTTGTTTAAAAAAGTGATCACTTTTTTTTCTTTTTTAATTTCATTAAAAAAGAATAATCTCTTTTTTTTGGGTAACATTTTTATTTTAGATTTTCACTGACATGTTTAAAGCCACAACATTAAAGGAAAATTTAGTATATTTGACATAATTTTAATTTAACCACAACAAGATTTAAAAGTCTTCTTTATTTTCTTACACTCCGTGCAAAGTCAAATTAAGTCATTCTTTTTGAAATGGAGGGAGGTCATATTCATAAAAAATGAAAAAGAATAAACAAAAAAATATATCAATCCGAATAAAAACGAATAACCGATAAATAAAAAAATACACTAGAATTATAAGATGATGAAATACAAAGGTGTAGTGAACTAACATTTTTTGTCCAATTTATAAAGGAAGAAATTGTGTGCATCAACAGTTGTGAATGAATGTGAACGTATGGAAAAAATATAAATTACTTAAATTTGTAGATGGATATGGTTGTGTCGATGACATAGAATCAAAAATTTGTTAATAGATTTACCTCTTATTTTTTGCTAATAGATAAAGAATAAAGAACATAAGGAGTTATTATAGAAATGTCTAGTAAAAACATAAAAGAAAAGACATTCATTTCATAAACAATAAAAGAGAAATCAATTCAAATGAATATAAAAGAATGATTTACCTTTTCATCTACTGTGGTCATACAACTTCCATTTTTCTATTAGTTTGCATTTGTTGTTTATGTTATAATGCGTATCATGATGTTGACTACGCATTTGTTGTGATTAAATCAAATGACTTTTCTTCATTCTTTCCGTTAGGACTATAAGTCCTAAATTTATATGAATGCCGCAATAATGTATTAAGGTTTCCTTTTCAGCAAGAACCAAGAATTAAAGATTAGTACATGCACTTCATATTTGAGGACGAATTTGCCTCACAAGTTAATGGGTTCGATAGAACTAAATAGCTTTGACGTATATTTCATATTTTTATTTAAGTAATCCACTCGAGCATCAACAATTTATTTCGAATTCAGAACCTATAAACTTAAAATCTTAAATATGTCAGCTATAAGCTAGACTAGAATGATGATCTATAACACATATTTGAAAGTTCCCTATCATCTTAAGACATAAAAAAGTGATAGAAATGATGGCAATCAAACAAATATTCATCAAAATGATACTACACATAAATATACAGTTACTGAAGGGTTTGCAATCTACATACACACATTGACAGATTTCTGGGGACATACGTAAGACCTCGAGCCAATTTGCAGATAACAGAGATAGTCCATGACATATTTATGAATTACTTTTTATACAATGACACCTTCCTAAGATATTCTTCTACAACTTTTCATTTAGTCATTTACTATATTTAAAATAATAAGAGATCCTTCGTAATAAATAATAACAATACAAATTCCTAACTTTCCTTCTATTCTTCTTCGAAATCTTTGACACTTGTCTTGACACAAAGATTTAACTAATTAACTCATTACTTAAAAAAATTATATGGAAAACACAATGATGAAATGAAAAAAAGTGGTATGAATACCACAATCAAAATAAAAAACATTAAAACACACATTTATCTTCATAATCATAGTCACCATTCGGTAAGAGTTGTTAGTTGAGGTTAGTTTTTCTAATGTTGAATATCATTATATTTAAGTGTCATACAATACTCTATCCTTAGTTTAAGTTTGACAATTACTTGCACAAAAGTACTACGATGAATACGAAAATTATGGATCATCCACATCACATTAGTTTGGATAATTGTTAAGGCATAATATTAGTGACAATATTAATAATTATATTATGTTATTCTTCTATACAATTAATAAAACATTTATTTAACACAAATACAATTGAAGAATCAAGCAAATCAATTAAAGTTATGTATGAATATATTACGCAAGCGCAAATTGCATATTTCAGAAATAAATAAGAGAGATTGAAAAAAAAATATAGAGAGGAGTTTCAGTGGATCAATCTAACAAAGAATGACATGACCTTTTTTTTGTATTGATTTCAATGTAATATTTTTTTTATTAGAGACTATTATCTATAAATCAATCCGATAAAGAATGATAGGACGTTGTTGATGTATTTGTTTATTATTTACTTGTTATTTTACTTTGAAAAAACTTACGAACACAGTCACAAAAAGTATCTCACAATAGATATTACAATTTAAAAGTTCAATCTCCTCGGATCTCGACTTCTTTTAAAAAAAGGAAAGAGGACCATAAAAACATACTAACAATTTCCCATCCAATGCAATAAAAATGAAATCATTTCGTAATAAAATATAAAGGTTTGAGATATAGGAGAGAAAAATACTTTTATTACGTACAACCTTCTCCTTAAATAGAGTCAATACAAAACTGATAAAGTACAATATTTACAGAAACCTAGATTATAGGAAAATTAGTAAAGCCTAAATAGTAAAGATGACTAACTATGTATATCATCATATGGCCAAAATAATAAGCTAATAACACACTCCTAATCAAAAGGGTAACGTTTATTATCTCTTAATATGTCCCGCAAGTTGGGGGTGACCATAACAAGACCAAATTTGTGAAAATGGTGCTGAAAAGCTTTGCAGGGAAGAGGTTTGGTGATGACATCAATGACTTGATCAGCAGAGTGAAGGTGACGAACCTGAAGCGCTTTCTATTGAACTTGACCACGAAGGAAATGAAAGTCAATGACTATATGCTTCATCCAACTGTGAAAAACAGGATTAGCACAAATGTAGGTGGTGCTAATGTTGTCACAGAAAACAATTGATGAAGCAGACAATGATAGGTGAAGCTATCGGAGAACATTCGTTAGCCAATTGACTTCAGAATAAGCAACAGGAACAACTCGGTACTCAACTTCTATAGATGAGCGGGAGACAAACTTTTGATTTTTAAAAGACCAAGAAACTGGTGAGTTCCCAAGGTAGACAATATAACAAGTATTAGATATTCTATCTTATGGATTTCCAGCCCAATCAGAGTCACAAAAAGCAAGTAAACGGTCTGCTGGTTCGCGACTGAGCTGAATTCCTAATGTGCTTGTGTGTTTCAAATAGCGCATCAAATGTTTGATAGCTTTCCAGTGAGATACTTTGGGATTATACATAAACTGAGATAACTTGCTCAAAACAAACTAGATGTCAGGCCTAGTGAAGTATAGGTAGTGAAGCTTACCAATGTCTCTTCTGTAAAGGGAAATGTTAACTATAGAATTAGCTTATGAATCAGCGAAGGTGCAGGGTGATTTCATTGGTATTGGAATGCCCTTGCAATCACTCATATGCAATTCATCCAGAATATCCATGTTATATTTTAGTTGAGACAGAAAGATTGCAGTTGGTGTGTATATAACTTCAATACCCAAGAAGTAATGCAAGAGACTAATATCTTTGAGAGAGAATCGTAAGGAAAGTGATGTAATTACTGGCCTGTCACTTTCTTGAATACTGGTTGTAATAATTATGTCATCAACATACATGAGAATGTATACAGTAACACTACAATTATGAAATATAAGAAATTATAAATTAGATTTTGATTTAACAAACCCAATACTTGTCAAGTAAGTGGTAAGCTCGATGTACCATCCTGTAGGAGCCTGCCTAAGTCTGTATATGACCTTTTTGAGCTTGTAAATGTATATTGAATGTTGAGAGGACTCAGGAGGTTGCCGTATGGGTATGTCTTCTTTAATATTACCTTGAAAAAAGACTTTATTGACATCTAACTGGTGAATAGGCCAGGAGCGTTGAGCAGCAATTGCAATGACTAAGCGAACTATTGCAGGCATGACACATGACTGAATGTGGAATGTAATCTAACCCAGGTCTTTGTGTGAAGACTTTGTATACTAGGCGAGCTTTATACCTATCAATGTTTCCATCAGGCGTATGCTTAATTTTAAACAACCATTTACAATCCACAACATTTTGTGTCACGACCCAAATCGAGTCGCGAGTGGCACCCACACTTACCCTCCGATGTGAGCGAACCAACCATATACAAAACCCAACATTTCAATATAATATTAACATAAAGTAATGCGGAAGACTTAAATCTCATTAATGAACATTGATTAAATAACTTCTAAAACTCAATAACTATTATTATCCCCAAAATCTGGAAGTCATCATCACAAGAACATCTATCCTCAAATTACTAAATCTAAGAGTATCTAAGAAGCTAAAATAAATAAAAGCTAGTCCATGCCGGAAGTTCAAGGCATCAAGACATGAAGAGGAAGATCTTGTCCAAGCTAGAAGCAATAGCTCACCCTGAAATCTGGCTTGATGAAGACTGGTTAGAGTTGCGGTTGAGTTGAAGACGACGGTACGTTTGCTGCACTCCACAAATAACAAAGAAAGAAACATACAAGTAGGGGTCAGTACAAAACACAAATACTGAGTAGGTATCATCGGCCAAATCAAAATAGAAAATAGTATATATCAGATAATAACATAAAATCAACCATATTACTCAACAGGTGGAAACAACAAGTTCACAAATCATGTGTAACAACATCAAACTCACCTATGAGAACTCAAGTCTCCACACCATAATCATTTGGGAAATAGGTTCTTTTCATTCGAATTTATTAACATAGTTTCAAGATTCATTATCTTTATTCCTCTTGTGTCGGTACGTGACACTCCGCTCCCCTACTACTATGTGTCGGAACGTGACACTCCGATCCCCTAATTCTACGTGTCGGTTCGTGACACCCGATCCCCTAATTCTACGTGTCGGTTCGTGACACCCGATCCCCTAATTCTACGTGTCAGTTCGTGACACCCGATCCCCTAATTCTACATGTCGGTTCGTGACACCCGATCCCCTAATTCTACGTGTCGGTTCGTGACACCCGATCCCCTAATCTCATTACTTTAGTTAATCAAGCCTTCTCTTATACCAAGGCATCCTCAATCTCATTACTTTAGTTCATCCTGCCTTCTTTTATACCAAGGCATCATCAATCTCATTACTTTAGTTCATCAAGCCTTCTCTTATACCAAGGCATCATCATTAACAAGTAAATTTAGGATTAGAGATTCAATAGCCTCATCATGCTTATTCATCACAATTATATAATCACATCATGTAAGCACACAATTAAGCATATAGAAGGTTTTATAATACTACCCAACACATATCATTCGCTATTAAGAGTTTACTACGAATAGCATAAACCATAACCTACCTCCACCGAAGATTTCGTGATCAAGCAAGCAAATCCTCAAAATCTTTGCTATCCTCTTCGTTTCCCTCTTCTCTCGATCGTTCTCCCTCTCTTGTTCTTTCTATTTTTCTTATTCAAACCCTTTTTCTTTTACCCTAATTAAAATATAATTAAGTATAAAAGGTGATAAAATAACCCACTAATTAATTCAAGGTTATCTCTTTTAACCCCCAAGAAATTGAATTATTAATATTAAACCACTAACTTTATAATTATAAGCAGGAATAGTCCAAAACGCCCCTTAAAACATTTAACAGAAATCCGACCCAGCCTGGGATTACGCAGCCTGTGACGGTCCGTCATGACTGTGACGGTCCGTCCTGCAGGTCCGTTACAAAGTTCAGAGACTTAATTTCTGTGGAAGATGTGTGACGGTCCGTCGTGCCTACGACGGTCCGTCCTGCCATTCCGTCACGAAGTTCAGAGAGTCGATTTCAGTACCCAAATTTCAGAACTCTAAGTGTTTTGGAAGAGACCCCCTCGTTGGTCCGTCGTGCCCATGACGGTCCGTCGTGGGATCCGTCGACTCAGACAGTTTTTCCAGAAATAAAATCTGCTGCTCAAAACGACTAAACAGGTCGTTACAATAGATACCAATTTACCCATCGTTCGTCCTCGAACGATCACAAGAAAAAAAACAAGGGCGAAAAGGAGTACCTGAATCTGTAAACAGGTGTGGGTATCTTTCTTGCATATCAGCCTCTTTCTCCCAAGTGGACTCTTCGACTGGTCGATTCTTCCATTGAACTTTGATGGATGCAATCTCCCTTGATCTCAACTTGCGAATTTCCCTATCTAGAATGGCAACAGGCTCCTCCTCGTAAGTCAAATTCTCATCAAGCAGAATCGAATCCCAACGAATGATGTAGTTCCCATCCCCATGGTATCTTTTCAACATAGACACATGAAACACCGGATGCACTCCTGACAGCCCTGGAGGCAAGGCTAATTCATAAGCCACCTCCCCTACTCGCTTAAGTACTTCAAACGGTCCAATATACCTTGGAATTAGTTTACCCCTTTTACCAAACCATATCACCCCTTTCATGGTGAAACCTTCAGCAAGACTTGTTCACCCTCCATGAACTCCAAGTCTCTAACCTTTCGATCCGCATATTCCTTTTGCCTACTTTGAGACGCTAAAAGATTTTCTTGAATAGATTTCACCTTCTCCAATGAATCCCTCAACAGATCAGTACCCCAAGGTCTAACCTCAAATTCATCAAACCAACCAATGGGGGACCTACATCTCCTCCCATACAGTTCCTCAAATGGAGCCATGTCAATACTTGAGTGATAGCTATTATTGTATGAAAACTCCGCTAAGGGTAAGAAGTTATCCCAATGACCACCAAATTCTATCACACATGCACGAAGCATATCCTCCAACACTTGAATCGTTCGCTCAGACTGACCATCGGTCTAAGGGTGAAATGCAGTACTAAGGTCCAACCTAGTACCTAATTCCGCATGCAATGTTCTCCAAAACTTAGAAGTAAACTGCGTACCTCTATCTGATATGATGGAGAGTGGAACTCCATGCAATCGAACAATTTCTGAGATACAGATTTTGGCTAACTTCTCTGCATTGTAGGTCACCTTGACCGGAATGAAGTGAGCAGACTTAGTTAATCTGTCCACAATTACCCAAATAGAATCAAACTTACCCAATGTCTTTGGAAGACCAACCACGAAGTCCATTGCAATTCTCTCCCACTTCCATTCGGGGATGGGCATTCTCTGAAGGGTTCCTCCAGGCCTCTGGTGTTCATACTTTACTTGCTGACAATTTGGAAATTTGGCGACGAACTCCACAATGTCACGCTTCATTCTACTCCACCAAAAATGTTGTTTTAGGTCACGGTACATCTTGGTTGCACCAGGATGTATAGAATATCCGGAACTATGGGCCTCTGTGAGGATAGTGTGGATCAAATCATCGATGCGGGGTACACATACCCTTCCCTTAATTCTCAAAACACCTTCCTCATCAATTTTTGCTTCTTTCGCCTCTCCTCGCAACACTTTGTCTCGGATCCGAATCAGTTTCTCATCAGTAAACTGCTTTCCCTTAATCTTGTCAAGGAAGGAAGATCTTGCCTCCACACAAGCCAGAAATCCTCCCTTCTCATTTACTTCCAACCTCATAAGGTCATTAGCCAGAATCTGAACTTCTCTAGCCAATGGGCGTCTAGAAACTTGCAAATGAGCTAGACTTCCCATGCTTCCTGCCTTTCTACTTAAAGCATCTGCCACAACATTAGCTTTTCCTGGGTGATACAAGATAGTAACATCATAGTCCTTCAGTAGTTCCATCCACCTCCTCTGTCTCAAATTCAAATCCCTCTGAGTAAAGACATACTGTAGGCTACGATGATCCGTTTAGACTTCACACTTGACCCCATATAGATAGTGTCTCCATTGCTTTAATGCAAACACTACCGCATCCAACTCCAAATCATGGGTCGGATAGTTACGTTCATGCACCTTTAATTGCCTCGAATCATAAGCAATTACATTCTTCTCTTGCATTAGAACTGCACCCAAACCAGAATAGGATGCATCACAATAAACAATGAAGTTCTTACCCTCTACTGGCAAGGTAAGGATAGGTGCAGTAGTCAGCAAGGTCTTGAGTTTCTGAAAGCTTTCCTCATATTCATCCGACCATACAAATGGAACATTCTGCTTAGTCAAGTTCGTCAATTGGGAAGCAATAGAAGAGAATCCTTTGACAAATCGATGGTAATAGCTAGCTAAACCAACAAAGCTCCTTACTTCTGACACATTAGTAGGTCTTACCCAATTCTTCACTGTCTCAATCTTAGAAGGATCCACCATCATTCCATCCTTAGAAACCACGTGCCCCAAGAAGGACACTGAATCTAGCCAAAACTCACACTTGGAGAATTTGGCATAAAGCCTTTTCTCCCTTAATACTTCCAACACAATTCTCAAATGCTCCTCATGTTCCTTCTTACTCTTGGAATATATCAGTATATCATCAATAAATACGATCACAAAGAGATCCAGATATGGCTTAAAAATCCCGTTCATCAAGCTCATGAAAGCATCAGGGGCATTCGTAAGACCAAAAGACATTACTACGAATTCGTAATGCCCATACCTGGTTCGAAAAGCAATCTTTGGTACATCCTTTGCCCGTATTTTCAATTGATGATAACCGGATCTCAAGTCAATCTTAGAGAAGACACAAGCACCTTGTAACTGATCGAACAAGTCATCAATGCGAGGAATGGGATACTTGTTCTTAATAGTTACCTTGTTCAACTGCCGGTAGTCTATGCACATCCGAAAACTCCCATCCTTCTTCTTCACAAATAACACCGGAGCACCCCAAGGGGATGCACTTGGTCTAATAAAGCCTTTGCTTAACAACTCTTGAAGTTGGGCCTTTAACTCTCTTAACTCCGCTGGAGCCATTCTATAAGGGGGTATGGAAATAGGGCGAGTACCCGGTTCAAGATCAATGCAAAAGTCAATATCCCTATCCGGTGGCATACCAGGAAGATCTGCAGGGAACACATCCAGAAACTCACGGACTATCGAAACCGACTCAATTGAAGGTACTTGAGTAATATCATCCCTGAGATGTGACAAGAAAGCTAAACACCCTTTACTAACCATTCTCTTAGCACGAAGAAAGGAGATGATACGAACCGGAGTGGAAGTGTAGTCGCCCTCCCACACTAACGGATCTGTCCTAGGCTTGGCCAACGTTACAGTTTTTGCATTACAGTCTAAGATCGCAAAATTTGGAGAAAGCCAAGTCATACCCAGAATTACATCGAAATCAACCATTTCTAAGATAACCAAGTCTACATGAGTGTTTCTACCCATAAAAGTCACCAGACAAGACCTATATACCTTTTCGACTATCACAGACTCACCCACCGGAGTAGAAACACACACGAATAGGCATGTCAAGCAATTCACAATGTAAATTAAGACCAGTAGCAAATGAGGAAGATACATATGAAAATGTGGAGCCAGGATCAAATAATACAGAAGCCATGCAATCACAAACCAAAAGATTACCTGTGATAACAGCATCAGATGTCTCCGCTTCAGACCGCCCGGGGAAAGCGTAACAATGGGCCCTATCACCTGTCTGCCCGTTGCCCCTACCATGTTGTGCTGTAGTGGCTCCAGTTTGCCCGTCACCCCGGCCATTTTGATGACCACCATTACCTCGGCCACCACGTCCTCCAGAATAACGGCCTCTACCATGGCCACCTCTACCTCTAGCTATTGGGGGTCTATAACTCTGTTTTGGACAATTCCTCCTAATATGTCTAGTCTCCCCACATCCATAACATTCTCTGGGGTCTAGCATAGGTATCTGTGAGAATGACGAAGTCTGGAGATAACCTCCACACTCAGAGAAGTGTTGACCGGTCTGTGATGGACCCTCAACTACAGTCTGTAGTGAAGACTGAATGGGTCGGGCTGAATAACCTCCTGAACCTTTCCCTCTGGAGTAAGAACCATTAAACTCACCTCCCTTACGAAACCTTTTAGATGTCGATGCCATGGTGAAGTCATCTGGCTTCACTCCCTCTACCTCTATCACGAAGTCTACCACTTCCTGAAAGGATTTTGCTGTAGCCGCTACCTGTAAGGCTGAAATCCGCAAATCTGACCTCAACCCCTTCACAAAACGGCGAATCCGTTCTTGTGGACTGAAACAAAGCTGAGTGGCGTACCTGGATAATGCGCAAAACTTATCCTCATACGTAGTAACCGACATCCTACCTTGTTCGAGGCTCAAGAACTCATCTCTCCTCCTATCCCTCAAGGTCTGGGGGATATACTTCTCCATAAATAAGCTAGAGAATGACGCCCAAGTCATAGGTGGTGCCTGTGCGGGTTGACACTCAACATGTGACCGCCACCACATTTTGGCATTTCCCTGAAATTGATAGGTTACAAACTCAACGCCAAATCGTTCCACTATGCCCATTTTATGTAGTAACTCATGACAATCAACCAGAAAATCGTAAGCATCCTCAGATTCAGCACCCTTGAAGACTGGAGGTTTCAATTTCAAGAACTTACTGAAAAGTTCATGCTGATCACTTGTCATTATGGGCCCTGTAGTCAAACGAGGAAACGTGCCTATTTCCAATGAGGCATCCATGCGGGGAGCCGCAGCAGCGGCCTGTCGTACTTCCGGAATCTGAGGTGCTGGTGCAGAAAACACTGGAGGTGTCTGTCCTTGATCAGATAACCCACTAAGATAAGCAAGAACCTGATTAATCATCTCTGGGGTAGGTTGGGGTGGTAATTCCTCATTTTGCACTTGTTCATGCTCCCCTTCTTCACCCTCTCCTACCACTTCCTCAGTCGGTGGAGGAGTCACTGCCCTAGTACCAGATGGGCTAGGTGCTTGTCCTCTTCCTCTAGAGGACGTCCTCCCACAACCCCTACCACGGCCTCTTGCCACTGCTCCTCTCCGAGCTACAGCCGCAGTGGCTGGCTCAGACGCATCCTGTCTTGCCGGTGTTGGTGTTGGCGCAGTCGTTGCTCTTGTTCTAACCATCTGCAAAATAGAGTGAAGATGGTCAGATACCAATTTGTATCACCAGAGATACCAATTGGATCCAAGTAATAGCACGAAAGAAAGAAAGAAAGAATGGAATTTTCCTAAAGTATTATAGCCTCTCAAAGAAAAGTAAAGGCGTCCCCATACTGTTCCTTAAGACTCTACTAGACTCGTTCTTGTGTGATGAGACCAACGAACCTAATGCTCTAATACCAAGTTTGTCACGACCCAAATCGAGTCGCGAGTGGCACCCACACTTACCCTCCGATGTGAGCGAACCAACCATATACAAAACCCAACATTTCAATATAATATCAACATAAAGTAATGCGGAAGACTTAAATCTCATTAATGAACATTGATTAAATAACTTCTAAAACTCAATAACTATTATTATCCCCAAAATCTGGAAGTCATCATCACAAGAACATCTATCCTCAAATTACTAAATCTAAGAGTATCTAAGAAGCTAAAATAAATAAAAGCTAGTCCATGCCTGAAGTTCATGGCATCAAGACATGAAGAGGAAGATCCAGTCCAAGCTAGAAGCAATAGCTCACCCTGAAATTTGGCTTGATGAAGACTGGCTAGAGTTGTGGTTGAGTTGAAGACGACGGTACGTTTGCTGCACTTCACAAATAACAAAGAAAGAAACATACAAGTAGGGGTCAGTACAAAACACAAGTACTGAGTAGGTATCATCGGCCAACTCAAAATAGAAAACAGTATATATCAGATAATAACATAAAATCAACCATATTACTCAACAGGTGGAAACAACAAGTTCACAAATCATGTGTAACAACATCAAACTCACCTATGAGAACTCAAGTCTCCACACCATACTCATTTGGGAAACAGGTTCTTTTCATTCCAATTTATTAACATAGTTTAAAGATTCATTATCTTTATTCCTCTTGTGTTGGTACGTGACACTCCGCTCCCCTACTACTATGTGTCGGAACGTGACACTCCGATCCCCTAATTCTACGTGTCGGTTCGTGACACCCGATCCCCTAATTCTACGTGTCAGTTCGTGACACCCGATCCCCTAATTCTACGTGTCGGTTCGTGACACCCGATCCCCTAATCTCATTACTTTAGTTCATCAAGCCTTCTTCTATACCAAGGCATCCTCAATCTCATTACTTTAGTTTATCCAGCCTTCTTTTATACCAAGGCATCATCAATCTCATTACTTTAGTTCATCAAGCCTTCTTTTATACCAAGGCATCATATTAACAAAGTAAATTTAGGATTAGAGATTCAATAGCCTCATCATGCTTATTCATCACAATTATATAATCACATCATGTAAGCACACAATTAAGCATATAGAAGGTTTTATAATACTACCCAACACATATCATTCGCTATTAAGAGTTTACTACGAATAGCATAAACCATAACCTACCTCCACCAAAGATTTCGTGATCAAGCAAGCAAATCCTCAAAATCTTTGCTATCCTCTTCGTTTCCCTCTTCTCTTGATCGTTCTCCCTCTCTTGTTCTTTCTATTTTTCTTATTCAAACCCTTTTTCTTTTACCCTAATTAACATATAATTAAGTATAAAAGGTGATAAAATAACCCACTAATTAATTCAAGGTTATCTCTTTTAACCCCCAAGAAATTGAATTATTAATATTAAACCACTAACTTTATAATTATAAGCAGGAATAGTCCAAAACGCCCCTTAAAACATTTAATAGAAATCCGACCCAGCCTGGGATTACGCAGCCTGTGACGGTCCGTCCTGTAGGTCCGTTACAAAGTTCAGAGACTTAATTTCTATGGAAGATGTGTGACGGTCCGTCGTGCCATTCCGTCACAAAGTTCAGAGAGTCGATTTCAGTACCCAAATTTCAGAACTCTAAGTGTTTTGGAACGATACCCCCTCGACGGTCCGTCGTGCCCATGACGGTCCGTCGTGGGATCCGTCGACTCAGACAGTTTTTCCAGAAATAAAATCTGCTGCTCAAAACGACTAAACAGGTCATTACATTTTGAGAGGGATCATTTGGGACAAAATCCCATGTATGGTTTCTTATTAGAGCACCATATTCTGCTTTCATTGCTTCTTGCCATTGGGATAGAGTTTTGCAGGCTTGACGAAAGGAGCATGGAATTGGTGGAGAGGGATTGGTTTTAACAAGAAAACTCTTGGGGTTGAGGCTATTTGTTTGGGAGCGGGTAACCATTTAGTAAGAACGGGTGTCTAGTTGTGGTAGTGGTGGGAGTTGAGGGGCTTGGACAGATGTAGTAACTATAGAAGTCCAATGTCGATAGATTTGGGTAATGGGTGGCTTATACTTTTCATAGGATATAGAGGAATAGGAGTGGATTGAATGGAGCAGGGAGAAGCAGAGGTGCTTGCTGTATTATTCAGAGAAAGTAGAGGTGTACCTGATATTGGCGACGTTGCTGATGAAGGAATAGACACATACCTTTGAGCACATGTAGACAATGGCTAAGGTAGTTCAAGACAATGTGGATTTGTTGGGATATCATTGTGCATCTATGTTGAAGGAGATAATTCATCACGAGAAATCTTCAAATGCTGATTTTTAAATTTGGAAAAAATATTGGTAAAAGGGTAACTAGTTTCAAAAATTACATCTCTAGAAATATAAACTTTGGAGGTGGTCGGGTCAAAGCATTGATGACAATAATATTTATTTAAAAATCGCAAATAAACACAAGAATTTCATTACAAATCAAGCTTATGTTGTGCATATGCTTTTAACCATGGATAACATAAAGAACAAAAAATTTTGACGTTCTCATAGTTTGTGATACTTGAAATAAAAGCTCATATGGACACTTGTCATTTAAATTTTGAGTTGTCCTTCCGCTGTTGACAAAAATAGCTTGATGACATGAATAACTTCAAAAGGTTGATAGTAAAGAGGTTTGATGCATTAGAGTTTTTGCAATCTCCACAACATGGCGATGTTGTCTTTCAACTACATCAAATATTTGTAGCATATAAGGTGGGGAAATGAAGTGTTCAATTCCCTGAGATTTCAAATAAGAAGCTAAACTCTGAAATTCACCTCCTCCATCGATATAAAAAGATAATTTTTTTGTTTGAAACCGACGTTCAAGTAATAGATGTAGTGTTTTGGAAACATTTGACACCTCGTGTTTGGACTAAATCATGTGGAGCCACATGTATTCTGAAAACTGATCCACAAACAAAACCTAATATCTTTTCTTATCGATGGATAAAATTGGCGACGGGCTCCACAAATCACTATAAGTAGTTTGGAAAGGCATGTGACTCTTCAAAGAATTTGTAAAGAAAGATTGCTTGTGGCTTTTATTTGATTGACATGAGTTACAAATGAAAGAGAGAATTGCTCAACAGGAATGGAAAATTTAGTTTAAAATAAATCTAAAGTATGCCGTGTTGGATGCCCAAATGCCGATGCCACAGATCTAAAGACGCAACCACATTGCATTGAGGTTGAGAAGAAGAAGAAGGATTGTCTAGTGGCCACTCATAGACACGTCCTCTACTGCGCCCTTGAACTAACGGCCCCCGTACTGATATCCCTCACTAGATAAATGGATAGAATTCAATAGATGTATTATTGTCACGACAAAATAAAGAAACTGAAATCAAGTTACTGAAATAGAAGGGGAGCAAGCGATTTTGGACAAGTTAAAGCTAGAAATAGATGTTGATAAATCAAAGTTAACTGTGTGATAAATTGGTATGGTGTAACCATTTCCCATTGTGATTTCCACTGGACCATTGTAGTAAGTAACATTGTTGAGACCTGGGCATCCGATGTAACATGATGTGATACACCTGAATTGACTATCCATGGGGCAGATTGCTGCATTTGTTGTCCATCAAAGGTGGCATGTGCCTGAATATGATTATGAGAGTGAGAGCGAGGAATACGCACATAGTGTCCATGTCGGTCACATAACTGACACATCAAGAAGCTATTTGTGCATGACTGAGAACGTTGCTTGTAGTTGTTTGAACGCCTATTATTGTCGTTGGCGTTGGTCCGCGTTTGAGAGATGGATTTTGGAGAAACAACAATATTATTATAGTGGATTGAGGTGTTTGAGGAAAAGCTCATAATCTCTAAGCTTTTAAATAGTTCAACATATGAATTTGGGGCGTCACATGCTCGAATTACTGCATATATTTTGCGGTATTCTGGTCTAAGACATGTGAGAATCTTGACAATGAGTTCAACATTGGTGACAGGAGCTCCAACAGTCACATGATCATCGTTGAGAGATCGAACTTGGTTAAGATAGTCTGTTACAGTTTGACTCTCTATTTTGAGACCAGCGACGTGATCCCTCAAGCTGAATATGAGTTTGTAACCTATTGGCTTAAGTCGTATGAAGGGAATCTTAGGTTTCTTTGGTTGTGGTTGCAGCGGCTACAATAGCAGCAAGAGTGGGATCTACTGATGCTACAATTGCGTTTTGGATTAACTGGTCCTGACGAAACCGATTTACATTGTTAAGCTTGGAAATTGTCATGTTGTTGTTGTTGTTGCTAGTCTCGGAAGGAGCAAAGTTAGTACCATTGAGTTGACCATAAAGATTGTGTCCTATCATGAGCATGGACACTTGGTCTTCCAACAAGGAGAAGTTATGGCTGCCAACATGTTTAATCGAAAGCTGGGTAACCGAGTTGAATTGAACAATGGTGATAGTGTTAGTTGCATCAGCATTGGTAAATGAGGGTGCCATTGGTGGAGAGGGTGTAATAAGGAACTTAGAACTCTGTTAGGAGAAGAAAAACTCGGATACCATATAAAAGGTTTGAGATATAGGAGAGAAAAATACTTTTATTTACGTACAACCTTCTATTTAAATAAAGTCGATACAAAACTGATAAAGTACAATATTAACGGAAACCTAGATTACAAAAAACTATTAAAGTCCTACATAGTAAAAATGACTAACTATGTATACATCATATGACTAAAATATAGGAAACTTATAACAGACTCCTAAACAAAAGGGTTACATCTATTATCTCTTAATATAAAACATATATTCTGACTTATTCATTAAAATGAATGTATCATTCATCAGTTAGTGGATGCTAAATTTGATAACTTTCATTAGGTATAATTATTTCAAAACAAACTTTTTGATACAATAAAATCAAAAAATAATAATACAAACGATATAATGATATAATTATTCAAAAATAAAAACGATTCTAATACATATATTTTAATTCGCGCGGTATGTTCCCTAGCTAGTTGTTTAACAAAACTAAAGGTATACACAAAAGTAAGATTATTTGAACAATATAAAAGTAGAGCACAATGTCACTGTATTTATTAACATGAATGAATAGAGTTAGGTTAGAGCAGACATTTGCATATGTAATAATAGGTCTAAACGAATCCATCTCAAATACGTGAACCAGTTGAACAGAGCATAAATAATTATAAAAACATCACTAAAACTGTACAGGTCAATCCAATTCAACACCATAACTCTACAAGTTAGCTAGTTAACCCAGATGGGATACAGAATTCGTCGCAACATTGTATTTTTTTTTGGAAAAATACATAAAATGATTTCATTTGTATGTCCTTGAGAAAACATAAAAACCATCTTTTTACTTTAATCCATGTTTTCCATCTTCCCTTTGGATATGGGACAAATAAAAATGTGAAACAAATAAACAAATTCATGGTTTGTTAATTTTCAATATGTATGTTGAGTATTAGGTGAAATTGATGATTGGGTATCGATAATAAAAAACTTTAGGGGTGAGGATATCATTATAAGAAAATCCAACTAAGAATAACCTTAAATATAAATTCTAGAAATCCTTGGAAATGATCTTTAAGTTAGAACTAGCAAAACACACAAATGTTAAAACAATCTTGACACCTAAACCAGAGCACATGAATATATCTGGCACGTCAAAGACCACATATTATCCAATACATATCTCACAATATATAGGCCCAATATGTGGTGAATAGAAAGAAGATTGAGATTCACTATAATTTAGTGATACGCGAGAACTGCGAATATACTCAAATAAAGGAGTTCTATCGGGCATAGCGTATGAAATTTCCCTATTTCTTTCTCATTATTTATTCATAGTAAAATGAAAGAAATGTCGACTTGAGAAGTCAAAGGCAAACATGAATCAGAAGCAGAGTGATGCTGGTCCAACTTTTGATGGGTGGCAGCCAAACCATCTGCAATAGCGTCCCAGTTGTCAATGCAGTATGTTGGTGTTTCCTTAAAAGATGGGCCAAAACAAAAATGATTGAAAATATTCCTCAGTAGATTGAAATGACTTTCAACAAATTTATTAAGAATTAAGGGGATTTAAGTAGCCAACATAAAAAATACAATCTGCATAATTTAAAATTTAAGAATACTAAAATATCTCAACAACTAAAACTACCTAACTAAAATTCAAATTTCAAATTAACCTTAAAATAATTAACTTATTTAGCTAAAAACTACTGCAGTAACTAAAAGAACTCCTCGTTTGCTTTAGAAACTACAATTTAAAAAATTTGCTCCTCCTCAGTTTCTGCTTCTACACTTGTGCTTGAAGGTTGCTCTTCAGCTTGCATACTTTTGTAACATGATCGACTTATTTGGAATTTTCACATATTGCATAAGGTCTCCACCAACAAAAAGTTTCTAAGTGTGTTTTTATTTTGCAGTATATGAAAAGAGAATAATTACCTTTTTTTTTATGCATAAAAGGCATCCTTAGTAACATTATCTTGCCTGAAGGGTCTTATGTGCTCTTGTTCTTGAAGAGTACTTATTAGTTCTTCAACAAAAATAGTAGAGAGATCTTTACACTCTTCCAAAGATGGAACTTTAGATTCGAATTTCTCTGTAATTGTCCAAGAATTTTTTCTACTATTCTGTCCTCTTTGAAATCCTCGCAAAGAAACCTGATTTTACTAACAATAAAAGAAATTTTATCAGAATCTTTAACAGTAGTTTCATCCTCTTGCATCCTAAGGGTCTGTTTGGAAGGACACCCTTGTAATTGGATTTTGTGTAATTGGTGTAATTACATTTTCTTGTCCTATTTGAAAGGACATATAATTACTTGGTCAGCAAGTGATTGCTGTAATTGGCAGGGTGTAATTACACTCTACAATTCAAAGAAAAAGGCTGTGAATTGATATAATTACCACCTGAGTACTTTTTATTTAATTTTTTTTAATTTTTTTTAGTTCTATTATTTTAAGTTCTTTTATTTTTTTATTCTAAAATTTGCAAAGTTTATTTTTTATTTCTTATCATTATATTTCATTTTCTTGTTGTTCTCAATCGTACTTTACATGATTCTATATACTTTTCTCGTATTATCTATTTATTTACGCCATGCATATTGTATCATTAGCATAATTTTATTAATTTTCTATTTTTTAAATTAGAATAAAATTTATTGTTAAGTAAGGTTATAGACTTACATTTTCTTTATTAAGAAAAAATAAAAATAAATTATATCTATTGCTATGTTGAAATTTGTTATAAGAGTATTGTGCTAAATTTTTTGTTTTGAATTTGTAACTTATGTTATATTTTCATTTCATTTGTTTAATTAAAATTGAATTTATATTGCACGTCATTTTTAATTAAACCCGATAGATTTTTTTTGTCAAACATTTAATAATGGGGGTAGGGTCAAAAATACCTCTCAACTTTGGTGTATTAGTTGATTATACCCCTGATGTTAAAACAAAATTATTTATACCCTTACTGTTACTGATTTCACCATTTTTACCCCTTAATTGACAGAAATCCCCAAATTGACTCAAAGTAACCCAAATTTTGAAAAGACTCGTTCCCAATTTAAACTCAATGTCCAACCCGTCTAAAATTAACACAAATTCCAAACTGGTATCTGATATTTATTACTTGTCAATGTTTTTTCAAGTAATACTGGGATAATAACTATAACTATAACTATAACTATAACTATATATATATATATATATATATATATATATATATATATATATATATATATATATATATATATATATATATATATATATATATATATATATATATATATATATTGGGTACGAATCCCCAAGGACCAACCAAGGGCCCTTGAGGAGGAACCTTGCATTTTGGGGTAAAGGACTGCCTCGTTAGTGTGCACCCACGAAGAGAATCAACGGGGTGCGTGTGGATTAACAGGGTGTCGATGCCATCCGTCGATAAAAACTTAGACATTTTGGATAGTGATCCATTTGGGCCAGTATTTGAACTCACTTACGGATGTGCAGCACGGAAGGAGGCAGGAGTGGTCGACTCAAAGATGGACGGACCGTCAGTCAAGGTCTCGTCTGTGAGGGCCTGATTTTCTGCATGCTTTAAGTTAGTTCCAATTAATTAATTAAGGGTTTAGGTCACTAGTTGGGGGTTAAAGGAAGTTTAATTAAGTTAATTAACTCCCCATTTAAATACCCCAACCCCATTAAACTAACCTAAGCTCTCTAACTCACAAAACCCAAACTCTCTTCCTTCTCTCTTCTTTCTCTTTCTAGTGAAGAACTCCATCGAAGACCAAGATAAGAAGAGGGTTTAAGGTCTGCAAATATTCAAGTTTCACCATCAATCTTTATCAATTAGCAAGGTATGTGATCTCCTTTACCTTTGAGACCTCTTTCCTCAAATGGTTCCATCAAATTAATTTCCAAAGTTGCGTTTTCAAGAGGGTTTTATCCAATCTCGAAAATAATGTTATGAATTGATTTTCTTATGATTTATTTTGGATATTATGAATAGATTAACATGTATTATAACTTATTTATGATTTCTATGATGGTTTGGTCTAGTTTGTAAAAGATGACCTTTACCCCTTAACCCTAGGGGATGATCTTGATATGAATTATATTTTATTGATTTAATTGACAAGGTTATTGGTTGAATTTATACTAGGTGATGTTTATATAATAATAATAATGAATGATTTAGGGTGATTTATAGTACTTTCATACTAGTTCTTGAGAAGTGATCTAGGTTATGAAGTATGTTGTGAATTGGCCTAAGTTTCTTGTCTTAATCTATGAACTAGTATCAAATTGTGATGTACTGATTCTTTTAGCCTTGTTATCATGTTGATAATTGAATTATGATGATGTTATACCATAATTGTGTTGAGTTAAGTATTGATGGTAAGACCTTGATGATGGATTATGAATGAGACTTGGTAAGCCTTGTGATCCCTATCTTTTACTTCAAATTATGGTTAATTGTTCTTAAGTCATGATGTTGTATTGGAGTGCCTCGTATTAGGATTGATAGGGTGGTATGATGTTCAATTGAAAAGTCTTGACTATGGTTTTTGAGGTGTTGTCTAATATGTAAATGTTGTAAGGATGGTGAATGATTTATGAATGTGCCTTATCATGATATGAAAATGTTATGGGCTAACATCACTTATATGAATTTTAATGAAAGTATTATACTCATTCAATTCTTATTGAGCTATAATGATGATGATGATTATACAAGGTTTAGATCCTATGACCTACAATAATCTATGATGATTACTAAAGACATTAAAGATATTTCAAATGGGACTCTAGCTTAGTACTGAGTGAACTAGAGTGAGGAGTGTCCCTTACCACATAAGGAAGGTAGGATCACTAATGTACTCGTGAGATTGGAGACTATAATGCATATACCATAAAGAGGGTTCTAATTATATCTCCTAGTTCTTGAACTATGTTGTCCCCATAGGAATACTAGCTTGTGGATCCACGTAGTTGCTATTTTCATGTTTTGATACTAACTTGACAAGTAGTCCGCCTTCTTTCGATGTAGGGTTCCATAACACCGGATTCCACATTAGCTCACTTGGTCTATGTCGGTTAGGGAAACATGTTCCCAAAAGGTAAAATGAATTACAGGAATGAACTATAACTAGGGTAGCCTAAGGGGTTTAGCTTAGTCTGTAGGGGTATGAGACTCTACCTAAACTTTGCACTAGTTATCCTTGAAGGGAGTTTTAGGAGGATGTTCTTATGCATTAATATGCTTATAATGGTACATGATATGTATATGGTGAACTTGCACATTGTTTATATTATATGTTGATTTGTGTAACTTATGAATATGTGTTGGTCTATTTTGTCAAAGTGTTATGCTATGTACTCTTAAATTTCATGTTATGTGAAGCGCGATATTGGTCATCATTCCTGTTGAGTTACTTGATTGAGTAAGGTTATGGGGCTTTGATTTGTCATTGCACTTGTTGACTTGATAGGGGTTCATGTGTAATTTTCTTGCTTTGGTTATGATGAAATGCACTCTTATTCATGTTTGTGGTTAATTACGACTTGATGATAGAGTTACTTGACTATGTATCCAATTACATGATATGCATGTTGAATTGACTAGGTTTGATGTTGTTGGTCTTGTGATTTACATGCCTATGACCTAATAAATATGCCTCAGTGATTTGGTATATTCTTGTTGAATGTGCATAATGGTTTTTAAGAAAATTGCATACTTAATGAAATGTCCCTCCTAGCATGTTTTCATGATATGTGTACATATGGTCTCATACTTAGTATAAGTGCTGTACTAACCCCATTTCTTCCTTTTCCCCAACATTTTAGGTTCCGGTTGTTGAAGGGCTTTTGGAGGCGACTTGAAGAAGACTTGGATTTCTTGATAATCCAAGTAGGGTAGGTCCTCAGTTTCTTAGGGCTATGCAACTATAAAGCCTAGGATGTTTCTTTAGTTTTAAGACTCGCATGTTTATTTCCTTTCATTTGAGTACTAAACATTGTATGACCTATATGTGGTCTTATTTCATAGATGTATGGGCTAGGACCAATTTGATATACTCTTATTAGATGGTTATGAGATGAGACGACTATTTTGAGACTATGTTATATTTTATATACTTATCTGCAAAAATGTGGAAGACTAAGTAATCTTCCTATACGAAGGGTCTATGTATACTCGATATATATATACTTATCTTGCATTAACACAGAGACCAAGCCTGAATGAGAAGAATTAAAATAAACTATGAAATCCTTACCTTCCACCTGTAATGCTAGGATAAGTATGGTGGTCAACAGAGTCTTGAGATTTTGAAATCTTTCTTTGTAAACGGAATGTCCTTCATATTCAAATTAGTCATGTGAGTGGCAATGGAAGCAAAATTCTTCACTAACCAATGGTAGTAGCTAGAGAGACCCACAAAGCTCCAAACATCCGTCATAGAGCTAGGAACTCAATTTTTAACTGCCTCAAATTTTGTGAGGATCTACCATTACCCTTCTTTAGAACTACATGCACTTAAAATTCAACGGAAGTCAACAAAAATTCACATTAGAAAATTTTGCATACAATCTTTGTTTCCCAATAGCGCCCATAACAATACGAAGATGACTGACATGCTCTTCCTCAATCTTTGAATAGATAAAAATATCGTCAATGGAAACTATCACAAAGGAATAAAGAAATGGTTGAACAGCCCATTCATCAAACTCATAAAATCTGCAGGCACATTGATCAAACAAAAAGATATAACCATAAATACATAGTGCTCTATATGCTGTCTTGGGCTCATTTTCTGACCTAATATTTAGTTGATGATAACCATACCTCAAATCAATTTTATAGAATACAAATGCACCTTGAAATTAGTCAAAAAGATCATCTATTCGAGGTAAAGGATACTTGTTTCAGATAGTAGCCCTATTCAATACGTTTCTCATACTCGTATCCTTTTTCTTAACAAACAACACTCCATGGGGAAGAACTTGGTAAAATAATCCCTTATCAAGGAGCTCTTGGATTTGAACCTTAAGCTCTCCTAATTCTACCAGAGCCATGCGATATAGAGGGATCAAAATGGGGTGCATACCCGGTTCCAGATCAATGCAAAAAACTATATCTCTATCTAGAGGCACACCAGGAAAATTAGTTAGAAACACTTCTCTAAATTCCTGAACCACATTAATAGACTCAATAGATGGAGAATCGACCTTAACATCTCGTGTGTGAGCCTAAATAAGCTAAACATCCCTGCTTTACCAGTTTTGTAGCCCGAAGGGAGGATATGATCTTAACTTGCTTCAGCTTGTACACCCCTTCCCACTGTAATTTCTCCATTCTTGGATTTTCTAGAGTTACCGACTTAGTATTACAATTTAATACAACATGATAGGGGGACAACCAAGTCATGCCTATGATATTATCAAAATCAGCAAGATCCAAATTACCAAATCATCCCAAGTCTGAAAACCCATATACAAAATAGGACAAGCACAAACGACATGGGTGACTATGATTGACTCTCCTATTGGGATGGAAACATGGACGGGGGCATCGGGTACATCACATATCATATCAAAATTTGAAGAAAATCACATGGACACATGAGAATAAGTTAGACTTGGATCAAACAATACATTATCCATCTGTTCACCGACAACAATAGTACCTGTGATCACCGCGTCAGGTGCCTCTGCCTCATTCTTGTCGGAAAAGCATAACATTGTGCCCTATCATCTTGATGAACAACCTCCCCGCCTATTTTCACATTACCTCTGCCTGCATTACTATTATAATTTGCTCTACCTCCACATCCTCTCTAGTACCCCCTCTCCCAACTTATGGACTCCCTAGACCATTATTACCATTTCCCACAAGTACCACTACTTTAGACTGCTGTTGCATGGAGTCCGACACATTGATGGAGACAATCTTTCCTTATATGTCCATGTTCTCCACATTCATAGCATATATGATTAGATAATGTCTTGTTGCCCACCGAAAGTGCAACTTTTGGCTATCCTTAAAATTATACGATGAGTTTCCTAAATAGTTACTTGTAAAGGCGGGCATAACGGACTTAATTGGCTTGGATGCCAACATTGACCTACCGGATCCCTAAGAATATAATCCTTGAAAATTTCCAAAATTCTTGGTTCTCTTAGTCAACTCCTTAGCTTGACCATCTCGCCTCACCCCTTCCACTTTCTTCACATAGTCAGTCACCTCATTAAAGCTCCTCCCCGTAGAATTTATATCAAATGATAACACTCGCAACTCATAATTCAATTCTTGAATAAATAACTGGATCTTCTACTACTCTATAGTGACCAACTTCATAGTATTAACCATCTACAAATAGAAGAGTGAAGGAGTTAAGATACTAATCGGAATCGACAAATACCAATTAGAATTAAGTCGTAGCACGAAAGGAGACGAGAGAAAATATAGAGGTGACCTAAAGTCCTATAGCCACTCAAAGATAGGTAAATGCATCCCCGTAACATTCTGCGAGACTATTAGACTTATTTCAGTACATCGATATAAAAAATCCTAGGCTCTGATATCAAGTTTGTCACATGTATGAACCCTTTTCCCCTAACCCTAGGTTATGAATTGATGTTTAATTGGTTAGTGATGATACAATTGAGCTAGTTATTGTATATATTACTATTGTATGATGTTATTAAGCCTATTGATGGATGAATATGGTTTTTTGATGGTAAGAGCATTGAATGAGGCATTTTAAGGAAAATTGCTAAGACCTTGTGATCTTAAATCCTTACTTAAATTGTGATGGCTTATACTTGATGATGATGTTTGATTGAAGTATTAGATGTGATTAGATTACTTAGGTTATGGAATAATGAATGAAATTGAAATGTCTTGACTATATGGATTGTGAGATTATGATTTAGGTTGATTGTGAATCACTTATATGTCTTATTATGATATGATGATGATGGTGTTAACCTCACAAATGAAGGATTGCAATGAAAGGACATTCTCATGCAATTCCTAATGACCTAATGATAATGTTATACAAGGGGGTTATTCTCCTATGACCTACATTAGGATATGCTTATATACCAAAGGCTTAAAGACTTTTGAAAAAGGGACTTTAGATTAGGACCGACTAAACTAGTTATGAGAGGTGGCCCTTCCCAATGTGGGAAGGTAGGTTCACAATGGTTCTCATGAGATAGAGATTACAATGCCATGGTGCATAAAGAGGGTCTCAATAATGTACCTAGTTCTTAAACTATATTGCCACCATAGGAATACTAGCTTGTTGATCCACCTAGACGCTATGTTCATGTTTTGGTTCTACCTTGGCAAGAAGACCGCCTGCTTTCGGTGTAGGGTTTCATGACACCTGATTCCACATTTAGCTCATGTTGTGTATGTCGGTTAAGGAAATTGTTCTCGAAAGTAAAAATGAATGACTAAATGAAGATGGACATTAACTAGGATGACTTGAGGGGCTTACTTCGGATAGGTAGGGGTATGGGACTCTACCTAGAAATTCCACAAGTTAACTCTAAAAGAAGTCCTAGGAGGTGGTCTTATGTATTATGACATCATGTATTATGATGTCACATCCCGAAACCAAACTCTAGAAGTTAGGGGAAATCTCTAATTGCAACCGGCGTACTTCACCTCTCAAAGGTATTATACAAACTCTTACATATCATTCATGCATAAACATAGTGAAAAGTAGTGCGGAATTAAAATTTTTCACAAAATACATCATAGTCTTTATAAACTCTTTTATATAAAGCAATAGGAAATACTAAGTCTCAATCTCATTATCTTAAGACACAAATATATTTGGGACAAGACCCATACTTCAAGACTAATATAAAAATACTTAGTCTATTACAGTATTTCAAATGAAAACATAAAACACATATATTTCCTCGAATCAAATGAGGACATACTTCGATTGACCCAAGTCTTCACTTTCCAAAAGCTCCTAACCTACCAAGAACTATAGAGATCGAAAAAGCATGGAGTTAGTATTACCATATGTACTAAGTATAGTATTATGAATAAAAATCATGAAAACAGACATTTATTGGAAATTGCATCTTTTCTTTAAAATATCATAATATAATCATAAGAACAACATTTATCAACTTATAAACACATAAGGAAACACTTAAACTAAATATCTCATTTTAAGAGTCACTTTACAGTGAGTCGATTCACTGTTACAGTGAAGTCTCTTCACTATACAGTGAAATTGCCTTGCTTCAATTAAGACACCTTATAACATGTTGTCTTACTCAAAGCTATCCTAAGATTCATTTAAGTCACACAAAGATATACCTCCCATATACCCTCTCTAAATGTGCCTACACGACCCTTCAGATTACTTGTAATGAGTCACATACACACTTCAATACATCAAACATATCAACACATAGACAATGTGACATTTCCTCATCAAAGGATATCAAAAGACTTACTTAAGTAGATTAAGAATATAATGTCCATGATTGACCTCTTAAAGACTACCTAAATAATCCTTAAGACTTCCTAAGTTTGGATCATGTCCACATAATCAACATCTTCCCTAACTAGAGTCATTCTTAAGACTCACATAGGTAAGATACGAAGTTACCATTCCAATGCCCCCTTTACACCATAACTAGACAACCCTTAACTACTCTAGATAAGTACTTATTTCATTTTAACATACTTCATAACATAAGTCATTAGTTCATTAAGAGACTTATACATGACATAAAGGACATTCAAGTAATGGTCTTAGACAAAGACCTATAGACTCTAACTAACACATTCAAAGCCTATTGTGCAATGTCTAGATAGTGTCCCATACCACTACCTAAACCTCATAGAACTTATCTAGTACTACTAAGTATCCCACATGATGAGAATAGGCAATAATCGACATATACCATGATAGCTAGACATGGAATCCGGAGTTCTAACCTACTCTGATGAGGGTGTTTTACTAATAAAGGGTAGAACTAGGACACATCCCATGTAGGCACATGGTTAACGAATATGAAGGGATTTTATTCACTCTAATCTCATTATCAAGTTGAGGTAGATTATATTGTAGTCTCATTCTAAAGTAATGATATTTCCCTTAACATAATCACTCGGTGCTAGCCTTGGTTTACATTGAGTAATTGACATTAAAGGATCACATGAACAGGTTCCTTATCTAGTTCATAACCCAACCAAAGTCACCCTACCAAAGAGGTCAACTAGGGATACCTTTCAATGGCGACTAAGATAGATCATTAGGACTTTACTAAGGATTAATATGATGCCTTTCCAGCCAATTAACCTTAAGTCCACCATTCCCATACATGAAGGATACCATTACGACTCTCAACTTCAAGCATTCATAACATAACATTAACCACATACATGACCTTCTTAATATCCTCTAAGGTCTCACATATCTTTCATACATACATGACAAGGGTGAACTAATCCTACCTATTCAAGATATATAATAATCTCATAACATTCATTCATATATCAAGTAACGGACACAAGTGTACCAAACAAGAAACTACATTCTTTTTTCACCTTATCACATATAGCATATCATTCTTTAAAGCACTAAGGATGAAGCTTATCATCGTTATGTCACCCTATACATTACTAAAACATCATCAATATAACCATTATAGACTCATGTAGTCAAGTATGAAGAATCACACATAAACTCTAAGACCACACATATAAGCACATAGTCATAGTCTAACACGATCACCTACATAACATCAATAGAACACATATACTTTATAATTGCGTAAAATGTAGATAGGTATCATCATACTTCACATAATAAACTACACAAATATACACATTACTTCAAAGAGTGCCGACAAGGCCACGATCATCATATTACATAAAGTAACGTCGACACGGCCACACCAATTGCAAGTAAAACACGTAACACCGCCACCATAAGTGGACCATACCAATAACAACATAATTTATATATAAACACATCAAAATAAAGGTAATATGGAATATTAGCACCACAACATCCTCAACACTTCAATTTGATGCTAAATCATCCAATTCAATAACATAAGGCCCTTACCAATGGCCATGAACAATAATTCAATGTAGAAACTACTATAATCAATGAAACTAGATCAATTCAATATATATTCATCAATCTAATACAACCTATATATCAATTGAATATAACTATTACATTATTAGAAAGCCCATAGAAATCTACACTAAAATTCAACAATATTAGGTCAATATCAAGTAACCCATAAATTAGAAAAAATATAGGGTTCATCCAATTCATGGATTTATAGGTAATTTAGGTCAAAATAATCTATAAAATATCAGTTAGATCATTAGTCAATGTTTAGAAATCATTAATTCAAGAAATCATGGTAGAATCATGAAAATGGACTATTCAACTTTGAAAATTTCAGAAAAATCTTGAGAATTAGGGCTCCTTGATGAAGAGAGTTTCAAGGATAAAAATTCATACCTTTATGAAGCTAATTCTTCAATTTGATTAAGAATCTCCACTCAATTCGTCACACCAAGATCTTCTTTGATTTTGGACTTCAATGGAGTCTTAAGGAGTTTCTAAGGGATTTTGGGGTTTTGATTTGGAAGAATGAAATATTCTAAGTGTTAAACACTTATATAAATCTTTAAAATACCCAAAATACACCTAATAAACCACAAATACTCTTACTTGGAAGTGGGGTGAAATTACAACATCACTCCTCAACTTACAATGATATGCACGCAGCCACCAACGATTGGCAGTCGACGGACCGTTTGTGCACAAACGGACCTTCCAGTCCTTCCGTTTGTTGGACCAGAGACTTGAATAGGTATTATCTCCCAGAAGAATAAGTCCCTACCAACATCACCCATCTACGGGGAATCGATAGGCCCACGAGCCGTTGATGCCTCTGTCGTTTGGGGCTGCCATGCACAGTCTTGACTCCATGTTTGGGTCCTTCCTCAGGGACACTTGGTTGGTCCTTGGGGATGTTTTATCGAATTTTTCTAACCCAAACATAATCTTACATGTGTTTAGCACCTCTCACATGAGTTTCGTTCAAAACAAACACGTAAAACTCGATGAAACATGCTTAGATACACAAGGTCAATTCAAGGCATATCTTTTGAACGTCATGGACATTGTTGGTTGTTTGACCTCCAAACTTCGTAAAACTTGACAAACTGACTATATATGATATAATAAATTATATAAGGACCTTTCAACCTCATGAATCACACATAAACACATAGAACCATATATGAGGTACATAGGTGACTTGTTCGTCGAACGTGTTGTCTTCCCTTGATGTTTGACTTCCAATGCACCTAAACTATTAGACACTGCCTCAATACCATATAATAGGAATACTTAGGACCTTAGAAAATCAAAACCAACATGTTAGTCTCTAGTTAACGTAAGTCATTTTTGGGGTCTTATATGCTCCCCCACTTGGACAACATTCGTCCTCGAATGACACTTGCCACTCTCCGAACACTTCCAAGAATAGATATTTAAATAGAAGCTAATGACCATACCATACAACACATAATAAATAATAAAACATCAATTTCCGATAGTCAAGAGATTCTCAACACAACAAGAAACTAGAAGACAATTCTATAACTCATCATGCTTTAAAACTCACATGCTTCATTCCTAATAGTAAAAGCTCATTTTATATTCAATATCATACTCATATACATCAGTTATAACCACATTACTACAAGTTTAGACCAAAAAATCAATTAGCCAAATTTTCAACATTTTAAAAGTGAGCTAAAGGAATCCTTACAGTATATTCAACAATTTTTCTCAAAAATGCAATTTTTAGGCAATTCGTGATATAAACATGCTATTATGCAAGGTAACACCATATAAACACACTTTAAATCATAATCATGGAAATACACAATGCAAGAAGTTAATGAAATTCAATTGCAACAAAACTCCTAAACACCATGCACATACAACATACTTCTATATCATTATCCCATTTTCTAACCATACTCCCCCACTTAGAAGGAACTCATATCACTAATAAAATTCAAGGACTTACCCTCATCATCATCATCACCATCTGGCTTCTCCCTTCTAGTCCAGAGTGCATTGAAACGCCTCTTTGTTGGAGCATCATCCTTTGGAGCACTAGGACCAACTTGCTTACTCTCTTTTCCTCTATATGCAATGATAGGACAATCTCTCACCTTATGATCATCCTTCGCACAACCAAAACAACCAATAGTACCGGCTAGACACTTTCATAGTGCCTCTTTCCACAAGTCACACATATAGGGTTTTCATTTTGACAAGCACCTCCTTTCTCAAATTTCACCTTAGCACTCCTAGGTTCTTCTTGAGTTTGAGACCTCATCTTAAACCTAGTTTGCTCTTGGTTACTAGCACCAATTCTTTAAGATCCTAGTCATCCTTTTAAGTTTGGACTCTTCAATTGGTTCTGCATACATCATGAGTCTAGCTACGGTCATATCATCATGTAACATCTCCGTACGACATTGTTCCCTCACTAAGTTGGCTACACCCATTACAAAATGACTCATTTAATCCCTTGGATTTGACACAAGAGAGGGAGAATATTTGGACAACTTAGATAACTTCAAAGAGTATTCCTCAACACTCATATTGCCTTGCTTGAGATTGATAAACTCCTCTACCTTAACTTCCCTCATCAGGGGGAAAGTACTTACCTAGAAAAAATTCCTTAAATTTTTCCCACTCAATAGGACCTGTTTCCTCCGGCCTATTGCCTTTCAATTGTGTGTACCACACTTGAGCCACATCTTTAAATTGTTACGAAGCCAACTCCGCTTTCTCCCTAGATGTCACTCCCATATCATGCACTATCTTAAACACCTCATCTATAAAATCTTGGGGATCCTCTCCCACCTTAGAGCCAAGAACTATAGGAGTATTCATCCTCAAAAAATTTCTCAACCTAGAGGTCATAATGCTATCCACCACATTCGGCCTAGGCACCATACTCAAATTCACTTGAGTGGTCATGGCTCGAGATAAAGCAAGCAAAGCCTCCGTAATATCCCCATTACTCTTTTCTGGGGAATCATCACCTACTCCCACAATAGGGACTTTACCACCTTGCGCACCTTGAGCACCTTGAGGAATTTGCTCAACTTCCTCAGCTTGATGCGGGATCTCCTCTTGCACCTCATTCTCTTCAACTCTCCTAGCCGGTGTCCTGCTCGTATTCATCTTCCTAGAAACACAAGGAAAACCATAAGAAAAGAGTAATCATAACTTTTACTCTACGGCATGACATATGATTATAAAAGAAGGGAAACTCTATCATCCTATAGGCTCTTTCCCATAGATGTGTCGTGACTCACACCGATGGTAAAGACTTTACTAGATGTGACTTGACGAGACTTTTTGATTCGTAATACTACTTTCACAACCTATGCTTTGATACAAAGCTTGTTTCATCCCAAAACCACACCCTTGAAGTTAGGGGCAATCTCGTATTGCAATCGGCGTACTTGACCTCTCGGAGGTCTTATAAAAGTCCTTACATATCATTCATCGCATAAACATAGTGAAAAGTAGTGCAGAATTAAAACTTTTCACAAAACACATCATAGTCTTTAAAAACTCTTTCATATAAAGTAATAGGAAATACTAAGTCTCAATCTCATCATCTTAAGACACAAGAATACTTGGGACATGGTCCATTCTTCAACACTAATATAGAAATACTTAGTCTATTACAATACTTCAAATGAAAACATAAAAGAGATATATGCCCTCGAATAAAATGAGGACATAGTTAGATTTCTCTTGTACAATGCTATGATCCAAGTCTTCACTTTCAAAAAGCTCCTCACCTACAAAGAACTATTGAGATAGATAAAAGCATGGAACTAGTACAACCACATGTACTAAGTATGATACTATGCATAAAAATCATGAAAACGGACATTTATTGGAAATATGCATCTTTTCTTTAAAATATCATAATATAATCATAAGAAAAACATTTATCAACTCAGAAACACATAAGGAAACATTTAAACTAAACATCACATTTTAAGAGTCACTTTACAGTGAGTCGATCCACTGTTACAGTCAAGTTTCTTCACTGTATAGTGAAATTGCCTTCATTGAATTATGAAACCTTATAGCATGAAATTATCCCACTCAAAGCTATCCTAAGATTTACTTAAGTTACACAAAGAGAGACATTCCAAAGGATTAATATGATTCCCTTACAACAAATAAACCTTAAGTTTACCATTCCCTTAAATGAAGGATACCATTACGGCTCTCGACTTCAAATAATCATAACATAACCTTTACCACGTACATGACCTTCTTAATATCCTCTAAGGTCTCACATATCTTTCATCAATACATGAAAAAGGGTGCACTAAGACTACCTAGTCAAGACATATCATAATTTCATAACGTTCATTCATATATCAAGTAAGGGACACAAGTGTTCCAAACAAGACAATGTATTCTTTCACCTTATCACATATAGCATATCATTGTTTAAAGCACTAAGGATGACCCATATCATCTTTATGTCACCCTATAAATTACTACAACATCATCAATATAACCATTATAGACTTATATAGTCATGTAGGAACAATCACGCATCAACTTTAAGACCACACATATAAGAACATAGTCATAGTCTAACACGATCACCTATATAACATCAATAGAACACATATACTTTCTCATTTCTTAACATGTAGATAGATATCATCATACTTCAGATAATCAGCTACACAAATATCCACATTACTTCAAGTAGTGCCAACAAGGTCATGATCATCATATTACATAAAGTAACACCGATAAGGCCACATCAATTGCAAGTAAAACACGTAACACCGCCACCATAAGTTGACCATACCAATAAAAACATATTTTTATTATAGATACATCAAAATAAAGGGAATTGGGCAGCTTATCACCACAACATCATCAACACCTCAACTTGATGCTAAATCATTCAATTCAATAACATAAGGCCCTTACCAATGGCCATGAACAATAATCCAATGTAGAAACTATGATTATCAATGAAACTAGGTCAATCTAATACAACCTAGATATCAATTGAATACTATTATTACATCATTAGAAAGCTCATAGAAATCTACACTTAGGTCAATATCAAGTAACCCATAACTTAGTCAAAATCTAGGGTTCATCGAATTCATGGGTTCATAGGTAATTTATATTAAAATCATCAATAAAATATCAATTTGATCATTATTCAATGTTTATAAATCATTAATGCAAGAACCCATGGTAGAATCATGAAATTGGACAATTCAACTTTGAAAACTTTAGAAAACATCTTGAGAATTGGATCTCCTTGATGAAGAGAGTTTCAAGGATCAAAATACATACCTTGATGAATCTAATTATTCACTTTGATGAAGAATCTTCACTCAAGTTGTCACACAAAGATCTTCTTTGATTCTGGACTTCAATGGAGTCTTAAGGAGTTTCTAAGGGATTTTGGGGTTTTGATTTGGAAAAATGAAATATTCTAAGAGTTAAACACTTATATAAATCTTTAAAATACCCAAAAGACCTCTAATAAACCTCCAATACTGTTTTTGGAAATGGGGTGATTTTACAACATCACCCCTCAACTTACAATGAACTGCACGCAGCCACCAACCAGTCCAAGGACCACTTGTCCACAAACAGACCATCCTGTCCTTCCACAAATACCCAAAATACCCCTAATAAACCACAAATACTCTTACTTGGAAGTGGGGTGAAATTACAACATCACCCCTCAACTTACAATGATATGCACGCAGCCACCAACGATTGGCAGTCGACGGACCGTTTGTGCACAAACGGACCGTCCTGTCCTTCCGTTTGTTAAATTAGAGACTTGACAAGGGTATACTTTGTCACACCTGGGTCCTAAACCTCAGATGAGACCGGCGTCGTTAACCTCTCAAAGGTCACAGACAAGCCTCTTCTTTGCTTTCATCACAATCATACAGTTAAATTTAGCAGAAAATTTAAAATTTTTTAACTTTACTAAAGTTTACTTAGACATCATCTAATTTCTGCATAACAGTGATATACTTATAGTTCAAAATAGACAACCATCTAATAACAGATTGAATAATTGAAATGCACAATTAATAATCTCATTAATAGTTGCCAAACCGTCCTTAACATAAAAGGTTGAAAAAATGTTTGAAAGGAAACGCTAGGAAAAAAATCCACTAGCTATTTCTAATCTACTAAAGCTAGAATATAAAGCGTAGGCATCCTCGAATTCAAGAGGACCTACCAATGTCTGGAGGTACTAGTCCAAACCGCTTCAACTGATCTTCAATCTTCTTCAAGGACCTGCACCTATAAAATAACAATTGTATGTGGGTTAGTACACACTGTTACTAAGTATTGGTGTATGTACATAAACACATTGGGACTATGCATGATCAAGGAAAGCTCTTCCTATAGCAACATGCCATTTTTGGAAAGTGAAGTTACTTTACTTTCCTAATTTGTTATTTATGAATCATGCTATGAATATGACATATTTCATGTATTTAAAGCACACAACTCATTTTTTATATGAACATAAAACCTTGGAATCATGAACATAATTTTATAACAACTTGAGCAAAAATTAATATTTTTGCTCCCTCGTAGGACGAGAGTTCCTTAATCCAGACTTAGTTTCTTTTTCAATCTTTTCTTCTTCTTGTTGTGTAGTTCAATGATATCCTTTGATCCTATGTTTTACTTATTAGTGCAATGATTCTTTGTAGTCCCGTTCCTACAATGAATCAAGTGAGTATTCCAAAAGACTCAGGAAATGATTGGACTACCCTACTTACAAGTTATTCTTTCCATTCTTGTTAAATTGGGCATGAAGTCTTTATAAGACAATCTTTATTGGCTACGCCCATTATTTGATCAGTTGCATAATATAAAGATGATGGGGCATATATTTATTGGCTATGCCCATTATTTGTTTTGCTCTCTTTATTGGCTTAAGCCAATAACCGTTAAAACTTCATTCTTATCAAATACTGATAATTTTGATATACTTATGCTTTTGCTTACTTTGTTCACTTTGAACCTACATTTCTTCTTCTTTGATCTCATGTTCACTTTGAACATACTTTTCTTCTTTCTTTCTTACTTTCTTTAAGAAATATTTAGCATTAACCGACACAGATCATGTGATCTAACATGAAATCCAGTATCTTCTCTACACTGAAAAGTGGTGGTTCACCGGCTAAAGTGAAATCGAATACATCCTAGCTTTCTTAGGTTGATCAACTAGCTAGTAACCAATGCTGGCAACATAGTTCAAAGATTAGGAGAATTTGGAGATCCTTATCCACCTTGGTGGTAGTCTCATCTCATGAGGCTTACATGTGCTTGCACAAGCTCATTGCTAGTCTATAGGTGCTTTGCTCAATTGATCATACATTACAATATTTGGAGTTGACTCATACATTATGGAAGTTTGCTTCTAGTATGAGATATGTTTATCTTAATGGATGACTTGTCTTCCCTTTCTTTACTTGTGAATGTGAACTTAAATATTACATTATCATTATGGTATAAATGGGACTTGTCTCACGATTTCTAACACCCTCTTATGTGAGTATCTTAGACATAATTGTTTAGGTACAAGTGAGACTTGTCTCACTTCCTTTAACACCCCATTCCATGTCAATTTCATGACTCATAAGCTTTTATGTTATTTTGTTACTCACCTTATCTTGTTCAACATTATTTGGTAGTCTTGTACCATTCTTTATGAAAGTTGTAAGGACTTATTCAATGTGCTACTATGTTCACAAGTTCATTTAGATAGGGTATGTTGGGACTTGTCCTAATCATTGGTATATCCTAGGTTATGAGTTTATTGAGTTATAACTTGTCAAGTCAATCTTTAACATGTGTTTGGCCTTACAAGAAACATCATAATTTGCATTGGTACTATAAGATTAGTATGACTTAGTCATTGGCCAACTCTATATCTTATTTTTTGAAATAATATTGCTAGACAATTTATTGGCATAACCTAAACTTTCACTAAACATTGGTCATGAGAATATCATTATACAAGTCAATTAACTTCATGTATATACTATTTTAATCTCATCATTTTAAGAGAACCAACTTTTAACATTTGATTAGCTTATAAGAACAATTTCATATCTCAAACACAATTGACATTACAACTTTTCTTATCTGATGTAAATGATACTCTAATCATACGAATCTAACCTATAGGTCTCATTCGACATTATCAAATCATAGAAACCTACATATAATGATCAGTTAGCACCACATACCAACAACATGCTCGAGATTTGCATTATACATACTACTAGAATCCAAAATAGAGAGAACTAGGGAGATGAACATTGGACAATTTCATGGGAAACAACCCTAGTTTCGGTTTTCTTGAATTCAAAACGTTTGAAAAGCCTCCTGGGGAAAGAAATCCAAGAGAGAAAACTCATACCTTGTTTTATAATTGAATCTACAAAGATCACCCTGTACTTTGCACGAAAATCTTGAAGAATTGCCTTGAAATC